>JAPXFQ010001466.1:0-663874 GCA_028564705.1 Apricaphanius iberus
TGAGAGGGAATTTTTGCCTCTTGAATTTAGAGAAAAAGGTTCTAGAACAGTTATGATAATAGAATAGAACAATGGAATAATGTACCATTTCATTAGTGAAGACTTTGTTGCTGACAGTTGATATAGAATTAATTTAATTTTTTATTTTTATTTCTCTTAACTTGTATGTACATTTACTTTAAAGTGGATCCTGACTTGAATTGCAAAACTGCAGGCTATTTATTAATGATACATTTGGGGAATGTTGATTGAAAAACTGAGGTATAGCAAAAATGATTTGGTGGTCATTTATTTGACATTTCTAGAAGCTTCAATTCAATTTGGTGTTTATAATTGGATCAACAAAAAGAAGCCTGAGAGGATAATTGGGATTGACTGTAAAATGCTAAAATTTTTGTTGTTTTGTTTTAATTTTAAAACTTTTGTTTAGAGAATTTTTATCTTTTGAAGCTTGTTTATGAAATGATTTTGTATTTTTAGTTTTATTGATTAATGGAAATTGGAGTATTACACATGTTACAAACATTTTCGAAAAAAGGTAAACTGCCATATAGAGGAAGTAACTGGAGTTTTAGTTACACAAATTAGTTTGACTATGTTTGACTCATTCAACAGAATCTGACAGATGTTTTTGAAGTATGAAATGTTTTCATTATTTACAATCAGAATATCTGGGCCAATTAGCAAATTCGGGTTTGTTTAAATAGGAAACATATGACACAAAAGTCATATTCAAATATAGATTGGACTTTTAGAACAAACAAGTACTTTAGGTTTGGTAATTTCTAACAATAAGCAACCACCTGGCTACTTTCACATCAATTTGATCAGGGAATGAGACATGCCTGTCCTGCACTACGTTCTTAAAGTCCCACAGAAATATGTATAGGGAAGCTGTTTTGTCATTGATTTCAATCTTGGATTTTTCTTTATAAATATGGATAGAATTTGAAGTATAGCAAACTGAAGACTATTTTTCAGTCAGTACTATTCTCTGATTTTGTTTTAAACATTTGATGTTTAAAACAATTTTGATGTTTTTTTATTTTGATATTTTCTCTCTCTGAGCCAGCTTGATAGCGATCCAGTGAACTGATGTGACAAATGATGCTATATTACTTTGGATAAATTTGAAAAGAGGGGGAGTTGGAGACTGGATCTTTATTGGTCATTGCTCAGGTGGGAGGAGCTTCACAGGTAACCTTGACAACACCAACAACAGTTATAATTGGAGGGGAACCTAGTTGGACATCTTTATCTCACTGTAAGTAGCGTAAGTATAGTAGTAGAAATTATTAATTAATTATAGGGACAGAGTCTGGGGAAAGTGGTGTGAAGTCTGAATTTCAAAGGGGTTTAGTTCAATATGAGCTATTCGTCTCAACCTCAGTGAAGCGAAACCAGGAGAGCCACTTTTCCATAGAGACTGTTTACAAGAGGGACAGAAAAAAGGGGATAGAACCTTTGCAGATGGTTATTGCCTTTATTTTTGTTATTGCAATGTTTTAGTGGTGCTCTAGAACAGCAATATCTAACAGAAAAATCCAGCCTTTTTTTTAATTTTATGTTATTTATCTATTTACTTTGTGAACAGACCACTGAACTTTGAAGAAAAGAATTAGTGAATGGTATCAATGCAGTTTATATCTGAGGAATAGACATTATGTTATTAATTGTTATGTTTGCTCTCAGACACCATATTTTGTAGGACATCAACATAGAGCATACTGATCTTACTGATTAATTTTCAGATATTTTACTCACCTCAAGGATTTGGGAGACTGTTGAGACTGAAATGTATTGCCCAGGAAGGAAGTTAAATGGGTGAGGAAAAGATTTTCAGTTACACCCACGGTAAGGATAAGATTGACAGGGAGACGGACGTAAGTTAGAGTTAACCTGGGTATTTCAGCAATCATTATTACATTTGAGATCAGACAGAAACCTATTTGTTTGAAAATGTTTTGAAAAAATCTGTTCATGTTTTGCCAAATCCGGGACATGGGAAATATATCACAATGATTTTGTATACATATCTATGAGCGATGTAGTTATGTGTCCTTTGTTCTGACTCAATCCAAAGTCACAGGACAAAGTGTGCTCCATTTTGAGACTGTGGACGTAAGGGGAACTTGCCCTATTGACGATCATCTGCTTCTCTGTGGATTACTGTTCATATCTGCCTTTTACCTGGACAGGGAGGAGGACTTGCTGAATTTAAAGAGCATTCTTTTCTTTGTCCGCAGTAGAGAATCAAGAACCGGAGGAGGAGGAAGTGCACTGCCACTGCTCCAAATTACCGTATCTGGACATTTTAACGTTTCACCAGAGCACAAGCTATGAGTGATGGACGGAAAAGTGATTCTATTTTCTCATGGGCCGGGCTTCGTAAGATTATGTGGAGATTGGAAACTCTAAATTATAGGTTTACTAGTTTTGTTAATTCATTCCTGGCAAGTTTAAAGGGTCTGACTGCTGAAATATAAAAATTCAGGTTAACTGTTTTGCAAGATAGATTAGTTTTACGCATATCATGAAATATGCTATTTCTGCATATATAGCTAATGTTATAGGCCTTACAGACTGTTCAGAGGGCTGGTAAAAAAAACATAATTCTGTTGAGAATCCTGGCATCAAATAGCATGATGGTATTGATTTTTATGTTACTAAAATTTTGTGTTTTGCTCTGTGTTGTAAACAGGAGCTTGGCTAACTTGGGATTATTTTTATGTTTTCTAGTGCCAAATTTAGCAATTTGGCAAAGAGGGAAGAGCTGAGTTCATACTAGCACTAAAATGATGATTAGATAAATTATTACTATTTGTGTTGAACGTAAAGAATGGGGAATGGATGAGATTTCTGTTTTGTTTGTTTGGAATTATTATAACTTTTATTTTTTTCTGATTTAACAGGATGGTGTGTTTTACTGAAGTAAATTAGAACCTTCTGGTTTGCTTAGAGGATGATACATACACAGAATTCTTTTTGGTTTTTGCTGATCTTACTTTTTGTTTTCAGATGTTTTAGGAATTGGATAATCATTAACCCTAACTTATATAATTAGATGAGAAGTCATACATGTATGTTTGTAGTTCTTTGAGCTCATTCACAGACACCCGGACACGTTGGAGATTACTCTTCTTCATTCTTTGTGGAGAATGAAATACCTTTCTGACACATTATAAACCACAGAAAATTGGTCGGCTCCAGGCTGTTTGGATCAAAACAATGTGGAGGATGATGGACAAACAAGTGCGTCAACAGGTTAAACACTGCACATAATGAATGATCTTTGCCATGAATTCTTGCTGACCACTGGTGAAGTGGTTGGAGATTTAAAGTGATTATTTGATGAGCTCACTGGACCAAGAAGCAACAGGTTTCAAGAAATAAGGAACAAAAAAAACTCAGTTCACATTTACGGGCAGAATAATCCCTTGTGACTGAGAAGGACCAGGTTAGTCTACACCTGTGTTCTGAAGATTTCACCTGGACGCAAAAGGATGAATACAGACAATGAAAATGTATGAATGATTGTGAAAAAAAATGTGACAAAACCATTGTAAATTATGTTGTTTTTTGTTTTGTTTTTGTTTTTTACATTGTTTAGGCTAAATGGTTATCTGATGGATCTGTTAAAGTAATTGATGACTGTTAATCATTTCTTATTGCCATTGAAATCTATCCATGTTAACTCTGATTATATATATTTAAGATGATCTCATATATTTATTAGATCATGTTAGGGATTTGAAGTATATTAAACATTTATTAATGTTTGATTAAGGTGTTTTAGTTACCATACTTTTTAATTATACTTTTAAGATTGTTTTAGAGGTATTTTGCAGAGTCAGCTCTTGTTTTGGTCACAGAAAAACAGGACATTGAGCAGGAAAGCACAGGCAGATAACATCAACATACAATTGACAATGGAAGGATGTAAGAGATAACGGTTGGCAAAAACTCTAGTTAGAGCTGGTTTGTAAAGTCAGAATAACAGGAAGGTCATTAATTATGCATGCATGGTTGTAAGAAGGCTGATCTTGGCAAAAGTTTGAATGAACCAATCATGTTTCGTGTCCCATATGTAAAGCTATAGGGGAGTTTCTCTAACTTTGTGTTAAAATATAAAACTTAATGTTTCTGTTATATACGTTGTCATTCCTCCTAGGTAGGGTGACCCAGAGTGTGAATAATTTATACCAATCTGTAAGCTAAATATTTGATTTGTTTTAAGCAACCCTGTGAACCAGTATTTGATTTCTTGTATTAAAATCTAAAGAAAATAAAATTACTCTCGTCTCCTCTCTGATAAAAATGAACACGCATGGAAGTTATAGAGTTATGGTTTAAATTGAATATAGAATAAAATCCTTCACTTGTGGCCATCAGGGAGCTGCTATATAAATGCAGGAGACTTCTGCAACTTGAAACTTGGGATAATAGTGCATTTACGCTTCAGTATTTTCTGTGAGAGCACAACGCAGCAGTCGAAGCATGTTTTCTGTTTTGATCTGAGAGGAGTGGGTCTTCCACATCGTGACACATGCAGTGTGCCTGCAACATCTTGACAGGTATTGTCGGAATAATGTTAGTGGCCCACTGCAGCACTTTATTACAGTATAAATGATCGCTCTGAGATGATCAGCTGACCACTAAAGCCCGTCCTGAGACCGTGGACAATGATAGAAATTAAGCCCGAACCCGGCCACGTTACCTAACCCTATGAAACCTAAAACGCAGGCTAATTGCCTACAGTACTGTCATACGTTTCACATTACAGAGCACTCTTATGCTATAAAACTACTGTATCTGGGTATAAGACTATAGTGGTAGGCTATTTGAACCCTGAGTTTCTGAGTGACATTCAAACTTAGGCTACATACAAACCAGCAAACCATAGAGGAACAGATAGGGGAACATTTTTTAATGACATTTATATAGGCTACCCTGAGTCTGATACGTCAATAAATCATTAACATTAAAATCACTGCTCCTCCCCGTGGACAAAAGAGGCATTGCAGCTGGTTTTCACTCAGGCTCCTTGGGTGCGAGGCCTCACTGAAGACGTCATAGTTTACATTACATTACCACCACGGACCTGTCGGGGACCTTTGACGGATCAGGCACGTACCAGTCAAGGGCCGGTCAAGGACCAATCATGGAAACATGAGAACTTTTAAACTGCTAGTATTGTAATCAGGTTAACATTGTGCTACTGTTTGAAGTCAAAGCGAGTAACATTTATTTGTGCCTTGTACAATAAAGATGTTTCCACTGTTACCTTACTGTTAATGAGAAGAGCAGCCATTTTGAAACTGAACTCCCAAACCAACACCTAAACCCCACCTAAGCCGAATCTCCAACATATTACAAGACAATAAAACTGCTCCATTACACAGTGTATCTTTGCATGAAAACATGAGGACATTATGCGTTAGCATTCTCTGGATTTGTTTTTCTTGTTTACATGTACACCAAACTTTTAAACAATAGGCCACCACATTCATGTAAGGATGATACTTCCGGAAGCTTTTATTATTTAGTTATTATTATGCTGGGTATTTTAAACTGAGTGAGTAAAACATATTCTACAATTTTACAAACCGAAGGATGGGCTAGTAGAACTATGCTACATGAGCTAGCTAGCTAGCGTCTTCAATATGACTTTAGATTGACTTCAATTTCGTTACCCTGCCTGTGTGTTTTTTTTCGATAGCTCCCTCTACTCAGCCACCCATCCCTGTGCCTCTGCCTGAACGGGACATCAACAGCTGGAACTGTTCCCAGCACCAAAAGCTGTGGACAAAGATGGAGCTGCAAGATCTTGGGCTGTGGCCTGGCTCTCATCCTGTGCGGAACCTTGGAAATGCTATTTCATTTTGACGTCTTCCTCCTCAGCCTGAGCTTTTTGTCACAGTGGCTGCGCTCCCATCGCCAAACTTCGATCAGCTCCACCCATTTTTTATTTGGAAGCCAGAAAGTGAAATCATGGCAAGGCTGAGAAATACCTACCTCCTGCCATGTCTCCAAGGATGTCTTCATCCGCAAGTGGTGTCTGCTGGTGTGGGAAGACCTCGAGTGATTTTTGGCACCAGTGGACAGTATTAGATCTTGTCATCCTGGCTTTGCTGTAAAGTTTGTAAGAAATACTGTCCACAGTTTGCCGACAGTCCTCCATCGCTAGAATATCAGAATCAGAATCAGAATCAGCTTTAATGGCCAAGTATGACACATACAAGGAATTTGACTCCGGCAACTTTTCTCTCCAGTACAGAACTTAAATAAGTGAAATTAAAAAACGGAAATAAAAATAAATACAAATAAAAATAAATAAAAATAAAGGATAATATATACACCAAACCAGGGTTATTCTACAGTAAGTATATACAGCAGTGCAGAGTTTTAGTTTATTGTTCATGTGAATGGACTCACACTCTGTGACTATTCAGAGTTCATGAGCGAGACAGCCTGGGGGAAGAAACTGTTCTTGTGTCGGGTGGTTTTGGCGTACAGCGCTCTGTAACGCCGGCCTGAGGGGAGGAGCCTAAACAGATTGTGGCCAGGGTGTGAGGGGTCAGTGGGGATTTTTCTGGCCCGCTTCCTGACCCTGGCCCGGAATAGGTCCTCAATGGAGGGAAGATCAGTACATATGATCCTCTCTGAGGACCTGACTGTTCTCTGCAGTCTGTCCCTGTCTTGCCTGGTGGCGGATCCGAACCAGACAGAGATGGATGAGGTCAGGACAGACTGGACTATTGCTGTGTAGAATATGGTCAGCAGTTCCTGAGGCAGGTTGAACTTTCTGAGCTGACGCAGAAAGTACAGCCTTTGCTGGGCCTTCTTCCTTATAGAGTCAATGTGGGAGGTCCACTTCAGGTCCCGTGTGATGGTGGATCCTAGGAACCTGAAAGACTCTACTGTGGGGACTGGCCTGTTGGTGATTATGAGAGGAGATGTTGATGGGGGTCTCTTCCTGAAGTCGACTGTCATCTCCACAGTTTTGATTGGGTTTAGCTCCAGGTGGTTCTGACTGCACCAGAGGACCAGCTGTTCCACCTCCCTTCTGTATGCAGACTCGTCGCCGTCACGGATGAGTCCAATGACGGTGGTGTCATCTGCAAACTTCAGGAGTTTCACAGAAGGGTCTCTTGACGTGCAATCAGTGGTGTAAAGGGAGAAAAGCAGTGGGGAGAGAACACATCCCTGGGGGGCGCCGATGCTGAGGGACCGGGTGCTGGATATGAAGTTACCCAGTTTCACCTGCTGCCTCCTGTCAGTCAGGAAACTGGTAATCCACTGACAGGTGGAGGGAGGCACGGTGAGCTGGGACAGTTTTTGGTGGAGGAGCTCTGGGACGATGGTGTTAAATGCAGAGCTGAAGTCCACAAACAGGACCCGAGCATAGGTACCTGCAGAGTCTAGGTGTTGCAGGATGTAGTGGAGAGCCATGTTGACTGCGTCATCCACTGACCTGTTTGCTCTATAGGCGAACTGCAGGGGGTCTAGCAGGGGATCTGTGATTTCCTTCAGGTGGGACAGAACCAGTCGCTCAAAGGATTTCATGACCACAGATGTCAGGGCGACTGGTCTGTAGTCATTTAATCCTGTGACAGGAGCTGCCTAGGCGATTTACCAACCTTCTGCCTGCATTCCTAACATACAAAAAGGACATCTGCAAGTCTGTGATGGATGAGCTCAGGTGCACAGGCAAGTCACCAACAGATATGGCAAACCAAGTGAATGAACTCATGCACGTGAAGTATGAGCGAGCTCATTTGGCATATCTGCAGGCCATAGAGAGTTTGTGGGACTCAGAGTGTGGAGTTCATGGACAGAAGACCCTGGGGCAGTTTGTGAAAATAGACAACACACCGCATCAGTTTAGCCATTATCAAGACCCAAATGGCTGGTGTGGGGTTACATTGTCTGGCTTTTATCTTACTGACTGTTTGCGAGAGAGTACAGACGTCAGGAACCTGCTCTTCCCAGACTCCTCCAGGGCACATTCGGGCAGGTCTTTAGGTCTGATCAGACCAGGAAGGTTGCTTGTAAAGTCACTGGCATCTGGGACCATGTCCAGCTATGCTGTAATGAACGAGAACTGGTTGATCGTTTCTTGGGTGATGGTTCTGAGAGATCCTTGGAGCCCATGTACAAGGGGATGGCTAAGAGGTACACCGAAGCCGGAGTTGAAAAGGAAAGCTTCCACTGGATCAACAGGTGAGAAGAACAATTTTTTTTTTTTTCACTGTATTTAAATGGCTAAAGAAAATGTTGAAACCAGCACAAAAACATTGTGGAAAAACAAAACACAGTTATTTAGCTTTATTTTTTAGAAAATATAAAATAATCTTGGGAACATTTAAAATGATGAGAAAAAATAATAATACTTTTTTTTATGAAGTCCTTTAAACTTGATGAGATAGATGAAGAAATAGAGACCAGCCTGTTCAGCTGAATGAGATCAGCTGTAGACCTACAAAAAACATGCAACACAGAAAAAAAATAATGAAGCACTGATGAATAACACAAATATTTATATATATATATTTTTTTTCATCCTTGTGTGTCTCCCTTATAGGGATTGCTGTGCTTCCTTCAGCATCCCAGAAAGCATCCCCGGTGAACACCCGCAGTGGGAGGCCTGGAAAAGCACCCCCTCCATCATCACGGAAGCCACCTCTGGGCCGCTGACAAGTACTTGTGCTTCAAGATCCTACTACAATGAGGACATTCTTTTAAAGCTGGACTTGTTTCATTGCCTCAGACGCTTCTCACGTGAGTGCACATCGGCGCATCATCCCCTCTACAGCACTTTCTGCCAGCTCCTCTCTGCTGCCTTCGTTGTGGTGGATCAGGAGGACCTAAAGAAGCTGAAGGTGGCCAATGAGTTCTGTGGTATCAGGCCAGCGAATCCCACAAAACAACAAATACGGGAGCACTGCAGGACCAAAAAAACCACAACCGCTAGAGCTTGTTGACAGAGTGGAGAAGGTCATGAAGCATTTTCATCTGGCCAAAAATCCAAACGATTTGCTATTATTCAAGCCTTCCATGCTCAAGATGTGGCGTATTCAGAGGGTGCACATTGTCCGCGGATGCTTCAGTGACCCTGAAGTCAAAGAGGGAATTATGTACAGGTACGGTGGAACACTACAGCTGAATCATGTCCCAGGTGAAGGAACAAAAGTCCCCATTTGGATTCCTGTCAGAGGTACTTCACAGCAGGAGGGATACCATTTTCATCAGGCTCAGTGGATCACCAGTACTCAGGTCTCCACAGAGCTGTTCAAGGCGCAGGGAATGACTGGCGTGGCACGCTGGCACTATCAGCGACTGGTGAACCTGAAATAGCCAGGAGTCATCCTTCCTGCTGTTTGATCCAGCGCTGATTGGTGAGATAAACTCCTCATCAAAGGGAGTGACTGGCCAGGAAAAGTATCCTGTACTCTCCATCTCTGACAGGGATACTGGAGAGAGGTTTGGACTCGATTACAGAGAGCCAGGTTGCCAACCAGTACCACTTGACTGGGATAAACACAGGGCCGTGAAAAGAGAACCATCTACTCCCATTCAGCAGATACCCACAGAACCGTTTAAGTCACATCAAAGCCAAATTCAAAATTTCGCACAGACCACCTGCTCCACCTGCTCCATCTTATCATCTGGCATGCCATCAGCATCACCTCCTCCAGCAGCAGTCAGTCTCTCTTCTACTGTGCCTCTGATGCGGGAGACCCAGTCCGATATCATCCAGAGCCTGCAAGCCAAAACTGGTAAGTTTACTTCTGTACACATAAAGTATATTTTACTATTGTAAAAAAAATGTGTGTGTTGATCCATGATTACTGTGTTTCAGATGTTTCCCTTGCTCCACCTTTGCTGTTGAGATCTTCTCCAAGTGCTGCCCATGTTGGTCCCATAAAAACAGGTGGCCGGATCTTTGTGCTGGACCACACTCGTTGGACTTCATCCATGAAAGAGGTCATTGATGGTCTCCTGCAGAAGTACCATGTGAAGGATATCCTGAAGCTTGTGGAACAGGAGTATGCTGGTATTGTTCAATGAGCTGCAACAGATCCTAACAGCATGCTTCATCCCACGACCAGGACGCACATTTCCCAATATGTGAAACATCTGGCAAAGCTCATGAACACTAGACGACTGCCATCGTTGAACACAAGTCCAGAAAAACTCAGAGAAACCCAAACTCTCTGGCACTGTTTAACTGAAGGCAGCGAGTCAGTTAATGTACCTGTTGTCACCATCGAGCCAGCCACCTTCAACCCACCTGCACTTGCTGTGTCAACTCCAGTTACCCAAGACTCCATTGAGAAGATTATGGAAGGTATTTTGAATAAGCAGCAACAGCAGCAAGAGCAGAAGAAAAGGCAGACCAAGACCTGCCAAAATCTTGATATGAGACGGATGGCTCCATTTCCATCCACTTCTTTTACCAGCAAGGGGCTGTGCGCTACTTCTACTGCTCAAAAAAGGTGCATGAAACATATGCTGCAGAAGGATTGTCAAACACAAAAATTTCCTTTGAATAATTTTCCACAACAGAATTCTTCCAGAGAGAGCTCCAGGCAACAAAACAACGGGTAGAGGAAAAATCTCACAAGAGAAGAAGAGTGGAAACGGAGCCAGTAGGACGGGTTTGCAGGTTCTGTCTTCTTCACTTATAAACCTTAAGGCATGACCAAGGAGATATTTGGAAGGAGTTTTGTATGTCTCCTTTTTATGAGACAAAGAGCAGAGATGGGTGGCAGAAAGGAATAAATAAATCTTGTATATATTTTTGGGATATTTTGGGTTGTCTTTGTGGTTTAATATACTTCTTTCATTAACACTACATGGGAAAAAGCTGAATATTAAGGAAAAAATATTTTTAAAAAATGTTTGTATACTTGTTGTTTAATAGACAAATATATATATATATATACATATGTCAAATAGCTAGATATAAAGGACAAATGACATTGTTTTTATGTTTGGGATATGTTTTCATTTGGGTTGTTTGATTTGCTTAGTTTTTAGAACATCACAAATATATATGTTAAATAACTAAATATAAAAAGGAAAAATTGTATATATTTTTGGGATATTATTTGGTGTTATATTTCTTGTTTAATTAATATACTCATTTTTTTAAATAGTACTGGTACATATTTATATAATGTCCCACTGCATATAATGGGACTATAAAAACAATGTAATATCATTTACTTGAATGTTTGTGTAATACACTATATCATGCAAAGTACACCGTGCATACTACAAAGAAAAATGTATATCTGCTACATTAGACACTTGATTAATTACTTTACTTAGTGTCTCTAAAAAATCTAAAATGTTTGTTTGTACAACATATCTGCAGCAGTTGAGAAGTCTGAAGAAATGGCTTATCTAGGGCCCAAACCAATATAAGACATGATAACAAGAAAAAAAAAAAAAATTATAAATTAATTTTATAAAGATATAGCTTATTTTATTTCATTATTTAAAGACCGGCATAGTTTTCATTTTTTGCACAATGGTCACATAATTATGAGTAATTAGTGGATATTATGATCCAACAGTTAGTTATTAAGTAATATTTTCACAAAATAATTACTATGCTTTTTACTAATTTAAATTTGAAGAAATACTCTTTCATGATATCTACCAATCTATGTGGACATGCATGAAATTTAAACAGAAAACAGGAATATGGCTGCATTGAGCTGGAATCGAGCACGTGAACTATTATTCCCGTCACTTCCAGACATTTTTTCTCTTTTTTAAAAATTTTTTCTATTACGGCTATACGTATTATACGGCTATTAAATCACCCACAAATGGAGGACAACCCATAGGCACAAAATGTTTGCCATGCACACAATATTGTGGTCATTATTAAGAATCTTGATAAATTAGGCCCATAGTCTGTTCACATCAAGTGCTGTCCTCCGCTGATGATTCAGGAGTCTTAAGTTGAGCTCCGTAGGCCAGGAGATTTAACTACCGGGAAACTTAGCTTCTGATGTTACACTTCGTGATTTGAAGCTTAGGTTAGATTTGAGGATATTTAAACAAGCTACATCTCTGGGACGATGTGTTAATAGATATTTGGATTTTAGCCAAAGTATTACATTGCATGGTCAAGGCACGTTTTAAAACAGTACTTAAAAAGTGAAACATTGGGTGAAAAATGTATTTTTACTCATAGTAGCCTGGGAGCTGGTCATTCACCTTTTGGTACAGATCCTTGTTTTAAATACAGCTTCGAAGCAAAGCCAGTACTGTTAGGTCCGTATTTATGAAGTCACTGTGTAACTGAACAAATCGATGACCAAGTGTCGCTTTTTCCCGAAGTTCCAAAAACAAATTCAAACCATTTCTTAGCAAGTCTTCTGAGGGTTAAAAAATGAAAAGTCGAGCACTGATCTTAATGCTAGCTTAAATGCTACTGTTATCTTAAATGACCCAGACATTATGTAGTTATTTAATATCTTATTACTTAATGACACAAGCCACTTATTATGTTAATGTTTACGTAAAAGGCATAGGCTAGCTTAAACATGCTAAAATGCTAATGCTAGGTTGAATGCTAGTGATAGGTTAAATGAAACCAAAACCAAGTAAGCAAATACTAACATGTTGGTCAACAATGACGCAAACCATTTAGAAGGTTAAACTATTGCTAAAAAGCATATGTTAGCTTAAATCAGCTAAAATGCTAATGCTAGCTTAAATGCTAGTGTTAGGTTAAATAACACCAAAAGCAAGTAGGCCTACACTAAAATGTTGGTTAACAATGACGCAAACCATTTAGAAGGTTAAACTATTGCTAAAAAGCATATGTTAACTTAAATCATCTTAAATGCTAGTGTTAGGTTAAATGACACCAAAAGCAAGTAGGCCTACACTAAAATGTTGGTTAACAATGACGCAACCCATTTAAAAGGTTAAAATATTCCTAAAAAACATATGTTAGCTTAAATCAGCTAAAATGCTAATGCTAGCTTAAATACTATTGTTGCCTTAAATGACCCCGACAGCATGTAGGCAAACACTAACATGTTAGTTAATAGTGACAGAAGCTATTCAGTATGTTACAATATACTTAAAAAGCACATGTTAGCTTAAACGTTCTAATATCCTAATGCTAGGATGACACAACATGTTCAGTATGTTCAAAAACACCTTACCTGGAGCAATGTAAACCCATATATTGAGAGAAAAAGAACACTCCACACTAATAAGTTCGGCAGGCAATGGTGTAATGTATTTCCACGAGGTTACAAAACCCTTCCATAGTACAACATAAGGCTGTATTGCAAAAAAGTGGTCTTAGTAGGCCAGTCTAACATGTAATAATGGCTGTGAGGTTCTGTTGTGCTCTGTCTTTAATCTCTCCAGAGCTCCCTCCACTCCATATAAGGCCTGTCATTTTTCGACCAATCACAGGCCAGGGTTCACTGACACACACAGGGACATAGACGCGCAGCACTTTGGATCCTTAACTTTTAGGCTTTTTCTAATGGGAATGCAGCTTCCAAACAACTCTTAATATCTCGAGAACCGTGAGGCCTATGGACATCCGCAATGCAGCATTTTTATCCGCGATCTCGTTCTTTCGGTCACCACCCAGCGTTCGTGACCATAGATGAGGGTAGGAACGTAGATCGACCGGTAAATTGAGAGCTTTGCCTTTCGGCTCAGCTTTCTCTTCACCACAACAGACCGGTATAGCGCCCGCATAACTGCAGACGCCTTACCAATCCGTCCATCGATCTCCCGCTCCATTTTTCCCTCATTCCTGAACAAGACCCCCAGATACCTAAACTCCCCCACTTGAGGAAGGACCTCATCTCCGACCTGGAGAAGGCACTCTCACAAACTACAAGCCCAAAGCCCCCCAGGCCCTGAACGACCGGACTCTCGCCCAGGGCCTGAATACACACTATGCCGCTTTGAACAGCCGTCTGCTCCTCACACCTCTGCTCCTCCCCCCACCATCACCCCAACCATCAACGACCCCAGCACTTCATCAAAGGACTCCTCAGACCCCTCCTCCCCCCCTGCCCTCTCCATCCAGGAGGAGGATGTGCGCCGACAGTTTTTGAGGCTGAACAGGAGGAAGGCCCCCGGGCCGGACGGTGTCTCCCCCTCCACCCTGAGACACTGCGCGGATCAGCTGGCCCCCGTGTTCACGGACATTTTCATCACCTTCCCTGGCGCTCTGTCGCGTGCCGTCCTGCTTCAAAACCTCCACCATCGTCCCTGTCCCCAAAAAGCCACGGATCACAGGACTTAATGACTACAGGCTGGTGGCGCTGACGTCTGTGGTCATGAAGTCATTTGAGTGCTTGGTTCTGCCCCACCTCAAGGACATCACCGCCCCCCTCCTGGACCCACTGCAGTTCGCCTACGGAGCCAACAGGTCTGTGGATGATTCAGTGAACCTGGCCCTCCATTTCATCCTGGAGCATCTGGACTCCCCAGGAACCTACGCCAGGATCCTGTTTGTGGACTTCAGCTCTGCCTTCAACACCATCCTCCCTGGACTGCTACGAGACAAGCTCTACCAGCTCAGCGTGCCCGACTCCCTCTGCAGGTGGATCACTGACTTCCTGTCGGACCGGAGACAGCACGTGCGGTTGGGGAAGATTGTCTCGGACAATCGGACTACAAACACTGGGACTCCTCAGGGCTGTGTACTCTCCCCCTGGCTCTTCTCGCTGTATACAAACTGCTGCACCTCCAGTCACCAGTCCGTAAAGCTGATCAAGTTTGCGGACGACACCACCCTCATCGGACTTATCTCAGACGGTGATGAGTCCGCCTACAGGAGAGAAGTGGACCGGCTGGCTTCTTGGTGCAGTCAAAACAACCTGGAGCTGAACGCCCAGAACACAGTGGAGGTGATCATGGACTTCAGGAAAGTCACAGCCCCACCGTATCCCCTCAACCTGATGGACTCTCCCACCCCCATCTCCATCGTGGACTCCTTCCGTTTCCTGGGCACCACCATCACCCAGGACCTCAAGTGGGAGCCAACCATCAGCTCCCTCATCAAGAAGGCCCAGCAGAGGATGTACTTCCTGCGGCAGCTGAGGAAACTCAAGGTGCCGACCGAGATGCTGGTGCAATTCTACACGGCCATCATCGAGTCCATCCTCACCTCCTCCATCACCGTGTGGTTCCCCGGAGCCGCAGACCGGGACAAACAACGACTGCAGCGCATCGTGCGTGCTGCTGAGAAGGTGATTGGCTGCAGGCTCCCATCACTCCGGGACCTGTTCTCCTCCAGGACCCAGAGGCGTGTGGGTCGGATCACAGCTGACTCTTCTCACCCTGGACACTGACTATTCTCCCTCCTCCCCTCAGGCAGGAGGCTACGGTCCATCCAGACCCACACCTCCCGCCACCTGAACAGTTTCTTCCCCTCCGCCATCAGACTCATGAACAATAACAAGACCCGATAGTTTAAAGACCCATGTAGGATAGAACAATCTGCACTACGTAACTTTATTTTACTGCACTGTGTGGTCTGATCACACTTAGATCTGCTGCTGTCATTCACCTGCACATCTGTGAATGGAACCCTGCTGCTGTTCTCATGTTAAAAAGGATGCTTATCTTTTCATAGTTCTTTTATATACATACAGATTATAATATTTATAAAGACTTTAGCCTTATGGCTCATTCTTTTTATTTTATTTTTTATTTTATTTTTTTTATTTTATTTTATTTTTACTTATGTTAAATGTTTTATGTGCACAACTGTACCGGAAAAAATTCCTAGTTTGTGAACTTGTTCTGAAACAATGGCAATAAAACCGATTCTGATTCTACCCTTTTCCGGCTCAAGACCATGGTCTCGGATTTGGAGGTGCTGATCCTCATCCCAGCCCGTCTGACCCTCCTCTCCAGAACCCCCAAATAGACCTTACCAGGGAGGCTCAGAAGTGTGATCCCCCTTTAGTTGGAACACACTCTGTTGTCCCCCTTTTTAAAGAGGGGGACCACCACCCCGGTCTGCCAATCCAAGGGAACTGCCCCCGATGTCCACGCAATATTGCAGAGCCGCGTCAACAAACACAGCCCTACAACATCCAGAGCCTTGAGGAACTTTGGCCGAATCTCATCCACCCCCAGTTCCTTTTCACCAAGGAGCTTTTTAACAACCTCAGTGACTTCAGCACCAGAGATTGGAGAGCCCGTCCCAGAGTCCTCAAAATCTGCTTCCAAACAGGAAGGCGTGTCGGTGGTTTGGAGGAGGTCTTCGAAGTATTCCATCCACCGACCCAAAATGTCCCGCGTTCAGGTCAGCAGCTCACCGCCCCCACTGTAAACAGTGTTGGTGGCAGACCGCTTCCCCCCCCTGAGATGCCGGATGGTGGACCAGAATCGCTTCGAAGCCATACGGAAGTCGTTCTCCATGGTCTCTCCAAACTCCTCCCACGCCCGAGTTTTTGCCTCAGCGACCATCCGAGCCGCACTCCGCTTGGCCTGCCGGTACCTATCAGCTGCTTCCGGAGTCCCACAGGCCAAAAAGGCCCGATAGGACTCCTTCTTCAGCTTGACAGCATCCCTCACCGCTGGTGTCCACCATCGGGTTCGAGGGTTGCCGCCGCGACAGGCACCGACTACCTTACGGCCACAACTACGGTCAGCCGCTTCGACAATGGAGGCACGGAACATGGCCCATTCAGACTCAATGTCCCCCGCCTCCCCCGGGACGTGTTTGAAGTTCTGCCGGAGGTGAGAGTTGAAACCCCTTCTGACAGGAGACTCCGCCAGACGTTCCCAGCAGACCCTCACAACACGTTTGGGCCTGCCAGGTCTGTCCGGCGTCCTCCCCCACCACCGGAGCCGACTCACCACCAGGTAGTGGTCGGTGGATAGCTCCGCCCCTCTCTTCACCCGAGTGTCCAAAACATGCGGCCGCAGGTCCGATGAAACGACATCCAGGTCGATCATCGAGCTGCGGCCTAGGGTGTCCTGGTGCCAAGTGGACACATGAACACCCTTCAATGTCCCCCGCCTCCCCCGGGACGTGTTTGAAGTTCTGCCGGAGTGAGAGTTGAAACCCCTTCTGACAGGAGACTCCGCCAGACGTTCCCAGCAGACCCTCACAACACGTTTGGGCCTGCCAGGTCTGTCCGGCGTCCTCCCCCACCACCGGAGCCGACTCACCACCAGGTAGTGGTCGGTGGATAGCTCCGCCCCTCTCTTCACCCGAGTGTCCAAAACATGCGGCCGCAGGTCCGATGAAACGACATCCAGGTCGATCATCGAGCTGCGGCCTAGGGTGTCCTGGTGCCAAGTGGACACATGAACACCCTTATGCTTGTACATGGTGTTTGTTATGGTCAATCCATGACGAGCACAGAAGTCAAACAACAAAACACCGCTTGGGTTCAGATCGGGGGGGCCATACCGCCCAACCACGCCTCTCCAGGTCTCACTGTCACTGCCCACGTGAGCGTTGGCGGGGGGGGTTAGAGTGGGGGCCATGATTCGCCTGGTGAAACGGGTTCTGGAGGTGGTCCAGCAGTGGGCCAGGGGTGCCTGGATTGAGGAGTACCGGGGGTCTGGATGCAGGTTCCCCTCCTCATAGGATTGCATTATGGGAGTCTGGGGGCAAAGGGCCGAAACGTTACCCAGGCTATGGGCCCCCATTCTGGGCTGAAAATCCACTGTCAGGGTCCCTGGATGTGAAATTACCAAAGTCATCCGGGGACCCCGATGGTGAATTTTTAGCCCAGGATGGGTGACTGTAGCCCGGGTAAGGCCTCGTCCCTTTGCCCCCAGCTTTTCATAATGCAATCCTATGAGGAGGGGCCCAAAACAGTTTTGGTCCCCTCCTCATAGGTTTCCATTGTGGGAACCAGATGCCAAATGTCCATGGTGACACTTAGGTTTTTTTCAGCACTGGGCTGTGTACATTTGGCATCAGGTTCCCCCCAATGCAATCCTATGAGGAGGGGACGAAAATAAGGATGACGCCCTACTTTTCGTCCCCTCCTCATAAGATTGCATTATGGGAGGCTGGGAGCAACGGGCCGAAACGTTACCCAGGCTATGGGCCCCCATCCTGGGCTAAAAATCCACTGTCTGGTCCCCTGGTTCTCTGGTACAGTACAGGGCCACATCTGGCTTCATGTACCCAGGCTATGGGCCTCCGTTATGGGCTAAAAATCCACCCTCAGGGCCCCTGGATGTATGTCCCAGCGAAGAAAAACCAAAGTCCACCATGGACATTTGGGATCAGGTTCCCCCCAATGCAAGCCTATGAGGAAGGGACGAAAATAAGATCGACACCCTACTTTTCGTCCCCTCCTCTTAAGATTGCATTATGGGAGGCTGGGGGCAAAGGGACGAAACGTTACCCAGGCTATGGGCCCCCATCCTGAGCTAAAAATCCACTGTCTTGTCACCTTGTTCTCTGGGTCAGTACAGGGACACCTCTGGCTCCACGTACCCAGGATATGGGCCTCCATTCTGGGCTAGAGACCCTCTGTCTGGACCCCTGGTTCTCTGGGTCAGTACAGGGACACCTCTGGCTCCAGAGAACCAGGGCCCCAGACAGTGGATTTTAAGCCCAGAAAGGAGGCCGGGAGCCTGGGTAGAGTTAGTCCTGCATTCACCGGAGATCCAGGGGCCTATACCACTGACATTTGACCTTTGAGCCACGGTTTTATGTAGTCCTATACGGAGGCCTACTGCAGGGAAACCAAATTCACAGGGTACACTCCCAGCGGGACCTAGTTTTGATATCCAGTGTCACTTTCCCCCCAGCTACCTCGGGGGAAAATAGCCTGACCCTATCCAGCTGACCCTACGAATGGGGGTAGGGTCCATGGACCCCAAGACCACATCAAGTGAAAAATAGTGTCTGTGGGAATTAAAATTTTCTACATATGCTAGAGTTATGAAATTAGAATATGTTGTTCCCGGGAGGGGGACACACGATCCTGACTTGGTTCCGGACCCGTAGACCCCCAGGGGGGCAGAGATACGGCCCTCCCTTTTTCGGCCATCGGCCAACTTCCACGGCTTCGGTTTTTTCGACGTTTTGATGCCGATTTGGATGCAACCTGGACGGATGCGTTTGGAATCTCCCACTGTATCCGTGTACCAAAGCACAGATCTCCACACACCTCCTGAAGCTAACTCCTCACAGGATCCACATATAAGCACGGCTCCAGTGGTTTAGTATTCCTCGACTTCCCCAGTTTAACATATCCAGAGCAGGGGAGGATGGGACATTTTTAACCCTTTGATTTTTACCCCAGAAAAAAACAACGTGTGGACATTTGGGTATCAGTCGTACAATGGGATCCTATGAGCCGTGGACGCCGGGCCTTTTCCTCGCAATGCTTTTTAAAAAAATAAAACGCTTAACAAAGTTCTATCCTTTTCAACTCCGAGTATGTACTGGGCAATGTACTGAATAATAATACGTTTGAGCCGGACTCGTACGTGGCCCCTGTGAGAAGTTAGCCGTAGAAGGGGATTTTTGGCATTTTCTTTTCACGGTAGAGTGGAGGACGTCGAGCGTATGATACGATTTTCATGGAAAAACTCCCAAAAACGTCAGACCGGCGTATATTCGACGTATTATGTGGCCCCGGACCCCAGGGCGCCACCCTGAAAGTTTTGTGCGTCTACCTGGAATGTATGCCGAGATATGAGCTCAATTAATCGTTGATTGGCAGCGGTGTCACGTTCCTGGGGAAGGGCTTGTCCCTTTGCCCCCAGCACTTCCATAACGCAATCTTATGAGAAGGGGACGAAAAGTAGGGCGCCGTCCTTATTTTCGTCCTCTCCTCATAGGCTTCCATTGTGGGAAACATATGGCAAATGTCCATGGTGGACTTTGTTTTTTTCTTCACTCGGACATACATCCAGGGTCCCTGAGGGTGGATTTTAAGCCCAGAACGGAGGACTGTAGCCCGGGTACATTAAGCCAGAGGTGTCCCTGTACTGTACCAGAGAACCAGGGCCCCAGACAGTGGATCTTAAGCTCAGAAAGGAGGCCGGGAGCCTGGGTAGAGTTAGTCCTGCATTCACCGGAGATCCAGGGGCCTATACCACTGACATTTGACCTTTGAGCCACGGTTTTATGTAGTCCTATACGGAGGCCTACTGCATGTGTAATTCGGTTGTCTTCTGACCTCTGATTCCAAAGCAGTGAAGGACTAAAAATGCATGGTTTTTGGGGCCTAAACCTGTGGACATTTTCCATAAGGTTTCCACAACGGGAGCCTATGAGGAGGGGACGAAAAGTAGGGCGCCGTGTACTTTTGGCATCGGGTTCCCACCATGCAATCCTATGAGGAGGGGACCAAAATAAGGGCGCTGTGTACTTTTGGCATCGGGTTCCAACAATGGGAGCCTATGAGGAGGGGACCAAAATAAGGGAGCTGTGTACTTTTGTCATCGGTTCCTACAATGGGAAACTATGAGGAGGGGACCAAAAGTAGGGCGTTGTGTACTTTTGGCATCGGGTTCCCACCATGCAATCCTATGAGGAGGGGACGGAAAACCGGGGCCTCCTTATTTTGGTCCCCTGATCATAGGGTTCCACGGACCGATACCCATATGTCAATCGCGCGAGTGGCCGAAACATTAAATCATGCAGCCCATCCCCCGCTTTAGCTTTGTAACTGGGACAAAGGTCAAACTCGTTAACGCTCGTATCTCGGCTTCCGCTCGACGTAGGGACGTGAAACGTTTTTCGCCTTCCGGACACCGTCGCGTTTTCCGGCCGACCGAAGGTCGCGCGGCCACCGTTTTCACAGGGCGCGGGGCCGGGGGGGCCCGAAGTAGAAATACGTCATTGTTTGGTGAAAAGTCCAACTTTTTGTTCCGAGGTGGTCAGAACGGGTTCAAACTCTCGGACGTCCACCCGGGGGCTTCGGCCTGCCGATTCGCAGCTTCCTGGGATGCCGGTGGCGCAAAACGGCTTCCCGGACCTCCGCCGTCACGCACGGACCCGCCGGGGGGCCCCACAAGGGCCCCGGGGCATTTAAAACCCAAAAAGGTTGAAGGTCGCGCTCAGACCCCGACACGGCCAGAATCGGTTCGTCCCAAATGTCCAAATGCTATGTCCCTATGGCAAAGGGCCGAAGTAAGGAACGGCTCCCAAATGGCCACAGAGCCTATGCCAAAGGTTTCGGTGGAGCGACAGTGCATCCGAAGGTCCAAGCGGCGTCGGCGCACGTCTTATGCTTAACGGACACGACATTTCCCTCCGGGCCCGCTCCGTTTAACATTGGCTTATGGCAAATGGACGGCCCCATTGACACAGTTGAGCAAATTTGCGTAACCGTGCAGCACAGCAGCTGGAAACCAATTGGGGTAACTCTGTCTAATGCAGAGGATCTTCACAAAAGCGTGGCTGTGGCAGCGTGGCGAACTGCGGCGTCACGCCACGGCCATACGTTTGGCTCTAATTTACACAAAACTCATCCAATCTAACCAGATTCAACATGATGAATATTAGTCCATGTCCAGAGCATTGTGTATGCTAATATTTGGTGGTTCTGGCCAAATTACTCCATAGCGCCCCCTGCAACCCTTAAAAACATCAGTCCCAAGCCATAATTCATCTGAGCACAATTTCATTAAACACACAAATGTCGTGCCTCAGTAACTATAAAACAGTCTAAGAGTCATAGTCCCAAAAACAGCAAGAAAGTCGGCCATTTTGAATCAAACACACCATCACCTGCCATTTAATGACGTTGTATTTGATCAAACTGCTCCAAGAAATTTTGACTTACATACTTCTAAACCATGTGGAGAGACTTTATCGTTATCACAGGAATGATTTTGCATAGAACCAGGTGGGCGTGGCTAGGTCACAAACATAGGATTCTCGCCATAAATATTAAAACAGTTACAACTCCTCTTCAGAAAAACACAAACTTGGGAAAACTTCTATGTTTGAAGTTTATCAGGTCCCTGGCATTCCTATATGGTCAAATGCTGAAATATCTTAAGCCCCACCCCTAAGAACAGGAAATGCAATGTTTTACAGTGAAAGGTCCTTATTTGCCTCCCTTTATTTAATCAATATTTTTGCTGTGGTCAGTGACCGAAAACAAATTGCATTAGGTTCTTACCCACTGCTGACAGTTTTGGAAAGAGGGTGTGGATGCTGCGGCATGGGGAAGCTGGGCTGCATGCCATTAAAATACGATTGTTTCAAATTTCCATAGGCATTGTATGATCTGAACACAAATCAAGAATATGGATATTGGTCCAACCCGTAAGAGATATACATGCATCTATTTCCTGGTTGGGGTGTAATTCCTGCACAGCGCCCCCGAGACGTATTAAAATTATTAACATAATGTGTTGCTTTTATATAGGAAATTGAAATTCAGCAGACGTATGTAGGTTGTGATATTCTTTACCAAAAATAAATTTGAACCCACTTCAAAACATCACAGCAAGTCAGCCATTTTAAATCGAAACTGTCATTTTCTTCTATTTATACATGTCACATGAGAAAAAACTCATCTTTCAATTCATGACTTACACACTTACAAATGACTGAGTATCTTAAACCTGGGGGACAAGATTTTTCTAGAAGGATTTGGATCTATAATAACATGTGGGCGTGGCCATGTCCACAGTCATACCTTTTAACCACATAATTACAAACTCTATAATCTTGCACATTAAACGTCACAGGTCTACCATACTTCAGGACTGTCATCACATACCACCAATGAACACTATTGAAGTCACTTACTCATCTAACCCCGCTCCCTGCCAACAAGAAGTGCAATGTTTCAGTAAAGAAGGTGGATATTTGGCTTCCTTTATCCCCTTAAATATCCCAGTTGACAGTGACTGGAGAGGCTGCTTTAATGTTTTTGTCCAGAGCTGAAATATTTGGAAAGAGCATGGTTGGGACACAGGCCAGAGCGGTAGAGATGTTTCTGGAGGGACAGGCAAGCAGCTTAAGGGCGGTGACAGTGAAGGTGAGTATTGTGGAGGTTACCAGCAGGAGAGCGGTGCAGAGGCTGACCAGGTAGGAACCCAAACTGATGAGGTCTTTGTGCTTGGAAGGTTCCAGAGGGAGTTCGCTGGAATCCAACAGCTTGCAGGCCAGGAAGACGAGCATTATGGGCACTCTGTGAAAAAGCGAGCGCAAGCTACTGTCCCTCCGTCAAACAGGAAGCTGAGCTGTTCTCCACAACAGTGCTGAAATGCTTTACGATTAATAGGAAAAGCCCTGGTAAAATGTGCGTGTATATAGCACTTTACACATAGGTGTAGGCATCATTTATAGGCTGAAGGGTAGCCTAGATACTGTGCAATATTACAATGAAACAAAATATCACCTGGTGATTCTGGATCAGATGGACATTTTCAACAAAGGGTGGTCCACGGAGAAAGTCCCTTGCTGCTGTTTATAACATAGCTAGGGTGTGCAACACAGCTGGTATTTGTATCTGTATTTGTTTGCGTTTGTATTTAAGTAAAATTCAAAATAGGCTTAAAAAATATTTTTTGACCTTAATATTTTAATAATTATTGATATTGAAGTATAAAATATTTGTAAATACATTTAACCAACATTTATTACCCAGGTTTTTAGTGTTTTAATGTTCTGCTATTTTAATGATAAAGGTGTTCTGATAAAATGAATAATTACTCTTTACCATGTTTGATGCATTAAGCTTATCATAGTAAGTTTGTATTATACTTTGGTTTTTAGATTATTTAGGCTCTATAACATACTCTGAAAAAGTGCAGACATAAAGGTCGAAAAGTGTGTGACTTGACAGTTAGAGAGGAGATAGGTCTGTCATTGATCCATGTATGAGCTATTCTTTTCTTTTGATTGAATCTAGCATTATTGTTATACTGTTTCTTGTGAGTGACTAAACATACGACAGCACAGTTGATTATGTAATTGATTATATTTGTAGTGTGTTTAAACCGGATAAGCATCCTGCTGACTTGAGTTGACCTTGGAGTGCATGTTTGTGTCTCAGAAAACATCTTATTTGAAACAGTCAAAAAGGAGGTTCCCAAATATGTTAATTGTAAATATGTTGTAAGCTATAAAATGAGATGTTCCAAAGAAGGAAATTGTCAGACTATGCAAGAGCTGACCCAGGGTGAGCTATCATTCTGTAAACTGAATATTTTGATCTGTTTTAATAAACGTAAAGAATTGGATTCCTCTCCTCTAATCTCTGATAAATTTACATGCATGGAAGTATAGAACTGAGAGTTTTAAGCAAGACATTTAGTTCCAACAAATTGGTGACTCTGACGTGATTGGAGTTGAAGAGGATCCAATTTGAATAAAAAACCCGAATTGACGAATTAATATCTAACTGACTGACAACAGTTAAGGCAGTTAAGGATTGGCCCATTCCCCAAGACAGAAAACAAGATGACTTAGTTAATCACTGACCTATATCTGATGCCTGCCACACACAAGAGCAATCTGCTGAGCTAACAGTCATTCGCAGTCATTTGCTCGGCAGATAACTTGCTGTGTCTGCCTATTTATTGGCGGGTTTCCTGCATGAGGCGTTCAAAACGCGGCCTTTGATCACATGATTCCAAGATGGCAGCGCCCGTACCTTACCTCAGAAAGATGAATGAAATGGCCGAGATGGATTTCGAGGAAATGCTGCTACTCATTTTGTTGATGAGGCGAAGTGGCATCATATAAACAGGTATAGTCTGGCGAAATTTCCACGAGTCTTTTTCTTCTAAAATGTAATCTTCTCCGTGGGCTCCATCTTGGAATAGTGATCGGAGGCCACGTTTTGATTGAATATTTGAGCTCATGCAGACAGCTCATGGAGAGCGCACACAGAGAGTTTTTTGCCTCACGAGTCAACAAATACCGAACCTGATTGATTTACACCTTAGCGCCTCATGAGGCAGAAAACTCACCAAAAAAATAGGTGCACACAGCGAGCTATCTGCTGAGCAAATGGCCTTGAATGACTGTTAGCTCAGCAGATTGCTCCCATGTGCGGCAGGCTTAACCTTCCTTTCTTATCCAAAATTCTTGAGAAAATAGTTGCTAATAAAGTATGTGTGCATCTAAACAGCAACAACCTGTTTGAAGAATTTCAGTCAGGTTTTAGAGCTCATCATAGCAGGGAAAAAGCACTGGTGAAAGTTACTAATAATATTCTAATGGCCTCAGATAAATTAACTTGAGACTGTTCTGGTCTCATTGCTCATTGTTCTGGTAGGATCTCATTGCTGTTTTAGACACAGTCGATCATAATGGCATCTTATAAAGGCTTGAACATGTTGCAGGGATCAAGGGAACAGAACTAGTCTGAGAGATTTCAGTTTATTCATGTAAATGATAAATCTTCTTCATTCACACTCAACGGTGACTTGTGCATTACCAAAGGGTTCTGTTCTTGGACCAGTTCTTTTAACTATATATATATTGTATATATATATATATATATATATATATATATATATATATATATATATATACATGCTTCCAACTGATACAATCATTAGACAGCATAGTATCAATTTCCACAGTTATGTTGATGATACACAACTAAATTATATAAACCTGATTAATCCAATCAATTATGTAGATTGCAGGTATGTCTTCAACAAAGACAGAAGTTCTTGTCTTTGGACCAGAAACTTTAAAAAGGAAACTGTGTATTGGCCTCCTCCTTACGTATATGGCCCTTAATAATCAAGCTCCATCATATGTTCTCTCAGACCAAAGGTTTACTGGTAGTTCCTAGGATTTTTAAAAGTAGAATGGAAGGCAAATCTTTTAGGTATCAGACTACTCTCCTGTGGAACCAGCTCCCAGTTTTAGTCTGTGAATCAGACATTGTGTCTATTTTAAGACTAGGCTTAAACCCCGCGTTTTTGATAAATCTTACAATTAGAATGGCTTAGGTAATCCTGAGCTATCGCTGTAGTTATGCTGCTATAGTCTTAGACTGTTGGAGGACAGACTGACCACTTTTCTTCATTCTCTACTTTTCTCTTCTACTACTCTTCAGATGTATTTTTTTGCTGTTATTTCAGCTGTTAACCTTGTTTTTTCTCAGTATTTTTCTCTCCATAGAAGCTAAACCTGGTCTGGTATCCTGCTCAGCTACAATGCCCTGTTGGATGCGGAGCATTTATTCTTATAATGCTCCCAGTGACCGAACATCCTGCATGTCCTGTTGTCTACTTTTTACTGTCTTTAATACTGAAAGTACTCTTACATCAGTTCTTTTTGTTCTTTTTTTTCTCTTCTCTGTCTTCTCAAACCCCCAGACGGTCGTGGCAGATGACCACTTGTAGTGAGCCAGGTTCTGCTGGAGTTTTCTTCCTGTTAAAGGGGAGTTTTTCCTCTCCACTATCGCTACATGCTTGAAAGAGCAAGATCACGGATACATGTGGCTGAAATGAGTTTCCTCCACAGGGTGTCTGGGCTCTTCCTTAGAGATAGGGTGAGAAGCCTGGTCATCTGGGTGGGGCTCAAAGTAGAGCCGCTGCTTCTCTACATCAAAAGGAGTTAGTTGAGGTGTCTCAGGCATCTGGTTAGGATGCCTCCTGGGACACCTCTCTGGTGAGGTGTTCCAGGCACGTCCCAACAAGCGGAGACCCAGAGGAAGACACAGGACACGCTTGAGGGACTATACTTATTGGCTAGCCTGGGAATGCCTTGGTATTCCTCCAAAAGAGCTGGCCAAGTGGCTGGGGAGAGGCTAGTCTGGGTCTCTCTTCTTAAGCTCCTGCTCCCGCAATCTGACCTTTGTTAAGCCGAAGAAAATGGATTCATGAATGGATGATTAAAAATAAAACCATTAACAAAATGTTAAAAGAGAGATTTTATGTTCAATAAACCACATATTTTTTCAGTTGTGTCTTGATTTACACACATTACATTACCATAACACATTTAGATGAAATGTGTTTCACCATCACATAAAAGATAGCAACATAGAAATTAATACATTTGAGAAATCCATATATTGCTGTTCTCAGTCTTGGGTGGTCAAGAGAAACAATTGCATTTATTTAAATAGCTTACTCTAAAGGTAATAACATATCTATATGGAAGGGTGACAGACAATATTAACAATGACTCCAAGACGTTTATGCACAACACATTAGAAAAAAAATTAACATAACTTCTAAGTAGCAGAACTACCAGACAGTGTATATAGTTTAGGCTGATGAGATACATTAGCTCATTGGTTTTTCTGAAATCTCCATTCTAGTTGGAAAATAACTCTTGAAACATCCTGTCCAATTACTAGTGGTTATCAGATAACTGATTTCTGTGGAAGACACCCTGAAGACAGCATTAGTTGGCTTTAATCAGTTGTGCAAGAACAAGCCATTCACCTCAGCACAGTTTGTTTTATCTTTTTATGTGGCCACCACAATTTGAATGATTTTTATAAGCATTTTAAAAAGATTTAACCTTTACTTTTTTACAAAACTGACCAGCATTACCTGATCCTGAATGCCATACATTTTCAGCAATCTCAGGCTTTGAATAACAGTTAAAACATAAAATTTAGATGGTTTAGTTTTCAAAAGTTCCCTGTCCTGGCAATCTGTCCATGGTGTACCCTGCCCCTTGCCTGATGACTGCCGGGGATAGGCAACAACCCCCTGCAACCCGACAAGGAAAAGCTGCACATATAACGAATGGATGGTTGACAAAAGACAAGTGTTCTTCAAGGCAATGTTCCCTCTAATTCTTCATGTGTCAACGACAGTTGTGTGAGCAAACACACCAACTCCCTGAGTGGTCCCTTGGACTATTGTGAGCAACATCAGATTATGCACCACTGTGGTCATGCCTGTATTGCAGGTTACATCGCTCATTAAAATAATCTAATTACATAATTTCAATTTCTTTGAGAGTACTTATAAGTAAGTATTGGTTGTATTGTATCTGGTTTTATTAATTTATAAATAAATAAATGGACTGAACTTATATAGCGCTTTTCTAGTCTTACTGACCACTCAAAGCGCTTTACATTGAAGCCACATTCACCCATTCACTTGCATTCATACACCGACACCCAACATGGCTCGGTAGGACAATGTAGAATTTGGGGGTTAAGTGCCTTGCCCAGGGGCACATCGACATGTGACTGGAGGAAGCTGGAATCGAACCTACGACCCTCCGATTGCAAGCCAACTACTCTACCACTGAGTCATAGTCTTATTTGCCTACTTGTCTGTGGACCCTGGAAAAACCTTCACTTGCAACACCATAATATAATCTAGTTTAATCTGGTTTAATACCCCCCCCCCCCCACCACCACCACCACCACCAACACCGCCTCGCCCTCCAAAACTACAAGTTCACTAACTATTTATAATTGGTGTCAGAAGTTTTCAGAGCTCAGTTTTCTTCCAGCTCTCGGTGAAGACAGACACTTTTTTATTTCTCTCCCTCTCTACTGTGTCTTATCTCAGACCTCTCTGTCTGTCTACTCTGTCTGGAGCATTTCTCTGCATTTTTCTCTGAAGTCCAACCATGCTTAATCATAGAAATTGTCAGCTGGTCTCTGAGTGCAATTGATCAAACATTCTTAACGCTTTGCGAAAGGGGATCCCTCTTGTCTGACGGGGACCTACGCGAGTGGGTGTGCATTCCACGCTTGGAAACAGTGGCAGCCGCTTTGTCTCTCCATTCTCTTTCTTGAGGACATGAAAGATGTACATATATTTGGATTTATTATGATCGCAATTGAGAAGCTGTGGCTCACTGGTAGAGTAGTTGGCTTGCAAATCGGAGGGTCGTAGGTTCAATTCCAGCTTCCTCCAGTCACATGTTGATGTGCTCCTGGGCAAGGCACTTAACCCCAAATTCTACATCATCCTACCGAGCAATGTTGGCTATCGGTGTGTGAATGGGTGAATGTGGCTTCAATGTAAAGCGCTTTGAGTGGTCAGTATGACTAGAAAAGCGCTATATAAGTTCAGTCCATTTACCTTCTGAGAGACTTAAGGAGAGAGAAATTGCTCTTACTGCTACCCATAACCATTCTTATTTTGACTCTGTGGCAACCTTGAACTGGTCTGCAATCAAATCCCTGTGAGAGGAATACAAAGAGTTTGCAAGCACTCAATAACTTCAGTGAGATGCTACAGACGGATAAACTCCTATATATAGATACTCTTCTTCTACTTAAACAGGTGGAGCGTACTTCGGTAGCAGCGCTCCCATTTTGTGAAACTAAGTATGTGGCTGTAATGTATGAGGTTTTTTTCTATTGTCTGTGTCATATTCCTCAAAGATTAGAACAATGCAATGACAATCTATTTTTTTCACCCTCTGTCCACCCCCACCCCTGTAAATCTTTCATTCTGCATGTAGATGTACTGAAATTAATTTTCCCTCGTGAGACAATAAAAGATGATTCTATTGGATGGTCAGAGCAAAGTTATCACTGCCATCTCTTGCTTAGCAAAGTACATCTTCAGCTAGCTGTGCAATTTAATAATTGGTTGACTTGGTCTGAGAAATTATGAAAAATCAATATTCCAGGTGGACCTTTTCAGAGAAGCTTGAGATCATGAAGATATGCCAACTCCATCTATACTTAGCTTGTCTCAGCTAGAAAGGTTTTTTACGCAGGTTGGCGACCACACACATGTGATAGGTTTACTTGGTGTTCTTGTTTTAAGAGCAGTGTTACTCAATACACAACAGTTTTTGCATTAATAATGATCACTAATTATCATTTTGGCTTACTGAATCAAAAGCGATGCGTAATCTAAATTGCATTATCTAAATTAGGCAGCGCTCTGTCTGTAACTTCCTGACCCTCCTACCCCTTTTGGTGCTCCCCATAAACAAGATGCAGTCGTATTATGATGAATACATATGAATAAAATAATAAAATAAAGCAGATGTAAACTTCCTGAAGATCCTCCCACAGCCTTCACTCAATACTGCTATTAATGCCAGGTTTAAACAGGACCTCTGAAATACCGGTGCCATGTTATATTACGTTTCTGTATAGTATTAATGGCTTTTACATATATTAAGTTGGTAAGTCCACAATGAAGGCCCAGATAACAAAGGTATGACCCTACCACCAATTGTGCCAGTGTTAGGGCTGCAACAACGAATCGATAAAATTCGATGATAAAAAGTTGGCAACGATTTTCATCATCGATTTGTTGTCTAGCGTGATTATGAGGTCTAAATTGGTCGGCAGTCGTGCAAACTTTTTTTTCTGCGTAACCTTTAACAGCCGACGCGAGCAACTCGTCACAAATGTTGTAGGCTGCAGCAGAGGATTACATGAGCAGGTAGACCTAAGACAATAAAACATCAACATTTTGGGAGTACTTTAATTTAAACAATGTGTTCCTAACGTGTACCTGCAAAATTTGTAAGTCCGAGCTTGCATGACTCAGTTTAAGCAGTTGCAACAGAGGGTATGGTGAGGATGATCCCTGATGTTATAAAAGCTTAATGGGAAGAAAGGAAGACAGCCGTGAACTCGAGAGGCGCTTTATTTTTCACTCTCCTCCACTTCACTTACAGCAGTCAAGTTTTCTCACTCACATACATCAGCTTCTGGTCTTCACAATAAAAAGCATTACGCGCCACTCCCTGGCCAACTGCACTAATTTAAAAAAAAGGCTTATAAAAGTGACTTACACTAAGCCATGATTAAGTTATGTATTTGGCCCGGTATTTGGTTACGCCTGATGGTGGAGAATGTGTTTAGATCTATTGTGCTACTTTGTCCTTAAAAAACTTTGATAAAGCAAAGCCATCAAAAACAATTTTTTTATTCTTTATTTGATATTTCAACAGCTGTAGGATATCAACGTTGGGAGCATGTTGTGATGTTTTGTTATAGATTTCAAGTTGTTGTGTTTCTAATAGCTCAGGTCCCTTTAAGCAACAAAATACCTCTTTTTGTATTGGTAAAATTGCACATTTGTCCTTACAGCACTTTGACGAAGCATAGCCATTTAAAACTATTTTCATTTATTGTTTATGAAATAGTTCAACAGCTGTAAGACACTTGAGGTGATAGCAAGTTCTTTTGTGAGCTATTGAACTGTTTTCTAACATATTCAGTTGTTAAATAAAGTGACGGAGAGAAAAAAGATTTGCTTAGCACTTTTAAAAATTTGTCCCGCAAATCCGATTAATCGAGTCGAGTCGATTATCCAAATAATCGTTTGTTGCATCCCTAGTCAGTGTGCGGGCCTCGCCCATATTGATGTGGAAATAACCATTGATAACAGTTGTTTCCTAATTGGAGGCACTGCTAGGACTGTACATCGGCGCATATACTCATTGATTCATATTGCAAAATTGCACAGAATTAATTATTTGATTATTTTACCTTCAATTCAGGTTTGTTTTTTTGTGTGCAGCAAAGATTTTCTTTGGGTGAAAACCATGTCAGCAGTGCGCAATTGCACACGTGTGCAGCTTAGAGGGAACATTGCTTCAAGGTAAATTTCTACTAAATTGCCACATGGAATACTTCAGGTATTCCATGTAGTCCTCTGCAGCTTCTGAGTTGTTAAAGTCTCCCTAACCTTCATGTAGTCCATTTAGCAATTTTGATTCTCATTTAAAGAATAATCACAAACCCGGAAACACAATTGAAATTGTTTAACATATTCCACATAAAACATATATCATTAAACCAAAGCATATTCACAATTATTTAGTCCATAAGTGATAATAAGGTATTTAACTTCACTTTTAGTACATTTAAAGCATCTTAATAACCTATAACCTTTATCCAAATATCTACATGTGAATTCACGTTTATTTTAATGATCTCCGTGTTAATGTAAATAACATCATTCTAGAAGGAAAAAAGACTACTGATAGACATGAAACAATGGCACCAAGTAGCCATTCAAAGTGTACTTAATCAACTTTTCCTTAGTTAAGTGATCCCAACATCTGTATGACTTTGGGAGGTGGGTTGGATTCATTCTCTTTGAGCACCTGTTCTCATTGCAAATGATGTCTGTATGACATTTAAAGTGCCGGTGCTAAGATGCAGTTTGTTGGATTCGCTTGTTTGCTTAACTTGGTTCAATTAATTTAATTTTTATCCTGAATTGTAATCTAGGGTTTATATTTAGATTCATTATACCAGTGAATTGCGGTTGCTCCAGTTTTGTTTGAAAACCTAACCTGAGTTCTTGTTGGAAAGTTACAGATCTTTGTTGCATGGACGGCTCCAATATTACGTTTGTATTATGAATCCCTGCCACCTCTGCAGCTTCTGAGTTGTTGAGGTGTCCATAAGCTTTTGATCTGATGAAGTTGTAGTAATTCAGTGTTTTTGTTAAAGTTAAAGGCTCCCAACATAGTTTAGTTTAATGGAGAACATGAAAATAAAAAGTTAGCTCTACCAGTAAGCTGACAGGTCACCAGACATAAGAGTGAAGACTGAGTTTTAAAACTCAAACTGTCCAAATAAAATGTCAAAAAATATCAGATGAGGTCAAATAAAACTGGGGGAAACAATCGTGACAAGAGGAAAATTGTCTTGCAGCAGGTGATGTGATTAACCAGTTATAAACTTGTCCTGAGAGCTCAGAGATTTTATCGTTTCTGAGCGCACCTGCAAAGATAATATTAATTAAAAAAATTGTCCACAGCTCAAAAGAAACATGCATTCATGATATCAAAGCAGGAATGTTGGATGAGTTTGTAAGATTAAAATGAATAACTTGCAATTATTCTATGATTCCTGATAGTAGTGTATTATTTTAAACCAACTATGACTTTGGTGTAAGAAAATTGAGACATACTCACCTTTTTGTCTAGCAGTGTTCCAAATAACCAAATGAAGCAACCCTGTAGTAGAAACAGTCCGTGAGAAAAGGTCATTTCACTTTTACTTCTAAATCCGAAAGTATAGAATTGTAAAGCAATTACAGTGAATTGTTACCTGCAATGAATTGCACAGTGCAAATGCAAAATGAATCTCCCGGTTTTTTGGTGCAATTAAAGTTCCGATTCCCAAACTCCAGGTCAGTCCAAAAAATGGTGTGAGCACAGCCAAACTCCTGAAAATCACCATCAGAATATGCTGCTCTCCTGCTTGGCCTGCATTCTTCTCTGTTCTTCTCAACATTTTGTATATCACCACAAGCAGAATAATGAAGTTTACAGCCACAATCAGAAGCGCAGGGACCAAAAATGCCAGCAGAGCTTTGGAATCCTCCCACTTGAGCCAACATACATGATTTCCTCTCATGTATTTAGTTAGGGGGGCAGTTACTGTTACAGTTATTACTGCAATCGTCAATGGTGCTGCGTATCCCAAAATAAATCCAATAATCAGCATAGACCTTTTAGACAATCCCCTCTCAAAAACAAAGATGGTGCGGTACAGCAACAGAAGACCTGAGGCTAGCATCCAGAAGAACATGGCAAGGTAGAAAAAATGGATAAAGAAGGTGGCTGCTGCACATGCTGGAGGGTTTTTCTTCTTTGCATCTGTAAAGGATGCTCCAATAATGAACCAAATGTTTGCAATCAGTAAAGAGACAGCAATGTTAACAATAGAAACATGGCGCAGGAATGCTGTGGTGTTGGTACTTATTTTTCTCCATATAAGAGCTTCAGTAATAAGACATATAACCAGAGAACCTATGGATATCCCAACTCCAATGAATGTTATGTCGTCCATTTTAGAGTCTTTAAAACTATCAGGGGACATAAGGATAGAGAAGGAGGTGGTGTGATTACAGCTGCAACTGATGAATTCATTGCTACTGGATAATACCGAGCAGCCCCAGTTGCTCCATCCTCCGAGACCATCAAAGAGCTTAAAATCCCAAAAAACACATTTTGGGTCTATCAAGGTGCCATTTAGAATTTCTGATGTTATTGATATATTTCTGATTTCGGCTTCTATCTTCACACTTGCAACCTTACCATTGATAAACATGCATGAGGAGTTGGCCTCGTCTCTTGGAGGGAGCACATTATCCATGGAAGCAAATATGATTACAGTTATGAATTTACCCTCCCCACTGGCATCTGGTATGTATATTTCTACCGAGGAGTTAAAGTCCTTATTAAAACTATTGTTGAATTTAGTTTTCCTCAGCTGAATAAAAGGTGTATCTATGGAAAAGGTTTCACTGACAAGAAGCGTGGTTACAGACTCAAAGAAATTCAACAAGGAGGAGCTGGAACTCTTTATGTTGGTGTCATTCTTTGTGCCTGAGCTCTGTATTTTTTCGTTCTGATTTAGGGTATCCCATGATTCCTTTGCTTCATTAGATGTGAGAAGACTTGCTATCTCTAGAATGTTCTGTGGTAAGAAAAACGTTATAGGTTAGATTTGAAACATGTACAGTAGGTCTTAAAAAATGAAATACTACATAATATCCTATTCCTCCTACCTTTGTTGATTCTTTATTCAATAGAATAGAAGATGTATTGGCTATATTGCTGAGGGCTTTTATAATAGCACTGATTGTATTTGGAGATTTGGTAATGTTTTTACTACTGTTAATGCTCATATTTTTAAGTTCCTCCAAGAATACTGGCAGCGTCGAATGGTTCAGTTTCTGTCAGAACGGAAGAAAGAAATGTTTAGTGACATATATTCTGTTTAGTTTGCTGTTTTTATTGTATCTACCTTGGATTTCTTATTAAAAACTATTCTGGTTAGATTTTTACATTTGTCTTTAATGGGATAAACATTTGAGAGAGCGAGCCAGGGGGTTTATCTCTGTTTGTCTATTGTTTATCTTTTTGTGTGATAGCTGGTAATCATCCACCTTAAAACTGATATGTGATCAGCCCTGATGTCCTATTCCAATTACTCTGATACATAATGATTTTATTCCGAATTTAACTTCAGTTTCTAAATTCAGTGTAATAATATATGAAATTTATTGAGCTAAAATAAAACTTCTGTCTTAAAATTATTATGTGATCCATTTGCTTGTGGCTGTATTGTTGTCTGCATTTAAGTTAGGAAGTGGGGTGCCATCATTTGCTGAACTTGATTGTATGAGTAGGAACTGCTTGTGTTCTGTAAATGACTGGGAAACAGTTTTGAATTGCTGCAAATTCCACAAACACTACACGTCCATGCAAAGGACTGTGGAAAAAATAATGTAGTGATGGTTGCCTATATTCTAAAAAGACAATTTTATTTCATATTTTCTGATCAGTATTTGATTTTAAGATATTGCAAATTTTTAACGACTGGCCAAAATAACCAAAAACATAACCTCCTTGGTGGTGAAAAAAAATAAAATGAATCAATTACTCTCATGATAAATTCTAATGAGCCATTAGAATGAGCCAAATAATGAGCCATTATAATTGCCATTTGCATGCTTGTTTTCTTCATGGGTCTCTTCCTTTATACCAAAGAGACTGGATGATAAAAGGCATATATGGTACATATATTGTAGTGGCAGACTAAACTGAGCTGTCTTGTTTTATTCAAACTGATTCTTATCTGAGCCAATTTATTAATATTATTTGCTTGTTTTCACAGCAAATTATGATAGATTAACTCTGTTTTATAAATGTTTTTATTGTTTCAGTTGTTTTGTTAATTTATACTGGATGTCTTCCAGTTGCAGTGTTTAAAAAAAAGGTTTATTGATAGTTCAGAGGGTATACATGCATTATTATTATTACATTATTGAAAAAGGTGTCAAAAAGACAATATTTTTAGCGAAATAATTTCTTGGGCAATTTATGATCCAGCAAAATTTGCAATCTTGTCAGGCTTAGGTGTGCCTCTGTGGGATCTGCACCATGCCATACCATAATAAAGAGAAATCTCTCTTGGTGAAATCGCATCTCCGCTATTTGTCTCCACAGCAATTACTGTCATAAATAAATGACAGTAGAATGCAATTATGAACTTTAAAGTTCATATTTGTAAGACATTTTCCTCTACTCTTAGGGCAGGTCTGATTTTATTGACAGATATTTATTTCGAAATACTTCTTTTAATTTGTATTTGTCACCCAATTACATACTAACACATCAAATTGTCAAAATTGTTAATTTTAAGGCCAAATATGCATATTTTTCTTCAGAACCTTAATAACAGTCATTTGTAGGTGCCTTGTTATACTTATTTAATAAATAAAAATTAGATTAAAGGTCTATCTACATTTAAATGGAGTCAACATTTAAGTTAACTTGTAACAAAACAGATTTGAGAACTGACTTTAATACAATTTTGTTCAGTACTTTACCTTAGATTTATCTAGCAGTTTAAGAACAGATGGTGGGACACAGTCGTCTGATTTAGCTCCAGAAGCATAATTTTCTTTACAAGCTGTCAGACCTTTGGTGGTGATAATCTCTAAGAACGAAAAACAATTGAAATTTTTTGATCAATGACAATAAAGTGAATTTTGTTACATGATTATGAAAACTAGAATTATTTGTCTAACTCTCCAGATTTAGAAGAAACATCACAGAAGCCAGGTTAAATATTTTGATGATCTGATAAATTAAGTGACATGATTTTTATTGTCACAAGCTTGTCAACAAAAAGCAAAGCTTACTTATTACGTTAGTGTTCAAATGAACCGTGAGAGAAACCGTTCTCACCACAGTGAGAAAACTATACTAAAAACTGTAAAGCCAGTGTCATTTTGTGTGATCATACCCATGCTCAAAGCCCCCTCCAAAACCTACTTTACAGTTCTCTGTTTGCTTAATTACGGAGAAATGCAATGCTATTATCCGTTGAAGCAAGGGCTCTCTATTAGCTATGTAGAGCCCAATTTTCTAACTAGCTGTCAGATGCAACTGAGATGGACAACATCAGTCCAAGGTCATTTTACCAGAATTGTGCTCTATAGTCAATTTAATTAGTATTTAGTGCAGTACTAGATGCTTCATATTAAATGGACAGTTTATCTAATGTGGTATTTTTGTGATTTTGAACACAAGGAAGTGTGGACAGCAAATAAACAAACTGATGTATTTGTTTTCTTGAGAATTCAATGTGCTGCACTGCTGGTATAAAGCTTACCAGCTCAATTAAAATGTACTTTCTGTAGTCCATTGCTTCTTCAATTTTGTGCTTACAAAGAATTAAATAACTGTTGTCTACTACAGTTGACACAGCATTGGTAGGCAGGCCCGCCAGTTAAAATCAGCACCTCCCCTGCTTTCCTGGTGGAGAATTGCTTCGCAACACTGACACAGAAACAGAGAAGTTTAAAAGGAAAGTATATCTGCCACTGGATGCAAACTTACTGAGGGAGTAGTATAAACTAGATTTTACTCGGACTTCAGCAGGCGAAGTTGCACATCATAGTTCTGCAGTGAACATGCAACCCAGAACTAGGGATGAGATCTGTAAACCCATATGAATTATCTGTATCTGTACTTGGATTGGTGGGGCCTAATCCGGAAGTGGGTGGCGTTTTACCCGGAAGTGTGTCAGGCTATCTTGAAGTGGGCCTGGCTTTAACCAGTATGTGTTTTTCAGCATTCAATTGATATGTGTTGATTAGATATTGTTATATTTATCACTGATTAGAAAATTGTTTACATAACAAAAGTATTGATCTTTTTTCTTTTGGACAAATTATTGGTATCATTCCAACAATAGTATGCTCATAAAATTTTTCCCCTCTTTTCCCTTTCTCCTTTTGTTTTTTTTTACATTCTGCAAAATACACTTCTTCAACAACAACAAAAAAAACCCAACAGGCTGACCGAAAAGGTATAGGCTGGAGCTGTTGCTTGTATTGCCTACCCATTCTTAATAACTTAACAGCACTTTTTTATTCACCTTGTAAGGTTATATCAGGTTATCGAACGTATAAACAGAATATATACTTATAATTCAAGTAAAATGCTTCTATAAAACATTTTTTTATTGAAAATAAATTACATCAAATAATGAAACTAATAACCATAACTTCTATACTTTTCAAATGTAATACTTTATATATTCTCTTTAAGTGGAAGAGAGAGGTACATAATTTAAGATCCTCTGAACAATTATTCCAGAGATCAACCCTTTAAGTTCAAACCGGCTCTGTCTTATTTGTAAACATATTTCAGTAGTGTTTGTGACACGAGTTTGTTTTTTTATTTTGAACATAATTTTGATTGTGTATAAATCTACTAAATCATAGAATTTTAGGACAGGGACATTTATAAATAAAGGATTGGTTGTTGTTTGACGATGTGATAAGTCTTATTGCCTTTTTTTGAAGGATAAGTATTTGTTTCTTATTTATAGTTATTTCCCCAAATTTCTATACAATAGGTTATGTGTGGCATGATTAAACATTTATATATCAGAATCAGCTTTAATGGCCAAGTATGACATATCGGAACGAAGTTCTCTTTGTTTAAGATATATCTGGATTTATATAATACTCCTATTACTCTTGATAATTTCCTTTTGATATTATTAATATGTGCTTTCCAATTTAGATCCTGTTTAATTTCTACTCCAAGAAATGTGTTGTCATACACCCGTTCTAAAGGCATGTTGTTAAGCATTAGATTTACTTGCCTTTCAATGTTTCGGTTTGAGAAAATCATATATTTAGTTTTTTTTGTATTTAAAGACAATTTATTCACAAAAAACCAGACTTTAAGCTTATGTAACTCTCTCTTCACCAATACTAAAAGCTGGTTTAAATCATGACCAGAGCTGTAGAGAGTGGTATCATCAGGTATCATACCTAAACACTTTTGAAGCATTACAAAGATCATTTATATAGAGGATGAATAGTTTTGGTCCAAGAATGGATCCTTGAGGAATTCCGCAACTTATTTTTAACATTTTAGATTTTGTTTTATGTACTTGAACATATTGATACCGATTCTCTAAATAACTCTGCAACCAAGTTAGAGTTGGCCCTCGAAATCCATATTTGTCAATTGTTGTAACAGAATATCATTATTTATAGTATCAAAAACCTTCTTCAAGTCAATAAAAATACCTACAGGGTATTGTTTTGCATCAACTGCAGTGGATAATATTCTCTATTAGGTGCATTTCAGCCAAAGAACTGGAGCGATTTTTTTTTCTAAATCCATATTGATTGTCACTTATTATCTTATTGTTTTCTATGTATTTATCAAATCTTACAACGAATATTTTCAATTATTTTGGAAAATTGTGGAAGTATTGAAATAGGTCTATAGTTTGAAAATGAGTGCTTGTCACTGGTTTTGTATATAGGAATAACTTTTGCAATTTTCATGCTATCCGGAAATATGCTTGTTTTAAATGACTGGTTACAGATGTATGCTAAAGGTTGTGCTATAAATACTACTGTGTTTTAATTAATTTCATATCTATATCATTTACATCTTTGGATGTTTTGATGCAAATATTTAAACTATTTTGATAAGTTCTCCGTCATTTGTCGGATTCAGATAAAAAGAGTTCATATTGCAGCCAACATTAGCCAAATAGTTGTTAAAACAATTTCTTTAATAGTTTCAATTTTAGAGTCCTTATTTACAAAATATTTGGGAATTTCATTTTTTTTTGTCCTCCTTTGATTGTATTAATCATCAACAATGTATCTTTTATATTTTGTTTGTGTTTTTCTAATAACTGATAAAAGTACTCTTTTTTTCTGTTTTCATAATACTTACTAATTTATTTTTATACTTTTTATATATATTCTCTGATTCTTCTGATCTATCAATTATCTGTATCTGTATCTGTTAATTCATATGAATTATTTGTATCTGTACTTGGATTGGTGGGGCCTAATCCGGAAGTGGGTGGCGTTTCACCCGGAAGTGTGTCAGGTTATCTTTAAATGGGCCTGGCTTTAACCAGTATGTGTTTTTAAGCATCCATTTTTACAGGGCGACTGTGGCTCAGTGCTAGAGTAGTTGGCTTGCAATCGGAGGGTCATAGGTTCGATTCCAGCTTCCTCCAGTCACATGTCAATGTGCCCCTGGGCAAGGCACTTAACCCCCAAATTCTACATTGTCCTACCGTTGTCAGTGTATGAATGCGAGTGTGAATGGGTGAATGTGGCTTCAATGTAAAGCACTTCGAGTGGTCAGTAAGACTAGAAAAGCACTATATAAGTTCAGTCCATTTACCATTTGATATGGGTTGATTAGATGTTGTTTTATTTATTCGTTATTAAAAACTGTTTACATAACAAAAGCATTGATCTTCAGATCAATGGTTTTGATAAACAATATAGAGAACAAGTTTTGCAACAATGAACACTTATGGTTGCAATTATGAAGTAAAATGTAATGAACAAGAGTTTAAAGCTCAGAGTGAGAGTGGCTTAGATTATCCTGAGCTATGTTTTTAGTTTTGCTGCTATAAATTTAGACTGTTGGAGGATATACTACTACTTTTCTCTTTTACTACTCTCCAGATATATTTTTTCTGCTGTTATTGCGTTTGTTAACCCAGTTTTCTCTCAGTATTTTTCTCCCCATAGAGGCTCCATCGATCTGGTACCCTGCTCAACTATAAAGACCCCTGCTGGATGGGGAACATCTGTCCAGATGATGCTCAAAGTGACCAAGCATCCTCCATGCTGGCTCTTCTCTGTCTTCTCAGACCCCAGAAGGTCGTGGCAGATGACCGCTTGTACAGAGCCAGGTTCTGCCGGAAGTTTCTTACTGTTAAAGGGGAGTTTTTCCACTGTTGTTACATGCTTGCTCAGTATGAGGGATCTGCTGGGATTCCTTACCTAGAAAAGTTTTATGTTGACTTTTGTTGTAAAGTGCCTTGAGATGACATCTGTTGTGAATTGGCACTGTATAAATAAAAGTGAATTGAATTTTCATCACAACATAACTTAAAAAAAATTTATTAACATTTTTTTTACGACCTCTGTGATTTTATTTATTTAATTTTTTGCTTTTTTATATCCACACCAGGTATGTGTGTGTAGGTAATTGATTTTTAATATAGTTTTATACCATAACTACCTTTATTTATTTAATAAAAATAAATAAAATTTGATGCTACAGTCCCACACCCACCCTGGGCCCTTTTAGCCCCTCTTTATTAACCTCCTGGATACGCCCCTGCTCAGCAGCACTTAACATTTAGCAATAGTCAGTTATTAATAATTATAAAAACTTGTAGGAGTCTCTGTGTCAGTCTCTTTGATCGCAGCGCAGCATTAAGTCTGTAACTTTATCAGCACGATAGATGCGTTCTTGGGCCAAAATCTTCAATTCTAAGATGGCGCCGCGGATGGACGCCCCGGTACTTCGCTCCCTAGTACTTGATACAATTTTACTTCTTTGCGTAGTTTTCTGCACTCCCTCTGCTATTAAAACGAGCAGAGAGGAAATCCTACAAATAGGACTATCCAGTGCCGGACTTTTTTCACCGGTTTTTAATCAACCAGACTACTTTATGGAGATTCTGACTGGAGGAGCAGCAGCGCTCTGTGGATTTCGACGGAGACGCCGGCGGGGGAAACGAGCTGGTGTGCTCGTTAAATTGCGACAGCGGGGATTACGCACCGCTCTCCCATCCATACACCTGGGGAACGTTCGCTCTCTGCCTAACAAAATGGATGAATTGCTCCTTCTCCTATCCAAGAACTAAGACTTCCGTCGTTCTGCCGCCTTTTGCTTCACTGAAACCTGGTCCAGTGAACACATCCCGGACAGCGCACTACAGCTCCCGCGCTTCCAGCTGTTCCGAGCGGACCGCTGCGCGGAACTGTCTGGGAAGTCAAAGGGAGGAGGAACGTGTTTCTACATTAACGAAGGTTGGTGTACAGATGTCACAGTGTTAAAGAAGACATGCAGCCCTCACCTAGAGTCTTTCTTCATAAACTGTAAACCATTTTATTCACCGCGGGAGTTCGCCTCGTTTGTGCTGGTCGCTGTATACATTCCACCGCAGGCGTGTGTAACGGAGGCGTTACATCACCTCGCCGACCAGATCACAGACGTGGAGAAAACTCACCCGGACTCTCTGCTAATCATTCTCGGGGATTTTAATAGAGCAAATCTCAAACTTGAACTGCCTAAATATAGACAACACGTGACGTGTCCCACCAGGGACATGAACACTTTGGACCACTGCTACACCACAATAAAGAATGCATATCGCTCTGTCCCCCGTGCTGCTTTGGGACTTTCTGACCACTGCCTGGTCCACCTCATCCCATCTTACAAGCAGAAGCTGAAATCTGCTAAGCCTGTAGTAAGAACTGTGAAGAGATGGACAGATGAGTCAAAGATGCAGTTACAGGCCTGCTTTGACTGCACTGATTGGAGCGTCTTTGAAGCAGCAGCCTCAGACCTGGACGAACTGACTGACACTGTGACATCTTACATCAGCTTTTGTGAGGACATGTGTGTGCAGACCAAAACCTTCTGCAAGTTCAACAACAATAAACCATGGTTCACTGCAGAACTGAGACGGCTACGCCAGGACAAGGAGGAGGCCTACAGGAGTGGGGATCGGGACCTGTACAAGCAGGCCAGGAACAAGCTGACAAAGGAGATCAAGGCAGAAAAAAGATTCTACAGCCAAAAACTGAAGGAGCGTTTTTCTGCCAAGGACTCTTCTGCAGTTTGGAAGGGCCTGCAGACCATTACCAACTACAGGAGACCATCCCCCCACCCTGTGGGGAGCCCCCGCCTGGCTGAGGACCTCAATGACTTTTTCTCCAGGTTTGAAACAACTTTCACACCTTCCACCTCCCCCACCATCTCCATCACAAAAGGCCTAGCATCACCCAAAACGACCCCCATACCTGATCCCCTGCCTGCGCTGACGATCTGTGAACAGGATGTGCGCCAACTATTTCAGAGACAGAGGATTAAGAAGGCCACAGGTCCAGATGGAGTGTCTCCGTCCTGTCTGAAAGTCTGTGCTGACCAGCTTGCTCCCATCTTCACTCAGATCTTCAATAACTCCCTGGAGCTGTGTGAGGTCCCCTCCTGCCTCAAACGCTCCACCATCATCCCGGTTCCCAAGAAGTCCCCTGTCACAGGATTAAATGACTACAGACCAGTTGCCCTGACATCTGTGAAATCCTTTGAGCGACTGGTGCTGTCCCACCTGAAGGAAATCACGGATCCCCTGCTAGATCCCCTGCAGTTCGTCTATAGAGCAAACAGGTCAGCGGATGATGCAGTCAACATGGCTCTCCACTACATCCTGCAACACCTAGACTCTGCAGGTACCTACACTCGGGTCCTGTTTGTGCACTTCAGCTCTGCATTTAACACCATCGTCAGCACCCGGTCCCTCAGCATCGGCGCCCCCCAGGGATGTGTTCTCTCCCCACTGCTTTTCTCCCTTTACACCACTGATTGCACGTCAAGAGACCCTTCTGTGAAACTCCTGAAGTTTGCAGATGACACCACCGTCATTGGACTCATCCGTGACGGCGACGAGTCTGCATACAGAAGGGAGGTGGAACAGCTGGTCCTCTGGTGCAGTCAGAACCACCTGGAGCTAAACCCGCTCAAAACTGTGGAGATGACAGTCGACTTCAGGAAGAGACCCCCTGCAACATCTCCTCTCATAATCACCAACAGGCCAGTCCCCACAGTAGAGTCTTTCAGGTTCCTAGGATCCACCATCACACGGGACCTGAAGTGGACCTCTCACATTGACTCTATAAGGAAGAAGGCCCAGCAAAGGCTGTACTTTCTGCGTCAGCTCAGAAAGTTCAACCTGCCTCAGGAACTGCTGACCATATTCTACACAGCAATAGTCCAGTCTGTCCTGACCTCATCCATCTCTGTCTGGTTCGGATCCGCCACCAGGCAAGACAGGGACAGACTGCAGAGAACAGTCAGGTCCTCAGAGAGTATCATAGGTTCTGATCTTCCCTCCATTGAGGACCTTTTCCGGGCCAGGGTCAGGAAGCGGGCCAGAAAAATCACCACTGACCCCTAACACCCTGGCCACAATCTGTTTAGGCTCCTCCCCTCAGGCCGGCGTTACAGAGCGCTGTACGCCAAAACCACCCGACACAAGAACAGTTTCTTCCCCCAGGCTGTCGCTCTGATGAACTCTGAATAGTCACAGAGTGTGTGTCCACTCACATGAACAATAAACTAAAACTCTGCACTGCTGTATATACTTACTGTATATACTTACTGTACAATAACCCTGGTTTGGTGTATATATTATCCTTTATTTTTTATTTTAATTAATTTATTTATTTTTTCCGTTTTTTAATTTCACTTATTTAAGTTCTGTACTGGAGAGAAAAGTTACCGGAGTCAAATTCCTTGTATGTGTCATACTTGGCCATTAAAGCTGATTCTGATTCTGATTCTGAAAAGAGAGAGTAACGCTCAGCCGAACTAAAAGGAAACTAGACGCGAGGCCGGTTGAAACATGTTTTAATCCTTAATAATTGGGAGGCTGTAAAAAGTAATTGAAACTGCAGCTTCTGTCAGTCACATAAAGACTTGTAAAAACTTGCTGCTGGCTTGCACATCACCTAGGTGACCTCTTTTGGATTCAAAACGGCAAACTTCGCCAACAGGTGATGATTTTTCATGACTGGAATGGGGAAACTGTACCCCATATCACCTTCCTTGGCAAAATGCAAGTGTAAGACATGTTTTATTCTCCTCTCGTAAAAAACAGGGAGTGTTTATGAAAAGCGACGGCATCAGATATCAGGAGAAATTTGGGAGTATGGTGGCTCCGGGACGCAGACACAGTCAGCTACCCAATGAGAATTTGTATTCAATCCGAGCACATTTTATACATTGACTCGTATTACTCGTATGATACTCATACTCTGCAAAAGTGCTTTATCCGTGCCGGATACTTGTTTCAGCCGAGTATCCGGCTCATCTCTACCCAGAACCCTCCATTACAGTTAATTTTTATCATATACATTATACACGTGAAACTGTCAAGATTCTGGACAGTGTGAGAATTCCCCCATCGTGGAGCTGTGATGGGAGAACCAACAAGGTGTGGCTTATATCTTGGGGTCTTCACTTAAAAGAAATATGTACTTGGGGTTTTTGAAGGACTGACCTTTTCTTAAGACTGCCCCTCTTCTCTATGATGCCCCAAGTGCCCTTTTCTTCTGTCTGTTATTTTGAAATCTGGGTTTTTTCCTGTTTAGCCCTCTTAGCTTTTTGAGCATGCATCAAAAATAGAACTCAATTCTATCTTTCAACTTTCAACTTGAATAGTTAGCTTGTTAATATTCAAGCTGAAGCTGTTGCTGCTGTGTTAAAATTTTTTAGGTTGGAACTAACAGTGCAGTATTTTGTTATTATTTTAAAATGTTACAAAATGTGTTTTTCATTATAAAGATTGTAATTTATTTAAGACATCACCCAAATGTTTAGCTTTTATTCATTTCATTGAAGAATTATATCATGTATTGGCAGCTTTTCAAAATAAAGATTTTGTAAGTATTTATTTTTTTGTACCGAAAGTTAACCAAACCAAGCCCTCCAAGATACAGAACCGAACCAAATACAACTTTACCGTATTCTATTAGCTGAGTTGACTGCATCTCTCCTGTAATGCGCCGCTGACACGGCCGGTGTAAATTAGGGATGTGGCTCCACATTTGGACCGCAGTAGGTATGAAAAGCAAGATGTGTCACAATTCAGAAAGTCCCTAAATTGACATTTATACATGTTAACATTTTAATAAAACTTGAAATGCATTTGTCAAAGAAAATAACCTATTCTTATCCAAATACAATTAAAAAAAATTTATTTGACATTTTCTTAATATTTTTACCTTATTGCTGTGTGCTGAATATATCACAAATTTACTTCATCTCTTGACTTAAACAATCTAAATTTCTCAGAGATGCAAACACTATTATAAAAATGTAGAGTTGGCCACTCAGAGCTTGTTTGATCTTTAAAGCTGTCTGCAGCTGAGTTACTGAGGAGGTTAACCAGTCAGATGAGAGTTTATTCAGCAAGACACAGCAGCAAGTTCCATTTTTCCATAATATGCTTCATAACACTTGCCTATTCAGTAACCAGCTCTCCTCAAGAGCAACATTGACCCCAATCAGATAAAAAACAGGCTACTTTTGCTTTGCATGGTTCCAATCTGAGTAAGCTGATAAATTATGTTCCAATTATTAGACACTTGTTGTATATAGTTTGTTAATCAGAATGGTATAACTTATGCTGTTGTAAGGCGTTTTTAAATATTGCTCTGTGTGCCCTTTTTATAAATTTGAGCAACTGCCCTTATTATAAAGGAATTCTCACAGCCCTGGTATATCATCCGATGCAGGCATGCTGCAGTAGGCCCACAGAGGGTTACGGAAACAGGGCCAATTTTTTAAAGATTTGTTCAAAGCTACAGAGAGCTCAACCCTGTGATTGGTCAGCATGCCACTGATGTCTATCCACAGACACAGCACACCCACGTTAAGAAAATAAGTGTGAACTGATTGCTAAAGATATCGAGCAGTGGACATATAGAAGAACATTTACCATCAGACAATTTACGCATTCATTACAATGACAACTGAGCGGCTTTTATCACATTTGCGCATAAAAACCTTACTTTAGTATTGAGGCTGAAATTGTTCAAGAGTAAATACACTGGTTTTGACCAGAAACATGTCTGCAATAGTGTATTGAGAAAAGGCAAAAAGAGAAAGAGTATAAACTGCCACTGTGTTTAGAAGGACCAACCACAACAAAATCATTTGAAAAACAATTTTTGTGTGTCTACCATATTACATATTTGGAATGTAATCTGTATGGTCAAACAGAGTGATAATTCAAAGGTTGATAGTAAATTTTGAGAACTGGTAAAAGTTTTGGAACTTCTGTAAAAATTTGAGAAACTTAATTTCGGAAAGCCTTTTGATATATATAAGAAAACCAGATGTGTTTGAGTTTCACAGCTAGCACATTACAGATGTTTAAAGATAGATGAAAAAAAAATTATTAACTAACCTGTTGTCTTCTCAGGTTGTATTGTCGGGCTGTTGGTAGTATTGCTTTCTGTGGGGAAATGACTACAAATTAGTTGTATGTATCATAAAAAACAAAGTAAACAGAGTATATTTTTCAAATCAGAAAATATAATCTATACGTAATGTAATTCAAATGCATTTACAATTGGCAACTACAAGAATTTAGCACAATTTCGTTGTAAATAATGGAAAACATAAAATTATTATAATTTTTAAATAATTATCTTTTTTTAAACGTGTGTCAAAGAATTGTTCCCAAGTAGAAATGTTAAATCCCCATCTATCTGTCAATGTTGATTTCCATTTGTTATCAAGCATCTCATTTTAATATGCATGGGATCATGGTAGTATAAAATAAACCAAGGAACCAGGATCCATCTCCCTGAATCTGTCTGTTTTGATCTTTTTTCAAGAAATATACCTGTGACATGTCCACATGAAGAGGTCATCACATATTGGGAAAGTCCTGTGGCATTGATCATTTTGAAGATTTTGTCATTCTTGGCTTTTTTTTTGTGGTCATCGTCAAGGTGGCATATTGGATATTTTCCAGAATATATACAAGATACAATCAGATGAATTGATGAGTCAATACAGAAATTGACAGACAGACAACTTCTTAAGAAAAATGTACCTGCAATCTCTTCACATGAGTAGACTGTGACATTGTAGAAATGTCCGGTGTCACTGATTATTTGGAAGTTTTGGTTGGTTTCCTGTGAGGAGCTGATTTCCACAATTTGGCCTAGACCTTGAAAGTTACCATAAATGTAAAATATATAGATTTATACTAAATACAATGATTTTTACTAAATACAATGTTTATTTGGAACAAACAAAAACATAAAAAAGGAAGCAAGGCAAGAAGACTCTTTAGGGCCTTAACTGATTTGTGTAATTAACTTTACGTAAATCTTCATCTTACCAGTGTTAAAATCCTACAAAAAATAAAAGCAAGAATATAACAGAATTAGTATTGTTTTCAAAATGTTACAGTGTGTTTAAATATAATTAAAAAAAAATTCTCTTTTAGATGTATCAGAAAATATGTTATAATAACACTTTAGAGAAATAAGCTTACCTGGTAGATCCATATAGCTCCAATCAGGAAGAAAAACACAAGCTGCATTGTTACTGTAGATGAATAGAAACATACAAAATTAGGACTGAACTGGGAAAACAACAAAATTCAATCAATTGTGCAACCGAGAATAAAAAAAAGTTACTAACCAATTACCACTGTTCTGGATCCCCAAAGCCTCTAGATATTTTCTCAGTTCCTGCAGTCAAAGCTTTATATTATCACTGTATATTATTATTATTATTTACCGATACTCGGTATCAGTAAATATTCAAATCCAAATATCAGTATCGTAACAGTTTAAAAACAGTAGTATCATTGCATCCCTAATTGTTGTGTTACCATTATTACAATCTGATGCTTTAGTTTAACGTTTCTATTTTGCTTGAGCTTCAAATGTCTCAGCTAATATTAACAATTACCTCTGATTGATATTTAAGGATCAGCCAAATAAACTCTGCCTACTTTCCCAGATTTCACCAAATCTTGATTGATACACTATTATTGTAGGTGCTTAAGGCCCCATATTATTAATCTACTTAAGGCCCCATAAGACTTTGGGCCGATCCTGTATCTAGCTCACTCAAAAAGTGTGATGTTACAAATCAGTGTTGATAGTAACACCCACCTCCAGTTGAATGCTGTTGAAGGTAGATTTGAATAACCTACAAGATTTGTAATTTCTAACAAATGGCACTCAATTTCTCCCTCTGACATTTTGGGGGCAGTAATACACCTCAGCTGCTGTAGCTGTCTAACTGTAGCAAAGACAAAGTAAATAGTATTAAATGTGCTGCTTTATTTTGAGTGTAAAGACCATTGGCAGCTGGTGGAATTTTCTTGGGGGATGGGGGACTATCACTATGATGGCTAGATATTAGGGCGTTAAAACAAATAAAAATGTAATCTAATTAATCACAGTGCAGCTGTAAATTAACCATGATTAATTAACTACAGAAATAAAAAAATTCAATTTTAAGTGTAAATCCAGATGTAGTTTCTCTTTCTTTAAATGAAACAAAGGAGAGATTAATGGAATTTTTGTTTTGAACTCCACAATAACATTCACACTTGGCCCTTTTAAACTATCTTTTAGCCAGTTGCTAAGGCAAACTAAGTGGATAACATTTTCTGTATCTAAAGCTGACTGTTTCTTATTAATGCTGGACAACCCTGAACATCCTCTTCATGCTAGTATCCTATGACAACAGAGTGTTTTCAGTCAGAGGCATCAGCTGTGTTGCTGTAACACAGACTGATACTGTAGATGAAGAAACACTGAGCTATCTACTGAAGTACTGATTTTGGGGTGGGATCACTGTTCACACTGGGAGTACCTGCCAGAGCTCCACTTAAAGCCATGCAGAGTATGACAAGACATGTGTTGGAAAAAAAGACTGCTATATTTTTTCTGTTCTTTATTATTTTCACACAGCTGCTGATACAGCTTCGGGTGATATACATGTAAGGAAGATATGTGTGGTCTCATATGAAAAGCAATAACAAATACAACTAAGGTACAACTAACCCAACTATGTTAATACACCTAACATTAATTTATCTGTAGCTGTGTTGAACATCACATAAAACAAATGTAATGTAGACTTAGAAATCAAATGTCACAATTTATCATTTTCTAATAAGTGAACACTCAGCAGATAAAACTCTTGAATTTTTCAATGTAAACATTGGGGATGAATGCTCTTATTGTGAAAATCTACACAGCTACTTCTGCCAATGAATTGGCACTAATTTAAGTGAGAAAACATAATTTTATCTGAATATTGCACATTTTAACGCAGCGGTAACTCACTATGGAATGTACAGAAGCTATACAGTGAACCAAAATGCGTAAATCAACATTAATACGGCACTTTTATAGGTCAGGTCTGAATTATTTTATCTCAAGCTTCTCCTGCTATGTTTTTCTCTCAAACTATAATTTTTTTGAGTGAATTATGTTGAACAGAATTATTCTTTTTCTCTTTCTTCATTTTGCGCCTCTTTTCGTTCATCTCCAACTCCAGCGGTTTGACCTGTCAATCATCAGCACTGTATGACAGATGTCTCTGACGTTGACTTGATCTCAGTCTAAAGGCAGAGAGGGTGGCGATATGTAAATCTCGCCCCTTGGTTTGCAGGAGAGCTGCGCCCCAAATCATCTTATTTCTTGTAGAGGAGCTACTGTGCATGTACAACTTTTAACGAGAGTCTATAAGCAAATATTTTTGCGCCCCAAGGCAGAAATACATCCTCAATCAGACGTCGATGAGCATCAAGACTCAACTCACCATAAACTATGAAATATTTATCTTGCAACCCTGAAAGAAAACACATATATTTTGGGTTATTTTGAATAATATATATAATTATATAAAAAAAATTTATTCAAGGTAATATGGCAAGCAGTGAGTGGTGGGGTGGTGCCCTTTGGCCAGCTGCCTCTGGTAAAGACATTGCCACAACTCAGCAAATATTTTAAAAGGAGCAAAGAGATTAATCTAAAATTTAATTCTTTAGTTAATTACCTGACAGTGACAAAAATGAATAACAGTTACCAGAAATGTTTTATCCACCCAGCCTTCAGTCTGTCCCTCATGGCATTTCTTTCTTTTTGCCTACTGTCCTCATGTAAGTAAATTGTTTATCTAAATGATTCACTTTGTTTGAGTTTACTAGAAAGGGGAAGTACTCGAAAAAGGAAAACTGAGCACATATACAGAAAGTTTAGTTCAGTCCCTAACTCACAATCTTGATAATAAAGTTGATTTTCCACATTGATAGCAGGGCATATATACATACTTGCCAACCCTCCCGACTTTCCCGGGAGACTCCCGAATTTCAGTACCCCTCCCGAAAATCTCCCGGCACATCCAGGAGGGTTAGGGGGTTACAATCAGAGATGTTCTTCTAGTGGGGACCCAGTCTGACCTGGTCACATTTGAGATTTTTCATCTTTTAATGACATTTAAAGTCAATTTATTTTACAATGGTTTATGTGACAATATAGCATCTAACTCTGCTTGCGTTTCAAGCAAGGTAAGTGATTGTCGAAAAACACAATACAATCATGAATAAAAACATTGCAACTTTTCACAAAAAAGTGTAGGCCTACTGTTTAAAACTGTTTAATTTAAAACTTCTTCATCTGTTAATTTATGTTATTGCTGTAGACTGTTATTGAAGCAGATGAGGGTATAGAACGTATCATACAACAAGTTCGACATAATTCAGTATAAGTTACATTTACTGTGCCCTTGCTTTTCAGTCAGTCGCCCCACAACTCTGGAATGCCCTCCCTCTCTCACTGCCTCAGACTGATTCAGTTGAGTGTTTCCAAAGTCAGCTTAAAACTTTGCTTTTTAAATGGGCTTTTGGTTAATATTTTGCTTTTATTTTACTGTTTTTAGTTTCATTTGTTGCTTTTATCTTGTCACTTCCTAAAAATGTAATGTTTGATTACTTTGATATTGTTCATTTATTTATTCTGTGAAGCACTTTGTGAGTCATCTCTGCGAAAAGTGCTACATAAATAAAGACTTACTTACTTACTTACTTACTTACTTACTTACTGTATATAACCTATCCTGGAAAATCCCATCATGCCCACAAATGTCTATTAATAAGTCAGCTTAGAATGATCATTTACATAGGCTCACTCTGTCCAGCTTTTGATCACACCGATAGACAGATAAACACAGATAAATAAAGTAAAAAAGTTATTTTTCTAAACATTTAAAGTAACGGCATACAACAGCGAATGATTACTGGCACGTTGAAACAAAAGGCCAAACCTACAGAGTTAATTACTACACAAATTAACTGCAATATTGTACCATCTTTGTCTACATGCATAAACGTGTCATTTACTCAGATTTCCTCCTCACAAGGAACGACACATTGCATTTTCCATAATAAGTAACACTCACTAGTTCTCCAACAACTCACAATACCACCTGGTAATGTTTTAACTGCCTGTATCACATCCCCCGTGATCAGAGCACACATCTACAGAGCATTTTAGCTGATTCTAGCAAGTAGCTAAAGCTAAACTACAGCTCGACCCCGGCTACGATAGATGAAGCAGTGGGACCGGTGCTAAAGCCGCTCCTTCTACTCTCAAAACCCCAGTGAGGAAATTTTATGTTCCCGATGAGTTAAGTCCACGTTTGCATTGTAGCCAATTGAGTATCCAGTGGTTCTGCAGCAACCATAAAGAGTCACTAGATGGCAGCCACTCTCTGTTTCTAATAATTTGCTATTTAACAAGACGGTTACACTTTTATGGTACATAAATTACTTCAGTTTAACCATTAATGCCTAATTTGATACATTACACAACAAAATTAAAAATTGCATCAATTTTGTCTTTTAAAATAAAATTTACTGTACCAAATTTATTGCATAGAACCTAAAAATGACATACAGCTCTGTACTGTAAAAAAAAATAAAAATCGATAATCGAATTAAATCGTGACCCTAAGATCAAAAATCAAATCAAATTGAGGATTTGGAGAATCGTGACACCCCTAATATATATATATATACATACACCTGCCAATACCAAGTTCCAATGCCGATACTTCTACCACAAATAAATGGAAAACAAGTTTAGGTGTATGAGAGAGACTGTGTATGAGGTCTGATGAGTCAGATGTTTGTCACATTAAAAGTACCTTTTTTGACAATTGCAATCTGTTCTTTGAGTCTCTTAATACCATTAAAAAATTTGGGGTTGAAAATGCACAGTAACCCCAATAGATGGCCAAACATAACCACATTTTACATTAGTTCTTACATTGCCCCACCCTCAACCCCAACCCCACATTCCCCTAAGCTACGACATGTGTATTAAATTAATTGCGTAAGTACTAATTGGCATTGGAAAGCAAGTTGGATACGTCTATATTAAACAAGATAAATGTGTTTTTTAATTCTAGAACCCATTTAAGCATTTAAGCCCAAATTTCTGTATTGAAAATCTTTTTTTAGTTTTTTTTTTTTTTTGGTCTGATGTGATATTGTAATCTAAAATGTTGTGTTTTTCTTAGTTGTAGATGAACAATAATAATTAAACAGAAATTAAAGCTGAAAAAACAACAGTCTGTATGTAATTGATAAGGTGTAAAATAAGGTGTTTCTCTTAATAAACTGAATTTCTAAAATAAATGGTGCCTATTATTTTTTGAGATGCAGCTATTGGAGGATTTCTTTCTTTCTTAAACTAAGAAATATACTTGTACATGGGCATACACACGCATAAAGACAAACATACAATATCCCTGTATAGACATTCGTACAGAGATTTGTTGAGCCTCATTTATGCTATAAAGTGGCCACTTGACAAAGTTAAACACTGTTACACACTACACAAATTACATGAATTCTTTTTGCTGATATTTTAATGTCTGACTTAGAGTAAAACAATTCTATACAGGATGACTGGTAATGTTTTGTACGGTATTGACATAGAAAGACAAATAACTACTTCCCCAGCATGGTTTCATCTTTCTGTTGAACATTTCAAGTCTAATAGGCTACCATTCCAAAATACAGAGGAAAAAATGACAAACTACCTACCTTTACTTAGCCTTTCTAATCCAACACAAAGAATATTAGTTTACATGATGCATCTGGCTGCAATAAGAAAAAGCACTGGTGGTGACTAAAAGGTGTTAACAGGTCATTAGCAGTTGAATTATAGTAAATGTGCATGACCTTATGAAACACTGGGTTATGCTAAGCTGGGTGTGTCAGGGAGTGGTCAAAAGTTACACAAGGATCATTGTATAGCCTCTCCTGCAACCACATTCAGCTAAAACAAAAATGATTCATTACTACTAACAAAACTTCAAAACATAGCATATCACATTTAATTAAATATATATTCATTTAAAATTTATAGCATTTATCAAAAATATCCGATTTGCAATGTGAGACAGTAGCAAAACTACAGGTTCCAGACATAAAACTAAATGTAACCAAAACATTTCTTGCAAAATTAACTCCATTTTGCTATATGGATTTACATACTGTAAAAAAGTATACAGTATTTTAATACTTCATAATTTGGTGTTCCCAGGAAGTGGAGAGGACACTGTACCTTTGTTTGAGGGTGAACTAGGTTTTACATAAGCCTCTCCCCTTTCATTATCTTGTATCTGACGACGTCACATATCAGGTACACTCTGTTTCTCGGTAAATAGACTGTATTTTGTAGCGCTTTACAGACCACAAAGTGACTCACACCACATTCAGTCATTCAAGCACACATGCACACACTGGTTATGACAAGCTACATTGTAGCCACAACTACCCTGGGTTGTACAGACAGAAGCAAATCTGCTGGACACTGGCACCACCAGGCCCTCTGACCACCACCAGTAGCCAGGTGGGTAAAGTGTCTTGCCCAAGAACACAACACCTGAGGCAGATGGAGCCGGGATCAAACCGGCAACCCTCCAGTTACAAGACAAACTCCTTATCTGAGCCAGGTTAGGGGTTTTGCCAGGAAAGGTGCAACGGGGAACAGTTTCCTCATTCCAGAAATTCCCTGCATGATTTGTGTATGTGTGATAAAGAAAATAATCAGCTGTAGCTGTAGTGGCGCAGCAGAAACGAGCAGCAAGTTTTCAGGATAACAGTCTTTATAGGACTGACAGAAACTGTTCATTCAGTTAGTTATTTACACTGAATTATTAACGATTAAATTTTTTTTTGGCTGACCTCAAGTCTAGTTTCCTTTTATTTCGGCTGTGTAGTTGTAACTTCATCAGTGACTGAAGTCTCTTTCTCCAGCTCTTTAAACCGAAGAGTGAAGCTGGTAATGTCTTTGGTCCAGCAGAAACCAAAGATACGGCCGTCTTTAAGCACAATTTAAGTGCACACATGCTAACGCAGGTATCTGGATCACAGACAGTTGCGGTGCAGCAAAGCAGTTTGTTAAGCAAACCAGCCAGACGCAGCAAAATGCTACAAACTCTGCCGAGATTTTTCCATACAAGCTGCAGTTTGCATTTTGCTGATGGATGCAGGTAGTCTTAGCTAAATGATAGCAAGTTAATACTGCAACTATATCTTTTTAAGCTAGTTAACAGCTAGTTTTAAGCTAGTGTTAGTAATTTGACATAAATTGCTAGTTATAGCTTGGAGTAAACCCAGTCCTCTTTCATTTCTGTGTAGATTTTGTGCTCACTATTGCTTTGCTAATTGTCGTGGTCAATCAACCACCCCCGCGTTCAGGAGTTCGTTGGAGCTTCAAATCTTCAGTAGAGAAAAACCTGGCTGAGACTTAATTTAGTTTCACCTCTGCAGAGCGTGGAGAAGACCTGTCCTCAGCAGTCTGAGTCCCAGGCGTTCTGAAGCTCTTCTGCAGACAGGCTCGCTTTATTCATTCAACATGATGGCTCACAGCACATACACACCAATACATTTGCTGATTTATTTCCCCACACACACATTCAGTTACATCCTGCGAGATAACAGGTACCTGGCGGCGCCTGACGGTGCCTGGTCCTGCAGCTTCATCTCTAAAAAAAACAACTCCATATTTGGTAGATCCTGGTACAGCACATCTCTGAAAAAAAACTCCCTCTATGGTACAGCACATCTCATATCAGATGCTACTTCCTCTTAGGCCTTTAGCAACTTTCAGCAAGCATAAAACATTTCATCACATTAAAAATCCTCATTATCATATATGAGAGAAATCGTTATAGCCCTTGTTAAAACAAAGATCAAAGTTAGAGAGTAGACATGAGGCCAGCAGCTGCGGCTGGGAGGATTATGCAGGGTATTCAGGTAAGGAGAGAAAGAGATCAGTGGCTGATAGAAACCAGGCAGGTATCAGGGCAACTTTGGTATTCTCAGTCACACTCCAAAATAGGTTTTTGTCTGTATTTTGTTTAGATAAAGCAGGATTAATGCACAGGTGAAACTTGAAAAATTTGAAAATTGTGCAAAAGTTATTTGATTTTAGTAACTCAAAGTAAAATATGAAACTAATATATGATGTAGACTCAGAATCAAATTGAGATATATCAAGCCAGTATTGGTTATAATTTTGATGATTTTGGCTTACAGAGTATGGAAATCCCTAATTCAAAATCTCATAAAATTAGAATATTATATGAAATAGAACAAGGACTTTAAATAGTTCTAACAGTGTAATCAAGGATATGTATTCAGTATGTAGGTGGTTTGGGCCTCTTTTGCATCACTTCATGCCCCAGTGAGGAGTAATATGGATGCTATTAGCCTGTAGCTCTGTTGGGGTGTTATGTGAGACCAGAATGATGGTATTAGCTGATTAGAGCATGACACTTTAAACCTAAAATATTGAACCTTTTCACAATATTCTTATTTTCTGAGATTTTGAATTTGATGTTTTGATAAGCCGTAAACTATAATAATTATTATAGAAAAATAAAGAGCTTAAAATATCTTGCTTTGCATGTAATGAGTCTTTATCATCTTTTAGTTTCACCTTTTTAAGTTGAATTAATGAAACAAAGATATTCAAATTTCACCTGTAAATCAGTTTTGTAGCCTGTACAAAACTTCTATTCTAAAAAGTTTATCTGTCATGATTGTTTTTTTTACTGTGATTTGCTGAAGGCAGTGTATATACTTGTAGCTTCTTTCTTTAATCTGTAGTTAAATCTTTCCAGATTGACCTTAAAAGTCAGTTGAGACTGACATTAATCTTAGTAATTTGTCTCTACTGACCAGGGGAAGCTCAACACTATTAATAACTGTATATGAACTATTATTAATACTGCTGATTACTAAGCCACTTATTGTGCATCAGTGATTTAAATGGTTATTTTGTCACTGAGGAAAGGTGCAATTGTGTCCAAGAGTATGATCATTCACAGACCCTATTTGAATTGACCAAGACCCCCCAATTCCCCCATAATCAAAATTGTCTGGAGCCACCACTGCATATAATTCATTAATTGTAATGAATTACAAAAGGATTAATAATCGCAATCAATGCAAAACATTTGTTTTAGCATCACTTCCTATACACTGATTACAATGTTGCACAAGTGAGAGCTAAGAAGGTAGGGTGACCATCCACTTTTAAAACGCTCTCCAGGGTTTTGAGGGATTTTCATCGTTCATCAGGGGACCATACTTAAATTGACTGGTGCGATGTATGCAGAACGATAGCCCTTTATGATCAATCCTCCCCGAGCACCTGGTTCTGATTTGTTTATCGATAGAACAGACAGCCGGAGGTGCACCGATTGGCACCCTGCCATGTTGCTGCTGTTTAGATGAAGTCAAAGCACAAGCTTTACATCTGAACTGCATGAGATAAAACACTCTTGCTGAAACAAAAGAGTGGCGGAGGCCATCAACCCCATAGCTGGCATGTGTGTGCCTGTGTGGGACAATAAATTGCAAAAGTCCCTCAGGTCTCATGGAAACAGACACTTTACTGATGCTGTGCAAAGTGAGAGTTCATTTAAAAACTGACTTAGGAGGATGAATTTGAAAGTGAAAGACTGAGTCCACGCAGTTTTTAATTGTGTTTGAGACTGCTGCGTTTTACATTTACTATACTGATGTAAAGATCTTGACCAGATTTGGACCCAAAACGAAACCACAAATTAGAAGGATCAAATGAAGGGGTTTTATTTACAAATATATAGAAAATGTGATCTCTACAGGCAGACAGCTTCTGGTCAAGCACGCCCAGGCCACATACTGCAAAGGACACAGACTGGTGAGGGAATGGCAGCTGAACAATGAAGTACTTTGGTAGTAGGAATTAGAATGTACCGTAAAGACAGCTTCTCAGGTGTTGTCTTCTTGAGGAATAGATTGAGATCAGGGGAAGCGGGTATCCGAGCAGGGTTCCAGAGGTCCTTTATCCAGTAATTTGTGATCAAACATTCAGTCCAGGTCAAATACCATGAGAGTAGTGATGTTATGATGTGAGGCTACGAAGCATGTGTCGAGCAGTGGGGTAGGCTACAACAAACAACACCTCATCCCTGCTAAGGCATTACCACAATTTGCATGGAAATAAGGAGCCATTAACAGACTGGAAAGCCCCTTGGAATATTGTGAAAAGCTAAAATTATTGTACATCATTTTATGTAGTCTAGCTATTGTGTTTTTGTGTACGCCAGCATCTTCTGTGCCTTGTGACTTGTGTTTTCAAAGGATGGTGAGGTGGTGACCAAAAAACGGAATCGCTTAAAACCAAAAAACTGTTAAGAAACCTGTATTTTTGAACAAAATGAATAAAGTTATCCCTGTTCAGTACATCATTGCCCAGGTGGGACAAATTAGCTAATTAGCCGGCAGGAGAAGGTTGGTGAGCAGAGGAAATCATGATTGAAACAGGGCAGAGTATAACAACTGAATAGAAAAACAATCTCTGAATATTATTTCAGATTTTTGTTAACTTTTTGTAAAATTGCTGACATTTCTAATTGTGGAGAGTAATTATTCCTATCATTATTTTAAAGTCGTTTTTGTACTCAGGAAAGCCTTTTAGAAGTTTGTTATTCAACTATTGCTACCAACCACATAAAATGCACGCTTTAAAATGAGTTTAGCCTGGACAAAGTGTCAATTGAAAAAGCCAAATATGATCAAACTAAATTAAGAATCCTTTTTTTCTATTATTATTTTTAAAGTCAACGTTCTAAAAATGACACTTCTGTTTTAGGTCTGTCCAGTTTTGGCCAAGGACATGTATATTTTTTCTTTTACTTCTCTTCTGAATTGACTTGCTTTTTTCAAAGCTAAAAAGACCATAAAATAACAGTATTAATGCCTTTGACATTTATTTGATTGTATATATATACATATATATAAATATATATAAATATATATATATAAGCACAGCAAAATCCTGGAGGGACTGGTTTCCTGTAAAGATACTGAAAATTCTTTTGGCTTTTTTAAATTATATACATTTTTAATTACTACATTTTAACTTGTTTTTACCAATACTGTAGTGATTTCAATTTTGGAAATACTAAACAATTTCCAAAAGAACATGCTACAAATAACTGGGCTTCAACTGTCCTCAACAACTTCCTCAAAGTGAATTTTTGAGAGTGTAATGTTACGTGTGAACAACAAATTTTTGCAATCTAAACTCAGCATGGATTTTGGGTGGAAGAGGAACAATGTTTATTTATTAAACGGTCTAAACAATGTAGTCCCCCCCCCCCATACAAGAAAAACTACCTTAGTGGTTCTTCAGACTGTCTTGCAGAGATTATGTCAAACTATGATCACATTATTGTTGGAGTTTTTTAATATTCATGTTTGTCACACCTGCTTGGATACAGACTGAACTTGGTTCTTTCTTATGGTTTAATTTATTAAGATCCCCATTAGTTCCTGGAGCAGAAGTAGCTACACTTCCTGGGTTCTGTCAAATTTTAAAGGTCCAGTGTGTAACAAATTCGGCTTTTTAATAATAAAGAACTAGTACTGCTTTCATAAGTACGTATTTTACCAAGGTCTAATCACAATCGCATTATTATGAAAGCGTTATCGTGTCTTAGAATACGTTGTCTATAGATACAGAGGGTGCACCGCTCCCATCTGAGGCTGCCTTGTGCATCGGCGTCTTTGAATATGTTAGCCAAAAGGGGTTAAACTTGTTTGCTTTATGTGTTTTAGCCAGTGGGCGGGCTGAAGAGAAGAAACAAGCAACGAGCCTAGAGGACCGTGGATCACAGTTTTCAATTTTAATGGATGACCATCGATACTCTTTCCCCCATGAGAGGAAGGAAAGCAGACCACAGAAAAGAAAAAGAATTAACCAGGAGAAAATAAGAATTTACATCGGTGGAGGGTTTACCAGATGGAGACGATTCATGAGGGACGCGAACTTGAAGACAGACAGCTCTTTTAACCCTTTTCAGGATCTATACTGAACGCAATTGCTAGATGAGATGGGTTTTCCCGGAACGTACCATCCACCCACTCCCCGGGACTCACTGGCGTCTCCAGAAGCATCACCCGCACCGAGTCTACCTCCGTATGAACAGTTTGATGCTTGGCTAACAGGCGCCACCGCTGTTGGTTCATCTACAGCCCCTAATGACGGCGGTCTATCGGCAGCGGTTGATGACAACGCACAGGCAGGGTTGAGCCCTGTGGATGACAAGCCTCCAAGACCATCTACACCTATTCCTGCAAGCGCCTGTTCTCAGCCAGCCCCTCTGCAGTCATCGTTGGAGCCTGTACCGGAGCTGGGTGATGAAGTGGACGAATGCTCCCCTTCTTTGCTGGTAAAGACTATAAAAACAGCATTACTTCACTTATTCAACATAACCTATATTAAATACAATAGAGAGAACTGCTACGGTTGTCAAATTTCACCAATGCTTAAGCGAGATGAATGAATATTATCTGCAGTTGCATTTTGAGGGGATTAGCAGAAGAATGATCACCCCTAAATTCATACCAGCTATTCAAAATCTGCTACATTATACAGATACAAATATACAGATAACTGATGACAAAGTCACAACGGCGGTGAAAACCTTGATGCTCGATCTTAAGTGTTTTTTTAAGCTACATTCTCCCATCGTCGAAATGTATGAAAACCTTTCTTCTTCAGAGAACAATATCGGGGAACTGAATGCTGTCTCAAAGTGTTTTGGATTTGACGACTGATTGATTTTTGACATTTTAAATCCGTGTATCATTCATCCTTTCCATTTTCATTTAATAAATGAAAATCAAAAAATGAAAATCTGATTGTTTTTTGTTATTTGATTTTGAATCCTAAACGAAAAATGAAAATGGTCTTGTTTTTCATATTTAAAAAATTTGTTTTGCATCAAAAATACAAAATTGAAAAGGGTCCGCATAACATATTCTGTTTTTAATATTTAATTGCTGGGTTGTGCGTCACCCCAAAATTTTTCTGCGACCAAATAGGCGGGCTTGTGTACCCCTGGCAGTTTTTCTGTTATCGGATAATGCTATAATTGTAAAAAAAAAAAGCTAAAATAAAGAAACAAGTTAGCGACACTATGGCAGCGCTGGAGCCACACTCCGCATTAATCATGGAGTTGTTCAACACCGGTATAACACACGCTGAAATTTGCTGCACACTGAAGCAGATGAATATCGTAGACCGCTCAAAAGAAGCGTCAGAAGATTTTGTGCTGGACACGACCTAAAGAGAAAACGACTTTTGTCAGACACAGTATTAGAGAAGATTTTGGCTGGGTCGATTTACGAAGTAAGTGTATATTTCGATTCCCACCGCATATTTAGCAAATATTTCCATTAATAAAGTGACAAATCCGTGACAGTTGGACCATCGTATGGCCGGAAGTTCATGACTGGCTATCTGGCATCAGTGCAGCTTCATGCAGTAGAAGGTTGGGTCGGAAGAATCCTGAAGGAGCCCCATCAGCCATACCATGAATTCCGGCGTCAGGTAGGATGACTAGTAGGTAAAACATGTCAATACATTATGTTAAGATGATTAACAGCACTAATTCTAACTACAACGCATCCCTTGCTAGTTAGTTCATGCTATGAATAAACCCATTTTTTTAACATTTCTGTACAGAACTTTACTGCTGCTTTTCACATATTTGAAAGAAATATATATTGCTACTATAAACACAGTCAGAGATCAGGGAGGGTATGACAGGTGAAAAGCTGAGAAAAAATATCTATGGAATAAGTGGGACTAAGAAGGAGCAATATGTTAGTCCTCCTAATTCTGTCAAAATGTTTTCTGCATTGTTATTTTTCTTTAACATCACAATACTAAAGACCAGAGTTGGGGAGGAAACATGATACCAGAGGCTAGAGCAGGGTTAATGATGATGATGATGATGCACGGTCTTCACAGTTAAGAGATTAGAGCTAGCTGAGAAAACTATACTCACTGGTGGGATAAACCAGGCAGGAATCAGGGTTTTCAGATATATTTCACTTAAAACTATGTTTATTTTTTATTGGGTAACCCACCAGGATCATTCAGCCTTCTTTTGCTTATTATGCTTTAAAAACTTTAGCCATCTCCCTTCTCATCAGATATTTTATGGCTTGTAAATTGGGCAAAGCATATATTTGTAACCTGTAAGAAATGATATTCTGAAGAGGTGATCTGTCATCATTCTGTTATTTATTGTGATTTTCTGAAGGCAGTGCATGAACTTGAACCTTTAATCTTTAACCATTTGCTCAAAAATATTTCCAGATTGACACTAAAAGTAATTTGAGACTGACATTTGATCTAAGTTATTTGTTTCTGCTGGGGAGGTGTTGCCTTGTAACTATTCATTTTATTAATTTTACTAATTTCTTGGACCAAAGGAAAGGATGATGACATAAAACGACAATACAATGCTTTATACACAATTTTTTCTACAAGTTATGTTTGTAAATACCTTTTCTGTCATTAAAAACCATTTCCTGAATGTTGTGAGCTGTTATTAGGATGAGAGTTTGCATTAATTTAAATAATTTTTATTTCTACACAGGGTGCTCGAAATTTAAATCCACCTACCTATCATGCCTAATACATGGGTCATAAACTTCATCTGGACCAGAATGAAAAGCTTGGAATGTTTGGTGCAACACATGTCTTGGTCGTTAATGGCTACAGCAGCAAGATTGTTGCACATTCCACAATGCCAGAAAAAACAACCATGTCATTTACGAGGAAGTATACAGGTAAGCAATAACTACCACCTTAAGAATTTGTCGTAATTCATTCCTCCCCTGCATGTCTTGTAAGTATATACATCTTTCTGTGTAATCTGTTAAACTCAGTTTAGTCAAGCGAACATTGCTTATTCCAGACCTGCAGTTGTGAAGCATGGCATGTGGGACCAAATCAGAGTTGACCATGGCAGGGAGTTTTTTTCTGTGTCTTTACATGCAATAAAAGCTGTCACAATATAGGCACAAGCTCAGCAGGCAACCATATCTCCAAACCACATCAACAAGGATGAGTGCTTGATAGTACAAAATCAGATATAGGAAGTCATTCAGTTTGAAAATATGATTATAGCTAAAATATCATTTTAATCATATACATACATACTAACATTTAAAATATTAAATATTATAGAACATTTTTTTAAAATGTGCAACCTTGACCTCATTTATAGTAGCGAAACATTCATTACTCACCCAGACAACTTTAGTGGTATTTGGAGTCCTCTGGGAGATATTTAGATCTGTTTCCTATCCGCTTATATCCATATCAGCAGCTCGTGTCCTGATGAAGACCAGGAAGAAGGAGCGCATTACTTTTACAGCTGTTAAATAAAACTAGCTTAGTTACACTAGCTGGTGTTTGCAGTGATGTCATGACCTTGGGCCATCTTAGTTTTAGTCTGAGCAGAACTTTCACTCTGTGTTCGACAGCAGCTGTCAGTTACACAGAACTTGCTAACGCAATTACCAACAAGGTATCCTATTTCCAAATTTTCCGACCATCAAATGGAGCAGAGTGAAAGTTCTGCTCAGACTACAACTAAGATGGTGTGCAGCCATGACATCACTGAAAGTGCCGGCAAGTGCAGTGCCAGCTAGTTTTACTAAACGGTTGTAAAATACCCCAGACATGCTCAGAATTACCATTACCATTTTTTTTCAGAAAAAAAAATGGTTCATAGTGTCTAGCTAGCTAAATCCAAATATCATATCATAGACGAGAAGCAGAGGGTCATTTTGGTAATTCAGTCCTCCCTTCATGCGTTCAATTGGTGAAAAAAAAAAACGGATTCGTAAGAGTGTATTTTCGTTTGTTTATAAGGGAGAATTATTTGCTGTTTATTTGTGTAGCCAGCACTGCACTGTGAACGTGTCATGAACTGAAAATAAGATATTTACAACCACAGAAAGCCCGTTGATGCCATACTATGCCGGCTTGCATTGCCTATTTTTTATTTTTAGCTGTGCAAATCAGTTTTTATTCCTACTTTATATGTTGTATAATGATGAAAATAATTTAGTGATAATAGTAGTTTTAAATAAGTAGTTGTAGTTGTACCGAGAAAAATTCCTAGTTTGTGAACTTGTTTTCAAACAATGGCAATAAAACCGATTCTGATTCTGATTCTAAAGTAATATATTTGAGCAAATCTCTGAGAAAATAATATAGCCTGCTTATTATTCAATTCAAAGATACTTTATTGATCCGGTCACTGAAGGGCCTGCAGCCGCCAGAGCAGTGCTGCCAGTTCACATAATAGTAGTAGTTGTTGTAATAATAATAATAATAATAATAATAATAATAATAATAATAATAAGTATTAGTAATCTTCTCCTGTTCATGGTTTCTTCCTGCCTGGAGGTGTGAGAAAGATGCCACCAAAAAGAAAATCCAGCAGACTCTGGAAGGCTTCTTAAAGAAGAAAACTGGTCAGTTTAAGTGCTTCAGAGTAGTATTAAGATTCTGTATTCATCCTAACAGGGACATTCATTGTTCAAATCAAAACATTTTCAGTTTTTTTTTATTTTAATGGTTGCATTTTAATGTACACCTACAAGTGTTAGTTACATTGTTGCTGCTGCAATATTTTGAGTTGGGCATGGACTGAATGGGAAGATAGTGACAACAGTTAAGTTGATTAAATAGCAGAATGGAGATATGAAACCATTAAGTTTATCATTTATGTTGGAAATGTCTTTTTTTATTTATTTTTTGTATACATATTCTGGTGTTTACGACAAGTTAATAAATACACATGAATATTGTGCTGTTACTTACATTTACACTATATGGTCAGTCCCCCCCCCCCCACCTTAAGCTGGCTACTTTCTTATTATTGCTGGCTAGTCTGTGTCTATGTGGAAAGCCCTGTTTTCAATTGTCGAAAATCAAAAAATTAAAGAGTGACAGATTGTTTTGTTTTTCGGTTTTTAATCTAACACAAAAAAATAAATATTGCCTGGTTTTTCATATTTCAATTTTAGACTCGGATCAAATATAAAAAATGGAAAAACGGGCCACAGGGGTCGGGACAGGACCGTGGTCCGTGTACGTTTAGGCAGTTTTAAACAAAGTCAAAAAGACAAGATAACAGCTCGGTATTTCGTTTTTCGCTTCGGTTGGAGGAAACAAAAACATAATTCCGAGCTGTTATCTCGTCTTTTCGACTTGGTTTAAAAAAAAAAAAAGAACAGGACCGGTCGGTTCCGTCGGGTTTGGCTGTATATTATGAGTATATTATGTGTATATGTAATGAATTATGGTGTTAGGTACAGGGATTAAAGTGTCTGGGCACTGCCTGAATTCAGGCGTGGGCAATGGCGTTTAAGAATAGAAAATAGGCTTCAGAAATGTGTTTTATATGGAATTTTCCTTACTTTACCCTGTAGGTAAAGGGTTCTTACTATCAGGCGGTCAATGGTGGAGCATATAGCATAGGGGGGGGGGCGTGTACTCGTAAAATTTCTTCAAGGTTGGCAGGTCTGAAACAGTAGTAGTCAGTAGTAATAAAAAATCCTACTGTACATACTGTTTGCTTTTAACTATTTCCATTTAAGTGTGGACCTCAGATTTGTCAGAACATAATTCCTATGCTATAAAATGTAAACAATTTTGTAACACGAACATATTACTGTCTTCATTTAAAAAAAAACAACCGTGCTTAAGTTGCAAGCATTTACAGGAAATTTGGGAACATTACAATAAACATTTTTGAATCTGACTCTTTTCTTGCAGCATTGAGATGTATCTTACAAATTCTTCTCAAATGTTTTGCAAACATTTTAGTCTAAAGTGCTTTGAATGTATAACATTGAACTTTACTCTGCTGAAAACAGCCCAATGGCATACTAACCACCTTTACTGCTACAAAATGTTGCCCAGAGCAGCCAGTGCATCAGACATTCCATTTAGTCTTTGTGTCTTCATGTTGAAGTCATCAGCTCGACATTTTGGGAAAAACACTAAATTTCTCTTCCACTCATCAATCCAGCTTCTGCAACCAACAAGGCTTTGGCAGCATGAAAAAAAGAATGGGCTCAACCACAGGACCTGCAAATTTGATAAAAGCAATTGTAAAAAAAAAAAAAGTACTGTCTCAGTAAATGTGTTTCAACACGGAGACACTAATGCATGCTTTTATCACCTGTAGAATTGACAACTGTAATGCCCTTTTTTCTGGACTTCCTAAAACGAGTATCTCATGTTCACAGCTTCTACAAAATTCAGCTGCACATGTCCTGACTAATACCAGAAGTGTTTTTTTTTTTTTTTATGTGTCCTGTCTAGCAGTATGCTACTCAGAATTGGTGTCTGAGTACCAAGTACAAGCCCAACAGTTTTACTTTCCCAAGCAGAGTATTACAGCTTCGCTGTAGTACGCCACTTGATGTATATGTATGAAAAATCTTTATTAGTGATTACTGTGGGTTCAATTTCCTGACGTCATGGACACTAAACCGAGACAAGAAGGGAGAAAGGAAGAAGGTGAAGAAAAGAAACCGGACCAGCAGAGGCGCGAACCGACGACACAAGACAGGGAGGCAAACAAAGAACACAAGAAAACATCCCAGTCCTCCACCTCTGCCGGACGGCAGAGAAACAGTAATACAAAACAAAAACAACAAACTGTACAGAACCAAACCAATAGTTCGGATCTAGTAGAATAAACTAAGAATTACACATTCACTACACACAAGCATGGATTAATGAACATAATACAAATGTTTCTGGTAAGCTCCTGTGAACAACTAACTAATGATGATAACCTCAGCTTAAGATATGTCCGTCCACACCAATGTCCCCACACCTATGTGTGTGTGCGAGCATGCAGGTCTGAATAAGGTTTCCCCATGCAAGTGATTGATAGCTGGTGTAAGGAACCGTCAATCCGTCCTACAGGAATCGACACAGACATGGAGGAGGCAAGAAATGTATGCATCCAGGGTCCCACAGAGTATAGTGGCCACAGGCGGATCAGCGCAGGGTCGATCACCCACCAAGAGAGGAACAGATCGAAGCCCCAGGGGAACACCCACCAGCCTCAATGCTGGGGCCCGAGAGATCGCAGTGACGAGCCCACGGGCTCCGCCGGAAACCGACGCTGGATCAACTAGATCTAGTAATAAAAACAGGTTGGAGTGTTTAGAATGTTGTGACAGATTTTCTACATCCATCCATCCATCCATCTTCTTAACCGCTTATCCAATTCAGGGTCACGGGGCAGCTGGAGCCTATCCCAGCAATTATCAGGCGTTAGGCAGGGTACACTCTGAACAGGATGCCAGTCTGTTGCAGGGCCAACACAGAGAGACAGACAACCATTCACACTCACATTCATTCCTAGGGACAATTTAGAGTGATCAATTCACCTATCATGCATGTTTTTTTTTGGACTGTGGGAGGAAGCCGGAGTACCCGGAGAGAACCCACGCATACACGGGGAGAACATGCAAACTCCATGCAGAAAGACCCTGGGCCGGGATACGAACCCACGACCTTCTTGCTGCAAGGCAACAGCGCTAACCACTGCGCCACCGTGCAGCCAGATTTTCTACAGTTAAATTAATTTGTAAAAATAAAAATATATTGTCTTACTCATGGTAAGACTATATACCATATATCGCAATATATCGCATCATCCCCTTTGTATCATGATGCATATCGTATCGCCAGATTCTTGCCAATACACATCGCTATTAAGATTATCAACTTATAACTCACCAATTAAGCAAAGAAAAAGACTATTCGACTTTAGGCAATGAGATCATTCCATTATTACGGCCCTTGCCTTTGGAACAGGCTGCCAGAGGACCTCAAGGCTGCAGAGAATGTTCATGTTTTTTAAGAGCAGGCTCAAGACAAACCTTTTTAGCTTAGCTTTTAACTTTTAACTGATTACCTTTGATTACGGTCTATTTAATTGCTCTGCATGTTTTACTAGATAAAAATCTGTCAGTGGTTTACTGTTAAATCTTATTTTTATCCTGTTATTTTTATATTTAAAATTTAACTTTAGTCTTCCATCCAGTGTTTCCTCTGTGGGAGCCTTCTGCCTCTGGAGGGGTGGTTGGCTGTGGCGGCCTGAGTGCTCTTTGGGTAGTGCCTGGGTAGAGGTCAGGGTCTCTGCTCTCCCTCCCCTGGGTGCCCTGTGTCAGTGCCTCGGCTGCTGTGGTTAACCTGCTGCTGCTTGGGTAGATGGCTCCCTTGATGCATTCCTTTACCTTACCTTGTCTCATCTGAACCCAGCCCAAATCCGTTTTTACTGTTGCTCTGAAGTATGTATTTGCATGCGAGCGGAGTCACGGCGAGGGGTTGTACCTGATCTATGGGGGAAGGATGGGACTGTGGTTTATGTGGGGTTATTTTAATCGGGAACGCACTTTGAGTTGCAATATTTGTATGAAAAGTGCTTCTTAAATTAAGTTTGATTTGATTCGTGTTGGTCTATATTCCTCATGAACTTCAGTGTATGAGTTGCACTGAAACCTGCGGTACAAGATTTTTTTTAATTACCTTTGCAGACAACACAGGAAAATGCATCTTTAATAGTTGCTGCTTCAGCTGGTGCCAGGGAAACTCTGCGGTTGGAACTGGCCAGCTCCATCAGCTCCTTCATTGTTGTTGACACCTCTTGAAGTCCTTGTGATGCCAGGACCAACTCCTCAATTTTTTCAAACACAGCATCATGGGCATTATCATCTCGCCGACTGAAAAAAAAGAAGCAAAATACATTTCAATTGTTCTCTCAAAGTTATTTACCTTGTTTAAATAAAATCTGCAAGTTTGTTAGTCATGTTGTCATGTTAATTGTCATTTTATATTAACAATTCTAAATGTAAATAAGTATTGTTGCAACTTACATTGATCTGTCACCCAATCTCATTTAAATAAAGGCAGACGAACAATAGTGATCCCAACTAATGCAATGGAAATATCAGAAACTAGAAAGGCTTATGTTGGCGAAATGTATCATAATTATAAAAGTCCTCACGTCCTAGAACATCCTAATATACTGCACACATGCAGCTGACAGAAGTAAGCAATCTGGTCAAAAAGTTGGTCAGTTGGAGAGTAACGAGAATACAGTTTATATACCTCAGCCTCCTCTTCATATTTCCTTGTAACTGCAAGAAATCCTCTTCCTTCACAGCCAAGACGTTCCTTGCATTTTGCCTCCAAAATGCTGATCCTGGAAGTGAAGTAGATTATTTAGTTTCACATTGAGTATTTTTTTCTGTAAAGAATGTGTGGTTTTCTTAAAACCTGAATGCTATAAATAATCAAACTTACCTCTGGTTGCTTCTGTTTCCAAGATTTTGTTACCCTGTCCATCAGTAAGGATGATGGAGTCCTCTTGTTCGAGAGCCTCATTCACTTTATTGGTGATTCCCATGACAGAAGCCTCCAATTCAGAGAACCTTACTGTCAGTGCTCGGCTTGTTTCTAATTTTCCATCCACAAGGTCAGCAATGAAGATGGTCCTGAAAGCAAAAATTATTTTGTTGAACTAAAAAAATCACAAATTTCTTGGGACCATCCAGGAATATATCAAGTAGTTAAAAACATCTTCTTAAATTTCTAAAGCAGGAAAATGCTACATACACATTCATAAACTCGTATTAATCTGATCCGATCATATGCACATCATAGTTTGATAGTGTTGGCGGTGGCCACTGCACTTTTGACCATAACTTTTATATTAAGAACATTTTATTTTATTTACTAACCCTGTTTGGATTCAGGGCATTGATTTATAGCCACTGATTTATAGTAGTTATCCACATTGCTTTGTTAAATATTTTTTCAAAGATGTTTGTTATTAAAGCAGTATTGATACTTTAAGGGCAGCAAATAGTTTGACCACTTCTATCACTGTACTTAGTTGAATAATTGTCGCAATTACAAGAAATTACAAATTTGTTTGCAAATGCAGCAGTCACATATGAATACATGTTAGGCAAGATAAAGGCATGACAAGGGTATCAATCCATCCTCGCAATGATTGTGGCCACTATCCTTTGTTTTGAGAGTTAATCTGATGTTGTTCCCAGAGCCATCAAGCCTTTTAATGCATCACAGGAAGAGATGGCTGACATGGAACTACAGACGTCTTTTCAAAATATATTTGTTTAGTATTTGTCTCTCTGTGTTTTTATGTGTACAAATTGCTGCATATTTTAACTTCTTTCAGGAGAATTAAAGTATCTAATCTACAACAGACGGTTGGTGGAGACTGCGTTGGTAAGACGTATCGCGTCATTTCCTGTTTGGTGACTCACTCGGTTGTAGCAAGTCGGGGTTTCTCTCTCTCTCTTGAATTAATCTAATTTTCTCTGTAAAGAAGTTTTTCTGAGTTGCTTTAACATACAAACACATTAAAACATTTATTTTCTGTTGGTGTTCTTTGCGTTCTGGGACTCTTAAGCGTTACACTGGTTTTCTGGGCACGGTAAGGTACCGCTAGGTTAGCTTAGCTTCACGGCTAGCATGGCTTCTGCAGCTTTGTCTCCTGTTCCTCCGTCTCTCTCTGAACCTTCTCCTCTCTCCTGCTCTCTCTGTCAGATGTTTAGTTACTCCTCCGCCTCATTTTGTGAAGTTGGTAGGTGTATTAAGTGCAGCATTTTTGTAGCCTTGGAGGCGAGGGTTTCTGAGCTAGAGGCCCGGCTCCGCGCTGTAGAACAGCCAGGCCCAGCATTAGCTAGCGTGGAGTCAATTAGGACAGGACCCCTTAAACGTCCTCCAACAGCTCCCGTGCAGCCGGGATCTGAGGCGCCCTGGGTGACGGTTCGTAGGAAGCCTAGCGCCAGACCCCAGCCCGCGGCCAACCTACAGCCCCTTTCTCTGAACAATAGGTTCGCCCCGCTCAGCGACACACCCGCCGAGCAGGAGAGGCCGATTCTTGTGATTGGCAGCTCCATAGTTAGGAACGTGGCTCCAGAGACACGAAAGACCACAGTCAAATGCCTTCCAGGGGCCAGAGCTGCGGACATTAGGTCCCATCTGAAGCTTTTGGCCAAGGACAAACGGCGGTACAGCAGGATCGTTATCCATGCTGGTGGCAATGACACCCGGCGACGGCAATCGAAGGTCACTAAAATTAGCGTAGCTTCGGTGTGTAGGGCTGCCAAAAAGATGTCTGACTCTGTAATTTTTTCTGGTCCCCTGCCTGATCGTACTAGCGATGACATGTACAGCCGTGTGCTGTCGTTTCACCTTTGGTTGTCAAAGTGGTGTCCAGAAAACGATGTGGGCTACATTGATAACCGGGGGGCCTTCTGGGGAAAACCTGGACTGTTACGTAGAGACGGCATCCATCCCACCGCGGACGGAGCTTCGCTTCTTTCCAGGAACATTGATAGGGTTATCTCTAGTTCCCAAAAGCCGTGACAACCCAGAGTCCAGCTCAGGGATCAGGGACTGCCACCCACTACCCTATAGAGACAGTGTCCCGTCCACTGCCCAAAACTAATGAATTAAAAGTTAATGCTACTAGAGCAAAGTATAAAAATCTCATAAAGATAAATACAACTCTGACTGAACAGAAAAATAAATCAATTAAATGTGGTTTACTGAACATAAGATCTCTCCCCTCAAAAACACTCTTAGTAAATGACTTAATTTGTGAAAATAATATTGATTTGTTTTGTCATGCAGAGACATGGTTGCAGGAAGAGGACCATGTCACAATAAATGAGTCAACTCCCCCTAGCTACTTAAACTTTAGTGTCCCTCGAAGTACTGGTCGAGGAGGTGGTGTAGCCACCATCTTTCATTCAGATATACTAATTAATCTCCAAAAAAATAATAATTACAGTTCCTTTGAGCATTTAATATTTAGCCTTCCTCATACACATAACAAAGCAGTAAAGCCACTTTTATTACTTTCTTATATCGTCCACCAGGCCCTAATTCTCAATTTTTAGATCAGATAGCAGATTTTCTATCTGACTTAGTTTTAAACACTGATAAAGTCATTATAGTCGGAGACTTCAATATTCATGTTGATAGTGAAAGTGATACTAAATACAGCTTTTAACATTATCTTAGGCTCAATAGGCTTTACTCAAAATGTGCAGGGACCAACCCATCACGGTCACCACACCTTAGATCTTGTGCTGACTTATGGCATTGACTGTGAAGAAATAACAGTCTTTCCACATAACCCTATCCTGTCTGATCATTTCCTCATCACTTTTAAACTTACTCTAACAGATCATATCAAACCTGAAAGAAAACTTCATTATACCAGAACGTTATCAGACAATGCTGTAGCAAGTTTTAAAGAAGCTCTTCCAACTTTAATTTCCTCAGTACATGAAAGTACAATAGAAAACAGTGATTTAACTCGTAACCCCTCACAACTTGACGTTCTAGTTCATAGCATTAATTCCTTCCTGCGTCTGGCAATAGACAAAGTTGCCCCACTGAAAAAGAAGGTGGCCAGCCTTAGAAGATTAGCTCCCTGGTTTAATTCAGAGCTACGTACCCTGAAGAAGAACGTTAGAAAACTAGAGAGAAAATGGCACTCCACGCATTTCCACACTAAATAGGAATATTTAGTGTGGAAAAATAGTCTATTGCTATATAAAAAGAGCCTTCGAACAGCTAGAACAGCATATTATTAATCTTTAATCGAGGAGGATAAAAATAATCCTAGGTTTCTTTTTAATACAGTTGCTAAACTCACACAGGATCATAGCTCTATCGAGCCAACCATTCCCCAAGCTCTTAGTAGTGATGACTTCATGCAATTCTTTATAAATAAAATAGACTCTATAAAAAATAAGATAATTGGGAACCTTCCCAATATGCTTGCTTCCTCCCTAGTTAATGAGGCAACATCAAAAATGGTTTAACCTAATATACGCTTAAACTGCTTTAATGCAGCCGAACCTTCTGATGTACTAAAATTATTAGCTTCATCTAAACCTTCAACTTGCGTTTTAGACCCAATCCCAACTAAACTCTTAAAAGAAGTTTTCCCTCTGATCGCTGCTCCAATTTTAGATATAATGAATCTATCCTTAGTCAATGGATATGTACCACAGGAGTTTAAGATAGCTGCAATTAAACCTCTACTTAAGAAACCATCTCTTGATCAAAACGACTTAATTAACTATAGACCGATATCTAATCTTCAACATGGAATATTCGTGGCTCTAGCTCCAGAGATAAAACAATTAATCGTTTCAACCATCTTACAAGATTGAAGGCAGATGTCGTCTTACTACAGGAGACTCATAAATCAAGTTCAACAGCTAATGATTTAAAAACACCAGAGTATCCCAATATATTTTCTTCATGCTATAACTCTAGACAACGAGGAGTAGCAATATTAATAAATAGAAATACTAATTTTAAAGTAATAGACACAGCTACAGATCCAGAAGGTAGATTTATAATATTAAAACTATTTATAAATAACCAAAAGTTATGTATAGTTAGTATATATGGTCCAAATGTTGACGACCCCTCATTCTTTCATACTTTCTTCTCGGTTCTGGCTAATCACATGGATTGCTCACTTGTTCTTGGGGGAGATTTCAACTTTGGACTAAATGAAGAAATAGACAGGCTCAGTACAGCAGGGACTCAGCGCAGATGGCAATCCATAGATATAGTTAAACAGTACATGAGCGATTATGGACTCTGCGATGCATGGCGATCGCTTCATCCCAACGACAGAAAATACACTTTTTACTCAAACGTACATCATTCTTATTCTAGATTGGACTATTTGTTAGTCAGCAGCTCACTGTTGAATGACATTTCAGACACTGAGATACATCCTATAGTGATCAGCGATCACGCTCCTGTTTCTTTAAATTTAGCAAATAAAATTGCAACCCTTCAATATAAAAATTGGAGATTTAATACATCATTACTTAAGGATAAAGAATTTATTAAATATATTGAAAAAGAATGGGCTTCATACATGGAATTTAATGATCTCCCTGGTATGTCGCCATCCACTCTATGGGAAGCAGGGAAAGCTGTGATTAGAGGTAAAATAATTTCATTCTCATCAAATAAAAAGAGAACAGAAAATAAACATGTTCAGGAATTAGAAGAAACTATTAAATCATTAGAACCTTCCCTGGATAAAGAGAGCTTAAGTAAAATAAGGAAAGCAAAATTAGAATTAAATGAAATTATTAATAAAAGGACGCAGTTTTTAATCCAAAGACTTAGAATAGAAAACTTTGAACATAGTAATAAATCAGGTAGCTTCTTAGCTAATCAGTTAAAAATAAATAAAGAAAAAACAACTATTTCTGCAATCAAAGACAAAATTGTAATATAATATATGACCCTGAAAAAATAAACAACACTTTCAAAGAATTTTATGAGACTTTATACACACCAGAGATAAACCCTTCAAATAATAATATTGTACAATTTCTGGTGTCGTGGTCAATCAACCACCCCCGCGTTCAGGAGTTCGTTGGAGCTTCAAATCTTCAGTAGAGAAAAACCTGGCTGAGACTTAATTTAGTTTCACCTCTGCAGAGCGTGGAGAAGACCTGTCCTCAGCAGTCTGAGTCCCAGGCGTTCTGACGCTCTTCTGCAGACAGGCTTGTTTTATTCATCCAACATGATTGCTCACAGCACATACACACCACTACATTTGCTGATTTATTTCCCCACACACACATTTCAGTTACATCTTGCGAGATAACAGGTACCTGGTGGTGCCTGATGGTGCCTGGTCCATGTTCTCTGAACAACAACTCCATATTTGGTACAGCCTGGTACTGCATATCTCTAAAAAACAACTCCCTCTCACATCTGCAGGCCTTGATTACTTTCAGCAAAGCATAAAACATTTAATCACATTAAAAATCCTCATTACTGGATAAAATAACTCTTCCTAAACTTTCAGACAGTCAAGCAAAGGCCCTGGATTCACCGCTAACAGTGTCTGAACTCCAGGAGGCCCTCCAATCCATGCCTAATAATAAGGCTCCAGGTCCAGATGGATTTCCAGTAGAGTTCTATGAAGAATTCTGGAATATTCTGGCACCAACATTTTACAAAATGTTGCAGGAAACAAAGGAAAATGGTCGAATACCACCAAACATGAATTCTGCCTACATCAATCTTCAGTTAAAACCAGGAAAAGACCCTATGTCTCCTACCAGTTATCGTCCCATTTATCTTATCAATGTGGATCTGAAAATAATTTGCAAAGCTCTTGCAAGAAGGATAGAGAAAATAACACCTCTAATAATCGACCCTGATCAAACAGGTTTTATAAAAGGTAGGCTCTCTTCAACAAATTCACGTAGATTAATAGATTTAATAGATTATTCCTACTGTAAAAACGTCCAAACCAATATATTATCCTTTGATGCAGAAAAAGCATTTGATAGAGTAAACTGGAAATTTTTATTTGCAGCCTTAAATAAATTCGGATTCAGTAATTCTTTTGTAAACTGGTTAAAAATATTATACAGCTCACCAACAGCATGTATTAGGACCAATAATCAAACATCATCATGGTTCTTTCTTCAGAGAGGTACCAGGCAGGGATGTCCACTTTCTCCTTCCCTCTTTGCTATTTTTACTGAACCATTAGTAGCAGCAATCAGGCAAAATAATAATGTTAAAGGTATACAATGCAACAAAATAGAACATAAAATCAGTTTATACGCAGATGATGTACTACTTTTTCTACAGCATTCACAAACTTCCTTCTCTCAGGTAATTGAGTTAATAAAATCTTACTCAAGAGTTTCAGACTATTCCATAAATTGGTTAAAATCTACAGTCTTTCCAATCAACTGTTCTTACCAGAGTCCTGTTGCTTTACAGCTCCGGTCAGGAAATATTACATATCTAGGTATCCATATCTCACCAAGACTGTCAGACTTATCTAAGCTAAACTAAGTCCCACTTTTAAAAAAAGTGGAAGATGATCTGGCAAGATGGAAATCCATTCCAATATCACTTATTGGAAGGGTAGCTACAATAAAAATGATGGTTTTGCCTAGAATCAATTATTTATTCTCAATGATCCCAAGCAAACCATCACCTGATTGGTTTAGATCTCTGGACTCTTGTGTTTCTAAATTTCTTTGGAAAGATAAACCCCCACGTATCAGCTCAAAAGCACTACAGAAGTCCAAAGATAAAGGAGGTCTAGACCTACCAAACTTTCGTCATTATTTCTTAGCCAACAGGCTCCAATACACATCAAGATGGGTAAAACACAGTTATATCGATGAGTGCTGGGTAGATGTTGAACAGACACTATGCAATAAGATAAAACTTTCAGATCTACCCTTTGTTAGCTCAAATATAAAACAAAATGAATGTTTTAAAAGTATTAATATCAGCTCCTCTCTGACAGCTTGGTGGGAATTTCTTAAGATGACAAAGACCTCACTAGTCCCATGCAGGCGTACACCAATCTGGAATAACCCGGATATCTTACAAAAAAAAATGCATGATCAACTTTCCAAGCTGGAGTTGTAAAGGAATTGAATACCTGGAGCATATATTTGATGGAACAGACTTTATCCAATTTAATACATTGGTTACACAATTCGGAATTAACAAGAATAAATTCTTAGAATACCAACAAATTAAATCAATTATAAAAAATAAATTTAGGCTCAATACAGTTGATTTACAAATTCCAGGAAAAGTTTTAGACATCCTTAATCTTAACCCTCCCAAACTGCTATCTAAAATATACAAAACATTAAATAGAATAGATGAATCAATAGCCCTTCCTATTTCAAAATGGGAGATGGCCTTGTCCATCTCAATTGACCAAAACCTCTGGTCTAAAATTTCATTAAGAACCTTTAAATTTCTTAAAAATCCTAATCTACGATTAATACAATATAAAATCCTTCATAGAGTGCATTATACAGGGCAACGGATGTTCAAGATGGGTTATACGCCGTCTGATACCTGTTTACAATGTACAAGCAATCTACCAGACAATTATGTTCATGCTCTTTGGTTCTGCCCACCTGTTAAGAAATATTGGTACCAGGTATGTGAAGATCTATCGAAGTGTCTGAAATGTAATATCACACCTGCTCCCACAGTTTGCTTGCTGGGAAATTTAGATGAAGTTACCATGGATATAAAGTCTATGCAATTATTTCACATCGCCTTATGCATCGCTAAGAAAAATATCCTCTTGAACTGGAAAAATAAAAATACTCTGAATATTAATCTCTATAGAGATCTCCTTCTGGATTACATTGGTCTAGAAACTGCATCTGCCTCCACATCTGATCAATCTTTCTGGTCACCCTTGATCAGTTCCATCACCTAGTGGGGTCGAGCCCTTGATTCTGTTCTGTGGGACACGGTTGCCGATGTGGAGCTTAAGGGTTGGTGGTAACTGCAGGGAGGTCCTTGGGGGTGGGTCCACTTGCGGTTGGGGCGGTAGGTGCCGTGACTCTCGCCTGGGGTGGGACTTTGGGGGCTTTGTGTGGTGACTCCTAATGGCTGCATGCGACGCCTTAGAGGGGTCGTGCTGGCGGACACGGGTTACTGGCCTGGTGCTGTGCTGCTCTGGGAGGGTCTGGGCTGGGCCTGGGGCTCGGGGTTCTGGGGCGGCGTGCCCCCCGGCTGGGGCCCTGGCTGGGGCTTGGCCGGAAGGGGGCCGCTGCTGTCGGTGCCGGCTGGGGGGGGCTGTGGTCGGCCGGTGGTTGGCGGGCGCTGCTGCCTTTTCCATCTCCCCGGGCTGGTTCTTGTCGCTTGCTCCCCGGTGGCCCCTTGCCGCGCCTGCGCGTCCGGGTGTCGGCGAGAGGCCGCGGCGGGTGGCAGGCGTCTCCGGGCCCGATCGGCTATATTGACACTGGACATGGCTCCTGGGTCTTGGTTTTAGCGCTCGGGGGGTGCTGATCGGGCCGAACAGGGGTGCCTATTGGAGTCAGCAGGGGAGCTGGCTCCCTGGGGTCGGCAATGGTCACCCCAGTTATTTTCTCCCCATCCCCATGCCTCTGTCCACCTGCTCCTTCATTCTACCATTCACAAGGTCTTGGGATGTGGGGACGTCACTGGGATGGAGCTTCCGTCTTCGCTACCCGGTGGCAGCCTGGGTCCCGATTTTATTGAGCAACTTAGACACTTACACTTGCAACATTTACATGGAACGCACATGTAGCTTACCAGCTTACCAGAAACATTTGTATTATGTTCATTAATTCATGCTTGTGTGTAGTGAATGTGTTATTCTTAGTTTATTCTACTAGATCCGAACTATTGGTTTGGTTCTGTACAGTTTGTTGTTTTTGTTTTTTATTACTGTTTCTCTGCCGTCCGGCAGAGGTGGAGGACTGGGATGTTTTCTTGTGTTCTTTGTTTGCCTCCCTGTCTTGTGTCGTCGGTTCGCGCCTCTGTTGGTCCGGTTTCTTTCCTTCACCTTCTTCCTTTCACCTTTCTTGTCTCGGTTTAGTGTCCATGACGTCAGGAAATTGAACCCACAGTAATCACTAATAAAGATTTTTCATACATATACAGCAAGTGGCGTACTACAGCGAAGCTGTAATACTCTGCTTGGGAAAGTAAAACTGTTGGGCTTGTACTTGGTACTCAGACACCAATTCTGAGTAGCATACTGCTAGACAGGACACGTTAAAAAGAAAGAAAAAAAAAAAAAAGAAAAAAAAAAGCATCATTGGAACCTCTCGGAGCAGAAACCGGAGCGCTGGAATTCCTCAGAACAGGCACAGGAACATTGAATCGTCTCGGAGCAGGAATTGGAACTCATGAACGTTCCGGAGCAGAAACTGGAACACTGGATAGCCTCGGAGCAGAAACAGGGACGTTGAAACGCCTCGGAGCAGGAACAAGAACATCAGAGCATCTCGGAGCCTCTGGCCGGTGTTGGTCGGCCTCCACGGTGACTGACCGGTTGGTGGGGTGCGGGCTGGTGGGTGGAGGTGCTGGGTTCTGTTGCCTCCTGGCCATCGGGCGGTAGTAGCAAGGCTGGAGGATGTCGGCCTGGGGGTTGGCCGCCTGGGGCTTCGGTCTGCTCACGGGCCTGGCGCGACGTGTCCGGGGTACCCGAGTCGGTGGTGCGCCGGGTTCCGGCCTCGGCGCGGGGGCCCTCGGACGCTGGCGGTGCCTGGGGCGTCTCTTATTGGCGGGGAGGCTTTTTACCATCTAGCACAGGCGCTCTTTTTAACGGGGTGCGCTTGGGACGGGAGGGGGGAGGGCGTTGAGGGGGAGGGGGGGCTAAACTCAACCTGGGTGTCTAGTGACATGTGTTTTGTTAGCAGTGTGAATGTTGGGAAGGATTTAGGTATGCCCCTGGCATGGGGGCTGGTGGATTGCCGGGGCCCCCATGGGGCTCGGGGGTGCCGCTGCCGTGGGCCCCGACTTGACGTGCTGGGGCCTCCCACCCCTGGTGGATCGGGCCGAACGGGGGTGCCTATTGGAGTCAGCAGGGGAGCTGGCTCCCTGGGGTTGGCAATGGTCACCCCAGTTATTTTCTCCCCATCCCCATGCCTCTGTCCACCTGCTCCTTCATTCTACCATTCACAAGGCCTTGGGACGTGGGCACGTCACTGGGGTGCGGGATGGAGCTTCCGTCTTCGCTACCCGGTGGCGGCCTGGGTCCCGATTTTATTGAGCAACTTAGACACTTACACTTGCAACATTTACATGGAACGCACATGTAGGGACCTGGCGGTGGGGCGCATTGGCGCTGGGGGCGGGACCCCTCATGGGGGGCCCCTTATAGGGGCCCGTTGTGGGGGGCCTCGCCTGTGGTGCCGGCACCCACTGTTTAAACGCATCTAGACACTGAGGGCCCGGGGGGGGAGATGGGGGTACCCGGCAGTATTCCCATGTCCCACCCCTCTGTTTTAAGTGCACATTAGAACAACACGCAACAACACCACATTGAGCGGGGGGAGAGAGGCTGGGGGGTCTTTCCACACCCCTGTTCGTTGGACCATCAGGGGTCGGAGCCCGGATAGAACATCAGGCCGTCTGGTCGGGGTCCTGGGCTGGTGGGCTGCTCTTGCCGGTGTGGGGGCCTTGGCGGTCTGCTTGTCCCCATCCTGGTGGGCAAAGGGGTCTGTCTCCTGGGTGCAGGGGCAGGGTGCTCTATTGGGGAGTCTGTCCCTGGGCCTGGGAGTATGGAGTATAGTGTACGTATGGGGGGTATGAATGCGTGTGTAGCGTCCTTTTTTCGTATGTCCTGTATTTGTAAGAATGTGTAAGCATGAAAGGGAGGGTACGTATGAGTGTCTCTGTCTGTCTATGTCTACCTGTCAGGTTGGGTGTTTGGCTGCTCTCTGGCCTGATGCATCTTCTTCCCTCCCCGTCACTCCCCGTCGGGAGCAGAAACCGGAGCGCTGGAATTCCTCAGAACAGGCACAGGAACATTGAATTGTCTCGGAGCAGGAATTGGAACTCATGAACGTTCCGGAGCAGAAACTGGAACACTGGATAGCCTCGGAGCAGAAACAGGGACGTTGAAACGCCTCGGAGCAGGAACAAGAACATCAGAGCATCTCGGAGCAGGAATTGGAACACTGGAACGTTCCAGAGCAGAAACTGGAACACTGCATAGCCTTGGAGCAGGAACAGGGACATTGAGACGCCTTGGAGCTGAAACAGAAAGGCCAACCAAAGACTGTGGGCGGATCGTACCCACTATTATCAAAGTCACTAGGAGAATCCTCCTTGTGGATGTCAGTGAGGAAGGAAGCAGCCTCCTTTTGGACAAGGGAAGACAACGTCTGGCGGCATCCTTGAATGAATCAGGCAGTCCTTTTAAAAATTTCACAGCTTTGTTGATCTTTTGCAATTCACGATACATGGGTTGAAAATGAAGTATATATCGAAACCATGTCTTGAGGTAAAAATTTCGTAACATGTATACAATTTTCCAATACATTTTTCACAAACACGGATTTGCTAAATCCACTGGGGTCTGCGATTAGGCAAGAAAAGGGCGAAAGTCCACTTCATCCATTTTTAATATCCAAATGGTAACGTTTTAATGTCTGAAAAAAAGACGTATTTTGTCAAACACCATCTTTATCTTCTTGTCAAATGACGCGTTTGTTAAATGAAAACCGCCTTGATCGCTACTAATTGGTATTTTGGCACTTGTGTAGTTCTTTTCTCTCATTCTGTAAATAACCCTCCACTAGATCTTTGACAGAATCAAAGTTTACAGTCTTTGAAGTCGGAATGTTTTGAGTGTTTCCCTTCACTCATTTTTTTTTACTATGTCTCAGCTTATTGGACCTGCAGCAAAAAACTCCTGTATTGTGTCCCCATGTGGAAATTCATTAGTCAGATCACCCAAATAAATAGTTAGCGGTTTTGAGCAGCTCTTCATCTTTTCCTGTTGTGAAAATTACAGAATCCGTGTCCATGTATAAGACTTGTTCTTGGACAGATAACTGTACAGTTTTTGATGGGCGTACGCTTTTGTGAACGTTGCTATGAAAACATTGCTGGTGCAGTTCAAAGGGCTGTTGTATTTTTTATCATACTTCCACTGCAGCAGAACGGAGCCTGAATAGAAAAAGTGGACGTAGGAGATGTACAGACCTGAAAACATGAACTGGAAAAACTCCTCTGATTGACTGATGATGGATGTCTGTGTCAAATCATTTCTCTGACCAAATTTCCCTCAGAAACTATTCAGACAGATAGCAACCTGTCTTTTAGCAGGGTTTATGAAGATCTTTGAATGGTCTAAACGAATCCTTTCGTTTGTCTCGAAATCTCTGATGTATTTGTCTCGACTTTCTTGATCGGGGAGGCCCGTCTGGGAAACCGGAGGACTCCTGCTTCCTTTTTAGAAACGTATGTATGTAGTCTGTGAATAGTTTGTCGCTTTTTCTTTTAAAATGCCACAACTCTATAATCCTGTCTACCATATAACTATGTTTTAAGGCCTCATTTAATTCTGCAGTGACCCACCCGCCCTCTAAAGCTCTGTCTGCCTTATTATGTTTACAGGATTCTTTCTGGTTGTTTATCAACATGCACGTGCAACAGAGGGTGAACACCAGTTTTTCATTTATTTTCGTCGGTAACATAGGGAAAAAGAGACCCCTAGGGGGTGACACAACGGCTTTAATGAGACCAAAATACTTTGTCTGTGCAGAAAAAGTATCTCTGATGATGACAGGGTGGCCGAGAGGATATGTCTTTATGGCATTTGTGTAAGGGTACAAAGATGTGACATCCATGTACAGCACCTGCTCATCAGAAACTGTGGTGTGTCTTAAGCACACAGTGCTGGTGCGACCCCCATAAAGAGCCTCACGGGGTTATAGTGGTTTAGACATTTGGTAACTGGACAAAAATTGAATGACGCCAGAATCATTTTTACACATGTCAGTCCACTCATGTTCCCAGATACTGACAATTTTAACGTTGTGTTGGTTTTCCAACGCTTGTATTCTCTCCAGCATTTCAGCGTAAATCTCCCCATTTAGTTTTTAAAGAATGGGTGTTCTGCATGAGGATAACAATGGTCAACACAACTGTGGAAAAAACAACCCAAGAATTCATAGCAATATTTAACCCCTTGTATTTCTGCATAACCATCCACATAAAATCGGCCTATTTTACGCTCACCTTCATTCAGGGCCTGTATAACTTGAATGTTTTCTTTCTTTGCCATGTATTCCAGCCACATTATGGCGGGAGAAGAAAACCATTTACAATGTTCATTGTAATTCGATGGAGATGCTATGGCCAGCGTTTCAGTTTGTAGATAATTAGCTGTGAAGACTTGCATACAAGCTGAGGAAATGGTTATTTGATTGAAAGGATCCACATTGGCATCATCAAAGAATTCTCGACGGAACCATTTGGATGCTCATGCAGAATACATCTGTTAGACAATAGAAAATGGCCTGTTCTCTAAAGTCAAATACATTGTGTGACACCTGGCTGTACCATGCATTAAATATTTCCTGATCAGCCAGGGACATTTAATCAACACCGTAACATGAGGGCGGTGGGAAGGGACTTTTGTAATACAGATTCTCCTCTGAGGAGAATTTGTGGAGGGAAAACCGTTTTGCGACTCATCTGGGAAACCTAGCGAGGATGGCATTCTGGCTAATTTCATGGTTAGAAACAGTAAGCTAGCAATTAATTTTAATTCATAGTAGTGTTCTGTGTAACACAGAATCTTGGCGCCTTGCATCAGTATCCTAGGGGGTACACCCGAGTCTATCATACTTTGTAACATGTTGTGGAAGGAATTTTCAGTCAAAATAGAATTCCTGCAAACCAACTCACTATGGTGTCAGTGAACTAACTAAGAACCACCAGATCCCCAAATCCTTCCAGCGTGTTCGTTGAATTTCTGCAAGAGGTACAATAAAAACACATCACACAATTACTGCAGTTTGCCAGAAAATCACTCATTAGCTGGCCCAGCTGCTGGAAAGAAAGCCCCCAGCTGAGCAAAGAACATGAGGTGTGCCTTGGCTTTTTTTGAAACAGCATTGAATAATCATAAACACAAAGGAATGGTTTAAACATCTTCAACAAATCAAAAATATACATTATTTTTATGCATACACACAAAGTAACCTTATTGGTCCATTCATATTTTTGGTGGGTTGTGCATTCCTAATTAATTACCTTCCTGTTATTCTACTTAAATGTGACTTTACAAACCAGCTCTAACTAGATTTGCTGCTGACCGTTTTTATCTGCATCCCTCCATTGTCAATTGTGTGGTAAGGCTTCCTGCAAACTAGGCCTGTGGTTTCCTGTCATATGTTAAGTTCACGGAAAAATACTTCACTATTAAAAGGTAAATGCCACACTCAATTTAAAGAAAACATATTATAAACACATAAGGATGACCTGAAATAAAAATAAATCATGACATATATCATCCATATTAACACAAACTCTTACAACAAGTCACTTTTGGATAATACTGATTTAACAAAAGGGTTATACTATAAGAAAAATAAAGGCATATCATCAACTTCTTCTTAAAACTGTGGTTTGGGATTTTATTTAACAATCAAAGTTTTATATATCTTTAAAATGATAGTTAGGTTAAGGTTACGTCCGTTTTTTATGCTTATAACTTTCTGGTTCTCAAATGTAGAGTTAATGATACCAATATTAAAATCTATTAAAAAAGAAACAATGAATGTTACCAGATAAGTTTCTATGATTAAAAAGGATCATAAAATGACTTAAAAAATTTCATCATACAATGTATACTATTTTCTATACATTTCCTAATCTATTGCCCTAATCTTATGCAGTCCAGACATCCTCCATATCCTGTTTTTATCCACTAGTTTGGGTGCAAAGGTTTAACATCCTGTTCTAAAGTTCCTGTTTTTATCTAACCAACTTGTATGCACATGACAAAAATCTCTTTAACCAATAACAGCACTTCAAAGCGGTTATAATAAAGTCACCAATACATTTCATACATCCCAAAGTAATGTTTTATACTGTTTTTCCCATGAAACACCAGACATGTATCGAATGCTCTGGCATTATGGGCAACGAATGAGAACAAGCCAAAAGCAGGTCTCCTGGTGTTAATGAGGACTTTTAATGTGATTAAATGTTTTATGCTTTCTGAAAGTTGCTAAAGGCCTAAGAGGAAGTAGAATCTAATATGAGATGTGCTGTACCATATATGGAGTTGACCACAGACCAGAAGCTGCAGGATCAGGCACCGTCAGGCACTGCCAGGTACCTGTTATCTCGCAAGATGTAACTGAAATGTGTGTGTGGGGAAATAAATCAGCAAATGTATTGGTGTGTATGTGTTGTGAGCCATCATGTGGGATGAATAAAACAAGCCTGTCTGCAGAAGAGCGTCAGACTGCCTGGGACAGGTCTTCTCCACTCTCTGCAGAGGTGAAACTCAGCCTGACTTTTTCTCCACTGAAGATGTTTTACTCTAAGTACTCCTGAACTGGGGGTGGTTTTATTGACCACGACAATTTGGTGCCGAAACCCGGGATTTTCGTCACAGAAAAGGAGTCTTGGAGACCATTTGGACCGGACCAAAGCGAACGGAGACTGACACAAATCATGCCGGAACTTTCATAAGGTAAGCAGACGTTTTGTTCTGCTCATTGGCTTTGTTCAAAAAAGTTTTTTGTGTCAGACTTCAAGTAGCTACCTGAAGTTCCTAAATTTACTGCAGTGGAGAAAAACGAGGTATGAGATAAAGTAACAGGGTTACTGAACATAGAGTTGTGTGGTAACCGGGTTACACACTTAAAGGAATACTGCATTGAGAAAAGCTACCGGGTTGCACCAGGCCAGGGGTCTGATAAATGCTAGAAACGTAACCGGGTTACGGCAGGCCGGGGGTCTGATAAATGTTTTATCTTGGAGTGGCGTCCTAATATTTTTCTGACGAGAAAAGTACTATAACCGGGTTATAGAGCTGGGTTTTGTGCCCCTGGAGGTAGGATCTCCAAAATTCTATTTTTAAATAAAAGAGAAGGGATCCTAAAAAGGATTCTTTGGAACTGATTTGAAACTGACCGAGGCGAAAGGAGACTGACACAAAGGCGTGCACGCAAAAGAAGATAAGCAGACCTTTCCTTCTGCTCATTGGATTTTACCAAAAATCTTATTGTGTCTAGACTTCAAGTAACTGAGGTTTATAAATTATCTAGAAGTGGGTGATACGAGTAGAATTTTAATATAGTGTTGAGGGTTCAAGTCCCAAAAACGTGAGTAAAAGGGTGTTTTAAGAAAATATAATCACAGAGAGGAGAGAAAAAGAGAGGAGAAGGTGTGTGTGAGAGAGGTCTCAGCGCTGGGTATGTGTGTGAGATTTCAACTTTGTATGAAAGCAGGAAGTTGAGAGGTGAGCTGAACTTTTGGGTTCGTGTTAAAAAAGGACTATCATTAGTAAAAACTCGAGTATAAACTATTATATAAGAATATATGAATGGATAAGATTATATGAATGGATAAGAGAAATTAAACACTCTAGAATATATAGATAGCGGAACTGATGTTGGGTACGCGTTTCAGTCCGTGCTGAATTTGTGACGGATACGTCTAATTTTGTGCCACATTAAAATCTGGAAAAGGTGGTGTGAATTACGCTGATAGGAATTGAAATTGAGGTGTGGAGTTCTCTATTTACCGAAGGGTATGTTGCTATTTTGTTGAGTAGTTTCGTGGTAGAGTTTAACTGTTTTAAGCGACGTTAGCCGAAAAGGGCTAACGTTAGCACCAGACTGAATCTCTTTGCTGGGATAGCTCGCAGCGAGCGGATTCTGTTCAAGACTCTTGGTTTTTTGATAAATCTCTGAATAAAAATAACTTGATAAGAAGCTAAACATCAGTTTATAAAGCCTTTTAACTTCACTAAGCTTCGGCTTGGGGCATTCACTCTTAAGATCAATTGTGAATGAAAAAATAGATACAAAAAAAATAAAATAAAAAAACAGCTCGGAGGAGCGATTTAAGTTTGGAAACGCCTCTTGAAAACGACCAGGAGTAACTCATAAGAGATTAAATAATTATGCAAACAGCTACCTTGTCAAACTTAAATAAATATGGATTTGTCTTGTTTAATTTGGATTTAATATTTTATTTAAAAAAAAATAGAAGCTTGGTAAAGGGGGGATTAAGAAATACTATTAAGATAAATACTTGATAACATTTAAATTAGTCTTAATCAAAAAGAAGGCGCGCCAGGGCAGTTTTGCTTGTATAGCACACTTTCAACACAGTGCAATTTAAGGTGCTGTACATATGATTAAAATACAAATGAGCAGTTACAATAAGAAACTAATCAAGAAAAATACAACAATGTAGGGACAAATGAGTAAAAAACCCAGGTTTAGTTCAATTACTAATTTTGCTGAAGAAAGCTCAGTATTTAACACTAGAAAGCATTAACAGTAAGTAAGACAATAATTTGTGTGACACTTAAAAACAAACAAGTAATAGCAGTTACTCCTAAGCGAGTCTAATTTGGTAAGTTTTAGTTTAAGATTTAATAGAAGAATTCTGAATTCAAAACCAGGAGTTTTCATAGTAAATTCAAGAATTTGCTTTTTTTTTCATGTTGAACGGTCTAGATGTATTGCTATTTTTATTGTTTTAAGTAAAAGAAGGATTTTTCAATGGATTATAAAATACCTTTAAAGGACGCTGTTCAGAATGTGTCTGAACCAGCTCAGAAAGAACCAGAAAGAGACATTTATCAAATTGACAAAATAGAGAAAGGCATTGCATTGATAAAGTATAAAATATAAATTGGATGAAAAAATGCAGGAAAAATTAATTAAAATAAGCAGGGGAAGAATTAGAACAACAGTTTAATTAGACATATAAGGATTAATGAACATCCCTGTTGGAGAGAGCAAACCTATAAATTAGTATATTTGCACCATAACTAATACTGAAGAAATTATTGCTAATATAACTGATTAAAATAAAAGTAAAATAGAGCCCACATAGGCAGTCTGAGTGGAAAAGATATTTGAATTCAGCTTTTGAGGAAGGAGATTAATGAATATGAAAATAAAAAGTTTAAATAAAAGTTGATTTGAATAGGCTGAGAGGATCGACTCTGTCTGTCTTTTCCTTCCTCTATATTTTTTCTCTCTTTTTCGCTTTCCCATCCCGCCAACAGAGAACCCCTCAGATAACATTCTATAGATGTAATTTATGTTCCTGGGGAGATGTGATGGGAGGGGGTGCTGGGCTGATGACGGATAGTGCCAGGTGCCCGCTATAACTGCCAAAGAAAGAAAAATCGATACAACCAGCGTAGAAGTTCTTCTGTCTTGTGCTCTGCTCCCAAAACAGGGGGGCACCAGTGACTGAATATTTTCAGGGGTGAAGCAGGGGGCACCCTCAAATAAGAGCACATTTCCTCATGCTGAACTGAACTTTCAAGGACAATATGTGTGAATCCACTTGGCTGGTGTAAAATTGACAATTTCTGCTGAAGAAGTGACGATCAAAGGCTGCTGATTCAATGTCACTGTTGCTGAACTAACCACAAGAGTTTCTGTTTTTTTGATCAAAGGTGGCCCTGTTTGCTCGAACTCTGAAACCCCGTGCCTTCCCCTGAATTATTTACCAGGACCAATTGGAAGGTTGGGTGGAAGTTAGAACTGGGCCTATAGCATGGGGTTGCTGGCTGGTGAGAGAGAATTTTTTTTTTATTTACATAGCAAATTCAACACCTAAGGAATACAAAGGATACATTCCTTATTAATGCACAACTGTAACGGTTACATAAATGATATCTTTATTTTTACGTTTCATCCACAGGGATGTACTAAATTTAGGATGGGATGAATTGTAATGGCACAGCTAAAACAAAAGTAAGTCAGAATTGTATTTGATTTCTAGCAGAAAGAATAAATCAAAGTGCTTCACGGATTAAGGTAATTAAAAAACTGAAATGGATAAAAGAATAATTGATAACATTTAAAAAGAGACATAGTAAAACAGACTTATAAGTATGTCTTAAACTTGATAAATAAAATAAGTAAATAAAAGAATCAATTTAGTTGAACAAGCAAATGGATAGTAATCAGTTGAACTGTAGACAAAAAGTAAAGTCTTGAGCCTGCTCTTGCTTTTAAATCCATCAATGAGGGAGGTGTTTTTGTTTAGTTTTCAGGAATAATAACGGTGTTGCACCAAAATAAGATGGATTTGCTCTTTCCCAGGGATTATGTTTAATTAGATGGGTGAAATAATTTCTCAGCACAATACAGTTGGATTAGATTGAAAAGGAGTGGATGTCCAATAAAAGAACACAGAAATTGGGAAGTAACTTTTACCTTATATTTCAATGTTAGATAATAGTTTAGTTTTTGCATTTTAGAGGGTGCATTTGTATTGTTATGTTATTAAAATGACATACTTGGTAATGTTGGTATATACTCCTCCTATCAACATGGATACTAAATAAGGCTGAGGTAACTGGCAGAAACTAATCTCTAATTGGACGACACATTCTGCAGGGGTACTCAGGACTCAGAAAAGAGAAAAACAAACATTATATTATGAGACCAAAGTATTATTAATAGGGGAATATGATATAGCAAAATTTAATACAGTTACCAACATTCTGGGCTAATTCTTTTTCAGATTATGACTCTTTTTAACTTAATGACCCACTGGATATAAAGCAAAATCTTTTAATCAAAAATAAATGTAATTTAAATAGGGGATGACTATGACAGGTTAAACTAAGTCTGTGTAGCAGATTGGTTCAGGGCAATACACAATTTAGGACTTAATTTTTTGCAAATTGATAATGTATGGTTGCAGGATTTAAACATATTTGGGATTTAACGTGATTATACAAAATAATAAGTAGGTTTAACAATTTTTAATAAATTGCAGGTCGAATTAAATTTTATGTGGCCAGGTTTGGGGACAATTTTTACCTACTGTCAGTACTGTGATGGGAACTTTTTTAAGGTCTGTCTGGGTTAAATGGATAGGTGATGATTGATTACATACGTGATGACTTCGGTCAGGGTTGCGGATTTCTTTTGGTATTCACTTGTACGTCTGCATCTTAATCTAAGATCAAAATTGGCTAACATGACTGCGCAGTTGGGGCTTATCGGCGAAAGGTCCTCTAAATTGTTTTGATGATCATCAAGAGTGATTACAAGACCGGATCAAAAACTGTCATTTTTAGATGTGTACAAGTTTATGTCCCCAGGATTCAACAACAGGTGTCATTTTTAGGGAGAATGGTGTTCCAAAAGGGGGTCTCCCTGTCCTCTGAACATAGATCTTCTATTTTACATAATCAACTACCACACACAGTGAAAGAAATGTTGTCTTTCCTGGGCCTAACGGGATACAGCAGAAACTTTGTAGCAGATTATGTAGGCCTAACACAACCATTAAGGGAACTTGTCAGGGAGCTAGGCATGAGAAATCTGTCTGCTCCTCTGAAATGGACTCAAGCTGCAGAGGAGGCTTTCATTACGCTCAAACAACGTCTGTCCACAGCAACTGAACTGGTCACCCCTGACTACAGTCTGCCGTTTCATCTGGATGTTTCTGGAACAAAGGAAAGGATGAATGGCGTTTTGTTCCAGAAAAAAGGGGGAGAAAAAGTAGTATAAATGTATGCTAGTGTAATGCTAGACAATATGGAGAGGACAGTAGAACGGTAGTCAAATGCCTGATAAACCACTACATTCCCCAACATGGGTTCCCTGAAAAGATCAGATCAGATAATGGAACACACTTTAAGAACAAAGATTTGCAGGAAGTTGAAAAAGCCTTGGCTTTGAAACACAAATTTGGGACAGTCTATCATCCACAGTCTCAAGGAAAAGTGGAAAGAATGAATCAATCTCTAAACGACAAATTGGCAAAATCTGTGCACAGACTAAAATGAATTGGATTGAAGCACTACCACTAGCCCTTATGTCTATCAGGTGTTCAGTGAACACAGCCACGGGGTTTACTCCACATGAACTACAAACAGGTAGACCATTTCCTGGGCCCAGTACTAAACTACCTTTGTCTGCAGATGATAATGAGAAACTGTGCAAAAGAATGTATTTTAACATATTGCAAAGTGTGGTATCTCAGTTTTCCAAGCAGGTCCAGGACAAAAGAGGCGAAACGGAGGTCACCAGCTCACCAGAAGTCGAGTGGGCGTTGCTAAAAGTCACTAAGAGAAAGTGGTCAGAACCCAGGTGGACAGGCCCGTATCAGGTTACAGAGAGGACGTCTCACGCCGTCCGCCTAAAGGGGAAAGGAGACACCTGGTATCACTGGAGCCAGTGCGCCCCCACGGAGGGACCTCAGAGATCCCTCTCTGAGACAAAGAAAGATCTCCAATTAGGTGAGGAGGCCAAATAGTGGGGCAGAATAATCCCCGGCCAAATCACAGGGTTTAGGGTAGTCGACCCCTGAATCCACAAAGGTGAAGAGGACCAGGACCAGAAGTAGACGACCAGGAGGAGGAACAGAAGGCTAGCCAAAGACAAAGAGCAAAACCACACTTCCCAGCTTCCAGGAGCCAGAGAGGGGGAAAGGAAGTGCCAGGTTAAGAAGAGCAAAACTTTTGTTGTAACTATTATCATTTTACTGTTTTCACCTCTGCAGACTAAATAATCACTTGTATATTGTCGTGGTCAATCAACCACCCCCAGTTCAGGAGTACTTAGAGTAAAACATCTTCAGTAGAGAAAAACCTGGCTGAGACTTAATTTAGTTTTCACCTCTGCAGAGCGTGGAGAAGGCCTGTCCTCATCAGTCTGAGTCCCAGGCGTTCTGCCTCTCTTCTGCAGACAGGCTTGCTTTATTCAATCCACATGATGGCTCACAGCACATACACACCAATACATTTGCTGATTTATTTCCCCACACACACATTGAGTTACTGGTTGCAAGATAACGGGTACCTGGCGGCGCCTGACGGTGCTTGGCTCTGTAGTTTCTCTCTAAAAATAACTCCCTCTATGGTACAGCACATCTCATATCAGATACTACTTCCTCTAAGGCCTTTAGCAACTTTCAGCAAGCATAAAACATTTAATCACATTAAAAATCCTCAATAATATCTAATCAACTTTGAAGCAAAAAATGACGACCGCTTGGCTCCACGTGCTTATCGTTTTTTGGTGTATAATCATGGCTGTATTTTTATGGGGACTCCTGAGGGCAGTGGGACTGGCCTAAACAGCTGAAAGAGGGATCAACTTACTTACAGTAGCATAGAATGATTATTACCTGTTACAGGGCCAGAAAAAACAAAACACACATGATAATTTGGATCACTCGATTGGTCTGGCCGGAAGAAGGCAGGGACAGACAGATAGAATATCACGAAGGGTATACCTTAGCCTGGACAACTGCGAGAGCAGACAGGCACCGTCTAATATATAAAGACTCACGCCAAAGACTAGAGGATTCCCTCTGGTACCGAGCATTTCCAACTTTTCTTAATATGTTTGGTAAATATAAAAGTTTAGTTCCCTAGCAGTGTTTACAGTCATTATGGTCACGTGCGGATGCTGTTGCATCCCATGCCTACGCGCCCTCCTTAACAGATTAATCACCACGGCCATCTCCCCTGCTCCTCAGGACTCTACACACATGATGATTGCTCTCTTAGGAGAAGAACCTGTGGAAGAGAATGAAGAGGATGAGTTTGAAGTACTTTTAAAATTTTTTGAGGTGTGCTTTTCTAAAATGATTATGATTTTTGATATGTTTATTTACTTTCTAGCTACTAACGGTGTGCACTGCTTTGACTTATATTGAACTCTTAAGAGAGTTCAAAAGGGGGATTAATGAGGATTTTTAATGTGATTAAATGTTTTATGCTTGCTGAAAGTTGCTAAAGGCCTAAGAGGAAGTCGTATCTGATATGAGATGTGCTGTACCATATATGGAGTTGTTTTTCAGACCAGAAGCTGCAGGATCAGGCACCGTCAGGCACTGCCAGGTACCTGTTATCTCGCAAGATCTAACTGAAATGTGTGTGTGGGGAAATAAATCAGCAAATGTATTGGTGTGTATGTGTTGTGAGCCATCATGTGGGATGAATAAAACAAGCCTGTCTGCAGAAGAGCGTCAGAACGCCGGGGACTCAGTCTGCTGGGGACAGGTCTTCTCCTCTCTCTGCAGAGGTGAAACTCAGCCTGACTTTTTCTCCACTGAAGATGTTTTACTCTAAGTACTCCTGAACTGGGGGTGGTTTTATTGACCACGACAGTGTGAAACAAAAAATCTTGCATGCATGATAAACCATAAAAAGACCGTTCCACATCCGTTTTCATACAGACCAGATATTTTTGGTGGATACAAAGGTTTCAATGTCATAAAAACAATTTTTTTTGTTAAGCTCCGTGTCCACAGGAGCGGGTCGGATGTAGCATAAATGCTCTCTTCTGTTGTCCATCTCTATTTTTACATGTGTACACATGTAGGTTTGGGACATTTATGCTCGTTCCAAGACTCCTTGTATCTGCTTCCACAGTCTAAGCGTTTTTTATTTAACTGACAGAGGCTACCGCCTTAAAGGGGCACCTTGTGTTTTTGGTAACAGGTGTCGTTATAACAGAACAGGACACAGTCTGCACGCATAAATCGCTTTTCTAACTGCTTACAGCTCGTGCCACGACATACTGGGCAATAGCCATCACACAAATGTCACTCAGGCATATTATATGGCCGAAAACAGTGTTGACAGACGTAGTCTGACCCAAAGAAAGCCTTGGTAACCCTATAATAAAAGTTTTGATGTAGAAAGAGAAACACGGGGTTTGTTCTATCAGAAAAAAATCTGTTTAAAACTTCTGTAAGGTTCTAGTTGACCCGGTTCTATGAAAAAACATCATCAAACGTTTCAATTTTGCGTTACCAACCCCATCACCGCGAGGTCTGTATTATTTGAATAATGAATTCTACACGTTTTGTGGCTGAGATGTAAGTGTTGGACTGCACTATTCCTTCCAGAAATGAGCTAAATTGATCTAAAATATCTTGCATGTCGACTACAAAGGTTTTGTGGTGATTTTGGTTATGACCAGCTATTTATTCCACCTGCACAATGTCGCGTCGGCTAACCACGCTGCTGACTATAGCTGGTAAATCACCCATTTCATTAATGACATTTCCATAAAACAGTGCAAGATCTGGCTGTTGAATGGTAGGGAGCGTGATTGTTCTTCTTTCAATGTTATTAAACTCAGGGCGCTGTATTATTTGCTCATAATTCTGTTGGAGTGGACCACCACCTGTCTAAGGGTCTGGAGGCGAGGTCTGAGGGTGTTCTGTGATCTGATCCTCAAATACTACGATACAACCATTTTGGGTTGGTAAGGAGTGTGAGGGAGGAGGAGGGTTGGGGGGTTTGGTTGATTATTTCTGGGTTTCCGGCAGTCTGGATGAGACTCGTTAATGCATCAGTGTTTGGCTGAATTAATAGGGATTCAACACTCTGAGTTTCACCTGTTGCTGTTTCACTTTGTTCTGATAACATTAAAGGTGTGCCTTTCACCCCTCCATTCTGTTGTGCTAAACCTACTGCTACACTTTGTTCTGGTAAAATATTTAATTCGTTTTAATCTACAGAATTTAGTGATAATGCATTGCTGTATGGCTGAATTAATGGGGAATCAAAACTCAGAATTTCACCTTGTTCAATTCAGTTCAGTTTATTTATATAGCGCCATTTAACAACAAATGTCATCTGAAGGCACTTTACAAGAAAGGTTATTATAATACAATGTTTAATCTAGGAATTAGAGAACCACAGAAGATTACGTCTGGACTTCTCAGCAATGCCTCACACTGAGCAAGCGTGAAGCGAGTGTGGAGAGGAAAAACTCCCTTTTAACAGGAAGAAACCTCCAGCAGAACCAGGCTCAGCATAAGCGGTCATCTGCCGAGACCGTCTGGGGTTTGGAGAAGGCAGCAGAGACACAGAAAGAGCAACAGAACTGATGCAGAAGCAGAAGTTGGCAGCAGGACGTGGAGAACCTTCCTCCACTGGAATGCCATCTTAGTCAGGGTCGTCAAGCAGGGCGGGTCAGGAGCACCTACTGTAGGAAGAGACTAAGAGAAAAAAGGTTAGAGGTTCTCTGCTTTATTACTGGAGGCTAATTTAATGCCGTCCAGGTGAAGGGGTTGACTAAGTAGTTTCTTTTTCAGAGCTTCTGGTACAAAGGCGACAACTTCTGTTTTATCAGAATTCAGAAGCAAGAAGTTTAGAGTCATCCAAGTTTTTAAATCTTCCAGAGATGCATGTAGTCTACCTAACTGATTGGATTCATCAGGATTTATGGATAGATATAGCTGTGTATCATCTGCGTAACTATGGAAATGTACCCCATGCTGCCTAATCATTTTACCAATAGGAAGCATATATATAGTAGAAAGAATCGGCCCAAGCACTGAACCCTGTGGTACTCCGCAAGTAACTACTGAAGTTGAGGAAGATTTATCATTTACCTGAACAAACTGAAATATGTTGGACAAATAAGATTTAAACCAGCCTAGTGCTCTTCATATTATACCGATACTTTGAAGCCTTTCTATAAGAATATTGTGATCAACAGTGTCAAAGGCAGCACTGAGATCTAACAGGACCAGAATGGTCACCAGTCCATTGTCTGAGGCTATGAGAATATCATTAGTAACCTTCACCAGAGCTGTTTCAGTGCTATGATGAGCTCTAAAGCCTGACTGAAATTTTCTCAAGAATTTTTGACAAGAAGGGAAGATTAGATATCGGTCTATAGTTAATTAAGTCGTTTTGATCAAGAGATGGTCTCTTAAGTAGAGGTTTAATTACAGCAATCTTAAACTCCTCTGGTACATATCTATTGACTAAGGATAGATTAATTATATCTAAAATTGGAGCAGCGATCAGAGGGAAAACTTCTTTTAAGAGTTTAATTGGGATTGGGTCTAAAACGCAAGTTGATGGTTCAGATGAAGCTAATAATTTTAGTACATCAGAAAGTTTGTCTGCATTAACATTAAAAGTATCTGTGTTGGTTTCGTGAACGATGAGTGACCGCAGTAAATCCTCGATAGCGACTTTGTCACCATTTTAAATCTACTGTAATAAACCATAACTTAACAGTTTCCGATGCTTGAGAAGAATAAAACCCAGGAAAAGCGCTACAATGTTTGTAACATAGAGTGCAGCGCCCAGTTTTTAAATGATAATACTTAGAAGTTGGTCACTGTGTGCCGTTTACTTTTACTTTAACAGGGTTTTTCATACATAATTCACAGAGTCTTTATTGTCCCCAAGGGGAAAACTGTGCCGCAGCCAGAAGTAACAGACACAATTAACCATGTTAAAACATCAACAAAAGTTATAAAATGTTAAAAACAACAACAAACATCAAATACAAGAGACAGAATAAAAGGTCACTTATTAAGAAAGCCTACTAAGAAAACCTATGGCAGCAGGGATAAAGGATTTCTTGAGCCCGTTTGTCCTACACCTTGGCATCATATACCAGCGGCCAGACGGGAGCAGTACAAACTCACCGACCAGGGGATGGTTCAGGTCAGTGAGGCGTGAATGGGCCTTACTTAAGTTTCTGTGCCTATACAGGTCAAAAAGGTCATTAAGACTAATTCCTGCAGTTTTGCTTCACACTTTAACTATGCCCTGCAATCTGTTCCTGGTTTGAGGGAAAGCGAACCATACCAACAGATAAAAATAAAGTTAATAATGGACTCAATAAAACAAGAAAAAAACATTTTCATACAAGTACTGTCGATATTAAAGCTCCTCAGTTTCTTTAAAAAATACATGCGTTGAGGGGCCTTGCTATAAATAACATCAACATGGTTATTAAAAGTCATTTTATATTCAATATTTGAAGAGTTCTTTTCCAAAACGCGATAAACGCCATTTAAAAAAAAAATGAGTTTGTCATGTCATTTTGCTGTGTACTGAGCCTATTAACTGCTCCATCAACGGTTCTTTCCAAATCGCTGTATTTCCTTGTTACAATGTAGGTACAAGTTGACGTTTTTTTACAAACCGCCATAAGCGCCGAGCCTATTTTTACCCTAAACGCGATAAATCCTCTCAACTAATCAGAATGCATTGAACGTTCTACGCTATCAAACATAGCGCGAGTGCTGTGAACAACGGCTTGTTTTTGTTCGATCATTCCCCAAAATGAGTGCTTTAAACCACGGAAACACTTTTGATGGACTTGATGAGCCAGTGAGACGTACAAAAGGGGGTAGGAAACGCCGACTGGATAAAGAAAATCACAAAAAACAACAAAAAAAGAAGGTTCGTCACTCAGGTGGTGCGCTAATACCAACAGTGGGATGTCAACACAAAGCTGCTGTCAGATGTTTCTGTCAGGCCGAGAGGCTGTCATCGGACGATATGATGAAGAATTTTGAATATTTTTATGAAAAACCAAACAAGGTTGAGCAGGACCAAGCCATACTTCATCTCCTGGACATCACACCAGTGACAAGGAAGCGTCCGAAAGTCCAGGACATAAACAAACAAAAAGACCGCAACATATCAATAAAGTACAATCTTTTGTGCGACAGACATCCGGAGAAAGTGCCTGTTTGCAAGGCGACATTCACCAAAGTGCTTGGTAAGTAGCCTAAAACTTTCGGTTCAGAGTTGGCTAGTTTAATACCGTTTTGTCGGTTTTTCATTCACAATGATGATATTTTGTGTTGCAGATTAACGTGTTTTTGTGTTAACTAGTTTCCAACTTCTCCAACCTTGTTTTCGGTAAAATGTTAATGTCTCTGAGATGTGTTAACTGGGAATGAAATTAGTCTGGTTGGAACAGTTTATTGGAGTGCTGGCAGAAAACTTTGTGTTGAGCTTCTTAATTTTAAGTAAATACGTCTGACTAGGGGAAAAAAGGGGAGAAATATTTGCGATAAAATATGCTACAGCATAAGTCTTGTTTACACTCAGAAACAGCATTTATGCCCTCAGAGCTGTGTTAGTATCATCAGCTGTCAAAGGTTTTTTTTTTTTTTTTCGGCTTTTACTGCTCTATTACTGCTGCTTGCTGAAGAGGTTAGAAAGTTATTTTTAGCGTAAAGGATTTTGGAGAACTACTGCCCCCTACGGGTTTTGCCAGGACTATGAATATGCTGAAAAACACATTTATCTGGTTATGTGTGGATGGAGATCTTTTCTCTAAAGCAGCGGAGGAAAATATTAGTTTAAAAAACTGGTTACATGTGTATTTTTTGAGGTTAATAAAAAATGTAGGGTTTTATAGACGAGAGAGAGAGAGAGAGAGAGAGAGAGAAAAAAGATGATGAGCCAAAGAAGTTCCTAATGCCCTGCTAAGGAGAAAACTGAAATGGAGGAGGAAGTAAAAGCATGTTAGTTATGTGTAATTCTGTTTATTTCATACCGGCCCCAATGTATTTGACAATCTAAATAATTGACTTTCACAGGCATCAGCAAAGACCGTGTGTGCTCAATATTATGTTGAGACTGCTGAGGCTCGCCCAGAGAGAAGAGGAGGCGCACGACACAGTGAGGAGCATGCAAGGAGAAGGCAACTCATTGTTGAGCACATAGAGTCTTTCACCTGCAGGGCCAGCCATTATGGCCAAAGAGGAGCACCAGGCCGCAAGTATCTCCCCAGTGATCTAAATTTGCGCAAGATGCATGAGCTCTTTGAGGCTCAGAGCCATGCTCAGACGAGCTATTCCCTCTATTATTCTGTTTTTTCTAAGGAATTCAACCTTGGCTTTGGTCACCCAGCTACAGATGCATGCACTGATTGTGCCAAGTACAAGATTAGGATTACAGACCCAAATCTTAGTGACACAGAGAAGAGGATAGAATCTGGGTCTTTCATCTTGCATCGTCGCAGAGCGCGCGTTTTTTATGACATGTTAGGCAGGGTTGCTGAAGGTCATATGGCGCTCTGTTTTGACATGATGCAAAATCTGGTCCTTCCTAAAACAGCGATAGGACAGGCCTATTACTCACGCCAAATGTATCTATACCTGTTTGGTGTGGTTGTGCACCATGGGGAGAACAGTTACCAGGCCAAAGATGATGTGCATTTGTATGTGTGGCAGGAGAATGAGGGTAGAAAAGACAGCAATATGATTGCTTCTGCGCTAAATGACTGCCTCATGGTTCCACTTCAGAACAAAGTCAGCAGATCGAGGGGGCTTCAGTTGTTCAGCGACTCGTGTTTTGGGCAGAACAAGAACATGAGCATGGTGTCCATGCTGATGGAACTTCGGCAGCTTTTCCCTAACCTTGGCATAGAGCACACCTTTCCAGTACGGGGTCACAGTTATCTCCCTGCAGACAGAGTCTTCGGCAGAATTGAGCAGAAGATCAGGAAAATGGACAAAATTCTGCTACCACAGGAATACCACGCCATCCTGCAGCAGTTTGGCAAAGTTCATGTTTATGGCACAGACTGGGAGGCATTTGATTACAGGTCAGCCACAAAAGCCATTGTTAAACCTCATAGGAGCTTTAAAATCAGTGAAGCACGAATGCTTGACTTGAGTACCAACAAGGTGGGTGTAAAGACAACATACAATGGGGAGTATTGTTTCCATAGTGTGTTAAAGCGGGGCAAGCGGTGGGCTGACTTAAAACCTGTCATACTTCCAAAGCAGACCTCTGTTAAAGCTGCAAAAAAGAGAGATGTGCTGGCACTACTAGGAGCAATAGGTGTGTCTGATGCTGTAAGGATTTTTTATGATGATGCCTTGTATCAGGTGACTGACAGTGCAGGCCTGAGTGATGAAGAGTGATCCATCCTAGTGGATCTCTCTGTCTCACACACACACACACACCCGCTCTCTTTCTTTCTGTCTTCTCTCACACTCAAAGCACATCAGACATACAGACACTGTGATTTTTTTTAGCGTTCTAATGTTTTATGGGTTCGACACTTTACTGTATGCCTTAATGAATGTATTAAAAATATTTATTTTCCTTTGTTTAGTTTATTTTACTATTTTAATTTAGTTTATTTTATTTAGTTTATTTATTTACATTATAGTATGAGTTCCTGATAACATGTATTTTCTCTGGTTTAAAAAAACAGATCAATAAATAAAATTTAGTGTTTTGAAAAAATTTATGGATTTATAGTGTTTTGAAAAAAATTGATGGATTTATACTGTTTTGAAAAAAAATTGATGGATTTATAGTGTTTTGAAAAAGATTGATGGATTTATAGTGTTTTGAAAAAAAATGATGGATTTAGTGTTTTGAGAAAAAATAAAATTAACTTTGAATTTATCATCAATAATATTGTTGTTCAATTTAATAATCATTGTTCAACATGTTCTAACTGACACAAAACATAATTTTACCATGATAAATTGAATATTCACAAAATGTGGGTCTAGATAAAAAATGCTATTTTTCTCAAAACTGTTGAAATGGATTTATAGCGTCTTGGAAAAGAGCTCTTCATTTGTTCCCAGGTATTTATAATTATTTGCCCTCTCAACAGCTTGATCCTCAATGACGAGAGGTGTGCCTGACACTCCTTTCCTAAAATATATGATCATTTCTTTGGTTTTGGCCACATTGATGCACAAAAAGGATGAGGAACACCAGTCAGTAAATTCCCTCACTACGGGGCCATGTTCAGGGTCGTCACTGGTCAGCAAAGACACAATTACGGAGTCGTCTGCAAACTTTAAAATGTGACGTCCCGCATGCTGAGTACGGCATTCGTTAGTGTACAGAACAAACAGCAAGGGTGAGAGGACGCAGCCCTGACGTGATCCAGTGGAGGAGACAAGGGTGTCTGACAAAACACCATTGACTCTCACATGTTGTGGTCTTTCCGTTAAAAAGTCCATTATCCAGGCTATTAGACCAGGATCTACATTGTGGACGTCCCTTAATCTTCCTGCTAAAATATGTGGCTGGATGCTGTTAAAAGCAGATGAAAAGTCGATGAAAAAAAGATGGGCAAAAGACTTGGCTCCCTCAAGCTGATTCAAAACTAAATTTGGGGCGGCTAAAGCACCATCAGAAGGGTTTCCTTGACGATTCTCTCAAAGGACTTCATAACTAGAATGCCACGGGTCTAAAATCATTTACAGTTTTTCTCAATTGTTTACACACAAATTCCAGTGCTTGAGACACAATGACCACAACATGTAACCCATTCACCAACCCCCTGAACTAATTCAGCAGAACTGCTCACAGTTCCTGCTTTACACTCAAATTGCAGTTCTAAAACACACTTTTTTCAAAACACTACACACAATTCTCTGCTTTTGGCACAATTTTCATGCAGAAAATATCTTGTTTTCACAACGAACACACTGCCATTCAAATATGGACAGTGACTCATCACAAGGGCAAACACCCATCACACAGTTTTACAATTAGGAATCAGAGCTTTGGCATAAAAGGGCAACAGTTGAGCTCTTCTGTTTGGGGGCAATGGATGCCAACATTGGAAACAGAGGCAGAGCCAGAGGAATGAGAGTAAGAGGAGGAGGACGGGGAGGACAAGGACGAGGAAGGCCAAGGACTGTAATCTCTGATCCGATCCACTTTGGTTGATCATGTGGTCAACCATGGTCTAACAATGAGGGAGGCTGGGCAAAGAGTACAGCCAAATTTGAGCAGGTACACTGTAGCATCCATCATCCGGACTTTCCGAAATGAGAATAGGTAAGGAATCTACTCCCACTAGAAAATTGCAGTACTGCATATCAATACAATACTCAATGAATACTGTAGTACAGTATTGCTTGTAGACTGTTCTGTAGGACTGTAAAAATACTGTAAAGTATGTTTCAGGTATTTAGGAAATGTATACCTACTTTGCATTTACAGTATTTTACTATTTGTTTGGCAGAACTGAAAGATTACCAACACAAGGTGGTCGGGAACGTGTTCTGTCTCCTGAACAGGAAACTGAAATCATGAACATGGTCCTAGAAAACAATGCCATAACATTACGGCAAATACAAAGAAATAGAATAATAGAAAAATTATAGAAAACAATTACATGTTTCAAAATATTTATAGGGTAAGCTTATCAACACTGGACCGTGTCTTGCGCAGAAATCATCTCAGGATGAAGCAGGTCTACAAGATGCCATTTGAGTGCAATTCAGAAAGAGTCAAATAATTGCGATATAATTATGTGCAAGTGAGTCCCACAATTGATGCATACTCTCAACACTGTATACACTAAATTATACATATTTTACTGTAATAATGTAATCATAATGATTGTGCCTCAGAATAGTGACCAATCCATGTCTATTTCTTATATTGTCATGTGTGTTTCAGAGAGTCCTTGAGCTAGAAGTGGCTGCAGTGGAGCACCAGTTCATCTTCATTGATGAGGCTGGGTTCAACCTCACAAAAAGACGAAAGAGGGGAAGGAATATCATCGGCCAGCGTGCCATTGTTGATGTCCCTGGCCAGCACGGATGGAACATCACAATGTGTGCAGCAATTACCCAACATGGCGTCATCCATCACCATGCTACCCTTGGCCCCTACAACACCGCCCATCTGATCACATTCCTGAACAGCCTACACAACACACTCATTCCACCAGATCAGGGAGATGGCCCAGAGCAGCTCAAGTATGTTGTCATTTGGGACGTCAGTTTCGACAGGGCTGCTCTGGTTCGTAACTGGTTCACTGCCCACCCACGCTTTTTAGTTGTTTATCTCCCTCCATATTCTCCATTCCTCAATCCTATTGAGAATTTTTTTCTGCCTGGAGATGGAAGTGTATGACCGAAATCCACAAACGCATATACCTCTTCTCCAAGCTATGGAGGACGCATGTGGAGATATAGCAGCTGATGCTTTTCATGGCTGGAATCGCCAAGCTACGCGATATTTCCCCTGCTGCTTGGCCAGGGAAAACATTGCTTGTGATGTGGATGAGGTGCTGTGGCCAGACCGCAACAGAAGAGAGGATGCAGCATAGTTTTTTTTTACTGTAACTGTATACAGTAAATTCTTCTGTTGTTTTGTATGTAGTGTATGTGCAACTTTGTGTTGGTTGGGGACGGGATGTACACTGTGTACATTGTTTTTGCAGGGGGAAAAAAACAACATTTTATGATTTTATATTTTTTAGTATATAAACAATATTCTCAAATATTTTACAACACACTGAACCAAAAAAGGCCTAAGTCATTATGATTAATGGAAAAGAAGTGTTTTCCATTCATCATAGTGTTTTACATTGAGCACATCAGTGTTCTGCTGGTTCTTATAAATGTCTATTCATATGATGGTTTGTGTGTGTCATTTGACAAAAAAATCCCATTTTGAGAAGAAATAACATTGTTTTGAATGTAATGTTTCATTTTGCAGGATAATTGAGGGGTTTTGCCCATTGTGTGTGTTTTTTTGGATTTGTGTGTAGAGATCTGAGAATATGAGGCGTCCTTTCAGAAAATGTGTGTAAACAATTGAGAAAAACTGTAATGTAGGAAGCTCAGCGGCGACCGCCACTGTCTAATTTATTACCGCCACCGGCTCACGATGGGGATATAAATAAATACTTTCAGCACTGCTGTCGGGTCTATGCACTCAAATGTCGGGATTTAACTGCAGTTAGACAAACGCAGCAACAATGCTGGTTATGCGCCATTTTGATGGCGCAATTTCTTTCCTAAAAATTGCGTAGCGACAAATCTGGCGACATTTCTGACCACCATTTACTTTCTTTGAAAATGTATCGACGATATTCCCGACAGATTACAGAGCCGTCTTGTTCTTCATGTTCGCAGAAGTTTGTCTGCATTATAAACTGCATGCACACTTGGTACATTCAAGAAACATTATGTGTTCTGTGTTGTTTTTGAATATCATTGCTAAGTAAATCTTATTTACGTTATCTGGAATCCAGCAAGTTACTGAGACTGTTATTTGGTGTGTATATAGGCAGAGAAGGCAGGGTTTAAGCTGAAAGTATTATTTTTTTTTTTTGATTGGAATTTATTGGCCATTATATCGGCTATCAGCCTTTGCTATGGTTTTATATATCGGTATTGGTATCGGACCCCAAAAATCCATATCGGTCGGGCCCTAGTCTGTACGCTGGCTGGAAGATCCATATTCACCATTCTGGATGAGAACGACGGATACTGGCAACTGAAACTTGATGAGTCGTCATCTATGCTTTGTGCATTCAGCACGCCATGGGTCAGTTTTCGTGTCAAAAGGCTTCCGTTCGACATCAAGTCTGCCAATGAAGTTTTTCAACAGAAAAATTTTGAAGTGTTCAGAGATATAAAAGGGCTGCACATCATAGCAAATGACATGACAATAGCGGCTGCATCTGAAGAAGAGCATCATGCCATCCTTCAAAAATGAATGGAAACAGCACAAAAAGCAAACATAATTGTTTAAAAAGGAAAATATACAGTACAAAGTGGATACTGTCAGGTATATCGGACATGTAGTCACAGATAAAGGTGTGAAACCTGATGAGGCAAAGGTGCTGGCTATTAAGAACATGCCTCCACCACAGGACAAAAAGGGCTCCAGAGGCTGGTAAGAATGACAAGATATCTGTCTCAGTACATCCCTAATGATGCCACTCTAATAGCCCCCCTCAGACAGCTGGTGAGGAAAGACGCAGCTTGGGAATGGAACCATGAACACGACAAAGCACTGGACAAACTTTAGACTTCTTTAATGCAAACTCCAGTGCTCCAGTTTTATGACCAGAAAAACCTTTTGACTATGTAATGTGACACATTAAACGAAGGGCTAGGTGCTTGTCTTCTTCAGGAGGGCAGACCACTGTCCTACGCTTCACATGCACTTACATATGTGAGGATGTGTGTCTGTGTGTGTGTTTGCCTCACCTGTTTTCCATCCAAGGGTGCAGATTGGTGATCGTGCTCCTGTAGCTGGTGCCACTCAGCCTGATTGAGGATGAGCACTCAAAAGGAGAGTGCCAACCTGGAGCAGACGCCAGATGATTAAACCGCGTCGTGTGGTAACAAGCCACTTCCTCTGCCTTTCTGCTATCAGCAACTTACTTCACGTAAGATCCTTACCTCCTTGCCTTTTTCCTCCAGTCACTCTGCGGTCCCGGACCTGCTTGTTGGCCTGCAGCCTGGGTGTCTGTTCCTTCCCGGCATACTGGCCTCCTGGACTCTGCGACACACCTACGCTCAGCTGTTTCGGAGCAGGACATACTGCTGGGTCGCCATGAGGCATCTCTCCAAAATATAACGCAGCAGCAGAACTACTTCCTCCAAAGTCTAAGTCAATTAACTAAGTTATTCCATGATCTTGCCTCTAAGGTCCCCTCCCAGATGCCTCGTCCCGCGGGCTCCGCCTCATCCTTCAAGGAGGCTCCTGCGACCTATGCCTTCCGCGAGGTCGCCTCCCCACCTCCAGAGCCGTTCACGGGTGACTTATCGAAGAGCAGTGGATTTCTCCTGCAGTGCATACTTGCCTCCGAGCGTTCGCCCCAAACCTTCCGGGAAGACGCAAATAAGATCTCGTACAGAAGAGGGACAAGTCGTTATGGCCATGTATAGATTACAGGGGCCTTAACGCCATTACTGTTAAGAACAAGTACTCCCTTCCACTTATCAACTCAGCTTTTGAAGCCGTGCAGAGCGCCACGGTCTTCACCAAGCTGGTTTTACGCAACGCTTATCACCTTGTCAGGATCCGCAAAGGAGATGAATGGAAAACCGCTTTTAAGACTCATATCGGGCATTTCGAGTACCTGGTTATGCCCTTTGGCCTCTGCAATGCCCCAGCCGTTTTTCAGCATCTAGTGAACGATGTTCTCCGAGACTTCCTTAACATCTTTGTCTTTGTTTATCTAGATGACATCCTCATCTTCTCTAAGGACCTTCCCCAACACGGCCAGCACGTCCGTAAGCTTCTCCAGCGTCTCCTAGAGAACTCACTCTTCGTTAAGGGAGACAAGTGGAGGTTCATCCGAGGATTCAGTACCATTGCTGCTCCCCTGACTGCCCTCACCTCCACAAAGCGGACCTTCATTTGGGATCAGACTTCCGACCAGGGCTACAACAAGTTGAAGAAAAGGTTTGTAGAAGCCCCCATCCTGATTTACCCAGATGTTGACTCCCAGTTTATCTTGGAGGTGGATGCCTCTGACACGGGGGTCAGAGCGGTTCTTTCCCAGCACTCCCCCGCCGACCAAAAACTCCACCCTTGTGCTTTAACTATAACATCGGTGACCCAGAGCTCCTAGCCATTAAACTGGCCCTCGAGGAGTGGCGACACTGGCTGGAGGGAGCGAAGCTCCTAGTCATAGTTTGGACCGATCATAAGAACCTTCTGTACCTCCAGACGGCAAGACGACTGAAACCCGCGCCAATATCGGTTTTCCCTTGTCTTTTCCCGTTTCAACCTGAACATTACCTACAAACCCGGCTCCAAAAACACCAAACCAGATGCCTTGTCCCGTCAGTACTCCCCAGACGTCTTGCCGGAGGTTCCCGACACTATCCTCCCTCCGTCTTGCACCATAGGGGCACTCACCTGGGAACTAGAAGCACAGATCAAGAAGGCACAAGTCGACGAACCCGATCCTGGCAACGGTCCACCCAATCGCCTTTATTTCCCCTCCACCATTCGCTCCCGGGCCATCCAGAGGACCATCGCCCTCCTTTGCCGCCATCTCTGGTGGCCGGGCCTGAACAAGGATGTCAGGGACTACGTGTTGGCCTATCCGACGTGTAATAAGAATAAAAGCACTCACCAACCCTCATCCGGCCTTCTCCAACCCCTTCCAGTCCCAGCACGGGCCTGGTCCCATACAGCGGTCGAATTCGTTACCGGACTCCCCATCTCCCGAGGCAAGTCAGTTATCCTGTCAGTCATTGATTGCTTCTCCAAGGCATGCCACCTCATCGCCCTCTCAAAGCTGCCCACCGCGGCCCAGACCACCAAACTCCTCATCCTCCATGTTTTCAGGCTCCATGGGATCCCCAGTGAGATCCTTTCCGACAGGGTGCCCCAATTCATATCCCAAGTCTGGAAGAACTTCTGTTCATCTCTCAGCGCACAAGTCCAGCTAACGTCCGGTTTTCACCCCCAAACTAATGGACAATGTGAGCGACTCAACCAGGAGCTTGATGGGGGCGCTCTGCTGTGTCTGTGCTACCAAGCGCTACGCTGATCGGCGACATCTCCCGGCACCCCAGTACACACCCGGGCAGTTGGTCTGGTTATCCGCCAAGGAATTTCCCCTCAAAGGTGTCCCCAGGAAATTGGCTCCCCGGTTCCTCGGTCAATATCCCATTGAAAGGGTCATCAGTCCCTCGGCCCTTCGCCTGAAACTTCCAGCCCATATCCGTGTACATCCCATGTTCCACGTCTCCCAAGTTAGACCGGTTTCCGACAGTCCCCTGTGCCCTCCTTCCGAGCCCCCTCCACCCACCCGAGTGATTGATGGCCATCCTGCCTACACTGTACGCCGCATCGTAGACGTGCGTCCTCAGGGCCGCGGCCGGCAATACCTGGTCGATTGGGAGGGGTATAGTCCCGAGGAGCGTCGTTGGGTTCCCCGCTCTTTTATTTTGGATCCCTCCCTCATCACAGACTTTGACAGGTCTTTTGCCTCCAACTCTGGTCGGCCGCCAAGAGGCATCCGTTGAGGTGGGGGTACTGTGAGGATGTGTGTCTGTGTGTGTGCTTGTCTCACCTGTCCAAGGGTGCAGATTGGTGATCGTGCTCCTGCAGCTGGTGCCACTCAGCCTGATTGAGGAGGAGCACTCAAAAGGCGAGTGCCAACCTGGAGCAGACGCCAGATGGTTAAACCACATCATGTGGTAACAAGCCACTTCCTCTGTTTTTCTGTTGTCAGCAACTTACTTCACGTAAGATCCTTAGTCACTCTGAGGCCCCGGACCTGCTTGTAGGCCTGCAGCCTGGGCGTCTGTTCGTTCTTGGCATACAAGTCTTCCTCCTCAAGGTATCTGGCTGAGGTCAAGGTTCCCCACTGCCTGTCCACCCTCGCTCTGCTTCCTGGAGACAAAAACCCCAGAGTTGGTCCCTCTTCCAAGCACCAAGGATCACATCCCCTCCAATTCCTCCTCAGTGGAATCTGCACCAACGGCAAAGTAAGAATTCACAAACTTCTGTTTTTTTATCCTGCCAAGCACCATTGAAAGATCACTTACCTCCATCTCTTGTCTCCAGTGGTTGTCCTCCAAGTTCCCTGTGGTTCTGAGTTTTCTGAGTTCCTGGACCCTTCGAGCAAAGAGGAAAAATAAATTACTTTTGCAAACTTTACCTCCAGTCTCACTGAGTCGTTTGTGTGTCTGCAATAGAGTCCGAAAGCTAAAATCAAGAAAACATACTCTGAGAAAAACTATGCTCAGATTGAAAAAGAGTTGCTTGTAATTGTTTTTGCAACCAAACGTTTTCACCAGTATGTATATGGAAACCCGGTGATTGTTCAATTTGACCACAAACCCCTGGAAATCTTCTTTAAGAAACATATAAACAAAGCCCCTGCACGACTCCATGGATGTTACTACAGCTTCAGCGATATGATCTAAGGATATCATACACATCAGGCAAAGAGATGCATGTTGCTGATACCCTATTTGATTCTGTCGTCATAAACTGCAGAGAGGATGTGACAGAGGATGTTTTTGAAGAGAGAGCGGTTCATGCTATGGAGGCTACAGCTTCACTGGATAATACAACTCTTACCACTCTAAAAGTGGCCACCATAAGTGATAAAGTGTTGCAGGACCTGACTGAGATGCACTACAGTGGCTGGACTAAACGACGTAACAGTGTTACAACTAATCTTCACCAATGCTGGCCTATGAGGAACATCAGCATCAGAGATGGAATAATCGTGGTTGGTGATAAAATAGTTATTCCCACAAATGCCAGATGGATGATGCTTGACAGTCCGTAGGGACTGAGTAAAGCACTATACAAATGCAGGCTATTACTGGAACAGAGTTTTAATCCGCTCAAGTTCTCATGGGTAGGATGCTAAGGAGTACATTACCAAGATCCACTGCTGTGCTGCAACCAGCAGCAGTCCCAGAGGGATTTCACCTAAAGTTAAAACATCTCCAGGCCCTACAGGAACATTATTATAATCACAATTCGCGACTGCAGTCGGAAAAAGGTGAGAAAGATACCTTAATTTTCTTGGAGGTTTAATTTGAACTTGTTTGTACAAACAAGGAGGAACAGTATTACAGAGTGTTCGCAATAGTTGGCTCCTGCCTTCCACCAACTGACTGACCACTTTGTAGATTCAGACAACCTTGCTATTGTCTACACCATATCAGTAAACATTTCTCCATCGTGAAGTCTCTAGACTCTCAGGCGTCCTCGACTGATAGGACAGGCTCAATTTTAGGACACGTCAGGAGTGTTATGTGCTCATATGGTTGTTTCCGTGGCAAAACGTGAATAGGAATCCTAATATCAGTTCATTTGACCTAACCTAATATTAAACAGTGTCACACAATCAGACCATCACTATATCATGAAGAAATAGAACACAGTTCTCTCAGTATGTAAGAACATATTTTTAATATAAATTCTCAATATAAATCTTCCCATAACAGTCCCCCCTTTTTATCATAACACAGTGATAAACCAACTAAAAAAATCCAAAAATTTAGAATGACACATTTAGAAGCGACCACTATTGGGAAGGCCGACAGTAGGAAAAAAACAACAATAATAAATCAAGAGAAAACAATGTTTTGCCTTACAAGTCACAGTAAATCTTCTGAATAAAATGATCTAATCAATACATCCTTCGTGATGACATTATCTGATCCAATACAGAACCACATTCAAAACCCACGGGGCATAAGATAAACAACATCCGAGTCTATGGTCGTGTTTGAGTCCCTCACGACTGTGTGGGACAAAATAATGCCCCAGCCCCTATGCTCCCTAGGTCGCACTTCTGTATGGCTCCTCATCAGTCAGGATGTGCCCTCTCTCTGCAAAACAGAGAGAGGGCACAATGTTAGGCAGTATCAGTCAAGTGCACAGTAAAATGTCAAAAACATGTACTCTTACCTTTAAGTGAGGCTGGCATCCACAGTGTGAACCCCACAGTGACACTTTAAAGAGGTTACACAAAAACATAAATCAGTAGTAGTTAACAAAAATAATAATAATCGATCTCAACAAAACCTAATTAAATAAAAGAATAATCCTAACCAAATTAACTCAACTGGAATTCAGCAAGAAAGGAAAAATGTAATTTAATCAAATGAGTGACTTGGTGCAAAATAAAACAAAAAACTGACAGTAATAAAAGATCAATAAAAATAAGAAAAAAAAAATAATTAAACAAAGAAAAATAATGTAAACCCTCAACCCCGTGCTCTACCTTGATGAGAGACCCCGCTCAACTTCAGTGAACAGCCAGAGTCACATAAAGGAACACAAAGCATTAGTCACAGAAAACAAAACATCAGAAAAATCATGTTCCCAATTGAATTAACATTAGTCATCAAGTAATCAAAGGTAATACGTCCTACACCTGTAATCCAATCACTCATCCAGCACGAAGTCCAGAGTCACCATGCCTTATCCTCCTTCTTTAACTCCTCAATGTCCGCGTCAGGTATGTCATCACTTGTAGTCTGAGCCAGAGATTTCTCCATCGTCTGTAAAAGTTCTCCCAGACACTCTGACCATTAGTTCCCGAATGCAAGGAATGACGCAACAGCAATCCCCGCTTTCATGACCTATAGGCCTTTTAGAGGTGTCGATACCTCAACCACAGACAGCATCCAGTGTCTCGTGGTCGTCAAACCATCACCCCTTGGAAGGCCCTCTCCAGAGAACCTCTATTGCAATCCTTAGAAGGAGCAGGAGACCAGGAGAGTGGGTTCACATCGCCTCTCACGCCACAGCATGCAAGGTCAACCTCAGCCGACCCACACAGCTTGGCCGAGTCCACCATCATTAATTGAGGGAGCAGATCAGCATCAAGGAAAATCCATCCTCAGCTCAATCCATACTATGTTTATGTGAGGAGAGAGAATTATTACAAACAGAAAGTCATCCAAGGTGTCCATTGAATCAAAACTCTTGTAAAAATGCCCCCAAAAGAAAGATAAAGAGAAGATATTTTTTTTACAATAAGGGCAAAACAAAAATACAAAAAAGAACAAAAATAAACAAATAAATAAATAAACAAACCAAATAATAAATGTAACATTATTACTAGACCTTATCAAAATCACCTGAGCCGACAATTCAGTTCAAAACTAAAAATGTCAAAATCCTTTAAGCATTTTCTAAGAATAAATTTGGTACACCGAATTCCTGAGATCCGGTGTAAAGTGAAAGAGTAGTTTAATTTAAGGGAAGAGTACACAAATAAAAAAAATACATCTACAAAGACGAAATAACTGCCCAGTGTTATAAAAAAAGATAAAAAGAAAAAAGAAAACATAAGCTAAGGGAAGCCTTGAATAAGATTACGGAGGGCAACAACAACAAAAAAAGGTTAAAATCCGAGATTGCTAAAAGTGATCAATTTTAGGTCAGCAGGTTGAAAGGTATTGCATTATTAATTTCACCACTGCAGCCATATTGTCTAAACAAAGCTCAACACCTGTTGAACAATTAAAGATTACTATTTTCTCATAGAACATAACCTTAAATACCCAAAATACTTTAAATAAAATTCCGTACTTCTCATTGTGTTCTGAGGTCTCAACTGTAATAATGCGTTCTGTAGTAATACTCCTGAAATGTATGTCTAGTAAACTAACAAGCAACAGCTAATGTTATAGCAAAACATCTACTTGAACCTATCTTACAAAAAAAAGTTCTTCAATCAAATTTTTCTAGGTGCACAGAAAGTTGTATATACTAATGACATTTCCTCCCGTGGGACAAAAAGAAACACCTTAAAGGAAAATAATGGAACCTCAAGATCTTGCCTGTTTTCAAGGGTCTTTGTATGCACAATAACCTCTATCTGACAGCCTATAGTACTGTATAGTACAGCGTGCACAAAGAAAGTACTTTTTTTCACAATGACTCTAAATTTTTGTGCTAGAATTACAAACACGACTTCCTTTCGAATGTTACCTAGACATTGGCATAATATTTTCAGTAATTCATTCACTTGTGTCAACTTTTACTGTTGATAATTGGTTAAACTGCAGTCAATTAAATTATGTGTATAGGAGAAACCTGTATAAATAGTGTAATTTTTACTTGATTAGTCTCTAACTTCGAAGACCTTTTGGCATCACTCAATTTTAGTACTACAGTCCAGCTACTTAGTACTAAATAAATCAATGTAAATGTAATCCGGAATCATTTCTATGTATTAAACTCAATTTGGCAACAAAACGCTACAAATGAACTTCAGATAAATAGAACCACATTCCAATCAGTTAAATAAATATTCCAAGCAGTAAAAGGTTCTCTATCTAAGGAAAGGTATGCCTTATTTAATGGACCACACTGTGGTAGGTTTTTGGTGAACCATTTAATCAATTTGTCAGGGTGTGTTCATAGTTTTCCTGACACCACTGTCTGTTCAGTATTGTTATCTTGCAACACCACAGCAAAACCTGATTGTAAGTCACCTTTACTGTCCCTAAAACAACAACCATCTGTGTACAGGGTCAGTCCTTTGGGGAGTCGTTCTGTCAACAGGTCTGGTCTTATTTTTTGGGCCACAAAATTTAGTGCAACACAGTCATGAGGTTCCCCAGTGTCGCTGAACTGATCTGCCATGTTTATGCCATCATGGATGAAAGTCAGATTTGGTGCTTCTAGGATTTTACTGAGACGTTGCTGGCGCAGGGTGGACAAAGTGAAGGCCTCAGAATTGATCAGAGCCATAACACCATGGGATGTGAAGTGGGTATCCTCTGACTACATGTGCTGTTTTCTCAACTAGATGTGCAATGCCTGCTGCATGTCTAGTGCATGGAGGTTGTCTCCTCTCTATGGCTTGTAGTTTGACACTAAGATACCTAAGAATGTGTCTTTGGTGCCCTTTTTTCTGAAAAAGAATACCATTAACCACTCCATCGGTTTCTGATGTATCTAGAAAAAAGGTACAGCTGTAGTCAGGTGTAGCTAAGTCTGCTGCCTGAGCTAGTAGTTGTTTGAGCTGAATGAAAGCCTCTTCTGCTGCGGAATTCCATTGTAACTGTGCCTGTAAATTCTTCATGCCGCTTTCATTTACCAATGCTCTCAATGGTGTAGTGAGGTTAGTATAACCTGGAATGTAATGTCTGGAGAAGTTAGTAAGTCCCAGAAATGACAGCATTGACTTTACAATAACAGGTTTTGGATGTGTCAATATGGAGTTTTTGTGGCCCTCTGTTAAACCAGAAACCTGTGCCGTCACTTTTCTCCCCAAAAACTGGACTTCTTGTCTGACTAGTTGCAATTTGTCACGTGAGACTTTATAACCCTCTTTTCCTAAATGAGAGAGTAATGCCAATGTGGCTTCAATGCATATTTCCGCAGTGGGCGTGGCTAAAATTAAATCATCCACATATTCAGTGACGGCTTGTGGTGCCATTGAGTGGGGGGGCTAAAATATATTATAAAAGCCAACTGAGTATGTCAACAAAAAAAAGGTATCCATCACAATCTATAAGATTTAACACTATCACAACAGGATTATGGGCCTTTCTAACAAAACACTATTGTTCAGAGGAATGCACTGATGGCAAAATACTCTGACTCACTTTCACACATGCACAACGCACACTTGCACACTGTACAAGATAAAAAGAGAAGTGCTAAATAAAAAAGGTTTCAAATATATTGACAGAAATTATTGCATATTGCTTTGTAAAGAATTAATCCAAACTTCATGGCAACTCAGAGCATGTCAAATATAATGGACGTTATGACAGAGAATATAAATATTCAACAGAATCTGACGTGTTTTAAGACATTAATAGCGATGGTCTACCTTATTTGAAGAGGAGCTCAGCACGACGATTTTTCTGCGATGCAAACAGGTTGATCACCATTTCATTGAAGTCAGGTGATTTCTGAATGAAGTCTCGCTCGATAGAAAGCACGGCCAGTGCGTTCAGTCTTTCCTGTCCCATGTTACTTCTCAGAAAACTCTTGATCCTCTTCAGTGTACTGAAGCATCTCTCTGACTCTGCTGATGTCATCGGGGTTGTTATGGCTATTTGTGTCAGTTTCAGTGGAAGACTCATCAGATCCACGTAAAGCTAGCTCGTGTGCCCCGCAAAATTTAATACAGTCCACGATCCGTGATAATGAGTGTCTGTTTTTCTTAACGAGCTCGTTGTGTCTCTGTACAGCAATGCGGTGGCCCTCATCCAGTTGACAGGCGATGTTCACTTTACCCAACATTGACAGCTTTACGCCATTTCCTATATGGGTTGTGCTGCATTCGTGTTTCTTTATTTTGTCAGATAAATCTTTCAGATCCACGATACCTTGCTGTGTCCAGGCTGTGTCTCCTCCAAAAAGCAAGCACGGGAAGCAGAAAAGTGACTTTTTAGCTAGGCTAGCCGTTAGCCAGTCTTTTCTTTGAAACCAAGTTACACAAAAGCTGCGATTTTGACGCTTGTCTTTTTGTGTATTGTGAATATCCTTTGGATGATGTGCTCCCGCTTTTTTAACTTCAAGTTTTTCCTCTAAGGACATTAAAGAAAACGGATTTAAAAGCAAATAATCAACCTCGTTTGCGCTTACGCCTGCCATTGTTACAACTTTCCCTCCACACACAGACCTGTCACGTACAGTGACAGGTCTCTCAAGTCAAGTCGTCTGTCATTGGCTGAAATGAGCCGGTTTAGGGCTACACAGATTTAGCCCAAATGGGCAGCAAATGAAGGGGGCGTGCCAAGCAACCTGTCAATCACGTGTCTACGCAAAGTCAAGTGTAAATGTGTTACTCCGCTTGGGCTGAAGATAATTAGCCCATTTCAACAAATTTGGTGTATTTTTAGTGCCGATTTAGCTCTGTATCCACTATTGCCTGATCGAAAAATTTAAAAAAATATATTTCAAAATGTTATTTATTCATTCATTTATTACATTATTATTTTTATTGAATAATCCAGGGAGGGCTTAGCCCTGTTAGCCCAATTATACCAGCCGTCCCTGCACATATTGAATCAGAACACAACCTGGTGGGAGGAGTAAGGTGCTTAATTGTTTAAGGATTGTTTAAGAACCTGATTGAAAATACCAGGGGATAGAGAAAATCCCTGGGGAAGTCTGCTATATCTCAGTTTTCTACCTCTGAAAGTGAAAGAGAACACATCCCTCACTGATGGGTGAAGCGGTAAACAGAAAAAAGCATTAGCCAAATCAATACAGGTGAACCATTTCAAATCAGGTGTCAGGGATGTCAGAGCCGTGTAGGGATTAGGGGTTGCAATGGGTGCTGCTTTAAGTACCTCATTAATTGCTCTTAAGTCATTTGCCATCCTGTATTTGCCAGTACCTTGTTTTTCTACAGGTAAGATTGGTGTGTTGTAAGGCGAGTAAGAAGGTTCCAAAACTCCAGCCTTTAATAAACCTGCAATAGTGTCCGCTATTCCCTCCTCAGCTTCAGGTTTATGAGGGTACTGCCTACGCCAAATTGGATCAGAATGTTTTAATTCAAAAGTGATGGGTGTGGTGTGAACCAATCCTACATCTGTGGGACCGTCTGACCAGAGGTAATCGGGGAGAATTTGTAACGTCTCTATGGCCTTAAGGTGGTCTTTTTTTTCTCTACCATGAGTTCTAGACAACTGGAGGTGTTCTAACAGAGTCTGATCTGTTACTTGCGTGTCTATTTTATACATCTGAGTAGAAGGAGAAAAGGAGACTGTAGGTATCTGGGTTGGAATCCAATCTGTAATTGTGACCCCCTCTTTACCATTCACCCCAGATCCTTGGCTTGATGTTTAGGGTGTAGTAAAAGTGACACATGTGGGAGAGCTTCAGTCTCCATCATGTACCATTTCAGTTGATCAGATGTAAGATTAGCAAACAGTGCTACTCCCTCTTTCCCCACAAAGCATGGACCGGAAGTCACAGACCACGTGTGGCCCTCAAGCTGTTTCTCAAATTGTTCCTGATACATAGCAAGATCGCCCCTTTCATACAGGAGAGTAACATGTAAAGGGTCAGGCGGCAGGACAAAGGGTTGTAGTTCCAGCAGCCAAGGCCTCCAGCATGCCAAGAATGTGGCTGCAGAGTGTTCATGTTCAGGAGGTGATGTAAGCCTGCCCCAGAATATGTCAGCCATTTGTGAGGCGTCATCTCTGAGCAGATATTGTCCATTCAGGGAACCACAACAGTGTTTCTGTCCATTGGGAAAAGTCACTTCAAGTCCATCAGCTGTGCATGGTATGGTAGCTCCCAGCTTAATAAGTAAATCCCTGCCAAGAAGATTCACTGGAGTGGTGGGTGCTATCACAAAAGGATGGTTCACTCTTTGGTTTCCCACTGACACAGACATAGGTTGAGTTACCGGGAGAATCATAGGAGCCCCAGAAATTCCCATTACTGACACTTTTTCTCCAGACAAGACTGTTTGTGGTAATGATTTGTCCATGGTGCTGAAAGTAGCCCCAGTATCCACCAAAAAAGCTAAGGAATGTCCAGAAATGTTCAATGTGAGCATTTGTCCCACCCAGGTGTCCTTGCTTTGTGATAAATAATCAATGGGTGACACCTCAGGTTTCCACATGAATTTTGGCACTTTTGAGGCATGGGTTCCTGGATATTTCTGTCTCAACCAGGTGGCTATTCCATTAATTAGTGCTGCTAAAGGTGTAGAATCTGGGAGGTTAGCTAAATTATTTTCTTCCTGCATATTTCTAAAATCTGTAGCTGTAATTACTAACCCCATTACTCCCCTTAAATCTGCTAGGGCCAATGTTTGATTAGCTGTAAGCTGGTACAGCTTGTTTAACCACAAATTAGCTCCTTCTGATAAAGATGGCAAAGATTGGATCAATCCTCTAAGGTCTGCTAATTTTGGAGGTTTGTACAGTTCTCCTCCCCCTGGTGCTTGTACTAAAGGCATTATGTTTTGTGACTGACCTCCCTCCGGCTCTTCCTCCTGATGTTTTTTCTGCTGTTTGAGTTGTAATCTAGTCGTTACTCCTGTCTGTCCCAGGGGTGGTGTGCCCTTTAAGCCCTCCTCTGGCTCTATTGGCCCCCGTCTGTTCTCATCCTCTCGTTTTTTTTCTAACTCCTCTCTTACTCTCTTCCTCACTTCTTTTTCTACATAATCCTCCTCATCACTTGTGTGTCTTAGTGTACCCTGAGCCTTAACAGCAATTACAATTTCATGTGTGGGTTCATGGTCCTCATTTTTAATCTCTATGGCTCCTGATTGACTGCCGGACGCCTGAGGGGGTGTCCTGTCAGATGCTTGAGGTGGTGTATTAACCTGAGGGGGTTTTGGACCAGTGTTTGAGTGACCTACTTTCTCCTTGCTCATTACTTGCCACAACTGTGTGGCTCCGTCCCGAGAGCTGGGTTGGACGGGGTACTGAGAAGATGGGGGAGCTACCGGAGGAGCAGAGGGTGTGCATTGGGGGTGTGGGTATGATCTGTGTTCTGGGCCATATTCCTCATAGATACCTCTTTCTGTAGCATCTGTCCTAGTGAGTTCCCAATGAATTTCAGTCCCATCTGCAGTTCTAACTACAGGATACATATTGTTTGTCCGGGGTATCGGGGGATAAATCCCTGTATAAGGGGGAGGGCTCGAGCTGTCTTCCTCGTCACAGTCTGGTTCCTGACAAAGATGTTCTGTCCCTTGCCCTAATATACCTAACTGATTCCATTTTGCCTGTCTTTTCTTCCATTTTGCCTTTCCTCCAGTAACCACGTTGGCCTTTTCTGCTTTATCTCCACATTTCCCTGCTTCTTTGAAACACAACTGGGACAAACATCTCCTCTCCTGTGCGTCTAGTCCCTCATCTTTCCACATACTTCTGACCCTCCTTTCTACTTTATCTCTATCTGCCTTGCTGAGACTAGTCTCTATCATTGGTAGTACTTTATCCAAATACAGTGTTAATTGTCTTCCTAAGGTGCACAAGCGGTTCCCTGGCAGGGGAATGCGGGGTTTATAGTCCATGCTCTCAGCAACTATGTCAATCTGCTCTCTTCCTTAAAGTATGTAGGATTGAGTCAGGTGAAAATGATATTACCCCAGATTGTCCCTGAATGTCAATCTTCTACACCCCAGACTAGTTCTGTGGGAGCGGACATCCACTAGGCGTTCAAGATTCACCGGACAACCCGAGTTTTAGATTCAACCCAACTACTATCCTCTAAATGAGAGTTTATTTGAATCCAGATGTGCAAAATAGTTTCCTGGAAACTATTTATCTGTATCTTTACTCTCCAAACACGCACCCATTCACACCACAACTATGTTTATATTACCATGGCAATTTATTTCCTTTTAAGTCTTAGTCATCCATACACACTGACCTTATCTCTTTAGGAACGCAGACCTTTTTCTATGCACACTTTGTGATGTTCGGTCACGGGCTGTGCAGTCACCCAGGCTGGTCTAGGAATCCTTTGTTCCCACTAGACCTGTCGCTGGGGAAACGTCTCTCCCCAGCGAGAGCAGCCCAGACTCAGAACTTGTCTCGCACGTTCCTCTTTTCCTTTAAAGAGACAGAGTTAACATTAAAATGGAGAATTTTCAGACCAACATTTACCTATTAATTTGTTGTAGCGCTTGCCAGATTACTGAGAACATGACCCGGGTCCTTTTGTCAATGGTCAGTCCTCAGTTCCCCATGATTCTGTAAAACTCAGATCAGTAATTCACTTCAGTGTTTCCTCAAAATATTTCATCAACAATCAACTTACTTTTCTACTTTGCTCCTGGAAAATCACTGCCTGCGTTCTCCACCAAGTTGCTGGATTTTAAATTCTATATTAAAGTGTTCCTCTATTGTGGATTAACTCCAAAACTGTCAATTAGCTCTATTTACGGTTGAGGATCCAGCCTTCCTCCTGAAAGGTCTGTGCGCGCTGACTCACAGACCTCATCTCTTTTTATTGAACACAAAGACAAAAAGAATCACATGACATGGTCACTCCCAGTACATAAACATTCATTGTGTGCCCCTTATTATCTACTTCCCTAAGTCTGTTTATCCCCCAAAATGATTTACAGACACCCGCTTTTATGGGGTCTTAACCTAACTATCTTTCTTCCTGTTTCTACACAACTGGGTAATTTCCTAAACACAACTTGGTATTTATGACTGTTGTAAAAGCCTGGTACTCATTTAAGATTGTTTTTACTTCAGACCCTAGCTGCCTGCACTTTTTGTCTTCTCTTTAAATTAAGTTTCTTCTATTTAGACATAGTGTAGAACCGCTTCTTTAAATGGTCAAAAACTTCACACCGGCTGTCATCAAATCTTCCTTTTATTGCCTGCAGTCCGCAGACACCGAGAGAAAAGAGAGAGGCCGACAGCTCCACACAGAGTTAAGTTACACTTTCGTTTTTCACCGAACTTCACGTGAATCCAACTTACGTCTTTTTCTTTCTTCAGCATGAAATATTAAAAGGGTTTGTTACCTTCTCTTGTGTAATAATCCGTTGTTATGCCGGCATCTTTAAGACAGCGCAGCGCTCTTACTTTTACATCCTCGTTGTGCTGCACCTCCCGCGTCTCCCTGCAGCCTGCGCCATACCGGTCAGAGAAGCTCGTTTTTTGACTTATATTGTGGTGGCATTCCGGTGCACTTTCTTCTTTATGTCACCCTTGGAAGTTGGTCCAGCAACAAAGATTTGAAATCACGCGAATAATACCAGATGATCTTCTTTAAAAAAAAGACCTTTAATTAAGAATCAAATCGTGGTACAACTCGGTCAAAAAACTGTGTTGCTTCCTACAGCTCCAAATCCCATCTAACCAAAACCTTCTATACAAAAAATTGTGGGATACAGGAAGCCCAAAATACAAAGAAAATGTTTCTAAATTTAACACTTCTGTTTCTGTATTTTTATGAAATTATATTTTTAAACATCACAAATATGCATTTTTTTAACTTATTCCCTAATATGTCATAAATGAATTAGCACCTAATTGGCTCTTACAATAATATTTAGTTGATTTAATGTTGATAGCATAAGGACTTCAATAGCAGAATAAATTACTGTCTTGTGTTTTACATCATGGTATTCATGAATGTTTCTTAGGCCACGTCCACACTAAGCCGGATAATGCCTTGAACGTATAATTATTTAGTCTACACCCCCCTATCGTCCACACTAACCCGGCGTCGTTTAAGGTCTGTGGCCGGATAACTATTAGCCGGGTAAGAGAGCCGTGTAAATCTTAATTCAACGGCTAAACGAGCTAGTGTGGACAGCTTCCCAGGATAATGAAAGGAAGTGGTGTCAATGAATGCTGCGTCAATAACAATACGACACTACAGACAAAGACAACAGCGAAGAGTAATAAATCGATCTCGTCGTCTGTCCACACCAAAAACTCTCTCTTCTTCTGAGCAGCTATTGTTTTCTTCGGTTAACGGGACAAGCAGATATGTACTGTGCTGTAGAGCTTCTTGTATATATTATATATACGCGTGTTTCTTGCTTCTTTTTGCGCATGGCCAGTATTTGCACAGGTCGGTATGGGATTGCGCAATCATGGGAACTTAAACGGACCTTAAATGGGGCGTAAATGCTCGTGATGAGTTGATAATATTAGGCGTCTAACTCCCCGTATAACCTTATCAGCTTAGCGTAGACGTAGCCTTAGTATGCTGACAGCCACAGAATCTTGCTCAGGGTAAAAATAAATGAGCTGACCAGTCAGTCATTAAAGCCTTAAGGATGGAGACAGCCTGAGCTCTTCCAGAGTATCACCTTAATTTTGAAAAAAATCGCTGTGATGTTCAGCTCACTATTTACCCACAGAGTTAAGCATAAATTATATAAATTTGTAGTAGAAAGTGTTTCCATTGAAATGTTTTGTCTTTGTAACAATATTAGATTATATTAATCACCATCATAATGTTACAGATTCTCTGAGATCAGTGATGTTAAAGATTTGTTTATCAGTTGGTAACTGCCTCAGAAATAATTGATCTTTACAGATCCATAGCGACTTCTGAGGTTTGGTGAGAACAGTTTGACTACTCCAAAAAGACTGACACACAACTTAGTAACGCAAAAATGTTTGCAGTGTTAATCTGTACTGTTGTTCTATGTAATTTCAATAAATGTATTTTGTTTCCCCTTGTTTGATACTCTCATTCTTACTGTGCCCTACTTTTAGACATTCTGAAGATTTGTTTATGTGGGAAGAACATAGATGCACTAAAAACCTTGATGTTGTACAGATCAGGGTTGTTTTGTGTCTTCTTCTGAACACCATGAAGTCTAAGGATATGGTGGTTTAAAAAGGCTGTGCTGGCTCAGGACCTGGACCCTGTAAGAACTGTGGTGGAGAGAAAGATGAGGAGGAAACTACAGGGCATTCTGGGTAAAACTTAACACCCCCTCCATGATGTCCTGGCCAGCCAGAGAAACAGCTATAGTGACAGATTGATCTATGAGATGCGATCCAAACTGTTAAACTATCTATATAATATATATTTACACACACACACAGTATAAAACCCTCTGTGGTTTGGTGGGCACATTTTTAGTTAAATTATATGTGCTACTCATGTATATATAAAAGGTAGGATATTCTGATCACGGTATTTAGTGCATCTATATGCCAGTTTCAGCTTTATATTAAACAGGTAGCATGTTCTTTTTTGAAAGAAATGTTTTCGTTATTCATATAAGTTGTTATGTTACAGCTGAAATGCCACTTCTGTCACGTCATTTATAAAATCTTTTCCAATGATTATTTAACATCAAAGCTAACAGTTGCTGGTGTTCGCAATATAAACATGACGGTAGCACGTTCTGAGGGGTAGCACCAACTGATAGACATAGCTATCAATACTTGCTACGGTATGGTACGGTATGAAACGGGTCAGTACAGTCTGGAACAGGTAGGTTGTGTTCCATTACCATCTCAAAAGAACTGTAGTGGGTGAGGATGTGGGCGGGTTTAGCATAACAAAAGCTCCAGCAAAAAGGATCTCTCTTCTGTTGTTGAAGATTTAATTTTTTGAAAACAAAGATTTTTTTTACAACCAATACAATACTTAGACTTCCATAGTTTAGTGATGTTGATCTAGCCATCTTGTTTTACAGGGATACTTTTGCAGATTGTTTTTAGTGGGATATTAAATTCTAGTCAGCTCCAGGACCGGGTGATTGAAATAAAAACAGGTTTTTGAATATATTCTTTTTCACTTGCAATTTCTTTTTATAAAAAAAAAATCAGGTAGAAATTTTTTTTATTAAAATCTGAAATCAGATTTGGTATGAATAATTTTTAAGCCATATCGCCCAGCCCTACCTCCAAGTGTTTCTGTAACTCTCTTCTGAACCTTTAATCCTGTAAAATAAGAAGGGGTTGGCCCTTGTGATACAAAATATCATTTCAGAAGACCAGTGCACTATTTACTGCTTTTGTGTGTCCAGATTATGATACAAAATGTTGAATCTCTGTTGCTATTTGAGCCAGCGCAATAATTTAGAATTGTCATCAGGCCTTTCACTTTATAATGTACACCCCCCAGCCAATCAGAATTGAGTATTCACCCACACCACAGTATAAGAAGCAGTCACCAAGTGTAACACATATACCTACATAGTTGTACTAATATTATTAGCTAGAGTTTACCATGTATCACACTCACTAAGCAAAGTATAGTACTTATGCTGGTGTCCAGATTGGGAAGCCGTTCTGACCTCTTGGATCAATGCAGTCAAATCATTGAGAATTTGATCTGTATCTGTAATGCTTAGCAGTCTTCCTCTGGCCCACTGAAGGCTTCTCTGCATTGTGTCGAGCATATAAAACAAGGTTTAATTAAAGTTTTTGTGCAATCAAATATTGCTTTGCAAACAGTTTATATACTGCACATTTTTCCTAAATACAAAGATTGACATACTGAAAGAGAAACCAAAAACTTAGAGAGCTCAACTGAATAGACTTGGTAATCTATCCTATTTTGAGTTTAAATAGCAATTTATTGTGTTTCTCAATGTTACACTTCATGTTTCACATAAAAACAAACCTTGTAATTGATGAAGAATCCTCCATCAGGAAACACCGTGTACATTCATTTAGGATGTGCCTACAGCGTAAGATGAAAGTCCTTCGAGCCATGGTATTCTTTTGTCTGTATCCACTCCTGTAGTAATGACAAGGGTTATTGGGGGACTTGTAGTGAATTACTGTAATGTCAAGTGCCACAAACCTGAATGGGATGTATGCAACGTTTGGGTGGGATTGGGGGGCCTAAGGCGGGACAACACAGGTAGGTTACAGCAGCCAAGATCTGGAAGAATAGCAAAGAATAATTAGAGTAATGACAAAGTGTACAGCATAGTCAATGACATAAGTAGCAATCGATCGGTTTTTGTCAACCTGATATTAATAACCTTTTCTCTGGCACTGGTAAAGTGATATATCCCATTTCACTCTGGACTCCTTAACACTAGTGAAACCAGAGTAATCTGAATGGGACACAATCGTCATTTTTAAATTCTTGTAGGTCTTTGAAATAGCCAACAGACCTTTTACCATTTTTATTTGGCAATGGATGTACATTTTGTGATTAAACCATCTAAACCTTGCATTATGATGACCATTAGAAATTATTAAAATCAAAGAGAGTTAATTCATTCAGGAGCTTTTGGAGAATTCTTTAGTCCATTATCATGTGACAGGAGTGCCCAAGCCTGTTTTGTAAATAATAAATATTATTGTCATACATTTCTTAATAAATATGTCATAGCAATATGCCTACAAATGACTTTCTGGGTTTTTATGTTAAATGAATTAAAACCGAAAATTATTCCTAAATTATAACTTTTCAGTCCATATGAGCAGAAATACAGTAGTCATTATTTAAGGTTTCCCAAGTTTGCAATATTAAATATATATTATATATTTACACTTATTAAAAAAATACACGGCTCCATCAGAGGCCTCCTCCAAGACTCAACAGGTAAATGTGTATTTCTATTACATATCTTGAAATCAGAATCACGCAGAGTAACATTTGAACCCGGCAAGAGCGGGCCATTTAGAGCCCTTGGTGCAGTACAGCTTTGTAAATGATAAGTTGGGCTATATTTAAACTTTCATCATTTTGAGGTAAAGAAAGCCTCAACAAATAGAAAATTAGGTAATGGTATTACTTTAGTCTATTTATAAAAAAGGCGTTAAATTGCCTACAATCACAAGTAGGTTTACCAAATTAACAATTATTTTATTTCATTCTTTATCATATTACGAGACCAAAGTGAAAAGCGTTTTATTTGCCAAAAAGAATAAGAAATATAATCGAAAGTAAAACATGATGCTAACATTTTGAGGCCTAACTTGTACCCATCAACCACAAAAAAGGAAACAGAAAACAACTCCAGATTAATCTGTACATAATGTTAATAAGTATTTTTTTTTCAAATACATTCTTCATTCTTGATACTTACGTTTGCATCTCGTGAGGTTCATTCAAATTTAAGACAATGACAACGATATAGGCTATATATTCATAAATGTTCTACAAGTTAAATCTGTGCTAACTTCGTAAGTCCGATACTCCCGTGTATACACAAAGTCTCGAGCTAACCTTAATGCGATTGTCCGATTGGCTAAAATCAGTACACTAGGCGGAACAGCGCAAAAACTAAATCCGTCGTCATTGGTCTAACACGACAGATTGGAACTGGCTCCACTTTGGAATCCCTAGTTGTGGAACATAACCGCTAAGTTGAAGCAGCAAAAATGTAACTATCTTCAGACACAGTGGCCCTTGAGGAGAGAGTCACCCTCAAATTCCATTGTTTCAGAACCAATCTGCCAAAACACCATAACTCATGCCAAGAAAAAAGACTTAATAAAAAATAGGTTGTGGCTTAGTTCCATTTAGATTCTTGTACACATAGCTGAATGAGCACTGATATGGTTTCTCCAGCTTTTTCTATGTGATGCGTTTCTGTATTTTCTTTAAATACAAATCATTTGATTTCATTCATGCAGAGCTGTAGCAGACCAGAGCCCCCACACAGTCAGTGAGGATGAGCAGCACACCCCACATCCAACTGTAGACAGGTGAACTTTTTTTTTTATCCATACCCAGATGTCTCCTGCAATCATGTAGGCATCGTTTGAGGGTGGTGTGCAAGGATTTCTTTTTTCAACATGAGCTACGGAGACGTTAAGATCATGTCCTTTCTGTTGTGGAATATTCATGTCCTTCCCATTATTGTGCGGAATCTCTTTCCAGCTTCCTCCAACAACAACCAGCCTCTCTCCTTGTAACTGGTGGGATACAATTCAACATCTGTACATATAGGCTACTTGAGGACTGTGAAGTTGGCTATTGAAATTTATTTATTTATTTTTGTATGTGTTTTAACAGCTTATTCTTTTGACACAAGGACTATTATTATTTATTAATTTATTGATTATTTATTCAAAAACATTAATATAGTATTGAAAATATGTATTATTTTAATTACTGGAGTAAAGGAATTATATTGTTATGTTTGTAAAATGCTAGAAACCAATAATATAGAATTTTGGTCTACATGAAAACATCATTCAACTTAGTCTGAATTAGTTCTGCAGTAATGGCACTTTATCATAAGATGGCTTATGTTCTTGGCATACTATTTCATTTCTCAAAGATTTTCGATGGCTACAACAACATCTACAGATCCTACAGATTTGATTACAAAAATTGGATGTTTCAATTGGGCATGTTGCCATGTACAACATAAATAAAATTGTCTGCTTCTGATGGAAGTGCATGAATGTTAAAGGCATGAAAATGTTGTAACCTGGTGCTCATTAACTTGTGTTTGTTTCTGTTTTTTGAATAATTTAGGGATCAGTTCTTCATACATGAAGACAGTGATGAAACAGAAGACATGGAGGACGATGCAATGGAGTCTGCCGAAGATGAATGCAATATATGTTTGTTAGACATCTTTTAAAACGTGTCTAATTTTTAGATCTTTTCTTTATCTAAATATACCCAAACATTTACAGGCTGAGGTTGAAATTGCAACAGTTTTGAAGGATTTTCAAAAAAACAACCTTGATGAGGAAACCTATGTACCCGTCATTGCTCGGCGGAAAATTATTTTAAAGAGTGCCCTAATTGCACTGGCGAAGAGCTACTTTGCTTGGCACAAGGTGCCAAACATTGAATTTGTCGGGGAAATGGCTGATGACTATGCTGGGCCAAGAAGAGAGTTTTTCCGGTAGGAGATCTTCACACACAATCAGTTTAAAACTCTGAAGTCATTAATTATTTTGTTATCCTACTATCTTTAATTGTCTGTCTCTTTTTTCTTCATTATAATTCTTTTTACACTGCAGCCTGCTTATGATTGATGTACAAACAACGATGGGGTTTTTTGAAGGACAGCCTGGAAACCTGCTTTTTTCATACAGCCAAGAACTGCTGTCTGCAAAAAAATATTATGCTGCAGGAAAAATGTGTGCATGGTCCATTATGCACAATGGGCCAGGGCCACACTGTCTGAACAAGCAGCTGTATTTTTTAATGTGTGGCCAGAAGACGGAGCTGGATGGGGTCACCTGTGAGGTCTTTCTCGACCCCGACCTTAGACTGAAAATCGAAAAGGTAAAGATGACTGTTTGATCAAGGCTGCAAAAATATTCTTCTGGATCAACATTTGACATAGTGTCCAAAACCAATCTCATAATCTATCTGTTTTAACTGCATAAAGCCATTTTGGGGGGAAAAAATTGAGTGGCATGGATGAAATCTATCTTTCTAAAAATAAAACTACGAATTTGCTGCCCTTCAGTACAATCTAAATGGAATTTTTTATTTTTGGATTGGGATAGTGGACTACTTTCATAGGTAGCTGGATTCCTGTGGGCATTTCTGGCAAATAGTAAAGAGGTTTTGGAAGCAGTTCATTCCACTTTTTACCAATACTGGGCAAAAACTGACAAGGAACAGCTTCCAAAACCTCTTCACCGTGGCCTGGAGTCCTCAAGGGAGCAACAGGCGGGACGCAGAGGAGGAGACCATCTTCCTTTGGGAGTGGTGGCAATTCAGTTTATTTATATAGCGCGGTTTCACAACAGATGTCATCTCAAGGCACTTTAGAAGAACAGTTATTACAATACAATGTTTAATCTAGGAATTAGAGAACCACAGAAGATTGCTTCATGTAATTCTCAGCAATCCCTCACACTGAGCAAGCAGGAAGCGACAGTGGAGAGGAAAAACTCCCTCTCAACAGGAAGAAACCCGGCAGAACCAGGCTCAGCATAAGCGGTCATCTGCCGAGACCGTCTGTGGTTTGGAGAAGGCAGCAGACACACAGAAAGAGCAACAGAACTGATGCAGAAGCAGGAAGTGGAGAACTTTCCGTCACTGCAATGCCATCTTAGTCAGGGTCGTCAAGCAGGGCGGGTCAGGAGACTAAGAGAAAGCAGGTTAGCGCTTGTATTGACAGCACATCAAAGTTGGGGAGAAGTAGGAGAGAAAGTAGGAACTGACTGTAATAATGTCCTCCAACAGCCTAGCCTAAAGCAGCATAGCTACTAACATTAACCTGTCTCCCAGCTACTAGGAGACCTAGCTACTAAAACTCTCTACCTGGCTTACATTAATCTATCTCTACCTAGCTACTATACCTCTTCTTATCTCTTCCTAGCTTTTGACACTCTACCTGACTACTAACATTAACCTGTCTCTTCCTATCTACCTGTCTAACCTGTCTCTAACTGTAAGCTTTGTCAAAGAAGAAAGTTTTAAGCCTAGTTTTAAAGATATACAAATTGTCTGCTTCATGAACCAACCCGGGGAGCTGGTTCCATAGGAGGGGAGCCTGATAGCTGAAAGATCTGCCACCCATTCTACTTTTAGAAATCCTAGGAACTACCAGTAAACCTGCAGTCTGAGAGGGAAGGGCCCTGTTAGGAATATATGGAACAATCAGATCTCTTCTGTATGATGGAGCTTGATTATTAAGAGCTTTATATGTCAGAAGGACGTATGTGAGCGGTTACTAACAGTGCTGTTACTTTAATTTCTACACAAACACTAACATTAACGTGTAAATAAATGGTTTAGATGAAATGTCTGCCACGGGTTGTCCCTCTCACTCTTTGTTTTTCTCTTACACAAAAACGTCAAGCTGATTTAGGACTTGGTTTATTGTTTGTGAATATTGTTAACACATTTATGGGTGATGAAACAGCAGTTTACATTGTCTACAACTAAAAACACTAATGTTAACGCACGACTAACAGTTGTAGTTCATGACATCTTAAATTTGTTTTTTTACAGAGCAAGAGGTAGACGTCACCTTCGAGGAGGTCCTCATTTTTTGTGTCAGGAGCTGACAGTGTGCCCCCTCTAGGCTTCTCACAGGGATGCATGTCAGACTTTTTTGATCAGGACGAAGGAGCAAGGCGCTTGCCTTATGCGTCAACATGCAGCCTGTCCCTTTTCTTGCCCAGAGGAGTCAAGGAGGAACACGATTTCAGAGACCTCATGAACACGGCCCTAAGAGGCTCTTTGGGTTTTGGAAAGGTGTGATGTGTAGTCTACTGAACATACTATCAGTATGTTGAATCATAAAAAGATAGGATGTATAAACTTTAAGGCATATTTTGGCTATTATCTCGACTTAATAAGTAAAATGATATAGGTTGTAAATCCTGAAAGAAAAACTATCAAAAGTTTCTAGCAAATTATAAGATTTTTTTTATCATCTGTACTGCAGGTGAGTTGCATGGCTCATCATTAAAAAACAGCAATGTTTTCCTTTAGAGATTACGGATGGGATAAATAAAAGTATTTATACCCCATTTACAGTTTTCAATCTTTGTTTTATTGTAGTCTTTTTCTACTTATTTTCTCACTAATGTTCACTCAGACCAGGTTATGTTCCTGGTCATTTTGTTCCAGAGAGGTTCTGAGCGTGCGGTGAACTTTTAAATGATGATCCAGTGGACATGAAAACACAGATAATACTATATTTGGTCAAAGTAACTTTCCTTTGTTCAACCAGAGTATGTAGGACAACTCAATTACATATAACAGTCAAAAACCATTTCACAAACATATTAGTAACATGTAAGAGTATTTCAAATAAGATTACAGAACACATATGCAGCTAAATAAAATGCATTGTGATGTGAAATAATGACTACTCCTAAGTGCATTAAAATGCCATTAACTGGCAACAATGATAGTTGTTTAATTGGAATACGTTAGTTTATGAAAACTTCCATTTAACAAAATCACTGGAAGAAAGATGATGTAATGCCCCCAGGAAAGCCATGAACCACTGGTCTGCCTTACAGAGCAAACTCCTCAGCAGGTGTAAAGAGAGATGGTGGAACAAAATACAGGAACAGGAACAAATGTTACAATATACATTATATGCCCTAGCACACATGTCTTCTACTGGGAATAAGGGGTAGAAAAGAATAAATAAAAATAAAGATTTTTGAGAGTTAGTATATTTAAGGCTGATGTCTCCAACAAAGCGGAGCCAGTGGGAATGCTCCATTATTCATATTCAAGTGCAGTGTAACGTCTTAACCTGAATAGGGCACGCCATTGATATTTCTTTTGGTAGAATAAAAAAAAATTTACTTGGAAATGTGAATAATGAAGAGACATGTATATCATACTATTGGACACATTTATACATCTTATCGGCAAAAAAAAAAAAAAAAGTTACCTGGACTTCAAAATAACACACACTTATTTTTTAGCCAAGCCAACGTTCTTTCTTTAGCTTTGTTTTTTTTTATGACTGGCTTGATTCCTCATAAACCCTCAGTAAACACCGTGAAAAGTACAGATGAAAGGACATTTGATTCAGTTGTTACATATTACAGATCTCTCTTTAGGAGATTCTAACTGGCATCTCCTAAACAGTCTCAATAACTTTTAATACATTATACAATAAAAGGAAATAAAGGTTATAACATTAAGCCACATTAATCTTATGTATAAAATAACAGATTAAAATGAACATTTACCATGTGCACCTTGAACCATATGCTGAAAAATCTATCTCTGTGTTCACTCCATCTTTCAGTTTACATCTGGGGTTCGATACCTATAACCCCCCTGTGATGCGTTCGAATGAACAGTGGTCCGTGGAAAATTCCATTACTTGTGAACTAATCTTACAAGTGCATATTTATTTCTTTGCATTTTCTTTCTGTATTACCTTAGCAACTTTTAACTTTCTTATTTATTAATAGAGAGCACACAGTTCAACAATTAAAATAAAACTCAGACATTTAATTTCGGGCTAAGCAGATTTTTGGTTGATTAACCAAGACTTCAGGGTTTACCACATGGTAAGTTAACCAAGCTTTCTGGAACAGACCCCTGATGGAGCCAATGTATAGCTTGGAAAAGAAAGACACAAAACCATGGGAGATGACTCCAATAAGTCCCTACAAGGACATAATTATGGTTATCTGCAAATACAGAAATGAAAACTAATCAGTGCAAGAGTTATTACAGAAATTACCTTAAATATAAAAAATATTTTAACATGAGTCCACAATGAATCGTCAATGGATCCGACAGTAGATCCACACAGATTGAACAGAATAAACTCTCCCTGTCCAGCTGACTTATGTTCTGTTACATTTCTCCTCAGTATTTAGCCCTTTATACAAAAAAGTACTTTCCTAGGTTGTGGTTTTATGATATTTACAGTTTTCTAAAAGCTTCTGAGCTTCTCATGTTACTATCTGCATGGCATTTCTTTAACCGTGTATATGAACAACAAAACTAAATTAATAAAACTAACAAAGATGGCTCTTTACTCCGTTTGATTATCAATGACAAATAATCTAGATAGGAACAAATGGGGCAAATAGTATCTAGTTACCTTTAATTGTGTCCAGATAAAGCTCCATGAAAAGGTATATGTTTAAACAGCAAAGCAAATCGTATAGTTAGATATCAGTAGATATGGTTAACAGTACTGTTCCCACAGTAACACTGTGTTTAGTTTAACTGTAACATGGGTTTGCTGAATCCATAGGACTTAAAACATTTTACTCCCTATTCATATGAAAAATATTGTTTTCCCACGGATCCACAGTTTATGGCTATGTGCTATATAATCTAAAAATAGAGATACATTTAGGTTTTGAAACAGATTTCATATTTAGGCAGTTCATTTAAATTTTGCAGATCAAATGAAATGTTAGTTTATAGCAGCCAGAGCAAATGTTGCGATCTGATCCGAAAAGTTTGCTGATCTCTGATCTATCGGATATAATTTGGAAAATGGAATTATGAACTATTCAACTGTTTCACTGATGTACTATTCACGTTCAAAAGACAAATGCTTAGGTTACACTATGGATTCCACCAACCAATGTACACTAAGATGAAAGTACAAATCACAGTGCAAGCAGATAACTTATACGTTTATTGAGGAGGCATAGAAAAGTTCAGAGACAAAAATCCACTTGCACATGTCTGAGTCATGTTGTGTTGAATCTCTCCCAGCACCTCAATATTTGATTGAGGACAGCATTGTGTCATTGCCTCCCTTTGTAAGCCAGCTTTCAGCTCACGTCCATCAGACAAAAAATATGTTGATCCTGCCTGGCCGAATGCTGTTTGTCTGGTGCTAAGACCACAGAGATTAATGATTGGTAATCTTTGGAGAACTTCCTCCTGCAAAGACACAAAATAACAAATTAAGCTGCACATGGCAGCAAAAAAGGAGAAAAAAAGACAGAGAGGCCTCGACAGGTGCAACAGGTTTTATTGTCGTTTTTCTTCATAAGGGAGACTGTGGCTGGTTGTCTCATGGGTTGCTTGTCACTTGCTCATTCCAGACACTCTAGATGGCAATGTGGTACAATTGTGATATCAATCTGTTAGCCTTTGATAGCTTACTCATTTGCAGTAGAATTCTTGCTTGGCAGACAGAAAAAATTGAGGTGAGGAGTCAATTTCTTTTCACTGAAATCCTATTGAACCTCTGTAGGGACAACCAACCCCATCACTTGTGTCAGAGTCTCTTTGATGGTTAATTACTTCCTGGTACACTACATTCTAAAAGTAAAAAGTATACACATTTAAAGCCAAGACCCCAAGTTTTAATTTAATGAAAGAATTACTGGTGAAAGAGTATGAGGATGAGCAATTCATGCATGAATACAAATTGTGACAACCAACCTCTCTCCTACATCATTTTATCTTGCACCATCTTTTTGCGCACATATTGCACCGTGAAAACTACACATACATAATCCAACATACAAATAGGTATAAAACATAAACATTAAAATCTGAACAATATATACCACTGTTTCATAGAATTATTTAAAGCATTCCTCGCTCCGCTTGCCAAGTGTGAAAATCAACCAAAGTGTTATCTATGTACCAATTAACCTGTCCATCGCATCGGCTGACAGAGCACAAATAACAGCTTTAAAACAAGATCTCATAATAAGCACAAGAAATGACTATAAACACTTACGTGGAAATCCAGAACTTAGCCCGTCAACAGAGTGAAACAAACAAATTAGTCTATCTTGTCAAGAGGTATCTCCTTTTATACAAACACCCGGAATAAACAATTGATGACGGGACCCGCCATCATCCGTCACTGTCCCACAGAGGGTAAATTCTACTTTAACAGCAGCAAAATTTACAGGTAATAAAGAAGCATTAGATTAAATGGAAAACATATATAATAAACTGTATTAAGATAAATACATGTACATTAGGGATAAAATTACACAACTACTGTGTAATTATTAAAAACAATATTGGCATATTCAGGTTTAAGGAATGTGCAATTGAGTAGAACAATGTAAAAATAGCGAAATGTAAAAGTAATGTAACTTTTTTTAACGTGCGTAAGCTTAAGATGCAAATAGACTAAATGTCCAGCAGATGGAGACACAGACCGTGGAATAAATGAAAGGTACCCTAGAGTCTAGCTCTATTATACACATTAATAAATCCCCACAAACGGCAAATATTAAACAATCTCCTCGGATTGCTGACACATTAGTAACTTTAAAACTAAAGTAACACAGAACCATGACTGTATCTGTAAAGGGGTGACTGTTCCAAGACTATTAATTCAATCTGGCTCATTGTAATGCTTAAGTCAGCGCTCAGACGTGCGTGAATAAAAATTAAATAAAAGCATTCAAGGGCTTTATGTACTTAAAACAAAAACAAAAAAGTTAATGTTTATTTGAGTCTGTATCCTGACAGTAACCTACATTTGAATATCGTCGCAGATATAAGCGACACACAATCAGCTTCAATCACAACAAGCTCCATGAAAGGAGATCAGAGATGGACTGGTTTAGTCTGCTCTTGTGCTTCACTGATTGGATAATCACTGTTCAATTTTAGTGGCAGTTCAAAAAGGGGGCTGGGTTTAATTATAATACAACATTACGCAGCTTTAAACGGGCGTTGTACTTGCACATAACGCCGTTTTTTACGCGCGTCTTAAATTAGGTAAAACGCCGCTTTTTACGCGCATACTTTGAACGCCGAGGAAAACGGACCGAGGAAAACGTCGGAATTTACGGCGTTTAGCGAAGCACTTGAAAACGGCGGGTTTTTCTGTGTTTTGTCTTGAAAAACTGAGTTTTTTACGGCGTTTATTGAAGAAAGTCGGCGCTTTATACGTCATTTCATTGCCTACGTGCCAATAGAGTGCCGAATTTTGGCCCTAACGGCTTGCCATAATAGAAAGGTATGTGTTCGGGTAGCAAGGTGGTCATCACAACGCTAATTGTGACCGAGGTGGGAGGGATGTAAAAATCTGTGGAATAATAGCAGATGCGATCGAAAACAGGCGAGAAAAAAGACAGCTTATAAGCGAGTAAACGGCAGTAAAGTTCTCTGCCACGCTGTAAGTGAGGATGATGATGATGATTTTGGCGAGGTTTGCTTGACAGATGAGGACGAGTAGTATCACCAGTGGATCAGACAATTCAATGAGCCTGTTAGTTATTTTTGGGACGGATCTGTAAAATTATGTGGCCAATACTTTCTTTCTGTTGATTTTACAGTGAATAGAGTAAAGGAGCCACATAAGAAAGGACATAAACAGATATATCCACCTGCTCTTGAAAAAAAGCCCAAAAAATGAAACCTATAGATGTAGAAAATACATATATAGAAAAATCTAAATTAAAAAAATAAAATTATTGATGAAATAAAAGTTGTAAACAATGTAAAAAAGCAAAAATTTGTAAAAGTCATGCAATCTAATACTGCCAACGGTTGATGACGTCATAATATGCAAATTAGATGTATGATTTTGCTTGTGTCACAAACTTTGGATCATACTGAAGATTTTTCTAATTTACAGTGTACCTTTATCTATAACCATATTATAGCTACAGCCTTTTGAACTAGTTATATCAAAATTGAATATTTTATAGAAAAAACCCCGCCGCCTAGAGGATTAATCTAACATTCCAGTTACTTTAGGGGTTACATTTATGCCATTTATTTGTACAAATCAAAGTTTTAGCAAAAATATACAGGTTTGAGGTTTATAAACCTTTTACACGCTGAGTTTTCAACACAAAGCTAAGGGACACATATTTAGCTTATGAAGGAAGATGGGGGACACATTTTTGTCGTTGCTTATTTCACATTTCAACTCACCACTGACAAATAGGGTCTATGCTCAACACTTTGTTTTTACTCACCTCTGCTGCCTTCTCTTTACAACACCTAATGTAACAGGCTGTGTGTATGTTAATCGGGGCTCAAATGGACTGGAGTATCAGGACATGATTAGACAGATCTGGCGTCGTCTGCTGGATAAGTATCTCAATTGCATAATTTGACAAACCCCGCTCCAAAAAAAAAAAAAAAAAACATTACAAATAAAAATTATCTGCAATTTTTTACAGATAGCTGATAATATCAATGACCCCCATATCGGCCGATGCATCGGTCAGTATATTAACGTTTTCTATGCTACAAATCAGAATCAGCTTTAATGGCCAAGTATGACACATACAAGTATGACGCATACAAGGAATTTACAGATACAGTACAACCTGTCCAATCCAGGTCACTGTTGGGCATGCAGCCACCGAGCGGCGCTCCCGTATAAATAAGGTCTACATTGAAAAAAAACTGAAGTTTTCCTTTAAAGCTTCCTTGTTATATTGTCAATTTTTTATTACACTTCCCAACATCAAATGTTTGTAGTTTAATTGCTTTTTCTATCAATGTTTTTAATGTACTTTTAATGATGAATCGTGTAAATCACCTTGAATTGCTCTGTTGCTAAAAGTGTGCTATACAAATAAAATTCCCCTGCCATACCATTTTGAAAATACCTCTTTTTTATTAAAGTTTTGCGAGTCCAACCAAGCAGTGGTAACAAAGTTTGTTAAATGATGAGGTCATGCTTCAATGGTCTCAAAAATTAGTACATTTTTTCAACCAGTTTTTTATACTGAATGTTGCTATTGTGTTTGCCATTCATTTACTTCTAAATCCAGGGATTCCATAAGACTGGACATCGGCGTCATGTCCTAGTCTTGTTTCACGTGTTTTCTGTGCTTCATACAACTCTAACAACCTTGCCATATGCTGGTCAAGTCCACTCAGGAAGGACTTCAGGAGGTCAGCAGATACAAGACGCATAAACTCTGCATCCTATCTTTAAGCAAAGGACACAAATAAAATCACCACAACAATAAGAATAGTTCTTGTTACTGGCTCAAGATATGACATTAAACTGGAGGGTAGCACAAACGGTTGAAACATACATTATATCAAAGTCTAATGGGATTACTTTGGACATTGCCCTATCTAGATCTTCAAGATGTTAAATAGACTTTTACGTTTTTACTTCTTCACCGTGAAATAAATGTCTGGCGGGTCAATAATTAAATATAGCGTTTGAGTTTGCTAGCTTGATGGGGAAGCTAACATAGTACAAGACAGAGGGAAGACGGATACACTCTTTAGGTTCCCCAAAAAAATTCAATACTTCTTTGTAAAAAAAATCAAAAATAAACTTACCTTACCGCCAAGAGCTACTGCATTAATCACCTAAAAATTCGACCTCTTGTCCACTGACACAAGCGATAATGGCTGCTGGCGCGTCAGGACATCTGACAGGCACGGGTTGACAAGGGGGACTATTCAGGGGCAGTGTACTGAGCATGTGCCAAACACCTTCCCATGTTGTACAAGTCAGCCAATTCCACATATCAGAGTGGACATACTTATTGACAGATTTTATATCAGTTGGAAGGGTAAAAAAGTAATTTTTTTAGTTGTCTCAACTTTTTGGAAAAAATCAATTGACAGAACATAGAATATTAATTTGCAGGAACTAAAAGGAAATATTATTTATTACAGTGTATGAGGCTAACATGTAGCGGCGCATGTCGCCATCTATCGCTGGGGAGTCGAACATACTTCATTTAATAATTTGATTTACTGAGTGACATGTAAAGATCCGGAGCCGGTCGCGGCTTACCGCCGCGGAAGAAATGCGCCCCACAGGGGCCAGCCAGCGCCGGAGAGAGGTCCCTCAAGGGGATCCTCCCGCACAGTGCGGCCGCCCATTACCTGCCGGGTTGAATCCCCCGGGCAGACTGTGCGGACCCCACCCGTTTATCTCTTAAATGTTTCTCGCCCTCTTCAACTCTGTCCTCTCATTTCTGTCTATTTTTCTTTAAGATAGTTGACGACTATCGGTCTCGTGCCGGTATTTAGCCTTAGATGGAGTTTACCACCCACTTTGGGCTGCATTCTCAAACAACCCGACTCCGAGAAGACCCCGGCATGACGGGGGCCGTTACCGGCCCTACACCGTCCACGGGTCAGGAGGACTCAGACAGAGTGTTGGTAGCCAGGTCTCCTAGTAGCTAGGAGACAGGTTAATGTTAGTAGCTATGCTGCTTTAGGCTAGGCTGTTGGAGGACATTATTAGGGTCTGTTCCTACTTTCTCTCCTACTTCTCCCCAACTGCATGATGTGCTGTCAATTCAAGCACTAACCTGTTTTCTATTATAGTAGGTGCTCCGGATTAGCCCTGCTTGACGACCCTGACTAAGATGGCATTGCAGTGACGGAAAATTCTCCACGTCCTGCAACAAACTTGTGCATCAGTTCTATTGCTCTTTCTGTGTCTCTGTTATGTATTCTCCAAGCCACAGACGGTCGCGGCAGATAACCGCTTGTGCTGAGCCTGGTTCTGCCGGAGGTTTCTTCCTGTTAAAAGGGAGTTTTTCCTTCCCACTGTCGCTGCATGCTTGCTCAGTGTGAGGGATTGCTGAGAATTCCACGACGCAATCTTCTGTGGTTCTGTAACTTCTACACTAAACATTGTATTGTAATAACTCTTTTTGTAAAGTGCCTTGAGATGACATCTGTTGTGAAATGGTGCTATATAAATAAACTGAATTGAAAACTGAATTGAATTAAACTGGGACTCGGCTCTCAACAGGGGGCCCTTAGCCGATTACGCCAAAAAGCTGTTAGAAGTGCATGTATATGTACTGACTGAAAGCTGAAAGCAAGTACATGCAGCTCCAAAGCTTGGCCCTTCATGCATGTGCACAACGTGAAATGCCTATCAACTGAATTCAATCCAATTCACTTTTATTTATATATATATATATACACTACCGTTCAAAAGTTTGGGGTCACCCAAACAATTTTGTGTTTTCCATGAAAAGTCACACTTATTCACCACCATAGCCTTCCTTATTCAGAATCCCTTTTACCCTGTACAAATCTCCCACCTTACCATCACCAAAGCAACCCCAGACCATCACATTACCTCCACCATGCTTAACAGATGGCGTCAGGCATTCTTCCAGAATCTTTTCAGTTGTTCTGCGTCTCACAAACGTTCTTCTTTGTGATCCAAACACCTCAAACTTTGATTCATCCGTCCACAGCACTTTTTTCCAGTCTTCCTCTGTCCAATGTCTGTGTTCTTTTGCCCATCTTTATCTTTTTCTTTTATTGGCCAGTCTCAGATATGGCTTTTTCTTTGCCACTCTGCCCTGAAGCCCAGAATCCCGCAGCCGCCTCTTCACTGTAGATGTTGACACTGGTGTTTTGCGGGTACTATTTAATGAAGATGCCAGTTGGGGACCTGTGAGGCGTCTGTTTCTCAAACTAGAGACTCTAATGTACTTATCTTCTTGCTCAGTTGTGCAACGCGGCCTCCCACTTCTTTTTCTACTCTGGTTAGAGCCTGTTTGTGCTGTCCTCTGAAGGGAGTAGTACACACCGTTGTAGGAAATCTTCAATTTCTTAGCAATTTCTCGCATGGAATAGCCTTCATTTCTAAGAACAAGAATAGACTGTCGAGTTTCAGATGAAAGTTCTCTTTTTCTGGCCATTTTGAGCGTTTAATTGACCCCACAAATGTGATGCTCCAGAAACTCAATCTGCTCAAAGGAAGGTCAGTTTTGTAGCTTCTGTACCGAGCTAAACTGTTTTCAGATGTGTGAACATGATTGCACAAGGGTTTTCTAATCATCAATTAGCCTTCTGAGCCAATGAGCAAACACATTGTACCATTAGAACACTGGAGTGATAGTTGCTGGAAATGGGCCTCTATACACCTATGTAGATATTGCACCAAAAACCAGACATTTGCAGCTAGAATAGTCATTTACCACATTAGCAATGTATAGCGTGTGTTTCTTTAAAGTTAAGACTAGTTTAAAGTTATCTTCATTGAAAAGTACAGTGCTTTTTCTTCAAAAATAAGGACATTTCAATGTGACCCCAAACTTTTGAACGGTAGTGTATATAGCGCATATTTATATATATATATATATATAATATATATATATATATATATATATATATATATATATATATATATATCAAAAATCAAGGTTTTAAACCTAGTCTTGAAAACAGACAGAGTATCTGCCTCACGGACTAAAGCTGGGAGCTGGTTCCAAAGGAGAGGAGCCTGGTAACTAAAAGATCTGCCTCCCATTCTACTTTTAGAAATCCTAGGAACTACCAGTAGACCTGCATTCTGAGAACAAAGTCCTCTGTCAGGAACATATGGAACAATCAGATCTCTGATGTACGATGGAGCTTGATTATTAAGGGCTTCATAAGGAAGGAAGAGGATCTTAAACTCTATTCTGGATTTAACAGGGAGCCAGTGCACAGAAGCCAAAGCAGGAGAAATGTGATCTCTCTTTTTAATATTCATCAGAACTGTTGCTGCAGTATTTTGGATCAACTGAAGGCTTTTAATTGCATTTTGTGGACTTCCTGATAATAAGGAATTACAGTAGTCCAGCCTTGAAGTAACAAATGCATGGATTAGTTTCTCTGCATCACTCCTGGACAGGATGTTTCTAATTTTAGCAATATTCCGGAGGGGAAAGAAAGAAATCTTAGAAACCTGTTTAATATGAGATTTAATTTTCATGTCTTGGTCAAAAATTACACCAAGTTCTTTACATTATTACCAGAGGCCAAATTAAGGCCATCCAGATGAAGTGATTGATTTAGCAGTTTCCTTTTAAAATGTTCTGGTCCAAATAACATTTCATTTAAAAGTAGAAAATTCAGAGTCATCCATTTTTTTATGTCTTCGAGACATGCTTGTAATGTACCTGATTGATTTCATCAGGTTTTATGGATAATTATAATTGTGTAACATCAGCATAACTGTGGAAATTCATTCTATGTTGTCTAATTAATTTACCAATTAGAATCATATATATATTAAAGAGAATCGGTCCAAGCACACAACACTGTGACACACCACAAGTGCCAACAAATTTCAATTTATAACTGAACCGGAAAAAGGCTGCAGGTCCAGATGGTGTCAGCCCCAGAATCCTGAAGACCTGTGGAGAGCTGCTCTGTGGGGTTCTGCAGCACCTCTTTAACCTAAGCCTGACCCAGGGAAGGTTCCAGTGTTGTGGAAGACATCCTGCCTTGTTTCAGTACCAAAGAAAACTCACCCATCAGTCATCGATGACTCTGGAGCTGTTGCTCTGACATCCCACATCATGAAGGTCCTGGAAACACTCCTGTTGCCCCACCTTAGTAAGCAAACTAGAACCGATCAGGATCCCCTGCAGTTTGCTTACCGCCATGGAGTTGGCATTGGAGATGCAATCATCAACCTGCTTCAAGCAACTCACTATCATCTGGACAAAGCAGGCAGTACAGTTAGGATCAGCCTGATTTACTTTGTCAGAAACTCCTAAAGATATAGGTGGAGGCATCAACAATCATTTTAATTGATGAACACCTGATAAACAGACTCATCAATTGTCGGGTGTATCAGAGATGGAGAAGCTGCGTACAGAGAGCAGGTGAGCCGCTTTGTAGCATGGTGTAGAAATAATCATCTTACCTTGAATGTGAACGAAACAAATGAGATGAGTTAATTTTTCAGAAGAAACAATGATAAGTCAAAGACTGTTTTCATGGTGGGAGAACAAGTGGAGGTGGTTGAGGAATATAAATACCTCGGAGTTCACCTGGACAACAGACATTGTCAGACAACAGACACAAGTTTTATCGGGCTCATGTGCCCCTTTTGCACTAGGAACAGCTCCACACATGCAGTGTAGCATCAGTTGGCCAAGCAGAGCCTGGTTATGTTCCTATTGCTTTCCCAAGAATGCAGCAATGGAGGAGGACATGGGCAGTATAAGCATAGCAAAAGTTCCAGTAAAAATAAGTCTTTACCCACCATTTTCCAACATAACAGATGTCGATGATAGAGCCGGTGTCCAGCCCACTCTCTCTCCCGTCTCAAGCCAGCCTTTATCCATAAATCCTGTAAATTTCTGCAAACCACTTCCAGTGCTTGCAGTTTGCCCCACTCTGGCCTTTGTGGTTTCTTCACTGCTCGATATTCGTTCTTTAACACCCCAGCAATGTTTTAAACTGTCTGAAATGTATGTGTCGCCATTTTTTTTGACATCACTTCACAGACACTCCACCAGGCAGGACCCTAGTGGAAAAGGGGCCTTAGGTCCTTCTGTGTCAGTATTTTAGGACCTGAATCATCCTGTTCCCCCTTTTTTGTGGGGTCCCACAAGGCTCAACTACTAATTATTTTTTCGCCTGTATTTGTTGACTCAAGACCTGACCCTTAGAAATCGTAATATTGTATTCCACTTCTGGCAATTGTCAGGTCTTTTTTCCTTTAAAGAAGACGGACTAAATAACCAAGCCATCTTTTTTTTTAATATAACACTTTGCAATAACAACTAAAACTTTGCTATACACAGAGTAGAATAAAAGAGTACAGAAAAATCACAAAAGTACTAGTGCAGTGCTTAAAATTACATGAATAAATCTAGAAATACAATAAGAAATGCTCATAAAAACACATTAAAAGCTCTCTATCTCAGTTCAATGTCAAACTAAAAAAGTTGTTTTTTTTTTTTTAAGATTTTAAATTGGACAGTGAGGAAGCATGCCTAATCTCTAGGGCAAGTAAGTTCCACAAAGCTTAAGAGCTACCACTGACAAAACTCTGCCCCCTTTGTTTATGCTTTGTTCTTGGGACCTCGAGGAGGAGCGGATCTGCTGACATCAGGGGCTGCGAGGGGGAAAGTACTTTTAAAAGCTCTGAGAGATACAATGTGGCAAGACCATGTAAAGATTTGAAAACAAATAACAACAGTTTAAAATGAACCCTAAAATCCATTGGCAGCCAATGAAGTTAGGCAAGAACTGAGGTAATGTATGCTCTATTCGTTGTAGCAGTTAAAAGGCTTGCAGTCACATTATGCATCAGCTGGAGATGAGAGAGGTGAGCCTGGGAGATATATCCAAGGCATTTCATTTGATAGAATTGAGGTTTTCTAGACAGGATATAAGAATGTTGTGGTCCACGGTGTCAAATGCAGCAATTAAATCTAATAAAATCAGGACTCCAAAGTCTCAAGAGCTAAAATAATGTCATTAAAGTAGTGCTGCATTTGCACTGTGTACTGACTTAAAAACGGACTGTTCAAATAAATTATTTACTTCTAAAAACGCAGTTTACTGTAAATAGACAATGTTCTCCAGTACCTCAAAAATAAAAAGCAGTTTGCAAATAGGTTTATAAAGAGACAACACAGTAGGGTCAAGACCAGGCTTTTCTATTTAAGGACATACTGTAGCATTTTTTAGTTCTTTAGGAAACACCCTACAAGGAGAGGCAAATAATTATAGCAACAGTAGAAAAAAAACTCTTTAAAGAAGCAGCATTATAGTGAACATGAGGGTTTTAAGGCTACAACAATACTTGTTCAGTAAATGCCCTAACAGTAATGTCCTTCTAACTGCAATACCGAAAATCAGACGTTAAAGCCTTTGAAAAAACTGTCCATTGAAATTTTAATAGTAGAGTTACTACTTCATTACTCTAAAAAATGTATGTAAGTAATGACATTTGGTTACTTTTTTATTAGTTTTCAATTCTTTTGGATCTGTCAAAAAGAGTTTAATTGAAGGCAGGCGCCACTGTCACTTCCTCTATCAAGATGAAAGGTGGGAATGAAATGTATGGGTCTTTGAAGGGCAACCAACATTGTAGATCTGTTCCTTTCATAAAGACCTAAAAAAGACTTGGCCATTTTTAATTTTTTTATGTGTAACTATTTTTAAAAAGTAACACATTTTGTCTACGAAATGAGCACCAACAAAATTGCAAGTTATTTGTTGAACTGTATACGACTGAGTTACTTTTCTATATATCATCATAAAAGTGAATTCAGAAACTGTCGTGTTTTCTTTGACTAAAACTTATTATATCCTTTTGGCTGTTATTAAATCACCAACTTTACACCATGCTATTCTTAATCTTTCAACAACATCCATATGTCATAGATTTTCATAAAAGAATGTGCTGCGTCATTATATACCATACAGATAATCCTCTCAGTATGAGTCTTATATTCACTCATATGTAGACTGCAGACATCTTTCTGGACAGTAAGGCTGTTTTTACGTCCTCTATCTGATGACATTTGGTCTTGGTCCTGATGATTTTATCCCCAATTAAGGGATAACATGTTTTTATATATTTTTAAGACACAAAGCTTATTTTCTTGCTTTTCATAACTCTGCTGATTTGATCAACTACTGACTTCCATCACAGGAGAATAAGTAAATGAGGTTCAGGAATATAAATACTGCAGTTCACCAACAAACTGGACTGGAGATTCAGTAAAGCAGTCTATAAAGGAGGGTAAGAGCAGACAGTTCATCTTAAAAAACATCAGGGGTCTCATTTATAAAACATTGCGTAGAATCCCTACTAAAAGTGTACGTACGACCAAAACAAAAAGTATGCGTACGCCAAAAAGATTTCTGATTTATAAAATCATGCCTACGCACAGGTGTTAGCAATTTCCCCTTCATAAATCACAGTCTTCTTGGAAGTTTGCACACGTGAATTTGGCTCATATCCCGACCTGAACACGCCAAATCTGGCTATAAAAGGTCAATGCAATGCAGGACATGAATATTGATGCATATGAAGAAGAGGGGAAATATGGCAACAACATAAGAAAAACAAGAAGAGAAACTTTACGGAGATGTTGATTGAAGTGCTAGTGGGTGAAGTGGAGGCTGGAAGAGACATTTTATTTGGTGGACACAGCAGCGGTGTCACAAATAAAAGGAAGAATTGCGAGTGGCAGCATGTGGCGTCTGCAGTGCAGTCTGTCAGTGCCACTGACAGCACGGAACACAAAATAAAAAAAAGTGTTCGGACCTCAAAGTCGAGGCAAAAACAAAACTTCCAGAAAAAACCCGCCAGATTGGGTCTGCTACTGGAGAGGGTACGTGTACACCCGAGCTGACACTAAATATGAGCATATATATATGAGGTTGCCCAGCGTCTAGTGACAGCCATTGGTACCTTAAATGATACAATAAAAACATTTTTACATCCTGGCGGATCATTGCTCCCTGGGTGAAGGCTTCCTATCCAGGAGGAGGCAGCTGTGGGTCGGGGTTCTCATGCTGGGGAGGTGGTAGGAGGGAGGGGAATTTCCTCGGACGGGGCCCTTGTAGTAATATGGGTGCAGTCAATTGCGCCGATTATGTTTGGGAAACCGGACATTGCTGCAAATTGCATCTTAATTTCGGCCTGCTCCCCCACAGTATATGGAAACGTGATGTATTGCCTGCTCATTTTAATGATCCCATCCAAGACTGCAGACATTATTGCGCTCAGGGATGTCAGATGATTCAATTTATTAATTGGCACACAGTCCCGGCCCTTTTATCTGAGTTTAAGGTTTTGAGATAAATTTTATGTATCTATTTTAATATTGAAAAATGTTTTTAGAAGAGCTACAGCTCACTGCAAAGCTACAATATAGATATCATTGCTGGCTTGGATGTTTATAATAACATGAATCCATAATTAATGTTTGGTGTGAGGTGAAATGATATGCATGAGAGGAGTAATATGCAGTCTGGCTGCAGTTCACCCCCTCACCAACTGCGTCGTATATTCCCTCGTCTCCAAAATGTCCGTACGCACGGGTCAGAGTTGCCGTACCTGTCCGCACATTTTCCCGTCAAGTCTGTTTTTTATAAATCACAACTTTTGTTTTGAAAGTGGCGTACGCCAGTTTCAGGCCCCGTTTTGTGCGTACGCAACGTTTATAAATGAGACCCCAGGTCCTTCAGCATTTGCAAGCAGATAATGAATATTTCCCACAATTCTGAGAGTGTAATCTCATCTGCCATAATTTGTTTGGCTGGCAGTATCATAGCCTGGGACTAAAAAAGGTTGAACAAAATGCTGAAGGGCAGTTCTGTTCTGGGAAGTACTCTGGAACCACTGGAGATGACAGTTCAAAAAATTATTTTTAATTATCTTATTCAGGACCAAAATACAAGGACGCCAATAGAGCCTGTTTGGTTAAAAACTAAGTTTATGTAATTTTTCAAATTTTGGTCATAAATAAATATTTGGGTTCTTGTAAAATAGATCTAGATTTCTAATAAAAAATAATAATAAGAGTATAGAAGGTTATTATGAGTTAGTTGTTGAAGAATATTTAAAAAAATAAACTTTATTTGGAGGAGACCTAGAAAATATACTTTAAATTTAGGATTCAGGGTTTTTGTATAACAGTACATTTCCATGGTAATGATAACAAAACAAAAATGAATAAGATGAGTTTAGGTAAAAAAATTATGGTGTTTTTTTTCAAATCTTTCTTCTTCACCACAGGAACTCCTCAGGCAGATCAGCATCATCAAATATTTGTAGACTTATTGTTGGATGTCAGGGATTTTATGGTTTCTGACCGCACCTGGAAAATAGCTCTCAATGTTCAGTATAGTCCTTCAAAAAATGCAGGTGCTTAGTTTCAGGAAATACATTTTTTAAATATTTAGAATGTGTTAGTAAAAACATTTTAAAAAGAACTACCCATTATCAAGCTATAGAAACCCTCAAAAAGTATTATTCAAATCTAATTAAATTTAGTAGAAAAAACTCCGACACACCTTTTTGTCCAGTAGTGTTCCACACACCCAAATGAAGCAGCCCTGCATTAAAAATACAAAAGAAATTAAAGTAGAGGTTCAACCTGGACCTTATTTTTATCAAATATTATGTTTGGAGCCACTGGGAGTCCTTTGGGAGAGGTTTGTAATCCTGTCGTAGTCAGTGTATATCCATATAATGGGAGTCAATCAGGGCAGGAGATTGGCTGCTTGTAATAAGGCATTATCTGCCCCCAAACTCCTTCATTTAACCACATTTTGTTATTAATCATTGGCACTACTCCCCTCGGAGTTCAACATGTTTTAGAAGTGGTTATTAGTTTGGCTCCGGGCTGATTTAGAGGCTATAATACAACTACACTATCACACAATTACAATTACATTACTGCCTTTCTCCATCCCTGTCGTAGTCTGAGCAGGGCTTTCACTCTTGGCTCTGTGGCAGTCGGTTTGACAGAACTTGCTACTGCAAACATCAATATGGTATGCATTTGCCTGTTTCCAAATTGCAGTAGCTGAATGACCAATTGGAAAAAGTTAAGCTTCCAACGGCTCCCTTTCCGCAACCTTCGCAGACTACTGCTGCAATATATGGGTACGACATTGATCCTAGATTACTGTCATTTGGAATCGGTTGCATTAGAAGCATGTAAAACACCCATAAACTAATACCATAGCACCTCGAACTCACAGGGGAATATCGCTAACATTTCATAACAAAGCAAGGCTAAAATAAGGAGTTTTTGGGCAGAAATTGCCTTATTACAAGCGGTAAATCTCCTGCCCCATTGACTTCCATACCCAGGGCCACCTTAACCAGCTGATAGTAGCCTCGTCACCTGCGGTGTCATTCTGCGCAGGCTGCTCTGTGCCTGCAGGTGCTGCATCCTCCTCTTTGCCCAGTGTGTCAGTGAGCGAGCTATGTCCAACTTCTTTAGCTGACCTAAATAATTCTGTCAGTTTAGGAATTTTCTTTCTTATTTCTTTGTCTCGAAGCTCCTCACGAATCACTTTCCTTTTCTGAGCACCCCTCTCCAATTTATTCCCGAACATTTTTCCACGTTTCTTTACATCTAGATGACCACGCCCTGAAATAATTGTAATTGTGTAATGAGCTCATGCAATGGGAACTTTAGAGGCCACAACGGTGAAGTAGCATTAAACTGGCATATAACATGATTGACAGAAAACCTGACAAGTAATAAAACAATGTTTTTTTGTTGTTGTTTTTTACACCTGAAATTATAGGCCCCCTAAGCGTCATAGGCCCCTGGCCACCGACCCAGTTGGCCCATGCATTAAGGTGGCCTTGTCCATTCATATATATGGACATACGCTGATCGCGACTGGACAGATACATTTGCCAAAAGACTTCAAATGGCTCCAAATTGTCTGGGTGAGTAACTGAACTGAACTGAATTTTTTAAAAATAAGGTCCAGGTTGAAAAGAAACGAAATTCACCATTAAGAAATATTTTTAAAAAGTAGTAAAAGTTAGAATATTCATAAATTATTACCTGAAGTGAGTTGAGTACTGAAAAAGCAAAATGAATCTCCTTGTACTTTGGAGCAATGAATGTTCCTATTCCCAAACTCCAGGTCAGTCCAAAAAATGGGGTGAGCACAGCCAAACTCCTGGCAATAACCATCAGAACATTCTGCTCTCTTGCTTGGGCTTCATTCTTTAATACGCTTCTGCTCAACATTTTGTATATCACCACAAGAAGGATGATAAAGTTTATGGCGACGATCAGAAGTGCAGGAACGACAAAGGCCAGCAGGGCTTTTGAATCTTCCCAGTTTAGCCAACAGATATGATTTCCTCTCAAGTATTTATCTGAAGGGGAAGTTACTGCCACGGTTATCACTGCAATAATTAGTGGTGCTGAATATCCCAGAAAAAATCCAATAACCAGCATAGACCTTTTAGACAATCCCCTCTCGAATACGAAGATCGTGCGATACAGCAACAGAAGGCCTGAGGCTAACATCCAGAAGAACATGGCAAGGTAGAAAAAATGGATAAAGAAGGTGGCTGCTGCACATGCTTGTATGGTTTTCTCCTCTGGGTCTGTAAAGGACGCTCCAATGATGAACCAAATGTTTGCAATCAGTAGAGAAACAGCAATGTTAACAATAGAAATATGGCGCAGAAATGCTGTGGTGTTGGTACTTATTTTTTTCCATGTGAGAGCTTCTGTAATAAGACATATAACTAAAGAACCTATGGATATGCCAATGCCGATTAATGTTATGTCTCCCATGTTTGAATCTTTAAAATGATCTGAGGACATAAGGATAGAGAAGGAGGTGGTGTGGTTACAGCTGCAACTGATGGTTTCATTGTAATCAGACAGTAATGAACATCCCCAGTCGCTCCATCCTCCGAGACCATCAAAGAGCTCAAAATCCCAAAAAACACATTTTGGATCTGTCAATGTACCATTTAGAATTTCTGATGTTATTGATATATTTCTAATTTGGGCTTCTGTCTTCACAAGCGCAACCATTCCATTGATAATCATGATTGAGGAGTTGGCCTCGTCTCTTGAAGGAAGCACATTATCCATGGAAGCAAATATGATTACAGTTATGAATTTACTTCTTCCACTGGCCTCTCGTATGTCTATTCCCACTGAGGAATTAAATACATCATTAAAAGTGCTTGTGAAATTAGTCTTCTTCAACAGAATGAAAGGTGTCTCAATGGAAAAGGATTCATTGATAAGAAGGGTGGATACCGATTCAAAGAGGCTCAATAAGGAAGAGCTGTCACTTTTGATTTTTGTGCCATTCTTTGGTTTTGAGCTCTGTTTGTAATCTTCCTCATTAAGGGTATCCCATGATGCCTTTGCTTTGTCAGAGGTGAGGATGCCTGCCGTTTCCAGGATGTTCTATATTAGAGAAAAACATACAGAAGGCTATATAATAGATCTAAAAATGTATATTTAAATTATGTAAATAGGGATGCAACGATAACAATATTTTGGATCCAAGTACTTGCCGATACTGAGTATCAACATCAATATTTCTACCACACAAAAAATGCAAGGAATTTGAAAAAATTTCTTATTTTCTTCTCTGCTTGTTGCAACAAATGATGGTAAATTACATAAAAAATAAAATATTAATAAAAATGACCTCAAAATGAAAAATTCTAGTGAAAAATAAACATTTTCTGTTAAAGTATTGCAGAGTTTCCACATTTTTAGTATCGGTTCATGGTATCTGTTAACTAACGGATCTGTTAACTAACGGAACAGTATTGGCCCCGATACCCAAAACTAGTATCTATATCGGTGCATCCCTAGATAAAAATATCTTCCCACATTCACCTACCTTTGTTGATTTTTTACTTATTGGCATATAGGTCAATGGGGATCTATTAGCTATGTTGTTAAGGATCGTAACAATAGAACTGATTGTGGCAGGAGATTGAGTGATGATGCCCGTGTAGTTGACAGTCACATTTTTGAGCTCCTCCAAGAAATCTGGCAACGTTGAGTCATTTAGTACCTGTTGTATTTAAAGAAATTAATGTTTAGTGTCACAAGCAATCTAATGGTTTGTATTTAGTTTACTGTTCAAGTTTTTTTAATTAACTTTATAATATCTTGTCATATGATTACATTATATATAGTTATAATTTGTCAAATTTTTTGAGCTTGATACAAAGGATATTTGTGAAAGTTCTGATTTCGAAATTACAACTGTTATTGGAATATTTTAATGAGACAAAAGCTGTTTTTTGAAACATCACCTGCTTTTAATTATTTAGGTTTATTGTTTATCAGTATTTATTATTATTACGTTTTTGTGGGGATGAAATTTTTTTAATCAAAAATTTAAATGAAACTGCCCGGTAGACTTTGTTTTGAACACATAAACATTTTTCTTGGATTAAATAGGACATAAAATTATCCCAAAATAGGCAATATTGCTTTACACTTCTCCATTCCCTCAGAAATTGGAAGTCTGCAAAAAATAATTGCTAACGGTCAGCTAACACCATCATGTTTCTGCCAGATAATTTCACTTTTGCCTACTAGAAGGCCGGCGACATGAAAACAGGTAACAAGGAGGCCGGCGACGTGGAAGCAGGTGTCGTGGGAAATGGAGACGTGGGTTTCAGCGACCGAGGAACTTGTGTTATGGAGGCCGGCCTCTGAGGAGCTTGTGTTGTGGAGGCCGGCGTCTGAGGAGCTTGGGTTTTGATGGTCAACGCCTGATCAAGCAATCTGTTAGGAGACGGCGAAGGTGGCAGATGGACCCTCCTGCAGAGGAAGCGGAGCGGCCCGACGGTGTTTCCCTTGCTGACGCCGGGAAGCAGACAGAAAGGGGGACTGTGAGTCAACCAAACCACCAGGCGGGTCAGCGTGATCATCATCCAAGGGAGTGAGGAAACAGGCTTGACAGACATCAGAAAGTCCCTCGAATTTGCCATCTCAAGAAGCGAGGAAAAACGCCGGGAACACATCAGGCGTACCATCCCGGAGAGGTTGAGTCCTTTTTTTGGCCAGTTCCTGCTGTCATGGTTTGCAGGTAGGACTCAGACGCAGAGCAATGGTTTGATATGTTGTTTCCCATGTTTAATTTGGATCGAAGATACAAACTAGGGAAGAACAAGGGGAACCATACACTAGGGTAGACGAGGAAGTGGTGAATGACGTGAGAGACAATGGGGTATATAAAGGGCAGGACAACACGTGGAAGACTAATGAGACAATGGGACAGGTGAAGGTAATTGGGTCACAGAAAGACAGGGAGTGACACAGACAGGGAGACAAAGTTCATGTTTTAGTGTTATTGAGGACCCAGTGCAGAGACAAGTACAATGAGAGTATCAAAAATTAAAACCGTGAAATAAATTAATTTTTGGAGACATGTCCCCTGATCTGCTAAAGACAAAAATGAGAGTATTTGGCCATAATGACCATTTGGAAAATCAAAAAGAGGGAATCTTCAAAACATTAGAACACCATTCCGACTGTGACAGTCCAGGGTGGTAGCATCACATATTCAGGATTTTTTAGGTCAGGGAGAGCCACTGTGTTCTGAAGCCATCAGGCTCCACTTAGCACAGCTGAGTGGCGGTTCATCCGGAACTACAGTTCTGTTGTGGCTCCCTTGATTGACTTCACCAGCCCAGTTGCTCGACCATGCCTCTTCCAGCAACCTGCTGCAGCCAAGCGGGCGTTCAACCGGCTGATTCATCTATTCACGTCTGCTCCTTTCCTCCTCCATCCTGGTTCTATAAAGCCCTCCAACATTGTCTCCAGAGCTGTGCTCTCCCAACAGGGTCCAGATGGGAAACTTCAACCATGCTGCTTCTTTTCCCGAAAGTTCTCCACCACAGGGCAACGGTATGGACCGAGAGTTACTGGAGGTCAAATGGGCTCTGGAGGAGTGGCTCCACTGGCTCATGGGGAAGGCAGAACCTTTTTTGATCTGGATGGACCACCAGACCCTTATCCACATCCAGACCGTGAAGCAGCTGAACCCTCTCTAAGAATGGGAAGGCTGACACACTCTCCCGCCACCACTCCAGGGATTTGATGCCTTGCCCGCCCACCCGCCCCTATTATCCCTCCGGACGAAGTCTTGGCAGGGCTCCACTGGCCTCTAGAGGACTCCATCCATGCGGCCCAGGTGCTGGAACTAGCCCTGCCCGAAATGCCAACTAACGTCTCTATGTCCTAACCATCTGCCGCCAAGAGGCTCTACGGTGGGGTAATTTCTCTACAGTGGGGTCACTCCTCTCCAGCTTTGTCAGCACCTGTCTCATCTGCGCCAGAGTCAAACCCTCGACTCAACCTAGGTCCGTGCTGCTCCACCCCCTACCAGTTTGCACGGCTCTGGTCACACAGTGGAGTGGAATTCATCACCAGCATGATCGCAATTGCAACTTTTGTGGCCCGCTTCTCGAAGGCAGTCCACTTGGTTGGGCTTCCCAGACTGCCCACAGCCAAACAGACCACTGAGCTCCACCTCAGTCATGTGGTGCGTGCCCATGGGTTCCCCATTGTTTCTGACCCAGGGCCCCAGTTTACTGCTAAGTTTTGGAAGGCTTTCTGCCGTCTCACTGGCGCGACCGCTAGTCTCTCCTCCGGCTACCATCCTGAGACCAACAGACAGACGGAGACCCAAGGGTGGGCAGGTATCTCTGCTGCTTTGCCTCTTCCCAGCCCTCTTTCTGGCCTCGTACCTTGATCTGGACTGAGCTGTCCCTCAACTTCCAGGTTTCCTCCGCCACTGGGTCATCCCCCTTTGAGGTCTGCTATGGCTTCCAACCACCACTTTTCGCTTATCAGGAACCAGAGATGGAGGTCCCAGCAGCCCATGCGCTGATCCGCCAGGCCAGGGCAGGAAGGATCCGAGCCCAGGCCTACGCTTCATCGGTCCCTACCCAGTCGTCCGCCACATCAACCCGGCAACCTACTGCCTCCGCCTGCGGGCAACTCTGAAGATTCATCCAGTATTCCACTGTTACCTCCTCAAATGCCAGCTCACCTCCCCATTCTCCCCTCCGGAGGATAGACCTCCACCTCCTACGTTCATCGATGCTGGTCATCGCATTTGCCCCTCCCTCACTTCCTTTGTCACACTAATAACTAACTGTAATAAATTAAACAAAATAATGATTCAACTGTAAAAGTAGCGTTGGACGAGAAGGGCAAGTCTCACTTCTCTTTCCATATATTTTAGTTGCTGATACTACACTGTGATTTAAATGCCATAGATTTCTAAATTTGACCAGTTCGGGCCACTAAAAAAGTCAAATGATAATTCAATCAAAGGAAAGAAATACAGTAAAAATTTTGCATTTCTTATTTTGACATAGATTACATAATTAATTTCAAAGGGAAGACTATGCATGATATTGTGTGCTATATTTTATATGCTTATTCAGTTTTTTGAGTGTGACAGAACATTTTATTATACTGGGACATTAAGAGAGGTTTGTCTTACTCAGCTCTTAGACAGGTGTTCTTATTCTAAGGTACAAACAAGAACCAATTGTATGTAAACATCTTATCTTGACTTATGACAAATCTTGTTACTATCTGGTGTTACACTTATGACAGATCATGTGAATGTCTTTCTCAGCATTATACTAAGTGTCCCTTATTGTTATCTATATTTTGATTGTCAAATGATATCTTTTGTTTACTTCTGACTACTGAAGTGAATAATCCATTATTGCCTCATGACACATCCTGTGTTTACGTATTACATGTTGTTCTGTGATTGGTCTTGTGGTTATCCTATCAAAGCTGTATGATGTAATGATCGGAGAGAAGCTGATTCAATAGGGTGTGGCTGACTGCTATATAAACTCATGCATCTGTGCTAAAGCTTGAGGGTTCTCAGTAGGAGACCATCAGTGCATGTAAAATAAACTATGCACGAATATGGCTGACACTTTTGTTTTATTCTCTCATCCAAGGCCTATCAGACACCCAGATTTCCATGACAAGAGTTAGAACAGGAAAAATAATAAAGCCAAATAGATTTTCAGATTTTTTGAGATATTTGTATATCATTTTACTACATTGCAGTTTTACCTTGAAGGTGCCTGTCTCCATGAATCATTAGATAACAGGTGAGGATACACCCGCCTATTTATCTGCCCCTAATGTTTTAACTGCTTTTTGGTCTTTTTGGTTTGCTTACACATTTTATTGACTTATTTATTTTAACGTGTTTTGCTTTTATTTTACATAAATTAATAGTCATATTGTTCCAGTGTTTCCTCTCTAGGAGCCCTCTGCGTCGGGAGCGGTGGTCATCTGTATTGGCGCTTTCCAGGGGCTAGTTGGGTGGAGGTGAGGGCCCTGGGTTGGGGCCTCGGCTGCTACTGTTGATCTGCTGCTGCCGGTGCAGATGGCTCCCCTGATGGCGTTTCCTGTTCTAACCTGGGTCATCTGCTCTCAGCCCAGTGTCCATTTTATTGTCTATTTTAATGTCATTTTCATGTTGCTTTGGAGTGTACATGGGGATATGATTGGCGGGAGGGGGGTATAAATGTTTAACTTGTTTGTGTCTATAGGGTTTGGGATTGGGGAGGGGGGATATATATGTTGGGTTCTTTTTTAATTTTTTTTAGCACTTTGAACTGCATTTCATTGTATGAAAGGTGCTTTATAAATAAAGTTGAAGTTGATTAATTCACATATTGCCACTCCATCACAGGGGAATAAAGAGGAACACAGGACAAATAACCATAACTATGATCAATTTAGAGTAACCAGTTTGAACATGCCATTTCAGGATTACAATAGTCAGTATTTCAGAGTGGCTATCACAAAGCCCTGATCTATAGAATGTTTTTGGGCAGAACAGAATAGGTGTCTGTGAGCATAATGACACACAAGCCTGACTCAGATACTCCAAATCTTTTTGAATGAATGGACATAAACTCCAGAGAACTACTGGAAGAAGCTTAAGGAAGCATACCCAAAACATTTTAACTAAAAGAAAGAGTTCAAATATATGCTAACCTCTGAATTTAAGGAACGTGGAAAAAAATCTCATCATTCTTCCTCAAGATGCATAATTTTGGTAAACAAAACTGACCTAAAAACGGAAAAGATTAGTCTGAATGAATGTTTAGCAGTGAAAAAAAAATGGTTTCATATGTTTTTAGACTGTGAGAAGATCTGCCTTTAACTGTCAATTTAAAAAAAAGTCTTTAGGAAAAAATTGTATTTTTGTATAGAGGTAGAGGCTTAAAATATCCATATAAAAAAAGGATGAAATATAATAGGATGGGTATTTTTGCTAAAGTTTAAAATACATTGATAAATGCTGTGTCTTACTTATATTTGTTTTTTTCTCTGCTTTGGTATCATGAATGTAAACATGAGTGGATTACCTTAGATGCATCAACCAAGTTATGAATAGGTGCTAGGACACAGCTGTCTTCTATATCGCCATATCTACCATTTTCCATACAAACTGCTGTCAGTTTCCCCACCATGTCTTCTTCACAGGGTACCTCCACCCTGGAGTGTACTGATCCATTACCAAATGGTCGATCTGTACATTTGATATCTAAAGATAGAAGAATATAGTAAGCTGCTTTAAACCTTTTGTCTGAATGTTAGTGAAGATTGGTACAAAATTACAGCTACATTATAAAACTTTCCACACTAAAGTAATGCAAAACAATTTTTTTTTACAATCGTTAGCAACAGGATGCTGTATCAATATGGCAACCTAAATAATCATATTTACATTTGCCTATTCATACCAGATCTATACCATGTCCTTAAAGGGGAAGTGACATTTCTTTGCAACGTAAACTTTATTTATATCATGCGTTACATTCACTTTCTCCCCTAAACAAGTTTGGAGCCACATGAAGACCTTTGTGAGATATTTCGATCAGCGAATAGCAATATAATGGGGGGTTGTTGAAGCAGCCAAAGAGCAGCCTCTAAATAAGGTATTATCTGCCATAAAACTCCTTCATTTCACCATTCACATTGTGTATGGGTTAGTTTACACTAATCACAATTAGTAAAGTAATTTAGCTTCACTTCCAAACAAATCAATATAAGCCTTGTTCTTCAAGCATCTAGATTCATACTAAACTGTGACATTCATACTAAACATATTCCAGACGCGGAGGGAGCCTGGAACCAAGGGTCCAGTTGGATCATAGGCGGAGGACGAGCTTGGAGCAGGGCTGGAATGTACCTGCTGGAACTAATCCAAAAGCCATTGCAGACCTCGAACGGGACAACCGCAGAGGAGACCTGCATGTTCAGGGACAGTTCCGCCCTGATCAGCACCGCGGCCATGAAGTAGGTTGCGAGGAGACAAAAGAGCGGAGGTACTTGCCCACCATCTGATTGGCCCTCTCCGTCTGCCCGTTTGTCTCCAGTTGGTAACCAGAAGAAAGGCTGATGGTGGACTAGATTGTACCGGTTCCGCAGGTCGAGGCGAGTAAAGATGGAGGCTTTGGATAGAGAGTCTAACACAGTGTTCAAAGGAAGTGGATGACGATCTTTAATGGTTATTTTATTTAAGCCCCGGTAATCAATAGAATAGAATAGAATAATCCTTCAATAGTCCCACCAGGGGAAATTCGGTCGTAAACAGCAGCCAAAGAAACAACAAATATACAACATATGAAACAGAACAGAAAAATATATACAATAAAAATACAATAATAGACAGAATATGTACATCAACACAGAATAAGAATATGTACATCAGGTTGAAAATAATGTGCAAATTATAGCGGTGTGGTTGTTTATAGAAAAATGTAAGATAAAGTGCAGGTGTAGAATATTTACATTTGTTGGGAGCAGTTTTTGTTGTACAGTCTGACAGCTGCAGGGAGGAAGGACCTGCGGAAACGCTCCTTTGTACATCTAGGATGCAGCAGTCTGTCACTGAAGGAGCTCTGCAGTTCAGCAACATTTCCATGCATGGGGTGGGAGACTCTGTCCATCAGAGATGTTATTTTAGCCAGAGTCATTCTGTCTCCCACCACCTGCACTGGATCCAGGCTGCATCCTTGAACAGAGCTGGCCTTTCTGATGAGTTTATCCAACCTCTTCCTCTCAGCTGTTGATAAACTGCTGCTCCAATATACAGTACTGTAAAAAATGACGGAGGCCACCACAGAGTCATAGAAGGTCCTTAACAGCGCTCCCTGGACTCCAAATGACCTCAGCCTCCTCAGCAGGTAGAGTCTGCTCTGACCCTTCCTGTAAAGAGCATCAGTGTTGTGGCTCCAGTCCAGCTTATTGTTTAGGTGAACACCCAGGTACCTATAAGAGTCCACTATCTCAATGTCCACTCCCTGGATGTTCACCGATGTCAGTGTGGTGGGTCTGTGTCTCCGGAAGTCCACCACCAACTCCTTGGTTTTTCCAGCGTTGATCCGCAGGTGGTTCTGCTGGCACCAGTCCACAAAGTCCAGAGTCCTCTGTCTGTACTCTGAGTCGCCATCACCTGTAATGAGTCCAACTATGGCAGAGTCATCAGAGAACTTCTGTAGGTGGCAGCATGGGGAGTTGATGGAGAAGTCAGCAGTGTAGAGGGTGAAGAGGAATGGTACCAACACGGTTCCCTGTGGGGCCCCCGTACTGCAGACCAGCGTGTCAGAGACACAGCCCTGTGTCCTCACATACTGTGGGGTAGTCTAGTATCCACTGGGACATGTGATGGTCCACTCCTGACAGCTCCAGCTTGTCCCTCAGGAGTCGTGGCTGGATGGTGTTGAAAGCACTGGAGAAATCAAAGAACATGATCCTCACAGAGCTTCCAGGTTTCTCCATGTGAGTCAGAGCTTGGTGCAGCAGGTAGATGATGGCGTCCTCCACCCCGATGCCGGGTTGGTAAGCAAACTGCAGTGGATCCAATGAAGACCCCACCAGGGGGCGCAGATGGTTAAGGACCAACCTCTCCAGGGTCTTCATCAGATGCGATGTCAAGGCTACCGGCCTGTAGCTGCTAAGGTCCTTGGGGTGGGAGGTCTTTGGTACTGGTACCACACAGGAGGTCTTCCATAGCTGTGGTACTTTCCCCAGCAACAGGCTCAGGTTGAACAAATGTCCTAAAATGCCACACAGTTCATCTGCGCAGCACCTCAGCAGCCTGGAGCTGATGCCATCTGGACCTGCAGCCTTCCGCACTTTGATCTTACGAAGCTCTTTCCTCACCTGGAGTGCTGAGAGGGACAAGATGGTTGGTGGAGGGGGATGTGTGCTGGAGTCCTCAGAAGCTGGGTGTGAGTGTGATGGCTGGGAGCTGAGAGGTGTGAAATCCTGAGATGAAAGGCAGCTTCAGGAGATGAGGGAGATTGCAGCAGTGGGCACGATGCTGGGGGAGGGGTGGGTGGCTGATCAAACCTATTAAAGTATTTATTCAGGTCACTCACCCACCCCACGTCTCCGGCAGTCTGGGGACTTGATGGTCTTTGTCCAGAGATGGTCCTCAGGCTGCCCCACACACCTCTGATGTTGTCCTGCTGCAGCTGATCCTCCATCTTCCTCCTGTAGTTGTCCTTCCCTTGCCAGATCTTCCATTTCAGTTTCTTCTGGACAACTTTCAGCTCCTGTTTGTCTCCTGACCTGAAAGCTCTCTTCTTCTCCTTGAGGAGAGCCTTTATTTCAGGTTTTATCCATGGCTTGTTGTTAGAATAACACCGTACCTTTATGACTGGAACGGTGTTGTCCACACAGAAGTTAATGTAGTCCGTAATGCAGTCTGTGATGCTGTTGATGTCATCCTCCAAAGGGCTGCAGAGGTTGTCCCACACAGTAGAACGGAAACAGTCTCTCAGAGCCTCTTCAACCTCTGCCGACCATTTCCTTATTGTGCATTTCACAACTGGTTCTCTGTGTACAAGAGGTTTATACACAGGTTGGAGATGAACCAGGTTGTGGTCTGAGCCCCCCAGAGGAGGGAGAGGGGATGAGCTGTATGCCTCCTTGGTGTTGGCATACAATAAGTCCAATGTTTAATTGTCTCTGGTATGGCAGGTGACATACTGGGTGAAGGTGGGGAGAGTGGAGGACAGGGAGATGTGATTAAAGTCCCCAGAGATCAGAAAAGGGGCCTGAGGGTGCTGTGTGTGGAGTCTGCTGGTTACAGAGTGCAGGACATCACAGGCTGCAGCAGCGTTAGCAGAGGGCGGTACATACACAGCTATCACAATAACGTGTGTAAACTCCCGCGGTAGTATGGTCTCATGCTAACAGCTAGCAGCTCGATGTCCTTACAGCAAAGCGTCTCTTTGATAGATAAATGACCAGAGTTACACCATCTATCATTCACAAACACAGCCAGACCCCCTCCTCTCTTCTTACCACTCTCCGTTGTTCTGTTGGCGCGGATCAGATGAAAACCATCAATGTTTATGTGTGAGTCCGGAGTTAGCGCGGTTAGCCACGTCTCTGTGAAGCACATCAGGCTGCTCTCCCTGTAGCTCCTCTGATGTCGGGTTAGAGCCGCCAGCTCGTCCACTTTGTTGGGTAGAGATCTCACGTTCCCCATGACAACAGATGGAATCGCTGGCAGGTACCTCCTAACCTTACTGCGTCGCCCGATTCCAGCCCAACAACCGTGTCTCTTTCTCTTCACCTCGCGGGGAATGTTAAGTCGCTGGGCTGCAGGCAACACGGTGGAGGCGCTTAAGGCTAACAGCTGATCCCTGCTGTAAACAGTGGGAGAGTGAGACTCAACGCGCTCTCCGGACACAGATGCGGTAAAAAGTGTGAAGAGGAATACAAATTTCCACAAACTTCTGAGCTCCATTTTGTGCAGGAGCAGGACAAAACACAGAAATAAAAGAACAACAAAAAGACATATATTACTTAAAAAAGGACTCGATCGGACTGAGCTGCTGTTACTGGCTGCCTGCTCTGAGCAGAGATGGAGGGTCACCTCTTTCTTCTTAACTAAGAAGAACCCTGCCAACGCAGGAGAAGTGGAAGGGCAGCTGAATCCCTGGTAGAGAGCCTCTGAAATGTAGGTCTCCATCTGCTCTGTCTCCTCCCAGGAGAGTGGAAACTGGCGGCCACGCGGGGGCACAGCCCCTGGCAGGAGATTGATGGCCATGTCGTAGGAGCGATGGGGTGGAAGTTGGGAAGTTTTCTTTTTACCGAAAACTTCAGCCAGATCGCGTTAAGGTGGGGGGGATCTCCTCCAGGTCCATGATTGGAATGACCTCCGAGGCCCTGGTTGATGGTGGGAGGAGACATCGGGGTGAGCAGGAGGGACCCCAACTGAGGATTTGCTGCATGAACCAGGAGTTCTGGTGGTCATGTGTTCGGAACCAGGGGTACCCAAAGATGAGTGGTGTAGAACTGGAAACGATGACAAGGAAGCTGATGAGTGCCATGTGATCGTCAACCTACATCCGGATTTCTGTGGTGCGGTGTCTTATGGGACTGGGCTGTAGCGGACGTCCATCAATGGAGGTCTACGGTACGGTTCGCTGTAACAGCTGCAAAGGTAGTTGTAATCTCTCCTCCAGCCGGAGTGGGCAGTGACACAGGGACTGCGCTGTTGACCCACAGTAGGCGCATAACCGCTTTCTGCGCTCTCTCCCTTCTCCTTAGGGGGGAGATGGCGGGGCTGCATCGGCTCCTCTTGATTCTCCTAACGGGGGCGTGGCGAGGCGGAGCTGGCCTCAGGTGGGCGGAGCTGAAAGGGGCGGCGTGTTGGAGAGCGGACCGGTTGTTTGGGGCGGCAGATCACACGGCGGTCGATCTCGAGGGCCTGGGTCACTGCTGCGTCGAGCGTTTTGGGAGCCTCCCGGCCAACCATCTCGTATTTAATGTAGCCGGCTAACCCCTCCAAGAAGATTGACTTTAGGGCACTATCGCTCCAAGGCAGTTTGGCAGGCAGGGTGCGGAATTCGGCCACAAAGAGGTGAATTGGCTGGTTGCGCTGCCGTCGGTGGAGAAGCTGAGCCACATGTTGACCTCACTGCATGGAAGGATGAAGGTCTTCCGGAGTTCCACTACAAACAGCACGTAGGCGTTGCATAAAGGGCGACTTCTGGTTGTAGAGCGCTGCAGCCCACTCCTGCGCCCTCCCGGACCGCAGCAAAGTGAGCAGAGCCACCCTGGAAGCTGAGGCGGCGTACATGACTGGTTGGCACCTGAAGATCATGGGTGGCTATCAGAACATTTGGCTTGCTGTCAGAGCCGTTCCCTTTCTCTGGGAGACAAATCTGTGGTTTGACAGTGGAGGACAACCGTTGCTGGAGCATGTTGACGATTCCAGCCAAACGGATGTGAGTGTCGGAAATTGTCTCAAACTTGAAGTTAAGACGATCGACCATGCCTCTGAGTTGGACCACTTCGGTCTGTATTTCCACTTGAACATTTGTTGTGGGCTAGGTCATCCTGTCAGGGAGCAGTGATCAGACACAGGGTGCTGCTGGAAAGGTAGATGTTCCAGACGCGGAGCGAGCCTGGAGCTGAGGATCCAGTTGGATCAGAGGCAGAGGACGAGCTAATCCAAAAAGGCATCTTGGATAAGACTACTAGCTGTAGGAAGCTGCTGGAGTCTGGGACAACAAAGTGTTGCACTGGTGCGGATCGGGAGCTGAGCTTCAGAACAAGGCTGATGACTGAGCACTGTGCTGGTGAGTGAGTGGAGCGTTTGAATGTGTGGATGAGGAGATTCATTATTTTCTTCTTTTGTAGTTTTTCCTCTTTTTCCTCTATTATTCCTCTATTATTCCACATACATATGTAGTAATTTGTTGTTCAATGAATGTCAAAAGCTCATTCCTTCACCTTTTATTTAATTACCTCAGCCTTAAACTGGCAATCATAAAGAATAACTCAGACTGAACAATTTACCTATTATTATTATGATCATTTTTACGCAGTTATTAATAACATTAATAATTTCCTTAAGCAGTTATTTATAAATATTTATAGCCAGTCCACTTTAAGTGGATCCAGACTTGTCTGGGTAAGTAAATGAATGTAATGCATGCCAAGGTTCAAGTTGTAAAAAACAGTATTTCCCCTTTAATAAGTCTTTTTGCATTTATTATTGCAGAACCCATTTTGTCCATTGCAACTGTTAGATTGTATTTCATTACAATAAATAAACAATCAGACACTAAGGGCGTTTTCACTTGGTAAGGGAGTCCTTACTCGGATACCGTATTTAGTCACAATTCACTTATTTCGTACGATGTGAACACAGACTGGACCGTGCCAGGATACGGCCAGAGAGACCTGCCTTGGAGGTAGTATCCGAGTCCAGGTACGAGCGGTCATGGATCATGTGAACACAACCCGTACTCTGGCCGTACTCAAGACAATAGACGCGCTTCACACGGAAATGACGACATCGCCGGCCGAAATTACAGAATCACCTCGCGACCATAAAAATACCAAAACAACACGATTTAAGCATTCCGCAGCAACACAGCAGATTAAAAAACGGTGGGTTTACTACAACACTCACCCTGTAGATGGCTTCAGGTAGCAGCTGACCAGTAGACCAGTTTGTTTACATTCTAGGCTGTCGCTCATTTTATGACGTCGGTACTTCTCACTCCTTTGTTTGTTGGAAAACTACAGAATTATTTGTATACCGCCACCTGCTGTTTAGTTGTAGTAAAACACTGGATTCCAGTACGTGTCAAATATGTGCCATCTGAACAGAAGAAATTTGCATTTTCTCTGGCCGTATTCTGGCACGGCCACACATGTGAAAACGGCCTAAGACCTTATTCATACTGTACTGCCCTCAGTCTTCTGTAGTGTCTGCTTGACTAGTGTTTGGATTCATTTTTCACAAACGAACAGAACAGACTGCATTTCCTAGCATTCCTACCTGTGGCCTCAATGCATTAACAGTGGTTTACTGCAAACGGTGACAATACAAAGTTTACAAAGGGGGCATTAATGAGCACCATTCTTTGTCTCTCTGCAATTATTAGAGAAACCCTTTAAGATTACTTGGTGTATGCACAGTTACTTTCCACTGCGTTTTGTGTTCATACTTTCAGAGGAGACTCAGTGTCTGGTAATATCAAGGTGTTTCTAATGGAGAACCTGGTGCCCTTTCATTGATAGATTAAGAACTTAAACTTTATCAAAAATTATATTAAAATTACATAAATGATGAGAATCAATTATATTATTCTAAACCAGACAACATCAATGGGAAGTTAGTATGATGTAAATTTCATCATCTCTACCCACCCATTTGGATAATGTAGGATGTTTGTGTGCAACCTAAACTTGAAGAATAATACTAACAGTCACAGAGTGGTGCCAAACACACATATAATAACAATAATGCAACGAAGAAAGATCTGCTGATTATCTACCTTTGGATAGTTTAAATTCAGAAATAGGGCTGGGTATCAATTCAAAGTTCAAGAATGGATTTTATTCTGATTCTCAAGAGTTAGAACTGATCCTCCCAATCCGATTCAGTCGGATTCAATTTGATCTAGTTTGATATTGATATGCATCATTGATATTAAAAAATTTTTTTTTTTTTTTTTGCTGTTATCTTAATTGTATGCCTATAATTCAATGATGCAACACTGGGTGACCCTTTCAGATACAAGACTAATAATGGATGGCCGGGGTTTTTTTCTTCCTATTTTAGCTGTAAATAAGGCAAACTATTTAAAAAAAAAAATGAAATCAATCTTTGAACTTGTGAATCGATTCGATTTGTATAAGAATTGATTCACAATTGATTTTCCGATTTTTTTTTTCAACACAGCATTACTCAGGAATCTGTATAGTACTAATCTGGCTGGTGGTTGAAATTTAATCAAGAGAAAGATGAAAATGTAAGAATACCTTCAACGTGTTTACATGTATAGAGCAGTATGTGGTCAACACTGCTGTCAAACATTTGAAATAGATGTTCACTGCTTCGTTGACTAATTGTGGCTTCCACTATTTAGTGAGGACATCAGGATAGTTCCATTAATCATGTAAGAAACACATGTATACATTTAGAAGTAAATACACATATTTAAAACACTTTTTACATTAATTAATGCATACAAATCAGTAAACTACAAGCGTCTCACCTGTTGAAATAACCTGCAAGACAAATAAATGCCAAAATTACTCTTCATGTTAAAACTTTGCACATTTACTCAACATATGTCATTTAGTTGTAATATTACAAAACATAAGGACACACATAAAATAAATGACTGTACACCTGAGATATAAACACAGCTCTGATCAGAAAGTCAGATGCTTTGGTCCACATTGTCAGTCTGAAAAAAAGAGAAATGTGGCATTAGGAAAAATTATGTTTTACATGTCTATATAGGTATACATATAGGTACATATTGGCCCTGCGACAGACTGGCGTCCTGTCCAGGGTGTACCCTGCCTTACGCCTGTTAACTGCTGGGATAGGCTCCAGCTGCCCCCGCGACCCTGAATTGGATAAGCGGCTAAGATAATGGATGGATGGATGGATGGATGGATGGATGTCTATATAGGTATACATATAGGTATACCGATTTAAATAATGTAAACTCTAAATTGTCTAAACTTAGTCTGAGTTAGTCCTCTGCATTTTTCTTACTTCTAGCACAATTTTATGTGTATACAAAGTCATCAGCTTGGTTTAGGTATTGCTGTCTTTGTATAACTCAGTTATGTTGAGTGATTGTCTAGTTTGGTTGATGGTAAGTCAGATGATCTGCGGAATGAGCATGTAGGTACATATTCTATTTTTATGATCTGCTGTCTGTTCTATCTTTGTATTGATTTTTGTCAATGTTAAGGGTTGAACAGGAACCTTCTAACATTTCAGTTAATGAGTCAGATGTTGTCCTCAAAAATTCCATTATTACTTGTGAAGTGTAGAAATTATTTTATTTCTCTTAGAAAAAATAATTTTAACCTATTCAGCTTTTGTCATTTTGCTAAGAAAAAACAAGTAGTTAACCTTTTCTGAATGTAAAGATGACAATTTCTTAATAATTTTGGACAACTATGAACATCCTCTGCATAGGATTATCCTAGAAACATTGGTCAGAGGCTTATTCAGTTTCACTGCAACACAGACTGCTACAAAAGATTGTTCCTGCCTATAGCCATCAGGATCTAAAGCTCCATGAATTAAATCACTAAAGTATTTTTTAATTGAATCCTTCAGTTAGAGTTGAATGAGCACAGAGCAAGTGTTAATGTTTGTTCACATAGACACGTCTCACTGCGTGCAAATTGATCAGTGCATGCTCAAGTTGGTGGCACAAATATTATGCCATACATTTCTATTCAGGTGGGTCATGGATACATTTTTTCCCCTTGATTATCTAAAATATGTGTTGTTAGGCAACCTTACCTCGGGGAATGCAACTTCTGTGCTTGTCATGGATTGTCCATAAAAAACACCATGTTCAAACATAAGGATGTCCATGTGTGCACTTGGCACCAGGGCACCCTAAGTTGCAGCTGGATGATCGATTTGGTTGTCGTTTCATCTGTTTATCTGAGCTGCATGTTTTGGACACTTGAGTGAAGAGAAGGGCGGAGCTATCAACTGACCACTACCTGGTGGTGAGTCGGCTCCATTGGTGGAGGAGGATGCCGGACAGACCTGGCAGGCCCAAACATGTTGTGAGAGTCAGCTGGAAACATCCGGCAGAGTCTCCTGTCAGAAGGAATTTCAATTCTCACCTCCGGCAGAACTTCGAACACGTCCCAGGATAGGTGGGGGACATTGAGTTCAGACTGGGCCATGTTCCTAACTTCTATTGTCGAGGTGGCTGACAATAGCTGTGGCCGCAAGGTGGTCGGTGCCTGTCACGGCAGCAACCCTTGAACCTGCTGGTGGATACCGGTGGTGACGGATGCTGTCAAGCTGAAAGAGTGTATTCTGGAGAATACCAGAATGGCCGGTGCAGCAGGATGGCCGCCGGCCTCTGTGCAGCCTTCACATAATTTTTTTGTTTTAATTTTTTTCTCTTGTCTTGCTTATAATCGACTGTTCCATGTCCAAACTGATAGGTGGCAACATTGCGCCTGCAGGCCCATAGATGCGCAAGCTCACTCTTCAATACTCGTCACTCAACCGTGCCACACGGCTGTGCAGTGGCCACAACACAGAGACAGAGAGATGAGGAACAGATACATGAGCAGGTGGAAGTTCCCCAGAAAAGTGCAAGGCATGTAAGTATAGGAGGATAATTAGGGTTACTTGTTAGTTAATCTGATGTTAGCAAATGTTATTTCAGGTGGCTACATTTTTATCTATACCCCAATGAAACAAAACTATTGCGCTTTTTACAGTTGGTTAGCTATGACACACAACACAATATAAACATGCCACAGCATCAACATGAAAGCAGAAGAAATATTTAATAATAGTAATTAACCGTTTTTTATGCACACTGCAAAAACTGCCCATCTAATCAAGTCAAAAAATCTTCCAGCTAAAAACTCTTTTTAGTCTTGTTTTGAGACTTATATACTAAGCAGGAGCAGAAGGTGTTCGTTTATTAATCTTATTTAACGTATATGTCTTATATGTAGAATTCTCACCAAGTGCAATTTGTCTTGTTTCATTGGCAGATTATTTCTTTTAATTTAAGAAGCTTTCAATTAAAATCAAGTATTTTAAGGGTTAGGTTATTACCATTTACCAACTCAAACCTTTTTTTGTGTGTGTTTTATGTAGTTACCTCTTCTGCATCTTATTCAGCAGGGAAACATTTCAAATGATAGTCTGGACTTTGTAAGAAAAAAAGAGAGAGAGGGACATGATTTTAAAAAAAGGGACCAAAGCTCCCTCCTCCTCCCTTTCTGATTGGTCTTGAAGCCGCGCCTACTTTTCCCTGCACGCACCAGGTCAATGGGCCAAGACGTGCGGAGGAGAGAGAGAAAACAACCAGAGTGTCAACAATGGAGTTATCGGAGGTGAGGATGCTTTTTTGGTTTGAAATCGGTATCTTCTGCTCTTGAGCTGAGTGTTGATCCATAGCTGCACTCGGGACTAATGGCGGAGGCTTGATTCGGAGGCTCTGTGTAAACAGAAAACTGAGCACGAGCACACAGCTTTTGTTATAATTGACAGCCCTTGGCATGACTTTATTGGTTCAAGTGGACGTTACCATGGCTTTTGAGACATAGCTGAGATACGGGAAGGCGGGGCTTACCCGTAATGTTATAATTCATAAAATTACTTATTTTATATCAACATTTAAGCCAGGAGGATTGTTTAATACAATTCTTAAAATGTATAATTCATTTAGAGATCCAGACTATCACTTTAAAGAGTGTTGTTTATTTCTCTGAGTATTCAAGTTAACTGTATAATCACAGCCTCTTCACATTTTGATTTACATAACCTATAACATTTGTTTTTATGTCTTTTGGGTAGTCACCTCACCTGTAATCAGATTAGCCTTCCTTTGTTAGCCTGCTGGCTAACGCCCTTTGGAGCCCCCTTTCACCAACCACGGAAGACTGGGAGAACTTTAATCGTTAATAAGGTCTGTTTGGGCATAGGCACATTTGTTTAGGATGACTAATTTTTAAAGTGTGTATCATTATTGTTATTAACTTGTATACGTTTTCATCTGCTATCTGTTTGGATAAACCAGGCTTCTCAGCAGTTTTAACAAGTGTTTTAAAAGATTTTACGACAAAGAGTAATTTTAAATCCTGCAATTTAAGTTACTCAGTCAAACAAGAGCTTCAATTTTCTTTGTTTAATTTTTAAAAAATGCATTTGAGCTGCTCCAATCGCCCCACGTGTGCTACCCGGAAGCTAGTTGCTAAAGATAAGCCCACTTGTTCTGCACTAGGCCTGCATTCAATAGATAATCTGAGGTGTTCAAATAGAGATTAGTTCATAATAGATTAAGAACAGACACTAATTTTATCATTATAATCTTTATCGTATTTGAACCCCTTATTGCATCATAATACTGGAATTAAATTGTTTACTGCCATAATCAATCTAAATAGTGGTAATTTTCCAAAGGTCAATGACTTCTTATCTAGATCATTTTTAAACAAACATTTCTTGATCCAAATAATGTTTTAATTTTGCTTACAATGTTTTAACGGGTTTCACATAAATCGTTGGTGCTAATTAGTTAAAACTAATTACAATTAGTAAACTAATTTGGCTTTCCTTCCAGCTTCTGCAAATGAAGCCTTGGTTCTTAAAGCATCCAGATTCATCCAAAACTATAACATCATAATTCATGGTTTCTATTTTTATTGCATTTTTATCCATTCGTGTTCTTTTATTTTTAGTTATTCATTTATTTTGATCAGTAATGTTTTAGTTACTAGCTTGGTAATTAAATGTTTGTTGTTTTCTTCTTTTGTAAATACCCTTTTGTATTTGGATCACTGTCATTTTATTCCAATACAAGTTCCATGTGCAATACACATTAAGAATTAATTAATTCATGAAAATATTTTCACTGGTCCCGCTGAAGCTACACGTACAAGATACGTGTAGCGACATCACTACAGTGAGACGCTCTGATTGGTTGCTGCACTGCGTTAAGTGTGTTATAAGTCTGTCAAAAGTTCAACTGGCTGAACTTCTGCGTTGCTTGTATTTGCTATGTTGCTGCTTGCAGCAAAGGTAACGCTTGAAAAGTTGAAGGAGCCAACGCACAAAACACACTGCAGAGACGCTGACAGACCTCTGAGGTACTCGACCATAGACTTAACATGTAATCTTGCTGCAACTGACGCTGGCGTTTGGGGTGGTATGAACGCACCATTAATGCTGTGTTGTGACCAAAGAGAGAAAAAAAAAAAACGTTCTCACTCTCTTCTGACCCAGAGACTAGTACAAGTTTTTAGAATGATTAATAAGTGATTATTTCTAAATGTTAAGTGCTGCTGAGCAGGGAGGTATCCAGGAGCTTAATAAAGATGGGCTAAAAGGGCATGGGGTGGTTCTGAAACTGTAACATCAAATATGATTTATTTTATAAAATAAATAAAGGTAGTTATGGTATAAAATTATATTACACATCAGTTAGCTAAACACACATCTGGTGTGGATATAAAAAAAGAAAAAGAAAAAAGAACAAAAAAAAAATCCCACAGATAAAAAAATAAAGTTAAAAAACGTTATGTTGCAATGAAAACTCTTGTTCATTACGATTTACTTCATAATTGCAACCGGAAGTGTTGTATTCATTGTTGCAAAACTTGTTCTGTATATTGTTTGTTATCAAAACCTTTGATCTGAAGATCAATGCTGATGTTACTGTGGAAAAAAGGCATTTTAAATAAAGAGGTGAGAGAGATTTCTTCATTTTAGTTGGAGGTTTAATTATATTTCTTTGGATGCTCAGATACAGTGTTGTGATGACAATTGCAAAAGCTGGATCCTCCTGCCTTCCCACTAAAATGCCAGTGAATTACTGTATAAGGAATCTAAAGGCCTTGGGCTAATCTCAAACTAAGAGTAAACAAAATTATTTACTAAAATCCCTCAGACTCTCAGGCGCCAAGACCAGCTGAAACCAGTCTATCCAAGGCCTGTCAGCATTTTTCAGTATCTCAGGGTCGTCTTCACAGAGACGCTAACGTGTTATTTTTATGTTATAATACAGTTAATATGAGCATTTGGTGATACACAGAACAAATAGTTTTTAACAAATATCTCAATATAAAGTTTCCATAACATTATGTAAATAGTTTTCTGATCAGCAATAAATATAACAATTTCTGTTCAACCCATATCAATTGCATGCTTAACAAACACATACTGGTGAAAGCAACGTCCATTTCAAAATAACCCAGCCCATTTCCAGATTAGGCCCAGCCCAGTCCTAGTACAGATACAGTTTAACAGATACAGATAATGCTGCACTTGCTAATCCCTACAAATAACACTAATTAATAACCATTGCCATGCGCAAGTAGGAAATACATGTTTATAATGTATACACTGCCACTTGAAAGTATATGTGGTATGTTGATCTTCAGTTGTTCTGCAGAATCGAATATCTGCAGTTGCAACACAGAGTTAAATCCAAGTTGGAGGGGAGAGGAAGATTCTCCTTAGCTAGACCAACAAACTTAAAACATTTTTTGCCTCGTCAGTTTTTTGCTAGTTGCAAATAATTGGGAAAGGTTACATGGCAGCAATACTAAGGATGATTAATACTAAGGACATTAAGCATGATTTCCTATTTGTGAAAAGAATTGGGATCAGGGTAACTCTTGTTTACATTTCTGACATTAAAATATATGGACTATGCCGTGTACATGTGTTTAAACTACGAATAAAGCACTTTTGCCAAGTACGAGTATCTTACCAGTAATACGAGTCAATATCTGTGCTCGGATTGAATAAAAAATCTCATTGGGCAGCTGACCATATCTGGATTCTGTTATAGTCGCAGCACCTGTCGCCATACTTGCCAACCCTTCCGATTTTCCCAAGAGAGTCCTGAATTTCAGTGCCCCTCCTGAAAGTCTCCCGTAGATGCCATTCTCCCGAATTTCTCCTGATATCTGACGGTGTCGCATATCATAAACACTCCCTGTTTCTTATGAAAAGGATGGAGAATAAACATATTACATTTGCATTTTGGCAAGCAAGGTGCTATGTGGTAAAGTTTCCTCGTTCCAGTCATGAAAAACCATCTCCTTTTTTGATTCCAAAATATGTCACCTACGTGATTTGTGTATGTTCCATGAGGAAAACAATCAGCTGTAATTAGTGACGCACAGCGCAGCAGGCAGCTGCAAGTTTTCAGAATGTCTTTATGTGACGGACAGCTGCAGGTTCAATACTTTGTTTAATCCTCCCAGTTGTCAAGGATTAAAAAGTGTTTCAACCGACCTCACGTACTGCGCTGCGACCAAAGTATGAAAAAATACTTTCTCCTTCTCTTCTGACACAGACGCAGGGGCATATCCAGGAGGTTAATAAAGAGGAAATGGGCCCAGGGTGGGTACTAGTAGCACCAAACTGTAAACCAAACAGACTGTAGCATCAAAATAAAAGCAGAGATGTTCTTCTAGTGGGGACCCAATCTGAGCCTGTCACATTTTAGACTTTTCATCTGTAAAATTAAATTTAAAGTAATTTTATTTTGCTAAGGTTTATGTGACAATGTAGCCTCTAACTCTACTTGTTTTTCAAACAATGTAAGTCCAAAAAATAAAGGAAAATCATGAATAAAAACATTCCTACTTTTCACAAAAGCTTTTTCACAAAAAAGCGGAGGGACTTTAATTTGTAAACTTATATTATTGCTGTGGACTGTTATTTTGTCAAATAATTTCACGTTAAAGTATTTCTTCTTTGTTTTTTTTAAATCTCCCTTATTTTGAGTTCTCAAGGTTTGCAATTATGCCTATCTCCTAAACACGACATATTTAATTTCATCTATTGCCTCGCTCTGCTCACTCACACACAGAATACTGAGAAGAGAACAGTGCTCTCTCTCTCTCTCTCTCTCTCACTCAGGTTTGCAGGGTTTTTGTTAACGGTTTCTTCAGCTTCAGGTTTGTTTTTTACTTTGGTTTGTAGTACTTACTTATTAACCAGTAGAGTTTGGTTAAATGTGAGTTTACGTGTTTCAGCGGTGGTGATTGGTAGAAAGCGACTCACGTCTTTGCCTGTTAGGGACTTTTTTTGTTGTCAGCTGGGTCTAAGCACTTTTTTTTACTTCATGAACTAGGTGACACTTTCTTGCTGTATTTTATAAAATAAATAAACGTAGTTGTGGTATAAACTATCACACTGATCATAAAACAATTAAGTTAAAAAAAAGAAAGTTATGTTAAGATGAAAACTCTTTTTCAATACAATTTACTTCATAATTGCAACCGCAAGTGGTGTATTCATTGTTGAAAAACTTGTTCTGCATATAGTTCGTTTGTTATCAAACCCATTGATCTGGGGTCCGTTCCAGAAAGCAGGTTATGTGACATAACCAGATAAGTTTGAGGGTAAATTTGTGGATAAACTCAACTTTCGGTTCCAAAAACGGAGGTATCTTTTAAAGTATGTTAGTAACCATAGCAACTTAATCTCTGAACATAACCTGCTCCTGGTTATGTTCCAGGTAAGTATGTTCCAGAGAGGTTCTGAGCGTGGCGGGAACCTTTAAATGATGATCCTTTGGACGTGAAAGCACAGATTATACTATAATTTTGTCAAAATAACTTTAGTTTTGTCAACCAACAACTGTATGATAAAGCCCATTACATATTACAAACTATTTCACTTGTTAGTAACATGTAAGAGTATTTCAAATAAGATTACAGAACACATTATACGCAGCTAAATAAAATAATCCTGCATTGTGAAATAATGACTACTGCCAAGTGCGTTAAAATGCAATTAACTAGCAGCAATGTTAGTTGTTTAATTGTAATATATTAGTATGTGTTGTAAGCTTCCATTTAACAAAGTCACTGGAAGAAAGATGATGTAGTGCCCCCAGGAATGCCGTCAACCACTGGTCTGTCTTTTTTAAGGGAGAGAACCAACTCCTCAGCTGGGTGAGGGGAGATGGTGGTGGCACCTCAACAGTGAGATGAGCCTCAACCTTATTTTGATTAGCTACGTGACTGGAAGAAAGCACAAAAAATATTTAATATCCTTACATCTCTCAAATAATTATGTGATTTCAATCTTACCTTTTTGGAAAATATTTTTGTGTGTCATTTTGACTTCAGAAAGAGTTATTTTGGATCCAGAAGGATAGCGTCTAATTAAGTTAGAGGGCAATATATGTCTAAGTCTATGTACAATAGTACTGTAATCTCAACAAATTGGTGGCAAAAGAAAGTAGATTTTCAATAATGATCCAACATACAGGAACACATTTTAAATTTTACATTATATCCTCCAGCACCACTTGAATTCAATTGGGGATAAGGGGTAGAAAAAGAATAAATAAAAATTAAGATTGTTGAGAGTATATTTAAGGCTGATGTCTTCATAGGAATTCTCTGTTATTCAAATTTAAGTGCATTGTAATGTTTTAACCTGAAGAGGGCACTCCACTGATGTTTTTTGGTGGAAAATTAATATATTTTTTACTAATATATTTAAAAAAAGCATGGAAATAATAAAGAGACATGTATAACATACTATTAGACACAATTTTTTGCAGTTTATCAGCAAACAAAAATGATTAAGGAGTGAGTTGGACTTTAAACTCAAACACAGTTATTTTTTTGCCAATGTTTTCATAATGATTGACTTAAATTCCTCATTAGTACGTCCAACTCCACCTGTTTGAGGTATTTTGCCTTTTTTCTGTTCAGTTTCCTTTGTGACTCATGAATTATGTGATCCATTGAGAGGGTCTTTATGTTTCAGGGTTAACCAGGAGTAGGTTGATTAACCTGATTCTTATCAGGTGTTCTGGAACCGACATACTCTGGCTAAGTAGGTTTTTGGTTGATTAACCAAGACTTCAGGGTTTACCAATGATAAATTAACCAAGCTTTCTGGAACAGGCCATTAAAGCTCAATGCTGATGTTGTTATGTAAATAGTTTTCTAATCAGAAATAAATATAGCAATTTCTGATCAACCCAAATCAATTAAAGCCCCACCCATTTCACCATAACCTGATCCACTTCCGGGTTAAATCGCATAGTTTGAACTTGCAAATTAAGTTTACTCTATTTTGAAATTTATAAAAGTATACTGAATTATCACTAACATCAGAAACCCTTGTTTTCAAAAAGTAATAACTGCTGGTATGATTAAAAGGACGATTTATATTTATATTCGATGAATAGTTTTTCTTTCATGTTGCATTTCCTGAGGGCAAGTAAATACGTGTTTAAAGTATTAGTGAGTGCTGGCCTGGGGATATTAACATTTGAAAATAAAGAAAGGGCGCTGGGTTGTGACTGAAAGAACAAGATCAAAAGCAACTGAAATGAGTTTCATCTTCAGCTTCTCACTCTATCTTAGAAACAGAGAGAAGCTCAGTAATCCAGGAGGAGCTCAGAGCAGAGCCAAAGCTCCTCCACATCTAGACAAGCTAGGAATAAAAGTATCTTAGTAGTAGTATCTTTACTGGATGTATAAAATTCTTATCTACCATATAAAGTACAGCATAAAATATGCAAATGTCAGAGGTCACGTGGGATTGTCTTTTTTTTTCTATTTGCATTTTTGAGTCATTCTTGTTCATTCGTGCTTAGCTTTAGTTATTATTTTCCTAGGATCCGTTTCATATCTTTGACTTCTGAGTATATTCTTTAGTTGTATTTTAATCCTTTTTACAGATCATTGTTTGAATTATGTTTTCCTTGTTAGTGTTACTCTTTTTTTGCTACTTTTTATGGAATCAGCTTAAGCTGAAACTGAAAAGACATATTGGCACTGACAATACAATTTGGCATTGAAAAAATAATTGTAACTGAAAATCTTAATTTTGAATCTGAAACAAATGTAGTGACATTATTTTGTATCGAAAGTGAAATAAAAATTGAAAGTGAAAAAAAATTGAATGAAACTCAAAATATATGCATTAAAACAATTAACTCACTTACAAACATCTTCTTCAATGCCATTCTTTTTTTACTGCTGCTGCTTTTCAGCTTCATTCAGCTGATACTCATTTCACGTTGTGCACTCACATGAGGGGCGGGGCTTCAGAGCCGCTGGTGCCTGTTTTCAACTGTCAGTGAATCTGCCATTTTATACCCATTCTCTAACCCAGTAAAGATCACTTGTGTTTTTTTTTTATATCTTTACTTCCAAAATATCCACTTTTAATGCACTTTTTTTTTTTTTCCTAATATTTTTTATACTACGGTCATGTTATTATACTAAGTAAATCACACTTATTCACGAAGTTTAAGATACTGCTGACGGAGCTCATGAAGGTAAAAGTTTTGTGCAGCCCACAGACCATCAACCGACTGAGGGATCAGGACACCAGGTCGAAGAAGACTGATTAAAAAGCCTAAAGGACATTGCAGTCGAACCCATGAAAATAGAACTTCTATGCTACAGTGGGGCAAAAAAGTATTTAGTCAGCCACCGATTGTACAAGTTCTCCCACTTAAAATTATGACAGAGGTCAGTAATTTTCATCATTGGTACACTTCAACTGTAAGAGACAGAATGTGCAAAAAAAAATCCAGGAATTCACATTGTAGGATTTTTAAAGAATTTATTTATAAATTATGGTGGAAAATACGTATTTGGTCACTTCAAACAAGGAAGATCTCTGGCTCTCACAGACCTGTAACTTCTTCTTTAAGAAGCTGTTCTGTCCTCCAATCGTTACCTGTATTAATGGCACCTGTTTGAACTCGTTATCTGTATAAAAGACACCTGTCCACAGCCTCAAACAATCAGAGTCCAAACTCCACTATGGCCAAGACCAAAGAGCTTTCGAAGGACACCAGGAAAAGAATTGTAGACCTGCACCTGACTGGGAAGAGTGAATCTACAATAGGCAAGTAGCTTGGTGTGAAAAAAATCAACTGTGGGAGCAATTATCAGAAAATGGAAGACATACAAGACCACTGATAATCTCCCTCGATCTGGGGCTCCACGCAAGATCTCATCCCGTGGGGTCAAAATGATCATGAGAACGGTGAGCAAAAATCCCAGAACCACAGGGGGGGACCTGATGAATGGCCTGTAGACAGCTGGGACCAAAGTAACAAAGGTTACCATCAGTAACACACTACAACAACAGGGAATCAAATCCTGCAGTGCCAGACGTGTCCCCCTAATTAAGCCAGTGCATGTCCAGGCCCGTCTGAAGTTTGCCAGAGAGCACATGGATGATACAGCAGAGGATTGGGACAATGTCATGTGGTCAGATGAAACCAAAGTAGAACTTTTTGGTATAAACTCAACTCGTCGTGTTAGGCGGAAGAAGAATACTGAGTTGTATCCCAAGAACACCATACCTACTGTGAAGCATGAGGATGGAAACATCATGCTTTGGGGCTGATTTGCTGCTAAGGGGACAGGACGACTGATCCGTGTTAAGGAAAGAATGAATGGGGCCATGTATCGTGAGATTTTGAGCCAAAACCTCCTTCCATCAGTGAGAGCTTTGAAGATGAAATGTGGCTGGGGCTTCCAACAAGACAATGATCCCAAACACACCGCCCGGGCAACGAGGAGTGGCTCCGTAAGAAGCATTTGAAAGTCCTGGAGTGGCCTAGCCAGTCTCCAGACCTCAACCCCATTGAAAATCTGTGGCGGGAGTTGAAAGTCCGTGTTGCTCGGCGACAGCCCCAAAACATCACTGCTCTCGAGAAGATCTGCATGGAGGAATGGGCCAAAATACCAGCTACTGTGTGTGCAAACCTGGTAAAGACCTATAGTAATAGTTGGACCTCTGTTATTGCCAACAAAGGTTATATTACAAAGTATTGAGTTGAACAGTTGAACAATGTGAATTCCTGGATTTTTTTTTCCACATTCTGTCTCTCACAGTTGAAGTGTACTTATGATGAGAATTACTGACCTCTGTCATCATTTTAAGTGGGAGACCTTGCACAATCGGTGGCTGACTAAATACTTTTTTGCCCCACTGTACATCCTTAACCACGAGACCACGATAGCAATCAAATTTAAATTACTCTTTGGGTCTATTTAAACCAAAAGAAAGGACCCAGATGGCGATTAACTTAAAAATGATATCAAAATAAACATTACAGAAGCTATAGCAGTGGATTTTGTCGTAATATGTGTACAATTAAAGATATATAAAATAACTAAAAGTGACCTTTACTGGGTTTAACGGGTATAAAACGGACCAACTCACTGATAGCTGAAAGCAACCACGGCTCTTGCATCTGACGTGAAATGAGTATCAGCTGAATGAAGCTGAGAAGCAGCAGCAGTCAAAAAGATTGCCATTGAAAAAAAAAAGATTGGCATTGATTGTGAGTTAATTGTTTTAATGCATATATTTTGAGTTTCAGTGATATTTTTTTCAAAAAAAATTTTTCACTTCTAATACAGAAGCTTTTATATTTATTTCAGATTAAAAATTAAGATTTTCAGTTACAATTATATTTTTCAATGCTAAATGTTATTTCAGTGCCAATATTTCTTTTCAGTTTCATCTTAAGCTGGTATTGTCCTGATCCCATACCTTTTGTGCCATTTCTATTCCTAAGTCTGTCTTCCTGGTCTCCTTTCACATCTGCAACCTGTTCCAAAGAATCCACCTCTTCCTTGTTCCCAGTATTTAGTACCCTCTCTTCCTTCTCTTTCTTCTTTTAGTTCCAGTTGGTTCCTTTCTTCATCACAGCTTCCATGCAACTTGTTCTCCAAACCAGTTCCTCATGTTGTGATCCCCCCAAAGCGTTATTCTATAAATTCTGCCTTTAATCATTAAAGTTTCTTCTCATCTTATCTTGCCTCCAAAGTCTGCATTTTGGCCATACATGTACCTACTTCATGACATCGCCACAACATAAATGTGTAGCACATCGGTACATTGTTCGATGTGTTTGAAAATGTCTAATGACTTAGACACTGCACTAAGCAAAATACTAAAAAAGTACTAAATATCTTTATGAAAGTATTCTGAATTCCTATTCCTTGAGCTGCTCCAATTTATTATACACATGTAAATGATACGACATTTGTTTGAATCTATTTGTGTGATTTAATTGTAAGCCAATTATTTACTGAGTGAAATATTAATCTGTTCAATGCTTATTATAGTCTGCTGTATACATGCTTTCCATTGCCAGGTTTGAAAAACTGCAACTTTAATCAGCTGCTCCACGTTCAGAACATGTCTAATGTAAAGACTATTCTTTAATTTAATACTTGACAATTGGACAGTAAAATTACTTCCTGTCAAACCCTTTCATGACAAATGTATTTTAATGAAATTAGCTCTTTCATGTAAAAAGAAATTGTAGATTTCTTAGACTATTCAATTAAACATCAGTGATTTTTTCTTCCGCTTTTATATGTCAGCATTACATGGTAAATAAACTGAATTAAACAGCGTTTCTCTAGCCATACTGACCAATCAGAGCAAACTACAAGCTCTCAGCGAGGAGGCAGGCTTTTTCTCTCCCTTCTCCTTCCCTCCTCCTCCTGTGTCTTATCCCACTGCTCTATGTCCTGTGCCTGTATCTGGAGTGTCTTTTTTGCATTTTTTCTCTGAACCAAAACTGAATAAGCGCAAGATGGAAAAGGGCAGCTGGTCTTTGAATGCTATTGAAAAAATCTACTCAACTCTACAAAGCACCGGAAAAGGGCATCCAGTTTATGGTTCTGTTCTGTTTACAAATGTATACTTTAGCATTCCTGATATATTGCATGTATGACAACCCCCCCCCCTCCCAAAAAAATAGGGATAGCCTACCTTTGTTTACTCTTTGTCGCTGGATAGACACGAATTCAGTCCCCTCATATCAAACTGAAGCAGAGTAGAAAAAAACCTGTTCCAAACACTGTGTTTTGATGGAAAGGTTGTCTTTGTAAGGGATAAGGGCAGTGGCAGTGAGGGCTTTGTGGGAGTTGAAGGATGAAAGAGCTTTTTTGTTGTCAATTTGCATTTATGGCCTTCCTCCAGCTGGTATTAATGGAGGACTAACAGAATCATCAGAAAATGTGCAGCTTCCTTTAGCACACAAAATGCAACTGAATTTGGAACATTCACTTAGATGTTGACTTGCAATGCATACTGTCCAATTAAGAATTTTTTAATGTGAATAACATACCATAATTTAGTATATTTAGAAGAATATTCCACAGTTTGCTTGGGAGTCGGGTTTTGGCATAAGTAAATATTCACATCCTTTGTCTCTTTCACCTCTAACTGATCACACAGCAAGTACAAGCAAGCAACAAAATGCATTTCTTATAATCATATAAATAAGTGACCAGAATTCAAATTAAATTCAAAAATACTTTATTGATCCCAGAGGGAAATAAAAGAAAACAAGACTAGTCCAATAAGAAATGTAAAATTAGGTTTTTAGGTTGATATATATTATGTAATTTAATCAAATTATATAGTGCTCAGAATAAAACCCTAATATATTTGTTTCCAAACAAATGAGAAATTCTAGAATTTACAGTTTAGAATGTAAAAATTAAAAATGTCTTAAGTACTGTGATGGACTGGCAACCTGTCTTTGATATACATTGCACCTCTCTCCTTTTGACTACTGGAATTAGTTATTAGCTCAACTGCACCTCAGCTAGAATAGGCAGGTTGCAGTATCTAAATGTTCTGTGGCTTGTTTGGTTTTACAAATTATGCAAAAGATATTGCGTCAGGTTGTCCTGGTGAGGCAGCTAAATAAACAAGTTTGTTCATCTTTCAGAAAAAAGGTGCTTTGTTGCAGTTATTTGCATTAAATTTGTAAGCCCATTTGGAAAAAAAAAAAACCTGGAGGCCTATACACTTAGTCTATAAATATGAAAATTAAAACATTAAAAAAGGATCAAAAGTGTGAGGCTGTGTCTGTGAGAAGATATCTGTGTCAGGAACCTGTGAAAGGAGCCCAGCACCTACCGGACCAAAAGAACCAATCCAGCTTTAGACACCTCTCTCCGGGGGAGCAGTACGGAAGGTTCCGTGGTGGCCTCTGTGCCAACTGTGGGTCACCCAAACACTGTCGCCTCCAGTGCCCACTTCGGCTGGGACACGAGCAGGCCTGGTAAACCTCGGGGAGGTTTTGCCTGGCTCGTCCAGTCCGGCTCAGCCATAACCATTCACACCGCACCTTAAAACAGTTCTCAACACCGGCACTGCAGAAAACTTAATTTCCAACCAACTCATCTCTGAACTGGGTGTTTCAGTGGAGGTTTTAGACCAAGGGCGTCCAACCTTTTATTTTCTGTAAGCTACTTTTACACAATGAAACTAGAGAAGAGCTACTACCGTCATACCATTTATTCACATTGTTACTTTCCATGTGTGAATTTGCTTACAATGTACTGTACGTAACGTGTTCAAAAAAGTTAATGAATATACAGCTTATATTACTGTAGCATTCATTATATTCACCAGTTGCTATCTCTGTTTTTCAATACATCAACATTGTAAAAAAAAAGCGACATTCCTGTTTTGAAACTCATGTTTTTTTTTTTAGCTAATCAAAATTTGGATACTTTCAGATAATATTGTGGCAGGCTGAGAATTTGTACTCCCCCCCCCCCAACAAAAAAGGGCTAAGTTTCCCATCTCCAAGTGTTTCAGTACATATTCAGCCAGTATAATGAACATATAATCCCATAAATTTGAAGAGGTTTGGTAAATGAATAAAAAATTTACCAGGGGGATACATATTGTGGCAGGCTGACAGTATGAAAGTACAAAATTGGGTGATGCATTCTCTTTTTTAATAATTTATTAGCCATAGTTAAATATTATGGGGAGCATTGATCACTTTATTCACAACTGGTTGTCACAGTGAGGAGTCAGAGGTTAAAAGGGAAGTGGCAACATTTAAAACAGGCTGTCAGTCACAAGGTGGTTTTGGCAAAGAGGAGGAATCGGTAGCACTGTTTTTTACCATTAGAAGCTGACGGTGCACCAACCTAACCCATCCCCTGCCTCAACAGTGATTGTGAAAGAGTTGACAAAGTCTTTATGAATTTAATGAGCTGAAAATAAATCAAGATTGTATGCGCAGTGTGTGGGAGTAAATGTCTAGCGCAGCATCGAAACACGGAAGCATTCAAAAAATGGTTAAAACCACATGGACCCCATTTTAGTCAAAAGTCAAAGCATGGGGTCCCCAACTCTAAGCCTCAGGCTGATGCCCTACCAGTTTTAGATGTGTCTCTGCTCCAACACAGCTGCTTTAAATTGCCCAACTTCCTCCTCAGCATGTCAAAGTTCTGCAGAGGCCTGCTAACGAGCCATCATTTCATTCTGGTGAGTTGAACCAGAAAGAACTAAACCTGCAGGATACTGCCCCTCGAGGCCCGGAGTTGGGGACCCCTGATGTATGGTGATGCATTAAGTTGTTTGCTTGTTGATTGAATAATACAACTGAGGAAAGTAGACAGCGCTTTAGTGAGGGAGTGCACGCTCCCGCGTCAAGTGATACAATTTCTGATGGGGATAATTACTTTGGCACAACACCTGGGTCAATGCGCTGGCCTTGTTGTTGGAGAATACTTTTCAGCGCCGTTACCTTATCTTGACGAAGGCTACTCCCCACTGGGCCGCCTCTTATGCCCGGTCTGTTCACCTCCCAGCTCCCACGCCTTGCCAACCCGCTCCAGCTCTCCTCCGCGTTTGGAACGCTAAAGAACCCCTTCTGACACTGACAAAATTACACATCTGTTCAATTTGAACATCACAATGCTAAAAAAAAACAAGTTCCAAGATTAAATCTACTTTAAGTGGACATATCATGTTTTTAAATTCTTCCTTTTTACAACTAAATCATTCAATTGTGGTCTATATAGAGTGGAACTGTAAATCTTATTCATGAATTCCTCATTATTATCCTCTTCCACCCCTGTTCTGAGAAGTGTAGATAAGTCATTTTGGTCCGGTGTCTTTAAATCCAGTTGGGGGCATTACATCCTTTGCCCCCACCAGATTGTGGAACCTTCTGCTCTCTCCCTCCATCAGCTATTTCTGTAGTTTGATAGAGAAACGGTGCAGAAACCTTATATTCGCAAGATGTCAGAAAAGTTTTCCATCCAGCCGCAACTTTTTTTTCCAAACATACACACTAACTATATAAGACAACCGTTTAAAGGCCCAATGTGTCTAAAACATCACTAACAAAATAATACTGTGTAACTTAAAAGCCACGAAAAGAGGCTATTTTTAAATGATGAAGAAAACGATGATACTAAAGGACAATCGTATGTTTAAGCAAGCACACTACAAAAAAAGAAAACGTTAGCAGTTTTAAAGGAACATATGCAGACTGCATTAACAATAAACACTTTAGAAACCAATTAGTTATAGTTAAGCTACTATGAGATAAATCCATCCATCCATCTTCTTAATCGCTTATCCAATTCAGGGTCACGGGGCAGCTGGAGCCTATCCCAGCAAATATCAGGCGTTAGGCAGGGTACACTCTGAACAGGACGCCAGTCTGTTGCAGGGCCAACACAGAGAGACAGACAACCATTCACACTCACATTCATTCCTAGGGACAATTTAGAGTGATCAATTCACCTATCATGCATGTTTTTGGACTGTGGGAGGAAGCCGGAGTACCCGGAGAGAACCCACGCATACACGGGGAGAACATGCAAACTCCATGCAGAAAGACCCTGGGCCGGGATACGAACCCACGACCTTCTTGCTGCAAGGCAACAGCGCTAACCACTGCGCCACCGTGCAGCCCTATGAGATAAATATTCATACAAATACAAATTATTCAATTATATTCAGCTTATTTATATAGCACCTATTCAAAGCAGATGTTCCACACAAGACCCTTAACTTGTTGGTGTGCTACTGTTGGCGTCAAACTAATGTCATTGAATGTGTTAGGATCATGCATTCTCCAACGCTAAAAAAAGTAGAAATTGCCTTTTAAATTGCAGTGTCGCATTTATTATGCTCCTTGGCATATTCAGCCAATTTATAGAAACAATGATCAGAACATATATACGGTAGCCTTTGAATATTATGAAACAAAATAGATGCAGTAACTTTCAAATATAGTAACAAAACAGATTTTAAAGTATTTTTTCAGAAATATGTAAAATTATGTTTCTAAAATTTACTGCATTAATAAACTGCAGCTTACAGAAATATATATGTAACAACAGATTTTTATACAGTAGCTTTCAGAAATATTTATGCAACAAAACTTAATTTTCCCTGCTATCAATATGTCACTTGGATGTGATGTGTTAATAGTAAGACACTTGCACTTGTCTCCCACTCATGCGTTTCTGTGACCTGGGTTGAATAGCGCCAAACGCTGTAATGATACCTCTCTCCAGTTGAAGTCTGTTTCCCTGTTTGGTCTTTATATGTGTCAGAGCTGATCAATTTTAAGCTCCTTGGTTTGGCACAAGGTGTTTATTGAACATTTTTATAATATTCTAATTTTGTGAGAAACTCAGTTTGAGACTTTCATTAGTTCTCAGTTATAATCATGAAAATTAAAAGAATAGAAACATCTTAAATATATCAGCCAGTGTGTAATGAATTAATCTAATGTACATGTTTAATTTTTAATGCAGTTACTGAAATCATATTTTGATATTCTATTTTTATGACCAGCACCTGTACAATTAATTACACTCATCAAAGAGGCAATGAAGGTCATGTTACCTTCTTTAGTTAAGGTAGATAAAGTTCTCGGTCACATTTAAGTAAATTCTATAAATTTCAGAGAATCTTTTAAAATATATATATATAAACATTATAAATATATATATATATATCTCCTGTTGTCAGATTACTCCACTCTGGAAGCTGTTTTTTAAAAGCTGCGTTGGGGTCCTATTTCAATTTGTGCAGCTTTTTGTGTAAAAGGTAATTATTTACTAATGCTACATAGACAAAATCATAAAACAGTCTTGTAAAATTTTGCTGCCTTGTATTGCACACTGTAAAAAATTATTAGTGCGCCCGTCGAATCAATCACACTTTCACACACGTTCTTAATATAATCTATTACAGAAGCAGGACTGGATTTGTGACTCGACACCACCTTCTTTCGTTTTTGGTTCACTGTCTGTTCACTGAACACCTGATGAAATGTGAAACACATTCTGACCTCCTGAGTATCCATCCACGTAACAGGCAATGCAATGCAAGGCAAGTTTAGTTGTAGAGCACAATTCATACACGAGGCAATTCAAAGTGCTTCACAGTTGCATAAATTAAGAAAATGGATAAACAGAAAAAACAAACTTAAATTACAGTAAAAAGCAAGAGTGCAGAAGAAATACTTTCAATTGTCATACAGTATGCACTGGTAAAATGAACTGTTTTCAGCCTGGATTTAAACATTGTTAGAGTTGAGGCTTGTCTCTCATCCTCATGAAAACTTCGATATTTTAGCTGCCTGAAACTGAAATGCAGCCTGACTGTGTTTATTGTTGAATCTGGGAACAAGACCACTCCCTGAAGTTCTCAGGCCCCGAAATGGTTCATATGTCTCGAACATGTCAGAGATGTACTTTGGTGCCAAACCATGAAAATATTTGTACACAAGCAGAGCTGTTTTAAATTATGTTCTCTGAGCGACAGTAAGCCAATGCAGAGACCGGAGCACTGGTATAATATGGTCGTATTTCCTGGTTCTTGTCAGGACTCGAGCAGCAGCGTTCTGGATGTACTGCAGCTGTCTAAAAGCTCTTTTAGAGAGGCCAGTGAGCAGGCCGTTACAGTAGTCTAACCTTGAGAGGAATGCATGGATAAGTCTCTCTAAGTCTGGTTTCGACACTATTCCTCTGATCTTAGCAATGTTTTTTCAGATGGTAAAAAGCTGTTAATGTTATTGTCATGGTTCGGCCCAAACTCCTGACCCACATGCAGAACCACACTGAGACTGTTTGACAATTCAAAGGGGTTTATTTAAATAAGAAAGTAAATAGTTCAGCTAGAGAACGTCGGGAACTGGTAGGCATCTGGAAACGGAGAGATTGGATTAGGAAGGAAAGATGGCTAATGGAAATTAATTGGATTCCTGAATGTGTCAGTACTCACTGATCCGGGGTGATGTCTGATCCTGGGAGGAGTAAGTGAGGTTTGCTGAGCGGAGACTGGGGCTTCTGGGGAGTACGGGAGGAGACGGTGTGGCTGAGAGCGAGCAGGCAGGTAAAATGCTGCACAAGAAACTGACAGTGATGGAGGAGAGTAATCCACTTGGAAAACAGCTGTCAAACTTGGAGGCTTTACCGGAGACTGGTTGCGTCAAAAAAACTCCATTCAACAAACCTGAAGACAACAAGAGGACTGAGAATCACAGGAGACCACGAGAAACTTGGATCTAGTAATACCTGGGAAACAGAGGCTTGGATGTACCGGTATGGTAACCATCAGGCGCTGAAGAGTTGTCAGCCAGCTCCTTATAAAGCACCAAACAGCTGATTGGGAACAGGTGGAGGTAATCAGCCTGTGCAGCAACTCAGTCACAGATCCTCTCTGAAAGAGAGGACTCGCTCCGGATACAAAACCTCACAGTTATTGCTTTCATGTGGCTGGTTAAGTTCAGGTCTGAGTCCATGATTACCCCTAGATTTCTAACCTTATTTTTTTGGTTGAAGACAGACTCAAGATGACTGATAACACTTTATCTTTGTGTCTGTGGGCTAAAAACAATGATCTCAGTTTTGACAGAAGTTTGTCCCTCCTGAACCACCAAATGTTACCCCACTCAGCCTTTTTATGTAGATCATTTGTCTCCATCTGTGGGAACCCACTTCAATAGTGTTAACCTTCAAGGTAACATAACATAGCTCGATGTCCCCGCTACTGTGAGAAACAAAATGGCTTCTAGGGTGCAGACACACAGCTTGGCAGGTCCTGTGCTCTTGCCAGAAAATACATCAAAAAAATAAAAATAAAAAAAACCCTGGATCTTGACATGATTATGTTTTTAGAATTTTTTATTTTCTGTGGAGTACGACATGTCCAAGCTGGATAACTACACCATTTTCCGAGCCAAATGGAGTGAAAATCTTTTGTTCACAAGATTCTTGAATGCTAGATCACCCCCAGGTAAACAAGAACGATTACATACACAATTGTACCTGGGGATTCTGAAACTTGTTCTAATGCTACTTTTGGCAAGTGATATAGAACTAAATCCTGGACCTAATTCAAAAATCTGTGATTTGGACTGGCTACAACTAATTATCCTATGGGCACAGCTATCTCTGCATTGCTTTCCACTTCTAGCTGTGTTCCAACAACCTTCTTAGTTAGTAATGGTACAAATGCAGCTAATAGGGTTCATGCCCCTGTTGCCCGGGCCTCTGCTTTTGCTGTTTGGGTTTCCAACTCATGTAGCCGGGTCTTCATTTCATTTAGCTGGAACTCCACCTCTGCACATGTTTTCCGGGTTTCCACCTCTGCTGCTTGTGCCTCCACCTCGGCCGCCTGGGCCTATACCTCTCCTTTCCGTACCTCAACCACAGTCTCCGGTAAAGGGTTTTTCATCATTAAATGCTCATAGCATTGTCAGCAAAAGGGCAAGAAATCCTGCTATTAAAAGTTAGAGGAAAAAAGATCTTCAAGACATTTAATCAGGCTAAATTAATCTGGGACACTATAAATAAACCAAAGGGGCTTCTATGTTATATTCACATTTGCAGTATGATAGCAAAGCATGAGCAATTGGAACATACTAAACAATTCCAATATTTCTATTTAGGGGAACTCTTGGCTCACAAGTTCTTCTCCTGATTCTGCTGTTGTCTTTCCAGAGTACGCAGTATTCAGAAGGGATAGAACTGGAGCACGAGGAGGAGGTATACTAGTGTATGTAAAAAAAAAAAAAAACAATAAAAAAAACTCCTGGATTGCTCTTTGCTTAGTTTTTTCAAAAGATGTTGAACTAGAACATGTTTCTGTTAAAATCACTTTCCTCAGAAATGTCCTTTAAGCTGATCAGTTTGTATCGCCCTCCTTCTGCAAAACATATTTTTTATGAACTACAGACATTACTTAAATATCATACTATAAATAAGTCTAATTTATTGGTGTCTAAATTTATAGAGAAGCAGTGTTTGTTTGATTGTGTGTATCTTTGACTTGGGTGGGAGTCATGAACCGGTGCGCTGCCCAATGGCCGCTGGCCACTCTGCTTTGTGACCGCATACCATGAAGGCCGCCATTGCTTCTCCATTGCTGTAGTACCTCCATTTGGCCGCTAGGCCCCCATTGAAAAGCATTGGACTTTAGACACGTTAAAAACAACTTTAATGCCTGGTGCCCAGTTTTTTTAAGCTTTCTATGGCTACATATTCTTCCTGAGATAACGCTGGGCTCATAAAAAACCTGGGCACCAGGCTGGTTTTCGTAAGATAATTTTTTGAAATCTTGCATAATTAATGAGGGGGCCGAGCAAAGTGTAGCATCAGAGCTAACGACGCAGGAGCAAAATGGGCGTGAATACCAAACTACACGCCCATACACGCCCCGCGAGGGCAGAGTCCACAGTGAAGATCCCGCCCCTATGGCCTTTTTAAGAACATGCTTCATCTGAGCTGGGGTGGAGGAGTCTGTGAATCCGCCATGAATTCCCCCATGAAAGTGTGTCATTCTGGTAAACGGGGAGGAGTCAGGAGGCGCCGTCTATTCTTTTTTACAGTCTATGGCGCTGCCGAGCAACTCACAGAGCCGAACATAGCACCCTTTCTATTAGTATCCATAGCCATTTAAGTCAGAGCTCTTTGTTAGCCAAAGCTAGTTAAGTGATAAGCGCCACGCGGTCTCTTTGTTTCAGAACGACCATTAGGTAAATTACCAAAGTGATAAAACACCTCCTGTTCTGCAGCCGGCGTGTTTCGCACCCGTACGCCACGTATGCGTGCACATGTGTTACGACGTATAGACGTACAGGAAGCCCCTCGGGTGACGTGTCTGTGACATCTTACGGCCGGCGGCTATTTTCATAGTTTTGTTTATGTAGCAAGTAGCTTTAGCCACCTAGCTTAGCAATTAGTGAACCAAATTAGCTGGTAGATGCACTACAATTGTTTTGTTTGGTAATTAGTTAATAAATTGGTTAACTGTATCAAACCTTTGTTTCTTTTATTTTAAGTGTGTGTTTGAATCACCGGAAAAGGGCTTACCCCTTCAGATCAAAAGGTCTCTGGTAAATCATTGATAATTCATTTATAAATTGCTATTTCATAGTTAATTTCGATAGATATAACATCTTGTTTCCAGGTTAAACTGGATGGTGCCCCGTTTTAAATCATTTGAAGGAATAATTAAATTCATAATTTATGAAGTATTCATTTAATATTCCTAATATAACCAGATAGACCATAACATTACACAACATACTGCAAAAATCAATGTTCTTTATTGCGAAATTTGAAAAAGTGGGACTGATATAAAAATGTTCCATGTACAACTTATAGCCAAAACAGAGTTTGTAACCCCATTCTGTTGGTTTATTTCAAGGGGCAAACTCCACCCTCAGAATGTGCAGCCAACCAGGAAGTGGCAAAAATTGCAGTTCCTCCCTCATCCAGTGGGGGCAGGCTCCAAAAAGGAGCAAATTTCCCTTGACTCCCATGTTAAAAAAGCCAACTTGACAGCAAAAATAAACATGCTAACAGCCTGGTTCAAAAATAAATTTTATGTTAGTTCAGGTTTACTGTCATGACAACTCTGAGGGGGATGATGTTTTTTTTCTAACTCCTATTTGTAATTTAATCTTGAAATAATGAATTATTAGGGGCATGTCCTTTTGACTGAAAGATTTGTCTAGGCTAACTCGGGTTGCTAATAGCTAAAGGAAAAAACAAAGCTATTTGGCTATTGTAGTTAAATGACTGCTTATGGCAGTCAATGAAATGAAAAATTTAAAATCTGATGTTCTGCTTTTGGAGGAATCTGGATGCTTTAAAGTACCATAAGTTGATTTGCAAATGTTGGAATGAAAGCTAAATTAGTTTACCAATTGTAATTAGTTTTAACTAATTGGCACCACTGGTTAACATGGTTTACATTATTAAATGATTTGCTTGTCCTGTAAGGATAAAGGAATAATTGAAAAATACTTTTTTGTAGCCTCTTTCTTTCAGGCACATTGCTTGTTGCCACTACCATATAAGAGTATATTTCACTCACATATCTTTTAAAAGATGACACTATATATTCGTTAATTGTATGTAATGTAATAACAGTGATAATGAGATATCGATAATCAACAGAACCATGAGTTTACCAATGTAATTAACTAAGAACACCCTATAAACATTAGTACATACCTGACTTTTTACCTATATCAGTGTGCTCCGCTTCAGTGTGCTCTGCTTGACCCTTCAGTTTGGTCTGCTCTGCCTGACCCTCCATGTTGGTCTGCTCTGCTTGGCCCTCCATGTTGGTCTGCTCTGCCTGATCCTCCATGTTAGTCTGCTCTGTGTCAGTGTGCTGTGCTTGAACCACCATGTTCGCCTTGCTTGGCCCTTCCAGTGGGTCACAGAGTGGAAGCTGAAGTGTAGTTAGCTCCTCCTCATTTACATCAGGATCCTGGTTCTAACCTGCAGTTAAACAAACTGTCAAATCTCAACAAGGTTTGTGTTCACTTTAGATTGCAGGAAAATTTTGAGTCTCCTGGATCTATTACATTTGTACAAATCAACACTGCATTTAATTCTTTATGACTGTAACTATAACTCACAATAGGCAAGGCAAGGCAATTTTATTTGTATAGCACACTTTCAACACAAGGCAATTCAAGGTGCTTTACATGATTCAGTGATAATGAAACCACATGATTACAAACAAAACATATAAGTTTAACAGTAATCAATCAGTAAGAAAAGATAATGTAAGGAACAAATTTATGTAATTAATACACAATTACTTAAAAAAGAAATAAAAAAGTAAGAATAGAAATTAAACCACAACAATAAAAAATAACTTATGGAACAAATTTATACAATTAAAACAGGTAAAACACAATCGGGTAAACAAAACAAAACAAAAAGTGATCGGTAAGCACAATTTAAGATTCAAATGCAGCTCTGAATAGTAGAGTTTTTATCTTTGATTTAAAAGAGCCTAGCGATTCAGTGTTTTTGCATTCGTCTGGAAGTTTATTCCACATTTGTGGAGCATAGAAGCTGAAAGCTTTAGTTCTGATTCTAGGGACGATTAGTTGGCTAGAGTTGGAGGACCTGAGTGGTCTGCTGGGTTGATGTAGTGACAGCATATCTTCAACATACTTTGGTACTAAACCGTTCAATGATTTATAAACAAGTAGGAGATATAAGTAGTCTATTCTCTGAGCTACAGGGAGCCAGTGTAAGGACTTTAGAACTGGGGTGATGTGTTCTACTTTCCTGGTTCTAGTGAGAACACGAGCACCAGCGTTCTGGATCCGCTGCAGCTGTTTGATTAATTTTTTCAGGTAGACCTGTGAGGACGCTGTTGCAGTAATCAATCCGACTAAAGATAAACGCATGGTTCAATTTTTCACGGTCCTTCTGTGACATCAGTCCTTTAATCCTAGAAATGTTCTTCAGATGATAGAAAGCTGACATTGTTATTGCCTTTATGTGACCCTGGAGGTTCAGGTCTGAGTCCATTATTACACCTAGATTACGAGCATGATGAGTAGTTTTTAGTTGTATTAGCTGAAGCTGTGTGCTGACTTTGGATCGTTCCTCCTTAGGTCCAAAAATAATTACTTCAGTTTTGTTTCTGTTTAGCTGGAAAAAGTTATGGGACATCCAGGCGTTGATTTGTTCAATGCATTCATTTAAGGTCTGGATAGAATCAAAGTCACCTGTTGACAATGTAATGAATAGCTGTGTATCGTCTGCATAGTTTTGGTAGCTAATCTGATTGGCTGCTGTAGTCTTGGTTAGTGGGAGCATGTAAATATTGAACAGGAGGGGGCCCAGGATGGATCCCTGGGGGACCCCACATGTGATTTCTGTTTGTTCTGATGAGAAATGTTCAGATGGACACAAAGAACTTCCTATTTTTTAGGTAAGATTCAAACCATTGATGAGCTGTCCCAGTGAGTCCGACCCAGCTCTCTAATGGTTCCAGTAATATTTTATGATCAACAGTGTCAAACGCTTCACTGAGGTCCAATAGAACCAACACTGTCGTTTTACCGCTGTCTGTATTTATGCGGATGTCATTGAAAAGTTTGACGAGGGCAGTCTCAGTGCTGTGATGGGCACGGAAACGAGATTGTAAATGATCTAAGGAGTCATTCGTTGTCAGGAATGTGTTCAACTGTTGAGATACAGCTTTTTCAATAATCTTACTGATGAATGGGAGATTAGAGCTTGGCCTATAATTCTGCATCATGGTATTATCTAGGTTGTTTTTCTTTAATAGGGGTTTGATAACTGCTGTTTTGAGTGCCTGGGGGAAGACACCTGACTGGAGGGATGTGTTAACTATTTGCATCAGATCCGACTTAATGGCAGGGAGAACTTTCTTCTGGGTTGGTTGCTGCTTTACAGATTGATCTTCTAATTTCTAGAATCTTTTCAGTGAAGAAGTTGGCAAATTCACTACAGGCCCTAGTGGAGTGTAGCTCAGGAGCTGCTGTCACTGGAGGATTGGTTAGTCTTTCAACTGTTGCGAATAAAGTCAGAGCGTTATTAATGTTTTTGTTAATGATTTCAGAGAAGAATGATTCCCTTGCAGTTTTCAAGGTTCATTTATATTTGTTCAACCTGTTTTTGTATATCTCATAGTGAACCTGGAATTGAGTTTTCCTCCATTTTCTTTTGGTGCGTACTACAGGATTGCTGGTCCATGGAGACTTGTTTCTACCTGAGACTACTTTTAATTTAATTGGAGCAATGGTATCAATGATGTCTCAGACTTTAGAGAAAAAAATTATCGACCAGGTTTTTAACAGAGTGAGTGTTGGGTGGGAGGGGGGAGTGAGGTAGAGCAGTATTTTTTTTTTTAAGATTTCAGCAGAGCTGTCAACAAGAGATCGTTTTCTTACTATGGTGTAATTTTGATTAGATAGTTTAGCCGGGATAATGCTTTCAAAGAAGATGCAGAAGTGGTCAGATAAAGCAACATCCAATATCATATGTTTCGATAATTAAATATTATTTTATTCCTTTGTAAAATAACATTATTATCACTGCTCTTCTTAGTGTATAATGGACCATTCATCCAGCCACTTTGTGTCAGGGTTTTGCATCACCCTGTCAGGGTTTTTTCCTAAACAATGACCACGTCCCTGCACACTATTCCTTACATACTTTATGGTCACTGTCCTGTTCTGAAAGCTGATTTGTCGCGGTCACATGGAGCACAAAAGCCCAGGGGTCTCATTTATAAAACTTTGCGTAGAATCCTCACTAAAACCGTACTTAAGCTGAGCAACTTTTTTTTCTTACGCCTAGTAAGTTTCTGATCTATCAAACTTGGAGTACGCACAGCTGTACACAATTTCCTCTTTATAAATCAGACTCTTCATAGAAATGTGCTCAGCTGTGTTTGGATCATATCCCGCCTCCTACACACCCACTTTCTGCCATAAACGGTCAACGCAAAGTGCCAAGTGAATATTCTGCATCGACATAAGATGACTAATGTGGGGCGTTTTGTGGGTAACCATGGCAACTGAGAGACAGAGAAAGACATTGCTACAGGCATGCAGATGAAGAGAATGTTTTATTTCAATCAATCAATCAATGTTTATCTATATAGAGCTTTACTCAGCCAAAGGCTTTTCATGAAAAGACAAACATATAGTTACAAAAAACGAGTTAGAAGACAATAGTAAAAAATAAAAATAAAAAAAATAAATAAAAGCAGCAGCACAAGAGATAAAACTAATAAGAACATGAAATGTAAAGTTTAAATTGTAGGCTATGATTATCTGTTGTTTGATAGTAAGACTGGAATTAAAGCAAATTAAAACAAATAAAACTAAATCACACTAGAACATAATAAATTTAAGCACTCCTAGATATTTAAATCCTGGCGAAAAGATGTGCTTCAAAACTACTTTTAAAAAGTATCATCCATGCAAAATATTGATTTGGGGTCATAAAAATAAACGAAAGAGCTGCAGGTGACACAGCATTGATGCAGCAGTGTGCCTGAGATAAAAAAATAATCTTCAATGAGTGCCATTGTGCAGAATAATGCTGCAGCAGCTTTTCTTCTGCATGTCATCGCAGCATAACTGACTCAATAAACTCATCAGGAAAGCCGCTCCTGTCCTGGGAGTGGAACTCGAGTTGGCTGTGAGACAGAGGAGGATGCTGAGAAAACTGACCTTTCGGATTAAAGAAAATGTTATTTTATGTATAATACTGTTTATACAGGACAATGACAGAGTACTCATACGATTGACTTAAAAGTTACATCAAGCTAAACTAAACTATTTACACTAATATGCGTGGTGAAGTAGTACTGTTATTTTGTCACTTTATATTTTGACATTAACAAAGGAGACAGCAACGACAGACAGCCAGACATTTTACGGAAGGAAATTGATGTTTAAGTCCGGGAGATCCAAGATAACAATGGTAGAAAATATGGTAACATGGACAGACCTCCATGGACTAATGAAGCAGAAGTAGTCTGGGAGGAGGTTATTGTTAATTAAATTTGCCCTGATACACTAAGAACTGTTACCCAACGCGGAAATTGCAGCATTCAAAAGAGCCATGTCATAAAAAATGTCAATCCACTCCTTTTGGAAGGAGCCGGAGCTGGTGTGCGAGGTCTTGCCTTGCCTCGACGCACCGCTCTGGCTCTGGAACTGGTCTCCTCGAGAGGGGTTGGACTCTCTTCCACTCTGGAGTTGCTCCCATTGAGAGGTGCCGAGCTGGGGTGGGCATACTTGTTGAACCCCATCTCGGCACCTGTACGTTGGGGCTTACCCCAGTGAATTAGAGGGTAGCCTCCCTCTGCCTACAGGTGGGGGGACGGGTCCTGACTATTGCTTGTGTTTATGCACCAAAGAGTAGATCAGATTACCCGTGCTTCTTGGAGTCCTTGGAGGTGGTGCTGGAGAGTGCTCCTTCTGGGGAGTCCTTCATTCTGCTGGGGAACTTCAATGCTCACATGAGCAATGACATGTTTCATGCCTCCATTGTCGAGGTGGCTGACCGTAGTTGTGACTGCAAGGTGATCGGTGCCTGTTGCGGTGGCAACCCTCGAACCCACTGGTGGACACCGGCCGTGAGGGATGCTGTCAAGCTGATAAAGGAGTCCTATCGGGTCTTTTTGGCCTGTGGGACTCCGGAAGAAGCTGATAGGAACTGGCAGGCCAAGCAAAGTGTGGCTTGGATCATCGCTGAGACAAAAACTTACTGACACGCCTTCCAGTTTGGAAGCATGGTCTGGGGACTTTGGGACGGGCTCTCCAGTCCTTTGTGCTGAGATCACCATGGTTGTTAAAAAGCTCCTTGGTGGCAAAGCTCCAGGGGTGGATGAGATTTGCCTGGAATTCTTCAAGGCTCTGGATGTTGTAGGGCTGTGTTGCATGGACATCGGGAGCAGTTCCCTTGGATTGGCAGACCGGGGTGGTGGTCCCCCTCTTTAAAAAGGGGGACAACAGAGTTTGTTCCAACTATAGGGGGATCACACTTTTGAGCCTCTCTGCTACGGTCTATTCAGGGATTCTGGAGAGGAGGGTCCGATGGATAGTCGAACCTCGGATCCAGGAGGAACAATGCGGTTTTCGTCCTGACCGTGGAACACTGGACCAGCTCTACATGCTCAGCGGAGTCCTGGAGGGTGCATGGGAGTTCGCCCAACTGGTCTACATGTGTTTTGTGGGCTTGGAGAAGGCGTTCGATCATGTCCCTTGGGGAATCCTGTGGGGGGTATTCCGGGAGTATGGGGTAGCAGGCCCTTTGATACGGGCTGTTAGGTCCCTGTATGTCCGGTTCCAGAGGTTAGTTTGCTTTGCCGGCAGTAAGTCAAGCTTGTTTCCAGTGAGAGTTGGACTCTGCAGAGGTTTCTTTTTGTCACTGATCCTGTTAATAACATTTATGGACAGGATTTCTAGGCACAGCCAAGGTGTTGATGGGATCCGTTTTGGTGGCCTCAGGATTGGGTCTCTATTTTTCGCGTGATGATTTGGTCCTGTTGGCTTCACCTGAACGTGATCTACAGCTTTCGCTGGACCGGTTCACAGCCGAGTGTGAAGCAGCTTGCATGAGGATCAGCACCTCCAAATCTGAGACCATGGTCTTGAGCCTGAAAAGGGTAGGGTGCCTTCTTCAGCCCCATCCTCAAGTGGAGAAGTTTAAGTATCCGGGGGTCTTGTTCACGAATGAGGGAAAAATGGAGCGGAAGATTGATAGACGGATTGGTGTCTGCAGTTATACGGGCGCTGTACCCGTCTGTCATGAAGAAAGAGCTGAGCCGACAGGCAAAGCTCTCGATTTACCGGTCGATCTACGTTCCTACCCTCATCTATGATCACCAACTCTGGGTGGTGACCAAAAGAATGAGATCAGGCGGCTGAAATGAGTTTCCTCCGCAGGGTGGTTGGGTTCTCCCTTAGAGATGGGGGGATAAGCTCTGTCATCCGGAGGGGGCTCAGAGAATAGCCGCTGCTCCTCCACATCGAGAGGAGCCAGTTGAGGTAGTTCGGGCATCTGGTGAGGTGTTCCGGGCACGTCCAACCGGGAGGAGGCTCAGGGGAAGACCCAGGACTTGCTGGAGGGACTATGTCTCCCGGCTTGCCTGGGAAGTGGCCAGGGAGAGGGAAGTCTGGGTGTCTCTGCTTAAGCTACTGCCCCTGCGACCCGACCTCAGATAAGCGGAAGAAGATGGATGTAACACTTGTTTTTCATTCAGACAACTTGAAAGCATCTACAATGACAATCTCTAAATGTATTCAAAATAGAGAAAAATGTGTGATTATATGACTGAATAGGTGAATGCTGCAAATGCATTTATAGTGGGCAGCGTATACATTTTACAAGCTGTAGTGGTATACATGCAGTCCATTTCTTATATGAACTTTTTTGTTATGAACAGAAAAATACCTGAGGATCCCAGGATTCTCCATGTATAACGCATAACTTTTTTCCAATATCATCTGAGCAGTGATTTTAAAATCTGCACAAACCATTGTGGTGGCTTTCTTCCTTAATAGATGTCACGTTGTGGTTCTTCTTACAGCCACCTATTTTTCTCTCTTAGTGTCAAACTTTTGCAGCCTTTTTTTAATGCGCTGGTTCTGAGGCTGCTCTGTCTTGCAGTGAGGACATACCTTCTGCGCACAAAACAAAACTCCCATGCAAAAGGGACAGATCTTTTTTGTAGACCCTCCTGGCATGACGGCAAACTAAATAGTTTAGATAGATCTTAGAAGTGCCTCTGGTTCTAAAATAAAGATGCTGGGTCGGTGTTGGGAATAGGATGACAGGAACTACAAAGAAAACAGAGACACCTTCAGTAACACATTTACTGTAGGCTGAAATCTGTCTAGCTGTGTTTATTTGCAGAATCATGATTTCCACATCTTCTGAATGTATACAAAAAGTGCAGTTTTTCTCCCCTAAATCAATACATAGGTTTTAAGGGTGCCTAATGACACTTTATATCTCATGTTACTGCTTATCACATAATTATGTGGTGATGCTCCACGCACGGTGGGAATAGGCTTACACAAAGTTGATTGATCGGTCAACTAGCTGGACAAAGTTACAAGATATGGCTATTTTCTATTCATTTTTATTATTATTTCAAGTTAGAAGATGGTTTTCATAGTCTTTCCTTTAATAATAAAACCATTAAACATCCAGAAGACACACATCTTACCTGCAGAAGGGTTAGCAGGAAAAGAGAAGCATCGTTTCCACTGGACTGGGAGAAATACAGGAGGCTTCTACAATAGTAGAACGAAAAAACATTCGTTTGAAATTTGTTCTGAGGAGCACAAAAAAAACAAAAAAACAAGGAAATCGTGCTGACACGCATGAAACAATAGATTAAAATTTGTGTCCGTTAACATGATTTCCCATGAGACTGGGTTGTCTGACTAGCTTGTAGCTATGTCGGCTCGGAGCATCAACCCGCCGCCCCCAGCCTTACAGTGCCACTCTGCCACCTCTTTGCCCAGTTTTGGATTTTCTGAGTGTGACGAGGCGAGTGATGCGGACAAGATGGCGGCGGTGTAAACCGCCCAGTTGGCTTAATATTTTGCTCTTCAGTCTATATCTTCAATTTAATTACAGTCTATGGTTTCTTTTTATGAAATGTTTCAAACGGATCCGGGCTTTTGTTGCGACCATCTACTCAAAAATGGACAGATTCTGATAAGGCTGAAAGTTTGCTTGGTAGGCAATAACTATTTCAAAAGATAGTAGTTTGATAAGTAGTGTTAGCTTTAGTCACGATTGACTGGTGTAAGCGTTGCCGGCGAGGTATAAATGGATTCAACCAGCGCTGACTTTGTCCCTACTTTGTTTGTGTACATGAAACAATGTCTGAAACCTAAGACAAAGATGGATGGATAGGTACACTCAGCCATTTTTTATTTTACACTCTCTCACTCTCCTGCATTGCAATCCTATTCAGATACTTAGTTGTATACAGTTGGTATAATTTGAATTACTGATCAGTCAAAATGTACATCGTTTCATTACTTGCATTCACAAGGTATCATAGAAAAAAAGAGCTGAAATGAGACGTTAATGCCCCCACTAACTCTAACATCTCCTTCTAATATTCCTGAACAAGAATGCAGAATAGAACACTATCCTGGTATGAATGTTATTTTCTTAAAATTAACAACTGAATTGTGAATTTGTGTCTGTCTTGGTTGCTGCAATATTCTGATCCTTTTCAAATTTCCCCATGTCACAGCCAAAGAGGTCCTAGCTGTTCCAAAGTTAGAACATGACGATCTTAAGTTAATCGTAAACTTCAGGATCAATATGCCACACTACAGCATGATTATGACGCACTATTGACTGAAAATTCAAAACTAAAAGGAGAACGGGAAATCTCCACATTGTCTTACACTACTGTAAAGAGCAACAAGGGAAAATTTCTGGTTTTTACAAGGCTTATCTCTGTACTCTGTATTTGAGTGGCTGCTTGCAAAATTAACAAGCAATGTTGAAATAACTGGCCAAATAATTGCATTAGAAGACAATCGTACTGATAAAATTAAGACTGGGCTTGAGTAGCACTGACTTTCATATAGATGTAAAGCTGCATCCCGGGTAAGTTATTTATGTATTAAAGTTTTATATACCTTTAAAATTATGTGGGGTTCAGTACTATGATAAAAGGCTAGTGCTCTACAACATTTGTTATTTTTCTTAAGTCCCTCCTTCAATTCAATTCACTTTCAATTATATAGTGCCAATTAACAACAAATGTCACCTCAAGGCAATTTACAACAAAAGTAATTTCCCAGCTGATTGCGATGAGTCAACGTGAGGTTTTGCCCAGGTCATGCAGACTCCAAACACAGCAATTCCTCAGCAATCCCTCATACTGAGCAAGCATGTAGTGACAGTATAGAGGGAAAACACCCCTTTAACAGGAAGAAACCTCCGGCAGAACCTGATCATCTCCCCTGACCATCTCGGGGTCTGAGAACACAGAGAAGAGACAGCATGTCAGAGCTCAGTCACTTTGAGTATCATCTGGACTGATGTTGCCCATCCAGCAGGGGACATTATAGTTGAGCAGGGTACCAGACCATGTGGAGCTTCCTAGACGAAAAAAATACTAAGAGAAAACTGGGTTAAATATCGCAATAACAGCAGAAAAAATATATCTGCAGAGTTGTAGAAGAGAAAAGTAGAAGAGAGAAGAAAATTGGTCTGTCTGTCCTCCAACAGTCTAAACCTATAGCAGCATAACTACAAAAATAGCTCAGGATAACCTAAGCCATTCTAAGTATAAGCTTTATCAAAAAGGAAGGTTTTAAGCATAGTTTTAAAACTAGAGTATCTGCCTCACAGACTAAAACTGGGAGCTGGTTCAACAGTAGAGGAGCCTGGTAACTAAAATATTTGCCTCCTATTCTACTTTTAGTAATCCTAGGAACTACCATTAGACCTGCATTCTGAGAATAAAGTGCTCTGTTAGGAACATATGGAACAATCAGATCTCTGATGTATGATGGAGCTTGATTATTAAGGGCTTTATAAGTAAGGAGGAGGATCTTAAACTCTGGGTTTAACAGGGAGCCAATGGAGAGAAGCCAAAACAGGAGAAATGCGATCTCTCTTTTTAATATTCATCAAAACTCTTGCTGCAGCATTTTGGATAAATGAAGGTGTGAGGGTGTTTGTGGGTGGGTTTGTGTGACCTTCTCTCCATCCAGGTGCAGCTTGCTGCCCTCGTTTTCCTCAGGTGGTTTCGCTCAGCCTGATTGCAGTGGAGCATTTAAACGGGGAGTGCCAACCTGGAGCAGACTCCAGATGGTTACACCATATCGCTTGGTAACAAGCTGGTTCCTAGGCTGTCCTCTGCGTACCTTACAAAGGGAAATTCTTACCTCTTTGCCTTTCCTTCCTAGGAACAACCCCCCCCACCTGGATCCGCTGCCCAGGCTTCTGCAGTCTCGGCGTCTGCTCCTCCCCAGCCTCCTTCGTCCTCCTCCATGGGGTCCTTTGGCTGAGTTGAATCTGCACCTGCCTGTTCACCCTCATCCTGCCTCCGGAGATAAGTGAGTCCAGGAGTCAGTCGGCCACACGACAAACCCACTTCCCTCCTGGGCAGATCTGCGGCGGTACACAATGGCTATTCCTGGCTCCCAGTGTCTGGCTTAGAGGTTGTTCCCCGAGTCCAGCGTGTTCAGGTTCCCTGTGTCATCTGGTGTCTTGCAAAGAGAACAAATAAATCATTAACACAGTCCTCCTTGGTTTGCTGAGTCGTTTGTGTGTCCGCACTAGTGTCCAACAGCGAAATCATGACAGAACCATCTGGCCAACCGGACTCTGCGACACACCTACGCTCAGCTCTTTCCGAGCAGGGCTTACTCTTGGGTCGACATGAAGCGACACTACAAAATATGCAGCAGCAGCAGACCGCTCTTCTTCAGAGTTTTCATGAGCTAACTAAGGTTATCCAAAATCTCTCTTCCAGACTTTCTGCCCAGGAGGGACCCTCACCGGCTGCCGCCAGCCCGCTTCCTTCCCAGACGTTCCGCGAGGTCGTTTCCCCACCTCCTGAGCCGTTTTCTGGTGACCTAGCCAAGAGCGGAGGGTTCCTTCTGCAGTGCTCGCTCGCATTCGAGCGATCCCCTCAAACCTTCCGGTCGGATGCAAATAAAATATCTTACATGATAGCACTCTTCAGAAAGAAGGCCCTACAGTGGGCGAAGGCTCAGTTTGATTTAGATTCCCTAAGTACATTTTCCTATGCCGACTTCATCGACCAATTCATACAAACTTTCTGTGTTAAGCGTGGTGAGGAGCAGTCGGCTAAGCTTCTCTGGGAGCTCAGGCAGGGAAGTCGTTCCGTTGCCGAACTGGCAATTGAGTTCCGCACTTTAGCAGCCGAATCTGGCTGGAATGACCCTGCACTCAAAGCGGCCTTCCTGCACTCCTTAAATGAAAGGGTGAAGGACGAGCTTGCTTACCGTGATGAGCCCGGTTCCCTAGATGACCTCATAGATTTAGCCATCAAGGTGGATAATAGACTCCGGGAAAGGTCAAAAGCAAGGTTGAGACCGTCCTCGTTCCCTTCGTCTCCCGCAGACAGACCAGCTCTGAGTGCTTCCGCTTCCCTTCCTCGCCCTCCTTCTCCAGAACCAATGCAAATCGGCAGAGCTCGGCTATCTCCGGCGGAGCGCCAGCGATGTATGGAAGGCCGTTACTGCTTATATTGCGGCGCTCCCGGGCATTTTATTTCCTCCTGCCCAGTTCGCCCAAAAGAGTCGGCCCGTCAGTAAGTTTGGGGGTACTGTCGGGCGCTACTTCCTCCATCCGTCCCCGGCTGACCATACCCGCAGTGATTGTTTATCAAAAAGATCATATATCCCTGGAGGCGTTTGTGGATTCAGGGTCTGAGCAGAATTTAATTAGCCCTGATTTTGTTAAAAAATATAACCTTCCGGTGGAAGCGCTTTCTGTTCCCTTAGAGGTCTCTGCGTTAGATGGCAGCCCTTTAGCTGTCATAACACAACGAACCATGCCCTTAAATCTTGTGCTCTCAGGCAATCATCATGAGAGGTCCCAGTTCTATGTTTTTCCCAATCATGATGCACCCCTGGTTCTGGGTTATCCCTGGTTGGCCGCCCATAGTCCTGCCATTAACTGGGCAGAAGCTCAACTGGAGTCCTGGAGCAGCTTATGCCATCAGCACTGCCTTCGTTCAGCCGTTCCTCCTAGCCTCATCTCCACTCCTACAACTCCTGACGAACCCGACCTGTCAAAGATTCCCCTTGAATATCACGACCTCCATCAAGTGTTTAGTAAGTCCCGAGCTCTCTCTCTCCCCCCTCACAGGCCCTACGACTGTGCCATTGATCTCCTTCCAGGTGCCCCACTGCCTTCGGGACGGCTTTTCAATCTCTCGGTTAAAGAGAGGCTTGCTATGGAAAAATACATAAACGATTCCCTCGCTGTGGGTATAATTCGCCCATCAACCTCTCTGGTAGGCGCGGGGTTTTTCTTTGTCGAAAAAAAGGATAAGACTCTTTGGCCTTGTATTGATTACCGAGGGCTTAATGCCATTACTATTAAAAACAACTATTCCCTTCCCCTCATCACCTCGGCTTTCGAAGCCGTCCAGGGGGCAACTATCTTTTCGAAGTTGGACCTGCGCAATGCATATCATCTTGTCAGAATTCGTAAGGGGGATGAGTGGAAAACAGCCTTTAAGACCCATATTGGACACTTTGAATATTTAGTTATGCCTTTTGGTTTATGTAACGCCCCAGCCGTATTTCAACATTTAGTGAATGATGTACTTCGAGACTTTCTAAACATTTTTGTCTTTGTATACTTAGATGATATTCTCGACTTCTCAAAGGATTTACCCCAACACCGTCAACACGTCTGTAGGGTCCTCCAGCGGCTCATGGAAAACTCCCTCTTTGTAAAGGCTGAGAAGTGTGAGTTTCATCTAAATTCTGTTTCTTTCCTGGGGTATGTCTTTGAGGGTGGACAGGTGAAGGCTGATCCCAGTAAAGTCAAAGCAGTCCAGGATTGGCCCACTCCAACCTCCAGAAAGCAGCTACAGCGGTTCCTGGGTTTTGCAAACTTTTATAGACGTTTCATCCGGGGTTTCAGCAACATTCCTGCCCCACTAACGGCCCTCACCTCCACCAAGACACCCTTTGTCTGGAACTCAACTGCTGATCTGGCCTTCCTGGAGCTAAAGAAAAGGTTCACCAACGCACCCATTCTAACTTACCCTAAGGCGGACTCCCAGTTCGTCCTGGAGGTAGATGCTTCTGACACGGGAGTTGGAGCTATTCTCTCCCAGCGCTCTCCTCTCGACCAGAAGCTTCACCCCTGTGCCTACTATTCAAGGCGCTTCTCCCCAGCCGAGAGGAACTATAACATTGGTGACCGGGAGCTCTTAGCCATTAAACTGGCCCTGGAGGAGTGGCGCCATTGGCTGGAGGGGACAGAGCTTCCAGTTATAGTATGGACGGATCACAAGAATCTGTTATACCTCCAAACAGCCAAACGTCTGAATCCCCGCCAGTACCGTTGGTCTCTCTTCTTTTCACGTTTCAACCTAAACATCACCTACAAACCTGGTTCCAGAAACACCAAGCCTGATGCTCTCTCCCGTCAACACTCTCCGGATGTCAAGAGAGAGGTCCCCAGTGCCATCCTTCCCCCGTCCTGCTCTGTGGGAGCAGTCACCTGGGACCTGGAATTACAGATCAAGAAGGCCCAGGCCACCGAACCTGATCCCGGGGGAGGGCCACCTAATCGACTATTCGTCCTGTCCATGCTTCGTTCCCGGACCATACAGTGGGGGCACACCTCCAGATTCTCCTGCCATCCTGGGGTGAGTCGGACCATCTCACTCCTTCGACGACATTTCTGGTGGCCTGGCCTAAACAAGGATGTCAGAGACTATGTGTTGGCCTGTCCGGTGTGCAACCGTAATAAAAGCATCCACCAACCCTCCTCTGGTCTCCTTCAACCACTTCCTATTCCAACACGGCCCTGGTCTCACATAGCCCTCGATTTCGTCACTGGACTCCCCATCTCCCAAGGTAAATCTGTTATCCTGTCTATTATTGACCGCTTCTCCAAAGCCTGTCATGTTGTAGCCCTCTCCAAATTGCCCACCGCTGCACAGACTGCTAAACTCCTTTTTCAGCACCTCTTCAGGTTGCATGGGATACCAAGTGAAATCCTTTCTGACAGGGGGCCACAGTTTATTTCTCGGGTTTGGAAGGATTTCTGCAACTCCCTTGGCGCCAAAGTCCAGTTGACATCGGGCTTCCATCCTCAGTCAAATGGTCAATGTGAACGACTGAACCAGGAACTTGAGAGTGCCCTCCGCTGTGTCTGCACCTCCAATCCCGCCACCTGGAGCTCTCATCTTCCATGGATTGAGTACGCTCACAACACCCAGGTTTCAGCGGCCTCTGGGGTTTCGCCATTCGAGGCTTCCCTTGGTTATCAACCATCACTCCTCCTTCATTCGGTTCCAGATTCAGCGATACCATCAGTTCGCTCCCACATCAGGACCTGCAGAAGAGTCTGGGAGCAAACCAGAGCCGCCCTCCAACGCTCCTCGGCCCAGAATAAACTATATGCTGACCGGCGACGCCGCCCGGCCCCCCAGTATTCACCCGGACAATTGGTTTGGTTGTCTGCCAAGGACTTTCCCTTCAAGGGAGTCTCCAGAAAATTGGCTCGCCGGTTCCTCGGACCCTACCCTGTTGAAGCAATCATCAGCCCCTCAGCCATACGTCTGAAACTCCCAGCTCATTTCCGAGTACATCCCACGTTCCATGTCTCCCAAGTCAGACCTGTCTCTAATAGCTCATTGTGCCCTCCTTCCAAGCCCCCTCCACCCGCCCAGATCATTGATGGGCACCCAGCCTACACCGTGCAACGCATTGTGGATGTGCGCCCTCGGGGCCGTGGCCTCCAGTATCTGGTCGATTGGAAGGGGTATGGTCCCGAGGAGCGCAGTTGGGTTCCCCGCTCCTTTATTCTGGATCGTTCCCTGATCACCGACTTCGAGAGGACCTCAGCCTCCTCAAGTTTTGGTCGGCCGCCAAGGGGCGTCCGTTGAGGGGGGGGTACTGTGAGGGTGTTTGTGGGTGGGTTTGTGTGACCTTCTCTCCATCCAGGTGCAGCTTGCTGCCCTCGTTTTCCTCAGGTGGTTTCGCTCAGCCTGATTGCAGTGGAGCATTTTAAAGGGGAGTGCCAACCTGGAGCAGACGCCAGATGGTTACACCATATCGCTTGGTAACAAGCTGGTTCCTAGGCTGTCCTCTGCGTACCTTACAAAGGGAAATTCTTACCTCTTTGCCTTTCCTTCCTAGGAAGAACCCCCCCACCTGGATCCGCTGCCCAGGCTTCTGCAGTCTCGGCGTCTGCTCCTCCCCAGCCTCCTTCGTCCTCCTCCATGGGGTCCTTTGGCTGAGTTGAATCTGCACCTGCCTGTTCACCCTCATCCTGCCTCCGGAGATAAGTGAGTCCAGGAGTCAGTCGGCCACACGACAAACCCACTTCCCTCCTGGGCAGATCTGTGGCGGTACCCAATGGCTATTCCTGGCTCCCAGTGTCTGGCTTAGAGGTTGTTCCCCGAGTCCAGCGTGTTCAGGTTCCCTGTGTCATCTGGTGTCTTGCAAAGAGAACAAATAAATCATTAACACAGTCCTCCTTGGTTTGCTGAGTCGTTCGTGTGTCCGCACTAGAGTCCAACAGCGAAATCATGACAGAAGGCTTTTATTTGGATTTTGTGGACTTCCTAAGGAGTAAGGAATAAGGAATTACAGGGAATTACATAAAGAATTACAGTAGTCCAGCCTTGAAGTAACAAAATGCATGGACTAGTTTCTCTGCATCACTCCTGGACGGGATGTTTCTAATTCTAGCAATATTCTGGAGGTGAAATAAATACATTTTAGAAACCTGTTTAATATGGGATTTAAATGTCATGTCTTGGTCAAAAATTACACAGAGGTTAGTGACATTATTACCAGAGGCCAATTTAATGCAATCCAGATAAAGTGATTGACTTAAAACAGTTTCCTTTTTAAAGGTTCTTGTCCACTGTGGTGGACTGGCGACCTGTCCAGGGTGTACTCCGCCTCTCGCCCGTTGACAGCTGGAGATAAGCACCAGCCCCGCCGCGACCCCTTCAGAAATAAGCGGTTTAGAAAATGGATGGATGGAGGTTCTGGTCCAAAGACTTCTGTCTTGTCTGAATTTAAAAGTAGAAAATTCAGAGTAATTCAGGTTTTTATGTCTTAGAGACATGATTCTAATCTACCGAACTGATTGGTTTCATCAGGTTTTATGGATAAATATAATTGTGTAACATCAGCATAACTGGGGAAATTCATTCCATGTTTAATTATTTTACCAATTGGAAGCATATATATAGTAAAGAGAATCAGTCCAAGCACATAACCCTGTGGCACTCCACAAGTAACACTTGAGTGTAAAGATTTATCATGGACATGACCAAAATAGAATCTGTCGGACAGATATGATTAAAACCCCCTAGGGAGCTGGGGGACATTCGGCTTAGGGACAATTGTGCGGTTTAGGGAAATGGGGTCACTTTTTTCGAAACATCCCCCCGCACTCGCCGTGGGCCCCCGCCCAAAATTAGCCGGGAAGCCGGGTGAATGTAAACGGGACATTCCAATTAATTCCTAACCTGAACGGCCGGAAGGCACTATAGGCCTTAATCCGGATGTCCCGTGGGACAAAAGGGTTTCAGATATGGGACATTCGGATTAAGAGGTCCATCCTGAATGGCGGCGAGGATGCCGGAGGCCCATACACTGGGCATATGGAACCCTGGTGTTCCATACGTGAAGCCCTGGCTTCACGTACTGTGCTGGAGGCCTGTATACTGCGCTAATTATACACTGTGAGGGCCTGTGGAACTCTGTTGTAGTACAGGGCCAACTCTGTCTTCATGTACCCAGCTTGAGGCCAAGTGTAAATTCATGTACAAGGCTTTAGGCCTCTATACTGGGCTAATTATACACTGTTTGGGCCTGTGGAACTCTGCTGCAGTGCCTCTACACTGGGCTACATAACCACTATACTGGGCTAATTATACACTGTCTGGGCCTGGAGAACTCAAGGCCTGTAGAACATGAAGCCATGGGGCCATGGCCATTTGGATTAAGTTTCCGATAATGGCCACTTAATCTAAATATCCCTAAATTAGAATGTTTTTGGCCATATGGATTAAGTGGCCGTTGTTGGAAACTTAAACCAAATGGCCATGGCCCCCATGGCCAAATGGATTCCGTAACATTCAGTACATTGCGAAGAATGACCTATCCAGAGCAGAACAGGATACGTCTCCGTTACGCATTTGGTTTTTGGAAAAAGCACTCTGCTCCCTCCACCATGGACATTTGGGTTAAGACTTTTAACATGGGTACTGATGCTGAATGTCCAAAAATCGGAAATGTTAAGGGACCTCCCTTGAAACTTAATCCAAAGAGCTTCATCCAAATGTCTGACCCTTACCCCAAAACGAGAAAAAGCAGCCAGTTAAGCACCGATTAATGCCATATTTCGGCCTATGTTCCATGTACCACTCGGGCGTCGTACGCGGTCGGGAGGTAACTCTAAGGGTCAAATCTTTGACACGTCACAGGCGCTACATTTTTGGGCCTATCGAAACGTTCTGCTCTACCTACGTACCAAAGGGTGTGTGTCTATCTGCCTTCTGAAGCAAACTCTACACAGGAGGCATGTAGAAGCCTGGAAGAAATGTCCTAGTATTCAGTAAATTGCCCTGTACAATATATCTAGAGATGAAGAGGATACCACTCAAGTGAACCAAATTTGCAGGGTACATTGCCAGAGGGGTACTCTATATAAATCCAATATCAATTTCCCTGTAAAACCCCCAGGGGAGTTAATTGATATCTTAGCCATCCCCAAAAAACCTAGGGTTTAGGGTCCGTAGATCCTAAGTGGACTCAAAGTGAAAATTGGTCACTTGTTGTGAATTTTTGTTCTACTTGTGCCAGAGTTCTAGATTTTTAATATGATGTAATAGGGAGTGGGACAGACATTCCTGACTTGGTTCCAGATCCCCAGGACGCCCCCAAGCTGAGATACAGGCTGGACATTTGGCATCAGTTTGAATGGAGAAATTATTTTTCCAAAGACCAAACGGTTCACGGATTCGTATCCTGTTCTACTCTGGATATGTCGTACTGACAATGTACTGGGACTGCACGGTGGCAATGTCTTGCAATGTTGCTTTGCAGCAAGAAGGCCCGGGCCTGTATCCTGGCCCAGGGTCTTTTTTGCATGCGACATGTTCTCCCCATGCATGCATGGGTTCCCTCCGGGTACTCCGGTTTCCTCCCACATTCCCAAAGACTGTCAGGTTAATTGATCAATCTAATTTGTTTTATTGTGTGCGTGCATGGTTGTTTTTCCTGTCTGTCTCTATGTGGACTGGCGACCTGTCTAGGTTTTACCTCGCCTCTCGCCCATTGACAGCTGGAGATAGGCACCAGCCGCCTCCCGACCCTGTACAACCTCTGACCGGGGTCAGCTCGACGCATGTCGTGACCCTGAGGCTCAACTAGACACCCACTGAGTCGTGAGCGTTTATGCGGTCGCTAGGTGCGTAATTGGCCCCCCTTTCTTTTTTTTCAAAGGTTTTTGTGGCCATAGTGGCCTTTATTAACAGTGGACAGGTATATGAAAGGGGGGAAAGAGTTGTGGGAGAGACATTGGCAAATGTCCACAGCCGGAAGTTGAACCGAGCCACTTCGAGGGCTGAGGCCTCTGTACACGAGGCGCCCGTCTTAACCACTACACCACGCAGTACCCCTTCCCCCCCTTTCTTTTTTGGGTCAAGGGTCGCGACATTTGGGTGAAGCCCTTCGGATTAAGTTTTTTTTTCAATGTAGTCTGATGCAAAATTTCCGACCCCTGATGCCGATTGTCCTTGGGCCTGGGTCAAGCGAATGTTCTAATCGAACACTTAAGGTCCGATCAATTTTGGATATGTCGTTCAGGGCAATTTACCGTATACTATGAAATTTACCACGAAGGAGTTCTTTTTTAGGAGGGGTTTAGCGACCCGTGCTCCAGTCCGGCTCTAGCATTGAGCGCTTGGACCGTGTTTTTCCACTCGCAGTGAATGTAGGCCCGGAAATGTGGAAAACAGGCAACAGTGCTATGATGAGCTCTAAAACCTGACTGAAATTCTTCAAACAGGTTGTTGCTGTTTAGATCTTGACATACTTGATTAGCAACTATTTTGTCAAGAATTTTGGATAGGAAAGGAAGGTTAGATATAGGTCTGTAGTTAGCTAAGTCATCTTGATCCAAGGAGGGTTTCTTACGTAAAGGTTTAATTACAACAACCTTAAATTCCTGAGGCAAATTATTAAATATAGATTCATCATGTCTATAATAGGGCCAGTAACCAGAGGGAACTCTTCCTTAAATAATTTGGTTGGTATTGGGTCTAACATATAAGTTGAGGGTTTAGATGAAGCTAATATTTGTGATAATTCTGAAAGTTCAACAGAATCAAAACAGTACAGAACTAGCACTTGGTAAACCTGTTGAGAGTTGAAGTTAGGCAGCTAAATGTTTGTTTCTTTGTAAGCTGTTTTACGTTTTCACCAGTAGAGGGCAGTCACGGCTCAGAAATTAATGTTCAAAAATAAGTAGGGAGGGAAAAAATTTGATGACTTGCTTGGTTCTGTGTGAAGAAGCCATAGTTTTGAGGTGCCAAAATAAACTCTGTTTTTCTACACCAAGTTGTGCCGGAGTGGTTTAACATTTTGGAGGTTCCACCGAGATCGTTTTTGGGGACTACCTCATGCAGCGGGAGACGGCAAAGAGACACTGTAAAGGAGTGTGCCAGGGCAAGTGGGCTAATGCTAATCGATAGTAGCAGTCTAGCTAGTGTGGCCTGACACACTGTAAGAGCTTTTTTTTTGTCTTAGTTGTCTTTCAAGCATGTCAGAGGACCGTGAAGATTTTTTGTTGGAGTTAGAGCAGATGTTATGCGGACTTTCTGTGGAAGAACTACTCAGAATATGTGAACTATGTAACTTTACAGAACAATAAAATGACATTAAGAGTAAAATTCGTAGCGCTCTTGTTAAGCTTATTATCCAGTTCTGTGAACGAGAAGATTTTTTGCAGCAAGAGGATGAAGGCATGTCGTTTCTTCTGGAGCTAAATGACGAGCTGGTTTCGCTGGTGGAGGCGTGGTCAGTGGCTGCCGGCGCAGGATCTTCATCTTCAGACAGAGTGGGGATGACAGGGGAGGCCATGCAGGATGGGCGACTCACAGGGGCGCTGCCGGTCCCAATGCAATAACATTCTCAGAGCCCAAAGCTCCCATCACCAACGAGCTCAGGAAATCCAAAAATTAGGAACCAACCACAAATCTATGTTCAATCTGAGTACCAAAAACGTAAGAAAAGTAGCACAGCTACTGATTAAAAAGTGTCTAGTATGGTGTAAAATGAACAACTGCAAAACACAGGCACTGTGGGACACGGGGGCCCAGGTTTCAATAATGACCTCACACTGGAAGTCAGACAACTTACCTGATTTAGAAGTCCACCCAATCAGTGATCTTCTAAGTGGGGATGAGCTTTTAGACTTGAGAGCTGTAAATGGATCAGAAGTTCCTTTTCAGAGTTGGGTAGAAGTTAGCCTTAGCCTTTGTGATCCTATATGGAAAATTGCAGCTCAGCATGAAGTTCTGGTTCCGATCCTAGTAAGTCATGATGTGAGGCAAAAAACAATAATAGGTTTTAATGGTATTGAGTAACTGATAAAAAAGGACACAACTCAGTCCAGTGAAAGGGTGTCTTTACTCAGAACAACAGGCAGCTGTCATGGAAATGTTGAGGGAGGAGTCACACAAATTACAAGAAGAAATACAAAGAAGAGGTTGGTTACAAAAAAATCTCAAAATGGACATTAAACTTACTGATCAGATCCCTGTGGCCAAATCCTACAATGTGGTCCTACGTGCTCTGTATGATGAAATTAAAAATCACATTCAGGACTTGTTGAATAAAGACTTTATTCGCAAATCAACCACACCTAGTGTGTATGAGGAATCGGGATGGAAACCTGAGACTGTGTATGGATTATAGGGGTCTCAATAAAAAGAGTATTCCAGACGGAATACGGGAGATACTTGATGGACTTGGCGGCAATATGTGGTTTAGTGTGCCCGACCAAGGCAAAGCGTACCATCAAGGTAAATCGCTGAGAAGTTGAAAAAATATACAGCCTTTTCAAAACCTTGGGGGCTGTATGAATGGAAAAGAATTCCATTCGGACTTACCAATGCGCCTTCAGCATTCCAACGTAGTATGGACGAAAGTTTGGAAGGCTTGGTGAAAAAAAAAGGCACTCCATATTTAGATTATGTTTTACTGTACAGTAAAACATTTGAACAACATATTGAAGATTTAAGAACCGTTCTCAAACGCCAGCAGGCTTGAGGAATAAAACTAAGGCCTGATAAATGTGACTTGTTTAAAAAAGGGGGCCGCTATATCGGCAAAATCATTTCAGCAGACCGTTACAAAATGGATGAGAAAGATGTGCAAGGCAGTACGAGCTTTAAAGGACAACCTCCCAACAAACATCAAAGAGCTTAGAAAGCTTTTAGGATTTTTGGGGTACTATCGAAGTTATGTGTAAGATTTTTCAAGACATGCAAAGTGCTTATATCATTTACTCTCAGTTTATTACATCCAAACACCAGTGCGGGCAGCTAAGGCAGGACATGCTGCGCCACCCAAAACATCATACGGAGTGACAGTCACCAAAAAGCATTAGACTATTTGGTAGACGTTCTAACTAACCCACCTGTAATGGCTTATCCCAGGTTTGAGGACCCTTTCATCCTGCACATTGATGCAACAGCAGATGAAAGAAGCATACGACATTGCATCCCGAAACATTAAAAAGACTGTGGCAAGAGGATGTCCCATTACGACCAAAAGAGACAAATTGCTGTACTCTCACCTGGGGACAGAGTACTTGTCAGGAACATGTCAGAGAAAGGAGGACCAGGAAAGCTGCGCTCTTATTGGGAGGATCAAGTTCACATAGTGGACTCCCAGAGAGGAGAAAATGGCCCTGTTTATGAGGTTAAGCCGGTACTGGACGTTGTCGTATTCTCCATCGCAACATGTTAATGCCCTGTAATGCATTACCGCTTCCCAAAGCAACAAGGACTGAACCACGCCGCACTACACAGATACAAAAACCAAGAGACCTACCAGATGCATCTAACCATATAGAGAGTTCAGATGATGAGGAACCGTAGTGGTCTCAGGGAGTGAGGCACCACCGCTGCCAGCCTGAAGGGGATTTGATGGTGTCTGCACCTGCTGCTTATGGAAAGCCGTTTGAGCATTTATTACATATCTTTTATATCAAACTTTAGGTCCATGTTCTAGTACACATTTTGTCCTCACTAGTAAGACAATTTGTGCTTACTAGTATCACGAATAGGGTGCAGTAGTATAACGACTGCGTCTTACTTGTAACATTTTTTCCACTACTAGTGCCTCTTTTGGCCTACTAGTATTCAATCAACCCTTACTAGTAAACTGCTGTGCAGCACTAGTGACACTACTAGACCTAACTAGTAGGCATGTGTCACGCACTAGTAACCTCCTGGACATGGATTTTGATTGGAGGATGTTTAAACTGTATGTTTAGAGCCTTAAAGGGGCCACTCTGAATACTAAAGTGTTAGCAGCAGTCATATTGGAAGATGTTACAACTTTTTTTGGTAACTTACCCTTACGAAACAAAAATATATTGCAGTACACTATGATTTATATTTAAATGCATTTGGAATTATATTTCAATTTATGAGAAACTTCCACGTATAATAAATAATATATAGCAGTATATGGACTAACAGGCTATTAAAATGTACTGAATCATAGATTTCAAAATACATTGCTGTGCACACAAATGATTACATAATATTTATTTTTATTAAGAGCAAATATTTGTAGTAGATGAGCAAGCTCAAGATTATATTTTCATGAACAACATATGAGTGTTTATTTAATAGTTTTTGAAAAATATAGTTGTGATTAAAATGAAAGCTCCTTAACAAAATAAAAGCACTTAAAACTCAAAACTATGCCATAGCCTCTAAGCTTAGTGCCACTACTGCACTATGTGCCCACTAGTGCTACTAGTGCCCTTAAGTGCAGACTAGTGCTACTAATGGCGTCAACATGCCCACTAGTGCTACTAGTGGCCACTATGTTCCCACTAGTGGTGTCAACATGCCCACTAGTGCTACTAGTGGCCACTATGTTCCCACTAGTGCTACTAGTGGCCTCAACATGCCCACTAGTGCTACTAGTGGCCTCAACATGCCCACTAGTGCTACTACTACTACTACTTATGGTCTCCAAACTCTCAATCAAAGAAGAAGAGCGGGAGTCGAGTCGGCACGAGTTGCGTCGGATTGTGGATTAAGGAGCATCTAGTCGAGGCCCGGTGCATCGGAGGGACGATACCTACAAATGGGTGGCTGGTTGAAACCCCACATTTTGAATGTTGTCATGCAATGTATCAGGAATTGGTATTAGCAAAGTACCGCCAGCTGTAAGCTCCGGGACAAGTAACTATATAACGGCCATCTTTTGGCAATGATTCAAATTGGAACCGTTAGCTTGCTATCCACATCAAGCTATTATTATTAGCTAGGTTCCTAACTGCTTTTTTTTCAAATTAAGCGAGAACCACATAACTAAATTGATATGGGTATTTAAAAAGTAATAAATTTTAATGTGTAAGTTAGGTGTACATTTATTTAGGTGCTTTTGAAGTAGAAAACTTTTTAAGAAAAAGCTTGACCTGCAATTTTTCTAAGGCTAAGGTTTTGATATAATTATTTACCACCTAGCAGTACACAAAATACTTTTTAGCAACGTAATATTTTATCAGTACTACTAGCTGACAAACAGACTTAAATTGGCTAGAAAAAAATAGGCCTCAGAGTGCCCCAGTGAAAAAAAATTTCCTTAGAAAATGTCCTGTTCACTTGCAGTTTTTTTCGCTACGTATTAATCTGTGAATAGTGACTCTTATTCGGAGGTGAATAGTTTCATTTACCCGAGTTAATTTTTAAAGAAATAAACAAAAACAAATGGTAAAGTTTTTTTTAATAATTTTTTTTACTATATTACTTATGTGGGAGTAGCAGTTACACGAGTACAATTTCAGGATGCTTTTTACATTGCCGGTAGCTTCACAGAATGAAAAACAAATATATTTTAACCCAAAATAAACCATACAGATTTACACTTTATTACTACAGGAAAGCTCCTGTTTCAACATATTATTTTTTATTGTAATCTGTATAATGAGCTTTTTGTTTCAATTTGAGGTCAAGTGAATACAGTAAACATCATGAATGGTCACTGGAAGAACATTTTACCTTGTAAGATATATTAATACATTACCTACTTTATTGGTTTTATATTTCAACAAAGGACTTCGAGAAGGGTTTCCTCAAAACTATTTTTTTAAATAATTTTATTTTTGTAATTTGTTTTGTTTTACTGTATTAAATACCTGAATTTCCAAAGAATTTCATGCTTAGGTCTGTCTGATGACATTTTAAAATCAGATGTCACTGAGTATGCAAGCATCTTTTCTACCAAAACCTTTTTCCCTCTTAAGTAGGATTTGATGGCTACTTTTACTCAAGTAAAGGTACTGCTACTATTACTTGAGTACAACTTTTGTGTACTTTACCCCTCTCTGTTCATATTCTCCATCCAGGTAAAGAAGTATTAGCAAAATTGTTTTTGTCATTGTAAATACAGAACCATTACCAAAACATGTTATGGCTTGTTTCAGTGAAGCTTATATAAAACATGCATTCCATCACATTATCATGTAAACCTTGTTACGTTTCATTTGAGGAATCCAGTCCAACGTGAACACACATGACGCTGTCACACACTAGGCTGCCTCTAGGAGGCACTGAGGGAGTGCTGCTTTTTCGACCCGAACAATAACTAATAATAATTAATAAAGTAATTTTACAGGCATATAGAGGCAACCACGGTGAAAAGGCCAGGGCTCTTTGTACTGACCAGGACATTGCTGGATCATGTGAGGAAGAAATTTTGCAGCTCTATACATTTATTTGCTGTTAAACCTCTTTATAGTCCCTTTAAGTAAGCTTATAAAACTGAGGAAAAACACTTCAAAGTAAATTATTTTATGCAAAAAAAAAGCATTAACTGCACTTTGAAATTTAAGTATTTCATAGTGTTGGTTGTTTAAACACAAATGGGTGCTGTAAGGTGGACTAGGCGCTAGTCTACATGCACCATTAGAATGTGGTAGTCTCCTTATATTTGGTGTTATTTGTCTGTGTATTATAAGAAATCCACAGATGTTATATAGGTTTTGGTGTAAAGATTTTGCTATCCAAAAAATGGCCAAAGTGTATTTAGTAATTTACATATCATGCTTTTTCCATCTTGTTTGAAATCCTATTGCATTGTGCTATATTTTTCAGAAATTCCCTCACTACTGGCACCTGTGAAGACTCCTGTTTCAAATAACATCACATAAATCTCAAACCATGAAGGTGAATGACAATATGAGGCCAGTTTTGCACTACCATTACCATTTTCACCCAATTCTCCAACACGAACAGCAATAAGTATATTTTTGTAATAAGTGATTTTCGAAAAAGAATAAAACATTTTGTCATTACTTTTTTGTGTTTCCATCTTGAAATGCTAAAGGTCCACTGCCCGGGGTTGGGGGCCAACAAGGGTGATACATTGGCAGAGAGACGTAAGCCTTTGACCCCACAAAGCTTAAATCTTTAATCGGTAAGACTACAACCTATAACCACAGTACTACTTGACAAAAGAAAGTGTATACAGGAATCACCAGGGCTGCACATAACTTTCCTACTGTAGAGTTGTGTAGAAGCCCCGTACTAATTTCTTCCTTGGTTCCTTGCGAAGCCACTTGTAATTTCACACTCAAAAATGTTTGTATATGGGACCGATATGGTCGAAAACTGATGTTCTTTGATACAAGGGGGAGCAAACAACCCAGAAACCCAAAGAACATAGCCCGACACCCCAAGCTGTAGAGCAGAACAGTTTATTTTTATAATGGTCCAGTCACCAATGGCAAAGTAAAAAAAAAAAAGAACAAAACTTAAGGTCAGGGTATTGACAATAACCCATAGAAGCTTGTGTGATGAGCTGCTGAGTTCTCGCGAGAGCTTTGCGTAAGTAAACATGGCGGTATACTGGTAAAATAAACAAACAATGTCAGGTAAAATAAGGCAATAATTTTGAACCAAACGCAGCTTCTGTCCGTTTAAACTAACCATCAAATTATTTCTTTCATCTAATCAACCTGGACGAGGAAACATTGGATTCATTGGAGTGCTACCTAGACGAGTGCTTTGATAACATCGTTATGGGTAAGTCACGGAAACCTGCTTCGGATGCACCAACAAGTACTCCATTTCAGAAAGGCACTCGTTCTAAGGCCAGCACTTCCACCAACTCGCCAGAAAGAAGCTACAGCGACGTCCTGGACTCAATAGATAAGAAGCTAACCAGCCTGGACACCCATCTCGCGCTGGTTAAGGTTCTACACAAAGAATTTCAGGCTCTGAGGGAATCTCTGGAATTCAGTCAACAACAGGTAGCTTCGCTCGCTACCGAAAATCAAACACTGAAAGAGGACGTTAAAAGACTCACCGAGGGGATGACGCAGCTGTCTGGAGAAAATAAAAGATTCAAGGAGTCGATCTTAGACATCCAGGCCCGATCCACGAGAGATATTCTTGTCTTTTCTGGGATACTAGAGCAGGCTGAGGAAGACGCTGAAACAACCGTCCGACAGTTCATCCAACATCAGCTGAAACTGCCAAGCGACACAGTTAAAAACATAACCTTCCATCGGGTTCACCGGCTCGGAGGTAAGAAACCCAACAACACCCGCATGCGACCAATTGTTGCCAAATTTGAACAATTTAAACAGAAAGAACAGGTCAAAGGACGTGGGAGAGAGCTGCGGGGGACGGATTACAGCGTTAATGATCAATTTCCGAAAGAAATCCTGGACAGAAGACGCGTGTTATTTCCAATTAGAAAGAAACATATTAGTGAGGGCTGTAAGGCTACAGTTACGGTAGATAAACTGTATGTTAACGGTCAGCTGTTTAGGGACCCTCAGGTTACTCCTTGGGCATATTAGTCACATTTAACAGAGTCTAGATAGAAGTTGTTTTATCAGACAACTATAGTTTAAGGAAACACACCTCAGCAGGTTGTTTATATTTGTAAATGTGGGTTGGGGTAGGCCTGTGCACTAGCTTGACTGCTTTCTTTTTTCTTCACATTCGTGTCACCAAATCTCTTTATGACTTTTCTTCCTTTTCCTTTCACACACACACAGACTTTTATCATGGCATATTCATGATTTTCCATCATGCTATCATTCTTTACACACCTTTATGGTACGTTATTTCCCTCGCTATATCTCTGCTTCTGGATTTTCAATCAGGCAACTCCATGGATAAACCAAGACTACACCTCTATTCATCCTTGGCGATAGTAAATGTCTAATGTTTATCTTAGCCCTATGAATCCTGTAAAATTTCTAACATGGAATATTCACGGATCTGGCTCCAGAGAAAAAAGGATTAAGATTTTCAACCATCTTAAAAGATTGAAGGCAAATGTCGTCTTACTACAGGAGACTCATAAATCCAGCTCAACTGCTAATGATTTATAAACACCGGAGTATCCTAATATATTTACTTCATGCTATAACTCTAGACCACGAGGAGTAGCAATATTAATAAATAAAAATACTCATTTTAAAGTAATAGACACAGTTACAGATCCAGAGGGTAGATTTATAATATTAAAACTATTTATACATAACCAAAAGTTATGTATAGTTAGTTGTATATGGTCCAAATGTTGACGACCCCTCATTCTTTCATACTTTCTTCTCGGTTTTGGCTAATCACACGGATTGCTCACTTGTTCTTGGGGGAGATTTCAATTTTGGATTAAATGAAGAAATAGACAGGCTCAGTACAGCAGGAACACAGTGCAGCTGGCAATCAATAGATATAGTTAAACAGTACATGAGCGATTATGGACTTTGCGATGCATGGCGATCGCTTCATCCCAACGACATAAAATACACTTTTTACTCAAATGTCCATCATTCTTATTCTAGATTGGCCAATTATTAGTCATCAGCTCACTGTTGAATGACATTTCAGACACTGAGATACATCCTACAGTTATCAGCGTTCACGCTCCTGTTTCTTTAAATTTAGCAAATAGAATAGCAACCAGTGTTGCCAACTCCTCAGTAAGGAAAGTAGCTATTGGCTGTCCCAAAAGTTGCTAGAAGTCGCTAAATGACGTCATCGCCTAATTTGCATAATTGGCAATTTGCAAATAACTGTAACGGATGCTGTAGGAGAGAGGAATAACGTCGTGGGAGAGACAAAAGTGAGTAAAAAACACCCTAAATATGTTTAGAACTACAAATGTACAAAAATAATTTCAACATTAACAACATTTAATGATTTTAATGCTTTGTCTAGATCCACATTACACACATCAGTTTTGTCCTGTATTGTTAAATGTTATAACAGCAAATTTAATCAAAAGATTGTTCTGTAGGGTGAAATTGCTAGCTCTACAACCAACCCTCCTCCTTTATCCGGGCTTGGGACCGGCAAAGTGACCCAAAAGACACACTCTGGCAGAGTTACTTAGGGTTTTTTTTTTAAAGTTTTTTTTTTTTTTTGCTGAGCTAGCTAGCAAGATCTTATGTCACAGAGAGGTAGGCTACACACACAGTGGACGAGGTGAATAAGTGACTGAGCTGCTGAGGTTGTGTGAGTCAAATGCAGTGATTTGTGTGACAGCGTCACAGCAAAGAAACGTTTACATTTAAATCCCGCTCTGCAAGCCAGCGGGGGCTTTCTTTTGCGCAAGCGCATTTCATTTGCAGTCCGGACGCCGAGTGGTGAGGGTCTCCTCTCTCTCTCTCTCTGCTCCGCCCATAGACTGTAGATGGGACTGCTGCGCAAGGCTACTGTGAGACTGGCCGCCTGTAAGTGCTTTGGGACGGGGGAGGGGCTCACGTTGAGGACAGTAACTGCAGAACAATACGTGCTTCACGCCAGAGTCTCCAAAACACCAGATAAGTCTCCAATAACACCAGAAAAAGTCGCTAGATTTGTCGCTAGTCGCTTTTTTAAAAAAAAGTCGCTATAGGGGTCTGAAAAGTCGCTAAATCTAGCGACAAAGTCGCTAAGTTGGCAACACTGATAGCAACCCCTCAATATAAAAATTGGAGATTTAATTCATCATTACTTAAGGATAGAGAATTTATTAAATATATTGAAAAAGAATGGGCTTCATACATGGAATTTAATGATCTCCCTGGTATGTCGCCATCCACTCTCTGGGAGGCAGGGAAAGCTGTGATTAGAGGTAAAATAATTTCAGTATCATCAAATAAAAAGAGAACAGAAAATAAACATGTTCAGGAATTAGAAGAAACTATCAAATCATTAGAAGCTTCCCTGGATGAAGGGAGCTTAAGCAAAATATGGAAAGCAAAATTAGAATTAAATGAAATTATTAATAAACGGATGCAGTTCTTAATCCAAAGACTTCGAATAGAAAACTTTGAACATAGTTATAAATCAGGTAGCTTCTTAGCTAATCAGTTAAAAATAAATAAAGAAAAAACAACTATATCTGCAATCAAAGACAAAATTGGGAATATAATGTATGATCCTGAAAGAATAAACAACACATTCAAAGAATTTTATGAGACTTTATACACACTGGAGATAAACCCATCAAATAATGAAATTGAACAATTTCTTGATAAAATAACTCTTCCTAAACTTTCAGACAGTCAAGCAAAGGCCCTGGATTCACCGCTAACAGTGTCTGAACTATAAGAATAATAAAGCTCCAGGCCCAGATTGATTTCCAGGAGAGTTCTATAAAGAATTCTGGAATATTCTGGCACCAACATTTTACAAAATTTTACAGCAAACAAAGGAAAATTGTTGATTACCACCAAACATGAACTAGAGTTAACTGGAAATTTTTATTTGCAACCTTACATAAATTCGGGTTCAGTAATTATTTTGTAAACTGGTTAAAAATATAATACAGCTCACCAACAGCATGTATTAGGACTAATAATAAAACATCATCAATGTGTTTCCTTCAGAGAAGTACCAGGCAGGGATGTCCACTTTCTCCCTCCCTCTTTGCTATTTTTATTGAACCATTAGCAGCAGCCATCAGGCAAAATAGAAATGTTAAAGGTATACAATGCAACAAAATAGAGCATAAAATTATTCTGTATGCAGATGATGTACTACTCTTTCTGCAGCATTCACAAACTTCCTTCTCTCAGGTAATTGAGTTGATAAAATCTTATTAAAGAGTTTCAGACTATTCCATAAATTGGTTAAAATCTACAGTCCTTCCAATCAACTGTTCTTTCCAAGGTCCCGTTGCTGTGCAAATCTGGTCGGGAAATATTACATATCTAGGTATCCATATCTCACCAAGACTGGCAGCCCTATCAAAGCTAAACTATGTCCCTATTTTAAAAAAAGTGGAAGATGATCTGGCAAGATGGAAATCCCTTCCAGTATCACTTATTGGAAGGGTAGCTACAATAAAAATAATGGTTTTGCCTAGAATCAATTGTTTATTCTCAATGATCCCAAGCAAACCATCACCTGATTGGTTTAGATCTCTGGACTCTTCTGTCTTTAAATTTCTTTGGAAAGATAAACCACCACGTATCAGCTTAAAAACACTGCAGAAGTCCAAAGATAAAGGAGGTCTAGACCTACCAAACTTTCGTCATTATTTCTTAGCCAACAGGCTCCAATACACATCAAGATGGCTAAAACACAGTTCTCTCGATGACTCCTGGGTAGATGTTGAACAGACACTATGCAATAAGATACAACTTTCAGATCTACCATTTATTAGCTCAAATATAAAACAAAATGAATGTTTTAAAAGTATTAGTATCAGCTCCTCTCTGACAGCATGGTGGAAATTTCTTAAAATGACAGAGACCTTACTAGTCCCATGCAGGCATACACCGATATATGGAATAACCCGGATACCTTAAAAAAAAAATGCATGATCAACTTTCCAAACTGGAGTTGTAAAGGAATTGAATACCTGGAGCATATATTTGATGGAACAGACTTTATCCCATTTAATACATTGGTTACACAACACGGAATTAACAAGAATAAATTCTTAGAATATCAACAAATTAAATCAATTTAAATAATAATTATAGGCTCAATACAGTTGATTTACATATTCCAGGAAACGTTTTAGACTTTCTTAATCTTAACCCTCCCAAACTGCTATCTAAAAAATAAAAAACATTAAATAGAATAGATGAATCAATAGCCCTTCCTATTTTAAAATGGGAGATGGTGTTGTCCATCTCATTTGACCGAAACCTCTGGTCTCAGATTTCCTTAAGAACCTTTAAATTTCTTTAAAATCGTAATCTACAATTAATACAATATAAAATCCTTCATAGAGTGCATTATACAGGCCAACGGATGTTCAAGATGGGTTTTACGCCATCTAATACCTGTTTACAATGTACAAGCAATCTACCAGACAATTATATTCATGCTCTATGGTTCTACCCACCTGTCAAGAAATATTGGTACCAGATAAGGGAAGACCTATCAAAGGGTCTGAAATGTAATATCACACCTTCTCCCAGAGTTTGCTTGCTGTGAAATTTAGATGAAGTTACCATGGATACAAAGTCTATGCAATTAGTTCATATTGCCTTATGCATCGCTAAGAAAAATATTCTCTTGAACTGGAAAAATAAAAATACTCTGAATATTAATCAATATAGAGATCTCCTTCTGGAATACATTGGTCTAGAAACGGCTTCTGCCTCCACATCTGATCAATCTTTCTGGTCTCCCTTGATCAGCTCCATCACCTAGTGGGGTCGGGCCCTTGATTTTGTTCTGTGGGACATGGTTGCCGATGTGAAGTTTAAGGGTTGGTCGTGACTGCTAGGGGTCCTCGGGGTTGGGTCCACTTGCGGTTGGGGCGGTAGGTGCCGTGAATCTCGCCTGGGGTGGGACTTTGGGGGCTGCCTTTTCCATCTCTCTGGGCTGGTTTTTGTCGCTAGCTCCCCTGATGGCCCCTAGCCGCGCCTGCGCATTGGGGTGTCCGGCATCTTTGTGCCCGATCAGTCAAATTGCCAGTGGACATGGCTCCTGGGTCTTGGTCCAAGCACTCTGCAGGGTGCTGGGGTGGGGACCCTTTGACCGGTGCTGGTCGGCCTCCACAGTGGACTGACTGGGTGGTGGGGTGTGGGCTGGTAGGTGGAGACGCTGGGTTCGGTTCGCTGCCATCGGGCGGTAGTAGCAAGGCTGGAGGGTGTCGGCCTGGGGGGTTGGCCGCCTGGGGCGTCGGTTTGCTCACGGGCCCGGCATGGCATCTCCGGGGTATCCGAGTTGGTGCTGCGCCGGGTTCCGGCCTCAGCGCGGGGGCCCTCGGAACGCTGGCGGTGCTTGGGGCCTCTCTTGTTGACGGGGAGGCTTTTACCATCTAGCACAGGCGCTCTCCCGAATGGGACGTGGGGGAGGGTGTATGGGGAGAGGGTGGCCTAAACTCAGCCTGGGTGTCTAGTGTCTAGTTTGAATGTAGGGATGGATTTAGGTCTGCCCCTGGGGTTAGCTGCGGGCGGATGGCCTGGGCCGCCATGGGGCTCGGAGGGGCAGCTGCCGTGGGCCCCGACTTGACGTGCCGGGGCCTCCCACCCCTGGTGGATCGGCTGACCGGGGGTGCCTATTGGGGTCAGCAGGGGAGCTGGCTCCCTTGGGTTGGCATCGTGTCACCCCAGTTATTTCCTCCCCATCCCCATTTGACTCTGTCCACCCGCTCCTTCATTCTACCATTCACAAGGCCTTGGGACGTGGGCACGTCACTGGGGTGCGGGATGGAGTTTCCGTCTTCGCTACCCGGTGGCGGCCTGGGTCCCAATTTTATCGAGCAACTTAAGCTGCATTCAGACCGCATCCATTGGATTCGTCGACTAACGCATCCAACGGATGAAGTTTGACGTATGTACTTTTTGGCTTCCATAGCCTGCTTCTGAGGAAAAAACAACGCATGGGCTGGGCTTCCTCTGTTGCCGCACGTTCTGCACTATGGTGGATTGTAACGAGAGAGTGGCTTGGCTTTATTAGCTAGATAAAGCTAGACAACGTTGACATCGGGTGCATCAGCGCTTATTATTCAGATGCATTCTGAGTTTGGGGACTTTAACCATTTGCTCCAAGAGCTGCGTTTGGATGAGGTTCGCTTTCAGTGCTACTTCCGTCTCTCCCGCACCTAATTTTACGACCTCCTGGGCCACATCGGAGCTTAAATCTCCTACCAGGACACCAACTACAGGTTCTCTGTTCCTCTTTAGGAGTGCCTGTCCATTTGACTTCGGTAAGTGTCATTTCTGATTTTTGAAATCTGCGTTTGTTGAAAATGTTTTCACTGGGCCCGTGCTTCATTCAAGATACGGCGTATAGTGACATAGCTACAGTGAGAAGCTCTGATTGGTTGCCGCACTGCGTTGGATCCGTCAAAAGTTCAGCTTGCTGAACTTCTGTAACGCATGCTTTGGTACGTTGCCATATGAAACGCAAGCGTCGTTGACGGAGCCAACGTACTCAACGCAAGGCAGAGCCCTTGACGGACATCTGACGCACTCCACCATAGACTTTACATGTAATCTTGCCGCAGCTAACGCAGACTAAATGTGCGGTGTGAATGCAGCTTTAGACACTTACACTTGCAGCATTTACATGACACACGCACATGTAGGGACCTGGCGGTGGGTGCGCCTCGGCACTGGAGGCAGGGCCCCTTATAAGGGGCCACGCCTGTGGTGCCGGTACCCACTGTTTAAATGCATCTAGACACTGAGGGCCCGGGGAGGGAGATGGGGGTACCTGGCAGTATTCCCATGTCCCACCCCACTTTATTTAAGTGCACATTAGACCAAGATGCAACAACACCACAATTTAGCAGGGGGAGAGAGGATGGGGGTCTTTCCACACCCCTGTTCATTGGACCATCAGGGGTTGGAGCCCGGGTGGATTATCAGGCCGTCTGGTTGGGGACCTGGGCTGGTGGGCTACTCTTGCCGGGGTGGGGGCCTTGGCGGTCTGCTTGTCCCCGTCCTGGTGGGCAAGGGGTCCGTCTCCCGAGTGCAGGGGCAGGGTGCTCTATCGGGGCATCTGTCCCTGGGCCTGGGAGTATACAGTATGTATGGGGTGTATGAATGAGTGTACAGTGTCCTTTTTTCGTGTGTCCTGTATATGTAAGAATGTGTGCACAAGAGAGGAGGGTACGTATGAGTGTCTCTGTCTGTCAATTTCTACTTGTCAGGTTGGGTGTTTGGCTGCCCTCTGGCCTGGTGCATCTTCTTCCCCTCCATCACTCCCCGTCGGTGATGGATGCTCCTGCCCGCTGGTCGATGATGGCTCTCGATGCCTGGGGCCGGGGGTCCCGGTTGCAGCCCGGCTCGGTCCTGGTGCATGCCTGGCTGGTTCTGGGTGGGCCGGTGTGTTGGGCGGTCGCTGTTTCGGGCCGACATCCTCTTTGGATTGACTTGGGACCTCTTATGGGGGTGCCGGGGTTGTAAAGTAGGTTGGTGCCGTCCGGTGGATCGGTTGGGACTGTGCCTGGCGCCCAAGCTCCTGCCAGTTCCATGAGTTCTACTGCCTGGTCGGTTTATCTGGGGGGGCTGTCCGGCATTGGCTGGGCCCCAGATCTTGGCGCTCTGCATGGGGCGGGATCTGGACACGGGAGCTGGTAGATCTGGATTTCCAGGTGCTGGCTGGGTGCAGCCTGGGGAGGGCGTACATCCGCTGTGGCTTTTAGTTTGGTTCCTTGGCGTGTGGGTGTGTGGGGGGGGGGCGGGTTGTTGGCGGTGGGTATTGGTCAGGGGTGGCGGCGGCGTGTATTGTCCATTGGTCGGCTACGGGCGCCTCCTGCCGGGCGGCGGCGGCAGGGGACCCCTCTCGGCGGGGTGCCCCTGATCCCAGTGGCATCCGGGTCCTGACCCGGGACCGCCCTGGCGTGGCCGGTTTCCAGCGGAGCCCGTGGGCTCGTCCCTGCGATCTCTCGGGCCCCGGCATTGCAGCTGCTTGGTGTTCCCCTTGGGCTTCCATCTGTTCCTCTCTTGGTGGGTGATCGGCCCTGCGCTGGTCCAGCTGCGGCCGTGAAGCTGTAATACTCTGCTTGGGAAAGTAAATCTGTTGGGCTTGTACTTGGTACTCAGACACCAATTCTGAGTGGCAAACTGCTAGACAGGACAGGTTTAAAAAAATGTTTTTTAAAAAAGACAATAACCCATAGATGAGGTGGGATTTATGTCCGGATCCACCTACTAATCCAGGTTGTTCTCCAAAAGCCTTATGACAAGTTCTTCCCACCAAACAGATCCACGACACACTCCACCTCCATTCCATGGCAGCTCCATAACGCGCTCCTCTCCTGCATCGGCTGACAGGTGAACAGCTTATCTTGACGCCCTCAGGTCTTCGAACTCAACATGCTACGCCCCTCTTCAGCCAAAGCCAGCTGAAAAACAAGATGCAGGCACCAATATCTGCGCACCCACAATTCATGCTGCACATAGCGCAAATCTTGCAGCGGTCCTCGCTTGCTTCTGGGGTGAAATGGTACTCACGATGCCAAAGGCCTTCCTCCGCCCTAATCATCTGTCACTCGCAGTTTCTGCTAGAGTAGTGTGCGCCATCGCTTGTGGTGTTCTGGCCAGTGGATTCTCTCCTTGGCGTCCTGCCTCGCTCCTCTTATGTGCGGCCTACTCCGTTTTTGTGCACCTGCCACAAATCAGTTGATTGCTGAGCTACTCTTCCTAACTCATCTGAATAAGTTCAGTTTTGATGTTTTTGGTATTCACAGAGGAAAAACAAATCCAAACAAAAACACAGCAAATTCAAAAACAAATCATGCAAAAATAAATACAAAAATTGTATTCCACTGTGTAAGCTAACCCATAGAGGAACCAGTAAAGGGCATAAAGGTGAAAAATTACTGGTGTAGCTTATCTGGCTTTTTTTTGCAATATTTTGTGGTTAAAGTTCTGGATGTGCCTACACTTTTCAAATTCCAAGCATGATGTTTTTAGTCTGTTCGAATAAAAGAAAATTGTCACACAAATCAAAATCATATGGTGTGACACCAATCATATGAGAAGACCACCTTCTACAGAGTAATACTGTACATACAGTACCACTACATGACAGATTGTAGGTGAGTAAGCAGTTTTGTATTTACAATAAATCATTTCTTGTGGGCACACTGACAAGTCCCACTTCTAGATGTCTTTTAGTGTGACACATTTTGATTAAAAAATCAATATAATTTTTAATATTGTCATAATTACATGTAAATCTTTTTTGCTTTGTCATAGCTAGCATGTGGTTGATATGCTAATACCAACCACATACACACCATATGATACACTTTATCATATGGTGTGACATGTTTGCACGTCATACCATATGATTTGATTGTCACACCATATGATATGAATGGTGGTTCCATGCAGATTTAATAATAAATAATAACATCCAATGTATTTATTTTCCTTTTAAACACTTATTTGGATCCAATATAGCATAAAGTGTGTAATTTAGTTTTGTTTTATATGTTAAGATGTCGGTATTGCTTCATAATAAGTGGCTATAACTAAACTATGTATAACTCTTTATAACACAGTATTAAATAGATTACTCAGTATTTACAATGTATTACTAAGTTGTTGCAAGTTATTACAGCTTAGTAATACATTGTAAACAATGAATAATCTATGTATGTGTTACTATTATTAGACACTTATTATAAAGCGTTACCCAGATTTCTAGTTTATAAGACAGACACAGCGTACCTAATGTCTTAAGGCTGATTTGTCTCAAACCAAACATTCCCTTTTTGTCAACTTGAGGCAGATAGGTTAAAGATGTCAAGTTCAGAGAGGACAAAGAGATACAGGGAAAGGCTCAACGCAGAACCAGCAAAGAGAGATGAGTTGCTGAGTAAAAGAAAGGTAATATACATCTGTTGAACAATTTCATGCATTGATGCATAATAGTAGTGTAACAATTCATTGATAGTATGGTATTGCATCTACAACCACAAATTGTGATAATTGGGAACATTTTACACCCATAATAACTAAATATACACTGCATTTGAAAATGAAAAAAACTTAAATGAAACTCTCTTTTGATGCAAAAAGGCTGTCAATTGTCAAACTGTCAATTCTCACCAACATTGTGTCACACTGTTAACAGATATCAAGAAAAAAGGGTCCTATGAAGGCCGCAGTCCTTCAGGTTTTCCATCCTTCCCTGCTCTAACACCTGAGTGATTGTGCAGAATCATAGGACCGAATTGAATAGACCTACCTTACAGCATTTCATAGTGGTTGAATATTTCTGCCAAATGAGTGATCAGTGCTCGCTCTGTTTCTCTGTCAAAATTGACTGGTTGCTGTATAATGAAGTGTATATTTTTATTGCATATCATTTTGCATATTGGAGATCTGTAATTTGTAATTGTAAAAATATACATTGATACTGTTTGTATTGTTCACAAACTGATTAAAATGTTTGTTTTATTCTTAAATATCAAACGAATCATTGTTTTTCAATTCTACCTTCCAGCATTTAAGAGAGGTTAAATATTTCCTACCAAATGAGTGAACACTACTCAACAATTAGTGTGATAATACATGGTTTGCTTTAACAAAAGATCACGTGGTGTGACACTTTGTCATTTAGTGTGACATTCCAAATGGTCAAAATAACATACCTTTATTAATGATAAAACCTGAAAATGTTCCTGTGATGGAAAGACAATAGTAGAAGCAAGGATCACAAATATGTTTTTAAAATTTACAGCAGGGTTTAACATTATTAAATAAAAAATAGGTCTAAATACTGATTGTAAAGGTCTTATGTGAGCAATGATTAGGAAAATAAGACAAATATTTAATAATTTTCATGGAATTATATTAGATCACGGTTTAGTTTTGATGAATGACTTTGATATAGTGAGTAATTTAATAGAGATTTAATCAATTTTTATTTTAAATACCATTATATTCATGTCACACCATATGACGACTTTGGGGACTAATACAACAAATTGTCACTTATATTCTCATTACAACCCAAAATCTAAAACCAACATATATTTCTATAAAGGTGGAAGTCAGTAGAACAAAGATCCACCATTGATATACCTGTTTTTTTACATTTTTGAAGAAACACTTTTTTCCAGTCTATATGTCACTGACCCTATACGGTTTACTCCTGACGGCAGTCCTCAAATCCTCTTAACATTGCCCATACAATGTTGATGGATAATTATAACAAAATGAAATAATGTAAACAGTATAATTTATATGAACCTTTTTCTCTGAGTATTTCTCGTCCTTCCATAACGTGAGGAATATAATGTAGTGTATACACGTAAAACTCAGAAATTCAAATGATGTTCGCTACAATAAGAAATGACTTTGGCTAGAATCAGCGTTCACAAGCTTAAGATAGCACATTAATTCACACGGTCAAATCGAACCACAAGGTGACAGCAAACAGTAATATGTGACGCTGAAAGAAAAATTCTGGTGCATTGGGCTGGTGTCGTGAGAGAAGGTGCACTTCACTTCGAGCAGCTAAACGGGGAAATAAGCGGGACTGGGGAATCTGAAAGCAGCTTTACTGAGGTTATTAACCGTGTTTGGAACGCACAAGATCATGCGAGAAGAGAACTGGAAATGCATAGGAGTGAAAATTTGCTGACCAGTACAAGGACCACATTTCGGAGATGAAGAACAGCCAACCGAATGTCAGGTAAGTTAAAGTTAACTAACTGTTCCTGGCCTTCTGAAAATAGCATTTAAAATAAAGTTAAATTAGTTCATTTCAGATTAAAGTTTTGACTTTCATCTATCAAGGCTTTTAAAGTGATTGTGTGTCTCCCCCCCATTTCATATCGAAGCAGGAAAGGTCGCGCCAAAAAGGGATTCCGCCAAAAGTCACTCTTAATTTACTCTAAAAGTACTGCGTACCTAAATTAGTAGTTATAAACCACTAACTAACAGTGTCCGAGATTAATATTTTGACTGGCAACGATAATGGCCTAAGTCTTAACAAAAAAAAAAAAATCCCCCCACCCCCCACCCCCCTCACCTAAACCAGATCAGTGATACTGGCTACCTCTGTATCACTGAGGTAGCCAGTGTTGCCAATGTTGCATACCTTTTTAATGTCAACAGACATCTATTGTCACCTTTATGACTGAAATTATTAATAGCCTACATTTTTATATGCAGTTTTTTGATCCGTTTTTTTTTTTACCATTGGAAGAATAACTTTGGCAATTATTTTTAAGAAGGTGACGACATTTTGATCGGGCAAAAGAATATTTAACACGACTTGTGACATGAATAATTATTACATTTTCTAAAAAATAATGGTTATTCACAGGCCCAGTTACATAGCACGTTATGCCACTGGGATAATGTCTATATTCTGGTTTTTTGTTTGTTTATTTTTTTTTACAGCGACGCAACAACTTAGAAACTCCATGTCTTCAATTTGGAGAATCAAAGTATTCTTGTTGCAAAATGCCAATCAAGTGGTTCTTCTACTGTTTGCTGAATGCAACAAACTAACCAAAAAAGACTTTGAACATGAATACGCACTTGAGTTTGATGTATTTATTTACACAGAAAATGAATGTATGTCAATAATACTGTTTATTTGCAAGGTTGGAGTCAAAGTATGTATTTGTATGCCAGTGTGCAATGTGGGAAAACGAGAAAAATAAAACATAACCATTGTGCTTCAGGCTTAGTTGCACCAAAGTGCGCATCATAGTAGAAGTAATTTTTTTGTCTAACTTATGATATGGTCAATAAATACCAGAACTCATGATTTGATTCTAATCCCACTTATTTTCCACTGTGGTACTTACTAAGTAGGTTAAGCAAACATGGTTGAATCCAAAAGTTGGTGTTCTTCCTGAGGGATTCTGCATGTTGCACAGATATTTATGTTGCATGATTAAATTAACATTAATAGTTAAGCAATGTATGTTGTTTATGGCCTGTAAAAATTATGAATGCATCGATACTGGTATTGGGTATCGGCCCCGATACTGCCTAAAGTACTCGTATCAGTATCGGCTAATATTAACTGATACCATGAACCGATACTTAAGATTTTGGAAATGCAGCAATAATTTCACCAAAAATCCTAGTTTTTAACTTTTACATTTAAATTCTTTGGTCAATTTTATTCATTTTTTTAATCTAATTCTACATAATTTCTTGTAACAAGCAGAGAAGAAAATAAACCCTGACTCCAAATTAATAACACTTCTTGGTGTGGTAGTGGTATCCGCATTGGTACTCAGTATCAATAAGTTCTCTGATCCAAGTGTCGGTATGGTATCAGTTTTGAAAAACTGTTATTGCATCCCTAGTAAAATCACAATAACGGTTTGAATGTCAGCCACTAGCTAGTAAAACAAATTATTTTGTCAGTTTATTTCAAAGAAATTTGTTTTATTTTTCAGGGATCCCGAGTTATGATGTGCCAGGAAAAGTCTCAGACAGATGTTACGCAAAGATGTCATGGACTCTCCCTGAGTTTAATAAGTACATCTGCCAAAGCTTCCCCAAAATTAGTTTAAATGTCATCGGATTTAACCTGGCAAGAGCAAACAAGTCTAAGGTTCTGACAAAAATTCAGGCCAATACAATGAATGAGCTGAGGAGAACAATTGGCAGAAGCCGGATTTATGTTGTTCCCCTGACAACTATCATACTTCCATTGGAGGTGAGGTTTTGTTAATTTGGGTCAATGCTCCTTTACTATGAAGGACATAACTGCTCTAAATAAAAAATAAAAATAAAAACTTATGATATAAATATTTACATTCATAAATATTTGACAAATATATTTAACAATGACGTTATGAAAACTCAATTCATATGTTCAATCTCATTATTATGAAATATTTTTCATTATAAATTGCATTCATCAAAATCAAAAATATTTAATTGTAAAATAAAAATGATATGTTTCAGTCATTTTATTAAATTTCATAATTTTTTATTCCAAAAAATCTTTTTTCATAAATTCAGTTTTTATTTCATAATGGTGTTTTCCAGAGAATTTATCCAATGATAGAGATCACAGCCAATCAGAGTCATTGTAGAGTGAAGGCTCGGAGCTACAGGAACTTTGTCCATGTCCAGTTACTCTCACTGATAAACTGAGAGGAAATTGTCATAATTATAGAATAATACATAATAATAATTATTATAAGTCGTTAAACACTTTTGTTAAATTTAATAACAGTTGGATTTCATGTAAGCTTTACCCAGATGCTAATCATGTTTACCAACTTTTTAATGTGGCTGTCTCGGCTGCAGCTGCATCAGTGTTCTGAGATTAATGCTGCTTGGGCCTCCATGTCTATGATGAGATTGCCGAAAGAAGCCCCAGTTGGAGTTCATGTACAATCAATATAATAATTCATAAATAACACAGACAGTGTTTAAATAACTTTCTCTTTAACTGACTATCTCTATCCAACCACCAACCAGGGCTTCTTCACCCATTCTTCTCTGATGTGTGCTGGGTTATGGGCCCGACACACGGGGAGTGACAGCGACAGGCGAAACTTGTTGCCACCCAGTTGAAAATGAACACACGGGACACGATAAACAGCAGCGATTGCAGCATCACGCTCTCGAATCGCTTGTCTCCAAGAAATCCTATTTGTTATTCAATTAGTGGCAATTCTGACATTTTTAAAAGCGATCCGTGACAAACAAAGCATCAAGGATGAAGATTAAGAATATTTTGCTGGAACTGACAGAAATTTTGCTGTTGACTTTACTTAAGAAAAAAAAGGCAATTCTGGGTTCATCCAATATTAGAAAGAACCCTTCTTATTCAGATCTCTTTAATCATTTCGTGAATAATTATAAAGTATAATCGGACACGTACAGAAAATGATCTGTTCTTTCATGTCAAAGCGGTTGCAATTTGAAGTAGCATGCTCTCAGCTGATGGTTGTAGCGACAGTGACAAAAGTTGAAAATTGTTCTACTTTCTTGTGTCGCGTCACAAACCCGCGTGTGCACGTCTACGAGAACCAGCGCGGAATTTAACGGGCACGAATCCATTTTCTGTTGATACCTTATTACATTCATGGCTCACTTCATCACAGACACTTGTCAGATCAAGTTGTGTGTATTACAAACACGAATGATGAATGAAAGAGTATTGATTAAGAAAAAAAATTTGATTTGAACCGAGAATCGTTTCTGAATAGAATCGTCGCCCCAAGTATCGGAATCGAATTGAATCGTGAGATGTTGTAAGATTCCCATCCCTACTAATTAAATTTATAAAAATGACAGAAAAATATTATTTTTTACAATTGAATATTTTTTAAATTAATGTATTTTTAGAAAAATTTAAAAAATCATAATAATAAGCTTCAACTTTAACATGTATGGATTTTTTTCATAATTTCATTGTCACATGCAATATTTGTCCTAATATTGATACATGTAAACATTTATGTCGTAGGGTTTTATTTATTTAATTTCGAGAACTTTGGCACAACATGGATAAAAAAAAATGTCCGTTTCAAACTAGATGTCAGAAGCTGAAAGGACTCTTGCCCTACAAAAAACATCAACTTCAGGTGGATGTGAGACAGTTTCACAGTCTCCACCTGTACCCTCAACCTCTGCGTCCACGGCCCCTTTGTCAGGTCCATCACAATCTGGTCCATCATCATCCTGCACAGTTCTGTCTTTACCTGCTGTCCACCAGTGCACACCTACACCCAACAGTTGTCCAAGTTCCCAATCCTCTCCTCTCAATGCGATTTCTCTCTCTTTAACTGTCGACACTGATGTCACCGAAATATCACCAGTGACAGACCTGAACCCAGCACTTGGAAGTTTAAAAAAAGAGCACATTTTAGTATATAATTTTAAGAATTTATAATGAAGTCAAGAGTTAAGAGAAATCTTAATATAGAGTAATCCTAATTTAATATTTGTCCTTTGAAGTTTAAAAGATAAACTTAGTAAAAGACAGTTTAATTTAAATGATATCTCTTCTCAATCAACAGGATGCAAGTTTGGATTCTGCACAGTGGCTGAATGCAGGTACCCCGGAGGTAAATACTAAGTTGTATGTTTTTGAAATGTACTGTAGTATTCGATATGTTTTGTAAACATAGATGTATTTTCACCTCATGCAACATTTGTACTTTAAAGGTCTTCTACAGAAGGTCACGTGTGGAACCTCTTTGCAGGTATTTACAACAGGTTCACAGGTTTAAACAGGAAAATTTGGTACAACTTTTTATACTCATGAACAGTCTCAATAATGACTGTTGCATTAACTTTACGGCGGATGTCAGAACGCATCATCAAATTAAGTAAAGTGCAGTACAAGTGTGATGCAAAAAATAGTTTGTGTTCAAATTAGTTCACTGCATAGCATTGAAAATAAAAAGAATTCATTTTTGCATTTTAGGGTTCTAGACAATGACTTTATCATTGCTGATTCTGACAATGAGGAGGATGACGATGTGTTTTCGGTTTCTTTAGAAAATTACAGTCCTCCCTCAGTAGGTTTTCATTTTTGTTTCAATGAATAATACTGAGGAAATATTTTGTAAGAGTTCATCAAAATACATGTTGCATATTCTAAATGTAATTAATCCTATACTTGATGTTTAATTATCTCTTTATACATTTTTTTATTCATTAGGAAGAGGTCGATCTTGCCACGATTCTAAGAACTTTCAAAAAAGAACACATTTCTGATGACCTGATATCTATGATTTGCATCAGGAGGAGAAAGCTTCGGGAGAGTGCTATTAAGGCCATCTCCAGAGCCACGTTTTCCTGGACTCATGTACCACAGATAGAATTTGTTGGCGAGGATGCAGACGATATGGGTGGACCACAGCGGGAGTTTTTCAGGTATGGTTACTGCAAGTAATTTATGACATGTCTAACAACTTAGTTTTTTTTTTTAAGGTCAACTATACAGTAATACAAATTAATTTTTGTTAATTTCATCTAGACTCTTGATGATAGAAGTACAGACCTCTCGTGGCATCTTCGAGGGAAAGGCTGGCCAGGTCTTTCTTACTTATGCCCAAGATGAATTAGAGCAGCACAAATACTTCAAAGGTGGCAATCTCATTGCTTGGTCAATTGCGCATGGTGGTCCATGCATCAGAGCCCTGGATCCCTGCCTCTTCCAGCTGATGTGTGGCCTGGAACCGCAAGTGGAGCAGTTTGACTGGCATGTGCTCCCTGATCCAGAAACAAAGTCAAACAAGTAATTAATAAACATGTTATTATTTATTGGAATTTTCAACAAACTAGGGCTGCCATGATTCGTCACGACAACGTTGATGAGAAAAATTCTCGACAAAAAATGTAGTAATCAATGTTATTGTTTATTTCTTAAAAGCTTTGTTTTTTTTCTTAAAACATTTCTTTGCTCTGTCTGCCTTTTTGCCCCTCATGCACATGCGCAGGTGTGGCAATTGGGCTCAGCTGCAGCTTTAACAACATTAACCCTAGCAATAACAACAGTGAGCTGACAACATAGCTATAACCTTTATCAAATAAAAAGAGAAGCATGAGTAATGCAAAATTCTTGAAATAGAAGCTGCTTTCTATAGCAGTGTTTGTGCTTCTTAGAGGGAAGCATGCTGCAGCTGATGACAAAACACAGACTGCAGCCTCTGTGAGCTAGTTAACTGATAATATTACCATCAAGTGTAGAGCAATTTTCTCCTTTCTTCCAAACATGTTGGCTTTTTACCTTCTCTCCTAGGTATCCAGGGGTATTCATAGATTAATGAAAATATCTAGATTCTCTCATTTCACATCCTTCTCAGCCCGACCTGCTGCTTAGAGGCTGGTTCTCATAATTTCATAGACCGAACATTGCAGCTGTTGCTGCTGTTATTTACAAGACATCAAGGTGCAGCTGTCACAAAAAAAAAATGCTGCTCATTATTTTTTATTATTACATTAAAATACTTTGTCATAATGTAGTGTTTACTCTGACTTTAGATGTTAAATGGATGTGGGCAGGAAGGATTTTTCTGTCAAGCCCAGTTTATGCTTCTCCGACCACAAATTTGCACTCAGATGCAGACGTATTGACGGAGACATTTTCCGTTTATAGCACTCCGCTCTTCCACTCCACTCTATATTGTTTTTTCAGCGTTGCTCGACCAGGACAACGGGGGGTACTAAGTTTTCATGGCGTCTCTGCCTACTATCACAGCGTTGTTTAATTTTTTTGTTGACTTGTGAATGCATTTTTTCCTCAAGGAGCAATCAATGACAGAAAGTAAGTTTTGATTAGAGCTGGACGATAATTCAATAGCAGTACATATCTATCGATAGATGTGTCGTGTGATAGAAAAAAAAGCCGTTGATAAAAAAGTTTGACAGAAAAACTTTTCCCCTCATCTTTTCATTATAGCCTGTGCTGGATTGTAAATTCTATATTAAAGTGTTCCTCTATTGTGTATTAACTCCAAAACTGTCAATTAGCTCTATTCACGGTTGAGGATCCAGCTTTCCTCCGCAGGGTCGACAGAGTGATTTCCTGTTCCAGAAACAAAGCAGAAAATACAACAACACAGATCTGTTTGTCATGAGACTGACCTGCAGGACGGCTCACCAAGTGTGCGTGCTGCTCACAGACCTCATCTCTTTTTATTGAACACAAAGACAAAAAGAATCACATGACATGGTCACTCGCAGTACATAAACATTCATTGTGTGCCCCTTATCATCTACTTCCCTAAGTCTGTTTTTCCCACAAAATGATTTACAGACACCCGCTTTTATGGGGGTCCTAAACTATCTTTCTTCCTGTTTCTACACAACTGGGTAATTTCCTAAACACAACTTGGTATTTATGACTGTTGTAAAAGCCTGGTACTCATTTAAGATTGTTTTTACTTCACCTGTCAGGCAGCTTAATACAACAATCATTACTTAGGCTAAATGAATCATTAACAATGACCCACGCAGCTCTGTCAGCCACCCTCTCTCCTTTCAAACCAAAAAGAGGATTAAATTATTTGAGCTGAAACAGAATTTTTTGGTACTCCCGACGCGCACCATCGCCGTAACTTTGCTGCGGTCAGATGTCACAACAACGTAGCAGCGGAGATCGCCATTCTGGTGAAGCGATCTCTGGCTGTTGCTGAAACTGACCGATCAGATGCATACGTTCTCTCTTGACGGAGACGGATAGATAAAAATTGGGCCTCTACTCCCTCCGTCGTTGTGTAGGTGAGGGAGAGCCCTTGCATCGACGGATCATGGCGTTGCTTCAATCTGTCTCCGTCAAAATTGAGAAGCATAAACAAGACTTAATGATCATTAAGTAGTTTTGATGAAACTCCTGACTGAAGAGACCGATGTATTACTAGATAGCTGCAACATTATCCGTGGTAATGGTAATTTCATTATCCTTAGCATGAGTCATATGTCTGCTTTATCACTAATGTTTTTGTTTTTTTCTAGTTCAAAGTTGTCAAAAGAGCTATCACCCTAAAAATCACTATTTTAAGTATTACATAACACTTCGAAGTCATGTAATGCACAAATATTATTGAGCAGAGATGTAAGCTTTTATTTTTTTTAACTGATAAAAAATAATAAAGAAAAATTATGAAAAATGACAAATTATTTGTTTGTAATACTAAACACAGGTGTACTTCTCCAAGCTTTATGTTGTAGTTTTTTCCTGACCATAGATGCTGCAACTTGGAAGCACTTGTTAATTTATAATTACGGAACAGTGATTTGATAAACTAAAAACAAAATCTAAATTTTCAAAATATGTAATCTTCTGCACAGTAATGTACGTCTGATCTCTGTTGATCAATAGAACAGCCAAGATGATACATCAGTTTACAGAGGGAATGAAGGCATACGGGAAGCTGTGGGACGTGGTTAAGAACAACTGGATTGCCTACCTGCCTATGTTCACTGACATGAAGGAACCTCTGTCAAAGACTGCCTTCAAGGCCATCTCCTTTTACAACTACCGCATACAAGGAACAAACCATCGTGAGGCAGAAGAGGACACCATCTTCAGCTGGGAGATGGTTCTCAACATGATTGAAGGTACAAATTCCCTGTTATTAATACTGCAACATGTTAGATAATCGTTTGCTGATTGACAACAAAATATTTGAAATTTATTGTGATTATCAAGGAGTCCTCAACCAAATGTTCATGCCAAAATTGTAGATATCGTGAAAATTGACATTTCTTGCTTTTCTCTGGTTCTAATCAAATTAAACAGAATATTTCTGGGTTTTCCCCAACTTTTGTTGGTAGATTAATCAATAATGAAAATAACTTTTGATTATGGCGCTATTAATTATGATATTCTAACCAGTTCAATTCAATTTTGCACTTGACAAACAGTATTTAAACTTTAAATGGACAGAAGAGAAAAAATCCTATAGGTTATTCTCAATGTTGTACCTATTTAGGAGAATTAAAGATATCATATGCCAGTGTAGCCGAAGCAATTAAAACAAGGGGAACATATAAATGTTGATGTCATCAGTCATATTTGCATACTTAACATCTTGCAAGCAGAGTTGATTTTAGAAACTAATACTTATCTTAACTTAGATTTACTCCTTTTTTCTCAGATAAAGTAACTGAACTGAGATTTGAAGAACTATTGACTTTTGTCACTGGAGCGGAATAAGTTCCTACCCTCGGTTTTCCAAGGAAGCCCTGCATTGACTTCTATGACCAAGAAGCAGGCCAGCGCCGTTTGCCCTATTCATCTACCTGTGCAATGTGCCTTTACCTCCCCAGAAGTATCACAGAGGAGGACAAACGGCATGAGATGCTTTTCCAGGCCACAAGGGAATCATTGGGATTTGGAAAGGTTTAAATCAAAACAGCAGAATGCTAGGAATTCAACAAATTCAAGTTGCCCCCATTCTCTGAACATTTCGGTCATTGTATTATGTTCTTAGAACAAAGTTTTGAATTTCTCTTTTACACAGCAAGTACCTTTCCTTTAAGTCTGCCGCTGTATCCATCACATTTTGCAGCTCCTGCTGCTGTTAAGAGGTCAGGTTAAAAAGTGGTTGTGACACAGTCACTATTCGTTCTATGCCTTCAGTGTTTCCTTGTAACTGGGTGAGCTGTATACCATGTCTTGTGTTGTATTTTACGTTTTCGGGGCTATTTTATATCTTTAGTAAGCATTCAGAAGGTAAAAGTCTGTTTTATATTATGCATGGTTGTGAAACACATCGTTGACCAGTATTTTAATTGGGCACCTTTTAAGGAGCAGCAAAGGCCTTGCATAAATGTTGGCAGTATGTGTGACCTTTGAGGACCTCTGAGACAAAGAGTTTTATTGCAGGCTGCAAAACCAGGATGTCTGTAGATTAGAAAGTAGGGAGGAACCGGGACCATAAGACCATAAAACCATAAAACTCAGAATGAACTTTTGACCAAGGAGGAGGACACGTCCCTCTTATGACTGCATAATTCTTGACAACCAGTCATTGTCAAGACACTGTTTAAAAACGTTCTGATTGGAGCAGAGACCGAGGGAGAAGAAACGCCTAGATCCTGGGAAAGTTTTTGGTGTCTATAAAAGTTATGCCATGAAAACCATTCATCGTCAGATCTCTTTATCTGGCCCAGAGAAAATGGGCATGTTTCTCTGTAAACTGCAATTTGTTAATCTGTTTAAAATAAAAGTGAGAACTGGAAATTGGCTCCATTCGTCTCTGTTTTGAACATGCACTGAATTATCTTTTGATAAAATTTAATTCTACAAATGGTGACCTCGAACGTGTGCAGAGTTTGGACCAAGATCCAGTTATTTTTTAAGTTAATTAACGGACATGTATTTGCTCTATTGACAATTTGCGCATAGTTGCGTAGTTTTTAATTCTGTTGATTGGTTAATCTAACATTGGGTAAGGTTGTCATGCAAGTTAAATATGTTTTTTTTGTTTTGAGCAGATTGACTGTTGCGGGCCCCGTAGTTGAAGCTGCTCATCTGTCTGTCTCTCTGTTCTGCGCATGATTGCGACCTTCTTTGCGCTCCGCAGAGAAACACCGGTGCCTGCTGGGAGATGGTGTTTGTTACTCTGCAGGACAATGGAGCAGATGGACCGGATGGAGCGGTCCCTTCAATGACTCAAAATCGGGGCCGACCAAAGTGCGGATCGGGGCTTGAGAATTGGCATCTCAATTTCGAAAGGACGCTTTCGTAGATTCTTCAAGGCTGGCAAATGGAAAAGATTGCGGTAGAGCCGGGGAGCCCTACCGTAATATGTACGGATTACCTTGTTGAAGCCGGCGTATCCCCAAACGCGCGATTGAGCCACGTGAATTGGGTTGTGAAATGGTCCGACTTTTGGTGTGTACGATTGAGGTTAGTTTTTAATAATATTGTAAAAGTACTGTATTTGATGTTTTGAGATGACGAGCTGGTGTGTGAGGCGCATGCGCTTGTGTATGTGTGTCTGTATGTGTGTGTGTGAGATGGTTTTTTACGCAAGCGCTTTGCGAGACGTGCTGGGGATGTTGCATTTGTGTTAAAATGTTATAGTATAAATAATGAACTTGAGTATAATAAAATCATTAAAATAGATAAATAAATATATAACTAAATATGATGGTTAACTGAAATTAGAAAATCTATAAGAATTAGCTGTGAACATTTACAACAGGCCATCAGAGCGGACGCCCAAGCTAGGTGGTGAGATGGCGGAGCGAATTTTGCGTTATTTTCTGCTTAATAGCACGGCTAACATACAACAGCTTTGACTATATGTTTTGATAAATAAATTAGTGGTAATAGGCGGTTTTCTGTCATCTGTTCGAGTCTTTTGAGTGGTTTTCTGGAGGCCGGCGCCAGGAAATTTCTCAAAGCAGACTACGAATATTGTGACAGATTGGTGTAAACCTCCGCGATAAAATAATTAATAAGGTCTAAAAGTCACCGCTTATAATGTTGTGTTTTTTGTTAATGGTTTTGGGCTGTAACGGACGTTGTAGATTCGGTGTTTTCTGTGCGGGACGGCTGTTTTGGAAACATATGTTTCAGTCCGTGTTGGACGAACAGGAGATGGTTTTGTTCGTGCCGAATTAAAGTTTGGTAAAGTGGTATAAATTGTGCGGAATAAGACCTGGGATGCGGTATGTAATTTTCTAAAGTGTGTGTTGCGATTTTCTTGAGTGTTTTCGCCGTACGTTTTGTACTGTTTCAGGTTTCGTCGGACAAAGAGAGCTAACGGTAGCACGTTGCTGTAGGCTGCTGTGCTATGCTAGCGTTTTTGCTTTTATGTGTCAATGTGTTTTGTGGTTAAACATAACTGCATGTTCTGTGTGTTGTAAGCTAAAAGTTGATTTTGGATAGAAAGTGATTACAGACTCCTGCAGATGATTGCCTTGTTAAGACTTAAACGAATTTGGATTTTGTTAAATTTTTCTAATTAATTAGGATGTAATATTTTACATGACTGGACGTTTGTTAGAAAACGGCCTCAAAATAACTGTTCAGATATATTTTGTTTGCTACTCTTTTGGACTCCCTTCGGCAATGTTTTAGCACATTTTCTACGAAGGGCAATTTAAGGTGTTTCACATTTAACTGAACTGTTACAATACGGAGATTAAAGATCAAGAAGTACATGCTGAATTTAGTTAACTGGTTTTGCCAGAGAAGGCTCAATTTATCACATGAGGAGAGCATGTACATTTATTGGGATAATGATGCATGTTACAATTAAACGCAAATGACTAAGAACAGTTATTCATGCGTCGATTCTGACTTGGTGAAGTTTTAATTTTTGATTTCATCTTTAAAATTAAAAAGAGGGGAGTTTATAGTCAGAATAAAAGTTGCATTTTTTGAATCTTTAATTAGGTGGATTTGTTGTTTTTTTGATTGATCTAAGCAGGATTTGATTAAGTTGGCCTAAATAAAGATAAACCTATAAGCAGTAATTATAAGAATAGAACGAAAAGCAAACGGTGTTAATTGGAAAGCAACAAACTGGTCTAAATTATTTTTAATAAGCACCGTGTTGAATGGTACAGAGAATGAGTGTGTGATTTAAATAAGTATCATTTATGCTAAAATTATGTTTGGCTTATTTCTGATGGCTCTATAGACTTTAGAAATATAGCTTAGTCTCTGAATGAATGACCTAAAGGAGACTGGTGTTAAATTATTTACACAATTGAACATTCTTAAGGATTTTGTGGACACTAAATGCTTATTGGATTTATCAAATTTCAACTGAGGTTCAAGGAGTAACCCAGCATATTTTCTAAACTAGTATTTGAATGTTTGAGTTTGAAAAAAAGGAAAACATTAAAACACAGAGTCATCTTTAAGGCATCAGTTTGTTTTTAAACAGGCTGGGGATAAATTTGGAATTGGTCTAAGGATTGAAAGTAACAACTAAATTCTTTGGTAGATTTGTTGAAGAACAAGTAATGAATATCAGCGGTGATCGAAATGATGGTTTAATTTAGAAGTAAGAAGTAAATTCTAATTCATTTATTCTGATCGTGGACAAGCAAAATGTTATTGGAGCTACATTGAAATAATTTTTTACCATACATTTGAATGCACATTTTGTTTTGAACAAATAAGAATTGGTTTTAGTTTTAAAGTTTAAGATTAATCTTTCAGATGTTATTCATTAATTGTTAGCTAGTCTACTTGATGCTGAGAGTAAATTTACATGTCCTGAAACATTTTAGAACAGTTCTGATCATAGAATAATGGCATAATATACCATTTGATTAGTGGGGACTCTGTAACTGACAATTTATTTAGATTTTTTGATTTTATTTTCCTTATTTTTTCTTATTTTTTTATTTTTTTCTCTTTCTCTCTCAACCTTTATATATTTTTTCGACTTGGATTCTGACCCAGATTTCTGAATTGCAGTCTGCTTATTAATGAGAACTTTGGAAAATGTTAATTTGAGAAGCTGGATTAAAGAAAACATGATTCAGGGGTAATTTCTTTGACATTTGTTTAGAAGCTTCAATTAAATTTAGTGTTTGTACTTTGAGACATAGAAAAATATAATTGGGATACTGTAAAAATGCTGGTTTTTGTTTTTTATTTTAATGCTACTAGTTTTTGTTTAGAGAAATCTTATCTCTTGAACCTCCTTTATTGAATTTTTTGTTTGTTCTACTGCTAAGGGGAAGTAGACTACTATGTATCCTACAAAAATTTAAGAGGAGTTTTAGTTGCAAAAAATCAGTTTGACTATGTTTGATTCACTTCACAGAATCTGACAAATGTTCTTGAAGTATGAACTGTTTCGTTATTTACAACCAGAATATCTTGCCCAGTTGGCTTTTTTGGTTTGTTTAAAGAGGAATCATATAAGCAAAAGTTACTTTGAATTTAGATTAGTCTTTTAGAAAAAAAAAAAAAGTACTTTAGGTTTGGCAATTTCTAACAATAAGCAACCACCTGGTTACTTTCACATCAATTTGATCAGGGAATGAGATGTGCCTGTTTTGCACTACGGTCTTAAAGTCCCACAGAAATATGTATGGGGAAGCTGTTTTGTCAGTGATTTAAATCTTGGATTTTTCTTTAGAAATATGGATAGAAATTGAAGTATAGCAAACTGAAGACTATTTTTGTAAACTATGTTGTGTTTATCAGTTAGTACTATTCTCTGATTTTGTTTTAAACATTTGATGTTTTAATTTTGATATTTTTTTGTCTGAGCCAGCTTGATAGAGATCCAGTACACTTAAGTGAGGGGGAGTTGGAAACTGGATCGTTATTGGTAATTGCTCAGATGGGAGGAGCTTCACAGGTAACCTTGACAACACCAACAACAGTTATAATTGGAGGGGAACCTAGTTGGACATCTTTATCTCACTGTAAGTAGCATACTTATATTGGCAGAAATTATTAATTGATTAAAGGGACAGAGTCTGGGAAAAGTGGTGTGAAGTCTGAATTTCAAAGGGGTTTAGTTCAATATGAGCTATTCGTCTCAACCTCAGTGAAGCGAAACCAGGAGAGCCACTTTTCCATAGAGACTGTTTACAAGAGGGACAGAAAAAAAGGGGATAGAACATTTGCAGATGGTTATTGCCTTTATTTTTGTTATTGCAATGTTTTAGTGGTGCTTTAGCAATATCTAACAGAAAAATCCAGCCTTTTTTTTATTTTATTTTATTTATCTATTTACTTTGTGAACAGACCACTAAACTTTGAAGAAAAGAATTAGTGAATGGTATCAATGCAGTTTATATCTGAGGAATAGACATTATGTTATGAATTGTTATGTTTACTCTCAGACACCATTTTGTAGGACATCAACATAGAGCCTACTGATCTTACTGATTAATTTTCAGATATTTTACTCACCTCAAGGATTTGGAAGACTGTTGAGACTGAAATGTATTGCCCAGGAAGGAAGTTATGGGGGTGATGAAAGAATTTGCAGAGTGGGTAAAACTGACTGATAGAGGTTAACCTGCGTTTTTCTATACTTTTGATTGTATTTGTGATCAGACCATAGATCTACTTGTTTGGACATGTTTAGTAAAACTAAATAAGATTATATTGATTTGCCAAATTAGGGCATGGGACATGTATGGCTGTTTGTCCACTGTTGACGCACTCCAATGGCTGCAAGGAAGCTTGGTGCTTTGTGTTGAGACTGGATGGAACGTCTGGTCTGCTTATCTGTGGAATGTCTTGTCATAACTGCCTTTCGACAATAATGCAGGAGACAATTTGCTGAGATTAACAAACGTTCTTGGCTTTATCCACAGCAAGCACCTGAGGAAATGGGGAGAGGCACAAAGCTGCTGCCCCATTAGGACCAGGCCTGTCTCAAGTGCTGGATGGGAAAACATGGTTCTGTTCCAATGCCCAGGTTTGGTGAATTTGAAGATAATTGGATACTTTAAATTTATAGGTTTAGTTTTGATTTATACTTCGAAAATTTACAGGGTCTGACAGCTAAAGTGGGAAAAACTCAGGCTAACTAGGTTAGTTTTTGCGTATTTTATGGGATATATTTCTGGCTATATGACAACATGCTATGGGTTTTTTAAGCTGTACAGAAGAATTCAGAAACAATGCGTAAATGTTAAATTAATCATTTGATTCCATACCAGGTTTTCTTAATGGCATCAGATCGCATCTTCCTGCATCTGAATGGATTGGCTGTGTTTGGGAAATGGTCAATTACGGGAGTAATTTACCATTAAAGAGGGATTATTATTGTAATCATCTGATTATGATTTCATTTGGAAAAGACAGTTCCTTTATAGACATTTACTGAATGCAGCTCCCAGCAGCCTTGGACGGAATGCCAGCGGTGCAGAAGAGAAGATATGAACTTTTAAAAGAACAAAAATGTTACTTCTAACTATTTTTTTCTGTTTCACAGGGTTCTTCCCACTTTAAGTTTGATTTATTTCAGAATATAACATAGTAATAATGTCTATGTTCATGGGTTTTCTAAGCTTCTTCCACAGTATTAACATGTATCAAGTCAGATTTAATTATCTCTTCACATTTAAGACATTCTTATACATATGTTTTTACATTTTTGGGTTTTGAATTTAGTAGTTTTTGGGAATTGTTAAAATATTTTTTTGTATAATGCCAAAAGAGGGTGAATTTATAATTAACAGATTGACATTTTTGAGTAATGGGAGTTAAGGTTAAAAAGGTATTTTAACAGGTTGAGTTTTGAATTTTAATCTGGAAGTCTTGTTGTGGTATCATATGAAAGACTTCATGTTTTAAACTGATAAAATTTCTTGGGTTTGACATTTTTTTGCATTCTCAAATGCTTTTAGATCTTAAGTTTTAAACACTAACCCTGAAGGAGAGTACAGAGGAGTTATCAATCTATTTGAAAATAGATTGAAAAAGGGATTTGCTGTATTTTACGTTTTCGGGGCTATTTTATATCTTTAGTAAGCATTCAGAAGGTAAAAGTCTGTTTTATATTATGCATGGTTGTGAAACACATCCTTGACCAGTATTTTAATTGGGCACCTTTTAAGGAGCAGCAAAGGCCTTGGATAAATGTTGGGAGTATGTGTGACCTTTGAGGACCTCTTAGACAAAGAGTTTTATTGCAGGCTGCAAAACCAGGATGTCTGTAGATTAGAAAGTAGGGAGGGACCATAAGACCATAAAACCATAAAACTCAGAATGAACTTTTGACCAAGGAGGAGGACACGTCCCTCTTATGACTGCATAATTCTTGACAACCAGTCATTGTCAAGACACTGTTTAAAAACGTTCTGATTGGAGCAGAGAACGACTGGAGATGAAACGCCTAGATCCTGGCGAAAGTTTTTGGTGTCTATAAATGTTATGCATTGAAAACCATTCATCGTCAGATCTCTTTTATCTGTCTGGCCCAGAGAAAATGGGCATGTTTCTCTGTAAACTGCAATTTGTTAATCTGTTTAAAATAAAAGTGAGAACTGGAAATTGGCTCCATTCGTCTCTGTTTTGAACATGCACTGAATTATCTTTTGATAAAATTTAATTCTACACTTGCCAAGGCAGTTTCCAGATTTTCTTAACTGTATGGGTCATCTACAAAGACGTTGTTGAGAGCCGCTGAGTCCTGCTCACTGTTGGATAGCATTGCCTCTATCCACATTTGTGTTGGTATACGGTTGGTCACAGATCTGATTCTGTGGTTGTTCCAAGCATGCCTTAATAAATTCAGTTGTCTCTGGATTTTTTGGCTTATAAACTATTTGTAGTGCCATTTTATGAGTATTGTCGAATGGGTTCAGTATTTGTTCATCTTCAAATGATTAGAAGAGTCTGTAGAAGTAATTCACAACCTGCTGGAAAACATCTCTCCAGAGACGTTCTATACGTTGATTGTGTACTGAGCGGCCTGTAATGTGCCTTGCTTGTCCCTGCAGAAGGTTCATTAAAAGAGCAACCAGAGTGTTTTCTCTTCCGTGGTATGAACTCCAACTCAGAGCTCTGAGAGTAGACCGAGTAGAGGGGGGGTGGGGGGGGGCAAGTCAGAAACAAAGATGGCTGCGCCCAGTGTTGAGATATATTTTCTTTCTATTTGTACTGTTGGTCATTTTAGTGTCGTTTTTAAATGCTCTTACATACTTGACTACATTTCTGCTTTACTCCGGTCACCAATTGATATATTGCACGGCCTTTCTGTGCGTGCAATACAATGTACAGCTTCATTTTTCATGCTGGTCTGCTGAAGATGCTACGTCGCTAACAACAATTGCAATAACTAGCCCGCCCCTCGACAGCTGCTGCCCTCAGGCGTCAACGTTGTTTCCAACTCGGAGTGTAGCTGGAACGCTTTAAGTCGGGAATGACATCACGTTCTCATGTACAGCAATTCGGACGCCCGAGTTTCCGAGACAAATGGAATGCAGCAATAGCCCCATCCATCCTCCACTCAATACTGTGTAGTCGTCCTGTCCCTTTTGCGAAAAAGCATCCCCAAAGAATGATGTTTCCACCTCCATGCTTTACAGCTGGGATGGTGTTCTTGGGGTTGTACTCATCCTTCTTTCTCCAAACAAGGCGAGTGGAGTTTAGACCAAAAAGCTCCACTTTTGTCTCATCAGACCACATGACCTTCTCCCATTCCTCCTCTGGATCATCCAAATGGTCATTGGCAAACTTCAGATGGTCCTTGACATGTGCCCACTTGAGCAGGGGGACCTTGCATGTACTGCAATCTGCTCAACTCTCAGCGAGGACAGTTGCTTTTTTCCCTCCCTCCTCCTCCTGTGTCTTATCCCACAGCTCTCTTTCTCCTGTGCCTCTATCTGGAGTATCTTTTGGCACTTTTCTCCGAAACCAAACTGAATAAGCGAAGATGGAAATGATCAGCTGGTCTCTGAATGCTTTTGATAAAATCTACTCAACTCTACGAAGCACCGGTAAGGGTCAACCGGGGTGTCAATCATGGTGATCGGGTTTCTGCTGATTGGAATGGGCAGTTACTTGAACTACCGAAAAATGGAGCAACAAAGATCTGAAACATGGTCGAGATTGGTCACTGTTCTGGATCAATTGGACGGCTGAAGGAACAGCTGGATGCGTTGATTCGTACTGATAGGACTCAGAACCAAATGCTGGGGGAGCTGGGACGCAGAACAGACGCTGTTAGAGGCGATCTGGCCGGCGCTCTGGGACTTATCTGCAATTTGTCATCGGACTTGGAGAAACTGTCGGTGCGGATTGGGGCAACTGGAAATTAATTGGATTTGGAACTATTAATCTAGGAATTAATTTGGATTTGGAACTTTAATTTGAACTACAGTTTGGCTGAATTAGACTACAAAAGAAACCACTGACAGACTGAAGGGACAGAAAGGAATATTTGATCTCTCCCTGCCATCCAAATAATTTATATTTTGGCTCCCATGAAGACCTTCAACCTGGTCTTAAACAAATGTCCCTGAGAAGAATGTCAACAGAGTCTCCTCTCCCCCGTACACCTGCATCTACTGACGCACACACTGACATGGTTACTGTGGTGTAAATTCTGCATAAGGTTTAAACTTTTATTATTCAGAAGGTAAAAGACTTTATATAGTTTGCATGGTTGTAAAAATGGGTCTGACACTATTGTTTATGCAGGTAAGCTTTTAAGTCATAAAACTCTGGGGTGAGTTTTTATTGCAAGCTGTAAAAAACAGGATGTCTGTAGAGTTGGGGTGTTGCCATAAAACCATAAATTCAGAATGAGCTTTTAAGAAAAAACGTCTCACCCATATGACTGTATAATTTTCTGACAGCCAATAAGAGCTAAGACACTGTATGAAAATGTTCTGATTGGAGAGATTAGAAACGCCTAGAGGCCCGGTTGTCTATAAAGCTATGAAATGAAGATCAGTTAATTGTTCAGATTTCTTTAAATCTGGACCACAGAGGAACTGACGGGGGCAAAATTCCTCTGTAAAACTGCAATTTGTTAATCTGTTCAAAATAAATGTTAAACTGGAAATTGGCTCCATTTTGTCTCTGCTTGAACATACATTGAATTACTTATGATAATTATTTAATTCAACAACAAATTGGTGACCTCGACGTGTGCAGGGTTTTGGACCAAAATCCAGTTATTTTTTTAAGTTAATAAACGGACATGTATTTGCTCTATTGACAATTTGCGCGGAGTTGCGTAGTTTTTAAATTCTATTGATTGGTTAATCTAACATTGGGTAATGTTGTCATGCAAGTTAAATATGTTTTTTGTTTTTTGTTTTTGAGCAGATTGACTGTTGCAAGCCCGTGGTTGAAGCGGCTCCATTGTATGTCTCTCTCTTCTGAGCAGGACTGCGACCTGCTTTGCGCTCCGCAGAGAAACACCGGTGCCTGCTGGGAGATGGAGTTTGTTACTCTGCAGGACAATGGAGCAGATGGACCGGATGGTGCGGTCCCTTCAACGACTCAAAATTGGAACCAAAGTGCGGATCGGGGCTTGAGAAGTGGCGATCTCAATTACGGAAGGACGCTTTCGTAAGATTGTTCGAGGCTGGCAAACGGAAAATAGATTAAGGAGCGCCTGGGTTGCCCTCTGTTAATCTGAACGGATTACCTTGAACTGCCTGCGTTTCTTTCAAACGTGCGCGTCAGCACCGCAAATTGAAATGGGAAATGGTCCGGCTTTTTTGGTGTGGTCCGATTAAGGTTAGTGTTGTTGGTGTTAGTTTTTAATAATGTTATAAAAGTACTGTGTTGGTGTTTTGATGTGACGAGCTGCGCATGTCTGTATATGTGTGTGTGAGATGTTTTTTACGCAGGCGCTTGGCGAGAAGTGCTGGTGATGTTGCGTTTTGGGTTAAAATGTTATTGTATAAATAATGAACTCGAGTATGATAAATAAATTAACATAGATAAATAAATATATAACTGAATATGATGGATAACTGAAATTAAATATCTATAAGAATTAGTTGTGAACATTTACGACAGGCCATCAGAGCGGCCGCCCTAAGCTAGGAGCTAATACTGTCTGAGTGGTTTGCTTGATAGCGCGGCTAACATACGATAGCTGTGCCTATATGTTTTGATAAATAAATTAGTGGTTATAGGCGGTTTTCTGCCATCTGTTCGAGTCTTTTGAGGGGTTTTCTGGAAGCGGGCGCCAGGAAATTTCTCAAAGCGGACTACGAAACTTGTAACAGACTGGTCTGAAACCTCCGCGATAAAATAATTAATTAGGTCTAAAAGCCACCGCTTATAATGTTGTGTGTTTTGTTAATGGTTTTGGGCTGTAACGGACGTAGTTGAATCGGTGTTTGCTGTGCGGGACGGCTAAAATTGGAAAAATATGTTTCAGTCCGCGTGGACGAACAGGAGAATGTTTTGTTCGTGCCGAATTAAAGTTTGGTACAGTGGTATAAATTGTGCGGATTAAGTCCTGGTATTGCGGTAAGTAATTTTGTAAAGTGTGTGTTGCGATTTTCTGGAGTGTTTTCGCCGTACGTTTTGTGCTGTTTTAGCTTTCGTTTCACAAAGAACGCTAACGGTAGCACGTTGCTATAGGCTGTTGTGCTAACTTAGCGGTGGTGGCTAACTGCATGTTCTATGTGTTGCAAGCTAAAAGTTGATTTTGGATAGAAAGTGATTACAGACTCCTGCAGACGATTGTCTTGTTAAGACTTAAACGAATTTGGATTTTGTTAAATTTTTCTGGTTAATTAGGATGTAACACGGCCAAATTTATTTGGGATAATTATGCATGTTACAATTAAACGTAAATGACTAAGAACAGTTACTCATGAGTCGATTCTGACTTGGTGTAGTTTTAATTTTTGATTTCATCTTTAAAATTAAAAAGAGGGGCGTTTATAGTCAAAATAAAAGATGCATTTTTTGAATCTTTAAATAGGTGGATTTTTTGCTTTTTTGATTGATCTAAGCAGGAGTTGTTAAGTTGGCCTAAATAAAGATAAAGCTATAAGTAGTAATTATAAGCATTTAACGAAAAGCAAACGGTGTTAATTGGAAAGCAACAAACTTGTTTAAATTATTTTAATAAGCACCGTGTTGAATGGTACAGAAAATGAGTCTGTGATTTAAATAAGTATCATTTATGCTAAAATTATGTTTGGCTTATTTCTGATGGCTCTATAGACTTTAGAAATATAGCTTGGTCTCTGAATGAACGACCTAAAGGAGACTGGTGTTAAATTATTTACACAATTGAACATTCTTAAGGATTTTATGGACAAAAATGCTTATTGGAGTTATCAAAATTCAACTGGGGCTCAAGAAGTAACCCAGTACATTTCAATTCCGTTATAAATTGAATGTTTTTACCATGCAAAACAACACTTATCATAGTGATAGTTTATAAACTAGTGGGATTTGAATATTTGGTTTTAAAAAAGAAAACATTAAAACACAGAGTCATCTTTTAGTAATCAGTTTGTTTTTTAACAGACTGGGGATAAATTTGGAATTGGTCTAAGGATTGAAAGTAACAATTAAAGTCTTTGGTAGATTTATTTAAGAACAAATAATGAATGTGACCGAAATGATGGTTTAATTTGAAAGTAAGAAGTAAATTCTAAATTCATTTATTTTGATCGTGTAGAGGCAAAATGTGATTGGACCAGCTACATTGAAGTAATTTTTACCATATATTTGAATGCACATTTTGTTTTGACAAATAAGAATCGGTTTTGGTTTTGAAATTTAAGATTAATCTTTCAGATGTTCTTTAGCTAGTTTATTTGATGCTGAGAGTAAATTTACAGGTCCTAAAACATTTTGGAACAGATCTGATCCTAGAATAATGACATAATATATCATTTTATTAGTGGGGACTCTGTAACTGACAATTTATTTAGATTTTTTTTTATTTTCTTCAATTTATTTAGATTTTTTTATTTTATTTTCTTTATTTTTTCTTATTTTTTGTTTTTTCCTCTTTCTCTCTCAAAATTTATATATTTGGTTTGACTTGGATTATGACCCAGATTTCTGAACTGCGGTTTATTAATTAGAACTTTGGAAAAATGATAATTTGGGAAGCTGGATTAAAGAAAACATAATTCAGTGGGAATGTATTTGAAATCTCTAGAAGCTTCAATTTAATTTGGTGTTTATTATTGGAGTAAAGAAAATAGAAAAGAAACCTGAGAGGAAAAGGGGGATACTGAAAAGAAAAATGCTGGTTTTTATTTTTTATTTTATTGCGACTAGTTTTTGTTTAGAGAAATCTCATCTCTTGAACCTCTTTTATTGAATTTTTTTGTTTTGTTTTGTTTGACTGCTGAGGGGAATTAGACTATTGTGTATCCTACGAAAATTTAAGAGGAGTTTTAGTTGCAAAAATCACTTTGACTATGTTCAGTTCCCTTCACAGAATCGGACAGATGTTTTTGAAGTATGAAAAGTTTTCATTGTTTACAATCAAGAATATTTGGGCAAGTGACCACATTTGGGTTTGTTTAAAGAGGAATCATATAAGCAAAAGTACTTTGAATTGATATTGGATTGTGTTAGGGCTGCACGGTGGCGCAGTGGTTAGCGCTGTTGCCTTGCAGCAAGAAGGTCGTGGGTTCGTATCCCGGCCCAGGGTCTTTCTGCATGGAGTTTGCATGTTCTCCCCGTGTATGCGTGGGTTCTCTCCGGGTACTCCGGGCTTCCTCCACAGTTCCAAAAAATGCATGATAGGTGAAATTGAATCACTCTCTAAATTGTCCCTGGGAATGAATGTGAGTGTGAATGGTTGTCTGTCCTCTCTGTGTTTGGCCTGAACAGACTGGCGTCCTGTTTCAGGGTGTACCCGGCTCCTAGCCTGATTAATTGCTGGGGATTAGGCTCCAGCTGCCCCGTGACCCTGAATTGGATAAGCGGTTAAGAAGATGGATGGATGGATGGATTGTGTTGAAAAAAAATAAATATATAATTTAGGTTTGGCAAATATTTATAGGGAAGTTGTTTTGTCGGTGATTTAAATCTTGGATTTTTCTTTAGAAATATAGATAGACTTTGAAGTATAGCAAACTGAAGACTGTTTTTGTAAACTATGTTGTGTTATCAGTGAGTACTGTTCTCTGGTTTTGTTTTAAACATTTGATGTTTTTAACTTTTTTCAACATCAACAACAGTTATCTCAATGTAAGTAGCATACTTATATTAGCAGAAATTATTAATTGATTAAAGGGACAGAGTCGGGGAAAAGTGGTGTTAAGTCTGATTACAAAGGGGTTTAGTTCAATATGAGCTATTCGTCTCAACCTCAGTGAAGCGAAACCAGGAGAGCCACTTTTCCATAGCGACTTTTAAAAAAAAAAAAGGGATAGAACCTTTGCAGATGGTTATTGCCTTTATTTTTGTTATTGCAATGTTTTAGTGGTGTATTAGCAATATCTAACAGAAAAATCCAGCCTTTTTGTTTGTTTCTTTTTTGATTTAATTTTGTTTTTCTAAGAACTGAGTGTGTTGATGAGATATTGCGATGCTCCATCTTTATAAATGTTTAATTTACACATGAGATGAAAGAGACATTTATCAAATTGAAAAAATTGAGAAAGGCATTGCATTGATGAAATATAGAATATAAATTGGATGAAAAATGAAGGAATCATTAATTAAAATACGCAGGGGAAGTATTAGAACAACAGTTTAATTAGACTTATAAGGATTGATTATTATTCCTGGTGGAGAGAGCAAACCTGTTGATTGGTATATTTTTACCAGAATTAATATTGAAGAAATTATTACTAGTATAACTGATTGAAGTAAAATTAAAATAGAGCCCACATAGGCAGTCTGAGTGTGGAAGATATTTAAATTCAGCATTCGAGGAAGGAGACTAATGAATATGAAAATAAAATGTTTGAATGTAACTTGATTTGAATAAGCTGAGAGGATCGACTGTCTGTTTTTTTTCTTTCTTCTTACTCTAATTATATATTTTTTCTCTTTTTCTCATCCTGCAACAGAAAAACCCCTCAGATAAACATTCTTGAGATGGAATTTATGATCCTGGGGAGATGAGATGGGTGGGGGTGCGTGGGCTGATGACGGATAGTGCCAGGCGCCCGCCGTAACGGCCACAGAGAGAAACATCTTTACGACCAGCGCAGAATTACGACTCTCTTGTGCTCTGCTCCCACACAGGGAGGCACAGGTGACTGTATATTTTCAGGGGTGTGCTGGAGGCCACCCTCAAAAGAGCACGTTTCCTCATGCTGAGCTGAACTTTCAAGGACAATATGTGTGAATTCACTTGGCTGGCGTGAGATGGACTGTTTCTGCTGAAGAAGTGATGATCAAAGACTGTTGATTCAATGTCACGGTTGCTGAATTAACCACAAGAGTTTCTGTTTGTCTGATCGAAGGTGGCCGAGGTTCTACGAACTTTGATAACCCCATGTCTTCCCCAGGATTATCTCCAGGTAAAATACCACCATTTACCGGGAACAAAATTTGGCAGGAAAAATTTGGCCGATAGCAGGGGGTTGCTGGCTGGTGAGAGAGAAAAAACATTTTTTTCTTTTACGTTTACATCCACAGGGATGTACTGAATTTAAGAAAGGATATATTGTAATGGAACAGACATAAGTGTCTTAAACTGGATAAATAAAATAAGTAAATGTAAGGATCAATTTGGGTGAACAAGCAAATGGATAGTAATCAGTTGAACTGTACACAAAAAGTAAACTCTTGAGCCTGCTCTTGTTTTTAAATCCATTAATGAGGGAGGTGTTTTTGGTTTAGCTTTTAGGAAAAACAACGGTGTGTCGAAATAATGTGGATTTGCTCTTTCCCCAGGGATTATTTTTAATTAGATGGGTGAAATAATTTCTTGGCACAATGCAGTTGAATTAGATTGAAAAGGAGTGATCACAAGACCGGATCAAAAAACTGTCTTTTTTAGATGTTTACAAGCTTATGCCCCAAGGTACAGCTCCAGGTCGAAGGCGTGAGGAGTCCAGTGGTTCAGCAAAGTTCCAGATGACAGCTGGGAACACACACAAAGTGCAGCTCCACGCCAACGACGAACCTGGTCGAGGATCGGCAGGATTCTGCCTAAGGAGGGTCGAGTAGGGTTTGACCAAGCTGCATCGGAAGCTGGGGCCACAGGCGGCGGGGCCTAGCTCACCCTGAAGGTTGTTTGGGTGGTGATATTACTCATCCAGTGTGATCTATGTGCCAATGAATGAGATGGGCAATTTGAAATTGCCATCTCAAAAGAGGGATCTACAGAAGAAGATCACAACTCACCAATCAGCTGCACAGCAGGTTTTGACCAGCCCACATCGGTGGGCTAAGCTATGGGAAGCGGGGCCTGTCTGTGCATTTGTGTATATTGGGGGAAATGCTCAATTATGAAGTAATTGGCATTTCAGAGAGTGGTTATCTGCATATATGGGAGTAAAACTGGAACACTAAAAAATAGGAGCCCTCCACACTGATCAGCTCTGTACATCGCTCTCCAGCTGCCAGGAGCCATGGAGGGGGATAAAATGAGAGTGAAGAAAGAGGAACAGAATACAAATATAAAGACTGAACATTTATTAATAATTTTTTGCATTTTACAGGTTGTTTAACTATTTGATTAACTATTTTATTCACAAGTGAAGAGTCGTAACACTGCCTAAAAGGGTTCTTAATACCTTCTATTTCACAGGTTTCTTAACACTTTAAGTTTGATTTCTTTCAGGATATAATATAGTAATAATGTCTATGTTCATGGATTTTCTGAGCTTCTTCCACAGTATTAACATGTATCAAGTCAGATTTAATTATCTCTTCACATGTAAGACATTCTTATACATTGTGGGTTTTTGAATTTAGTTTGTGGGAATTGTTAAAATAAATTTTTTTTTTGGTTAATACCAAAAGAGGGTGAATCTATGATTAACAGATTTACATTTTTTAATGGGAGTTAAGGTTAAAAAAGGTACTTTAATAGTTTGTGTTTTGAATTTTAGTCTGAAATACTTCATGTTTTTAAACTGATGAAATTTCTTGGATTTGATTTTTGCATTCTCAAAAAGCTTTACAGGTTTTGATCTTTAATCAATCCATTTTCAAAAATGGATTGAAAAGAGGGAATTGTGGTAATTCTGCATAAGGTTTAAACTTTTATCATTCAGAAGGTAAAAGACTGTTTATAAAGTTTGCATGGTTATGGGTCTGTCACTATTGTTTATGCAGGAAAGCTTTTAAGTCATAAAACTCTGGGGTGAGTTTTTATTGCAAGCTATAAAAAACAGGATGTCTGTAGAGTTGGGGTGTTGCCATAAAACCATAAATTCAGAATGAGCTTTTAAGAAAAAACGTCTCACCCATGTGACTGTATAATTTTCTGACAGCCAATAAGAGCTAAGACACTGTATGAAAATGTTCTGATTGGAGAGATTATAAACGCCCAGAGGCCCGGTTGTCTATAAAGCTGTGAAATAAAGATCAGTTAATTGTTCAGATTTCTTTAAATCTGGACCACAGAGAAACTAGGGCAACTTTCTCTGTAAACTGCAATTTGTTAATCTGTTCAAAATAAATGTTAAACTGGAAATTGGCTCCATTTTGTCTCTGCTTGAACATACATTGAATTACTTATGATAATTATTTAATTCAACAACATTACACACACTCACATTCACACACACCGTCTCGCTGTATCCTCAATTCTCTCTCCTGCAACAGGAAGCTGGATAACAGCGCGCCTCGATGGCAGCGCATTAACCTGTGGACTGGCGCTCATACCTGCCCATCCTTCCTGATGTGTCATTGTTATTGTCTGAATATGTGCTTAAATGTTTGTTGGTGTGTTTTTTTCTATTACCTGCGTTGTGAGTGCTGTACGGACCCACAAAACAGTTGAGCGTATTTTCCTCTCACCGTGGAACCCTCCCCTACCCAGATGTTTCATAAACGGGAGCGCCGCTCGGTGGCTGCATGCCCAACAGTGACCTGGATCTGTTTGTTGTTGTTGTTGTTTGTAATAGTCTTGGACAGGTTGTACTGTATCTGTAAATTCTTTGTATGCGTCATACTTGTATGTGTCATACTTGGCCATTAAAGCTGATTCTGATTCTTCTGATTCTGCAGGATTTTATTCATTATGGCGGAGTGTGTTACTGATGGTTTTCTTAGAGACTCTGGTTCCAGCTCTATTCATGTCATTGACCAGGTCCCGTGTAGTTCTGAGCTCATCCCTCATTGTCATCATAATTATTGATGCCCCAGGAGGAGAGATCTTGCATGGCGCTCCAGACATAGAGAGGTTGACCGTCATCTTGAATTTATTCCATATTCTAAGTATTGTCCTAAACGTTAATTCCTTCTTGCCAAGCTGCTGGCCTATTGTCCTGTAGCCCATCCTAGCCTTGTGCAGCTCTACAATTTTATCCCGGATGTCCTTGCAAAGGTTTTAGACATATAAATTATTTGAAACTGTGATTGTTTTAAATAATTTATTGATTTGTTTAAAAAAAAAAAAAAAAAAAAAAAAAAAAAACTGTGATTGTGATTTTCTGCATTTTTGTTTAAGATTTTGTCCCTCAGTTAAAGAGTACCTTTGATACAAATTACAGACTTCTACATACTTCATAAGTTGGAAATCTTCAAAAATCAGCAGTGTAACAAATGCTTGTTTTTGTTTGCACTAACAATAAATATATGGCTCCCCAATACTACTTTACCAGTACATAAAAAAAAACAAGACCTGAGCGATATTTACCGAATGAGACGCATATGACCATCAATGTGCCATAAAGTATTAGGGAATGGCACATGGTATGTTCTCCTCGCTACAGTCTGGCTCCATTTCTGGGCTTCAGCAGCTGGATCAATGTGGTTAAGGGTCTCTCGAACTCTTCTTCTTTGGACTACAATCCCTTCAGCATGCAAGTACGCCCTCATCATCTAAATGGAGTTGATAATTCAAGATAATTAAGTTCATATTGTTTTTAAAAAGGGATGAAAAGGAATTATATATAATATGCTTACTTCAGAGCCAGATCTTGGAAACTGATTGTGGAGTCTCCTGACACACTCGTCTGGGTTAGCATCACTAATAGGAGTGAATCTGTTTCTTGCTGAAATCTGAAAAGACTTCATTTTTTTATGAGGGTATGAGGAGGAACAGCCCAGCATTCTCGCCATGGCTGTGACTGTGAAGCCTTGATTGAGAAGCAGCTCAATTTGCTCTCTTGTAATGTCAAGGGTAGGTCTTCCTCGTCTCCCTAAAATATTTAAATAAAATAATTAAGTACTGGTAGAAAGTATCTGAGTAAAGTTACTGAAGTATTAAAGTGAAAGTAGACAATCTCCTGTCTATAGTGCTACTAGTGGCCTCAACATGACCACTAGTGCTACTAGTGGCCTCAACATGCCTACTAGTACTACTAGTGGCCTCAACATGTCTACTAGTGCTACTATTGGCCTTTAAATGCCCACTAGTGATACTAGTGGCCTTTAAATGCCGAATAGTGTTACTATTGGCCTTTATGTGCCCACTAGTTCTACTAGTGGCCTTTAAGTGCCCACTAGTTCTACTAGTGGCCTTTAAGTGTCCACTAGTGATACTAGTGGCCTTAAAATGCCTACTAGTGCTACTATTGGCCTGAACATGCTTACTAGTGCTACTAGTGGCCTAAAAATGCCCACTAGTGCTACTAATGGCCTCAGGATGCCTACCAGTGGCCTCAACATGTCTACGAGTGCTGGTAGTGGCCTTTAAATGCCCACTAGTGCTACTAGTGGGTACCAAAATCAAACAGGTTTCCAAAGGATTTTTTTTAAGTCTTTAGGACAGTGAATAATTATGAAACATAGGCGTACACTTGAACCTGAATGTCAAATTCATTATATAATCAACAAATAACCATTGTAGGTTATGTAAAAAGGTAAGACTGCCAGTTGTAATTTCATTTTTCTCTTTCCCAAACAGCACTAACTGATATTTGATGTAGCAACTTGAACTTCCCCATGATGAGAAAGTGATGCCTGTGACATAAACATTAATTATATTCCACTCTGAGATATTTTAGATTGAATTAATTATCTTTATATGTATAATAGTTATTTTTAATTATATTATTAATTATAAATTTTGTTATTGCTAACAACAACAACAGTGAAAGTTTATCAGGCTTTATAGGGTTAAATCTTGTCTGGGTGTCTGTCTGAAGAGCCAATAGAAGAAGCTTCAGTGCATGTTTTCCACACCCCCTCATTAGCATTTTTTTCCAAATTAATTCCACTACTGCTACTAGTGGACAGTTTAGACCCTTACTTGTACTACTACTGGACACTTTAGTCCTCACTAGTAGCACTTGTAAGATCCTAAATACGATACTAGTGCTACTAGTGGTTTCTCTTGGCCTTACAAGTAGTACCAGTGGTATCAAAAAGTACACTTGTAGTACAAGTGGGTTGTGTTTAAGCTTACAAGTACTACTAGTAAGGCCCAAAATGTTAACTAGTACTACTTGTGTTCATTTTGGTTTTCACTAGTACTACTGGTGTGCATTCCCACTGATACTAGTAGTACTAGTAAGGGAAACACACCCCACTAGTAGACATTCTGTATCTTACAAGTAGCATTAGTGGGGTTAACAATGCCTTACTAGTGCTACTAGTGGGCATTTTGGCGATACTAGTAGGGTCTGGGAGGTACTACTGCGTGACACATACCTACTAGTTAGGTCTAGTTGTGTCACTAGTGCTGCACAGCAGTTTACTAGTAAGGGTTGATTGCATACTAATAGGCCAAAAGTGGCACTAGTAGTGGAAAAAATGTTACAAGTAAGACACAGTCGTTATACTACTCCACTCTAGTCGTGATACTAGTGTGCCAAATTGTCTCACTAGTGAGGACAAAATGTGTACTAGAACATGGACCTAAACTTTGATATCAAAAATATGTAATAAATGCTCAAACGGCTTTCCACAGCTGCTGAACTTGCTCAGGACCCTCAGAAAATGAATGTGGAGTTTGGAGTGGATGCTGAAGAGTTCCAACCAGACATGGTGAATGGGCAGGATAACACTGAACATGACATCTCGGCATCCTCAAAGACTGCTGCAGATCAGCCCAGTGAGATAAACTCAGAACTGTTGGAACGGCAGCTGAGAAGGTCTCAAAGAGAGAGATGCCCCCGGAAAATACTGACCTATGATGCGTTTGGCCAACCAATTCGGAGAGTAATTGGTCATAGTATTAACCCAGTGTAACAGCATATCCATTCTGTGAACAGTTTGGATTACCTTGGACAGCTCTACATAGACTTTACTATCAAGCTTGTGCCAGTTAGTTATTATTGAAAAGTGAAATACATTTTCCAAATTTGAAATATTATTTTGCACAAATGTATAAGTACTTTCAAGGTTTTACCAGTATTGTGACACAAGTATTTGATGCTTTTGGGATGGTAGCATAAGAAATGGGATTATGTGACAGATGGCAGAGCTAATTGTGATATGATGGTTACTATCTAAATTGACAGATTCCGTAGTATGTGATGAAGTGATAATAATGTGTCTAAAAGGGAAATATTTCTACGTGTACTGTTGATAAAAAAAACTCAAGCACAGGCTTCTAACAATGCTATGTGGTAAATGAGTAAAATGTAAATCAGTCACCAGAGTTTCAATAGTACAGTGCGAAAGTGATCTTAAAGCACTGCTAAACCCTATCCTAATTCATACTTTCTCGACATTGTCACTAAAAAAGGTACATTTATTTATTTGTGTTTATTATGTCATGTTTCGTCCATGTTGGTACAACATTTATTTAGCAGGGGAGGAATGTAGCACTTGGCTAAAAAATCTGACATCTGGTCCAAGAATTAAGAGTAAGGGCCTGGTGGGCGATACAAAACCACAAACAAAAGTGGTTTTAATGTTTTGCAGCTTGGATGTGGAAAACTAAAATTAGATGTTCAAAAGAGCTGTAGCAAATAATTGGTCTAGGGCAAATTTTGCAAATGGGAATGAAAGATGGTTGCAACTCCTCCTCCTTGCCCAGTACTTCTAGGACTGTGAAAATGTTGATAATTTGAAGGAGTTTACTCATTTATAATTACAAAATCCTCCTGCTACAACCAGGTTTCTGATAGGCAATATAGATATACTTTATTATCACATATCAAGTCATTTACTAATAAAGTCTTTGAGGAGAAGGATCTTTTACTTAGTAAAACACATCTAATTGTCCTATTTCCTTGTTTGGTCCGAGTATTATTTATTTTAATGAGATTTTTCAGAGTTTGCTTTAAAGTTTAGACCTTTTAGTCTATTTGATTGTGGCCGTGGGCAAGACACTGTCTCAATGGGGTTTTGAGTGGGTAACAGTACAGAAGGTGCATAGAGGTGGGTTAAACTACGACTGTGCTTCCTGGTCTGGACCCTGGTTTGTCAGTGTTTTAAAGGACTAATAAATCTCTCCAGATTCCTAGAAAGAAGAGCTGCTCCATCCAAAGAAATGTGGATGCTGTCTCTCTGGATCAGATCAGGGTTTTCCCTAAAACGTTTTCCCATTATCGATCTAGCCCACGTTGTTTGCTGGATACCTCTCAGACAACCATTGATGAAATGATAGCATGCGGCTAAACATGTCGTCACTGGTCCGATCGGGCAGGGGTACAGAAAATATTACACAGTCCGACATCTTTTTAGCAAATTTACACCCCGAAGCAACACTAATTTTAGTGACCTCCGATTGGTGTAACCGGGTGTCATTACCGCCAGCGTGAATAACAATCTTAGTGTATTTATGCTTATCCTTAGCTAGCAGTATCAGGTGGGATTTTATGTCGCCTGTCCTGGCCCTTGGAAAACATTTGACTGTGGTCAATGGTGTCTCTAATGCCACATTTCGGACTATAGAACTGCCAATTGCCAGAGTCTGTTTCTCAGTGGGAGTTTCACTGAGTGGGGAAAATCTGTTAGAAATGCGGACAGGTTGGTGGTACACTTTGGGCTTGGAACTATGCATTCTACGTACCGTCACCCAGTTGGCCTCAGATCCCAGCTGCGTGGGTTCTGTTGGAGGACCAATAGGTGATTTTTTCCTTGTTGGCTCTGGTTGGCCTCTAACTCTGAAGCCCGCGCCTCCAAAGCTATGAAAATTCTACATTTATTACACTTACTGCTATCACTAAAGGAGGCGGGGGAGTAACTAAACATCTGACACAGAGAACAGAAGAGAGGAGCCACAGAGGGAGAAAGAGAGCTAGATGGAAGAGAAGTAGCCATAGTTGCTACAAAGATAAGCTAACAAGCTAGCAAGATCTTAGCACATTGAGAACAACCATGTGAAACACAAAGGGTTCCCAAAACGTAAAGTACACCAGCTGGAAATAAGTGTAGTAGTATGTTTGTGTGTTAAAATAACTTAGACAGACCTCAACAAAGAGAACAATAGATAAATCGAAGACAATCTGAGCACCAAGCAGCTCCGAGGAGCTCAGCAGTGACAACAGGAAGTCCTTCCTCCCATAGACCCCTACGAAATTCAGACTGACCGGCAATTTCTTTATCCAATAGAACAAAATTTTCTACTGTGTCGACTGTCAATTGCATGCACATCACACAAACCTGTGGAGATGAGGCCGCACAGACAGGCCAGTCCCTGTCTTCCTGTTTACAATCATGGCAGAGAGTGGTCATAGAGAACTCACAGCAAACGTCTGCAAAATAATTAGCCATTCCCCGGCTTCATTAACTTCAGAAAAAAAAAGAAGAAAAATACGGCGACAAACTTGAAAAGTGCCTTAGAGACACGAGTAGGGTGTTACATTGATATGTGTCCTCCCCTTGATTTAAATCAGAGATGCTTTTGAACATGGAGATAGGCTTACCATCGAATCTTAAAAGGCTAACTGACGCAGCTTTGGACACATTTCTGCTGAACAGGTAAGACAGTCATATATTAAGTCAAGGAAATCAATATAATATTTTATTGAAAAATTACGCAATGACATGCTGCGAAATCACAGGAGATGCGCATAGGGATGGGTACCGATATCTGGTGCCATTATGGCACCAATCCTGACATGAATGGTAGTAACCAGACCGAAAAACAGCGCAGATTTCTGATCTGGCGAATCTGCTGTTAACTTTTGGAAAATTATCAATTGTGACATTTGATTACTAAGTCTGTATTACATTTGATTTATGTGATATTAAACACTACTGATTACTGACTACTGATATCCCAATGTTACATTTATTCATATATTTTGCTTAGTTCTACTTCAAAACAAAAACTTAACTGATTTCTCCTATATTTAATTTTCAAAAAGAGAAACTGCATCTAAATTTGTCCCTTTATTTACACAGAAAATTGTAGTTTTTTTGTCATATTTAGCAGTGGTGATTAATTCACAGCTACACTATGATTAATTAGATAAATTTGAAAAAAATGTTTAACAGCCCTACTTAAAATAAAAAAATAAGAGGGTATTTGGACGAAGGTTGTATGTTTTACATTCTTTAGGCACCATTTCAAGCACTGTTTAAGGACCGTTTCAAAAGTACCGGGAATGGATAAAACCTACGATACCCATCCCTGTATGTGCGTGCCAATTGTAGGGGGGGTAGAGGGAACGGAAAGCTCAAGGGTGGGAGGGATGTTTTGGGAGGGGCCTTCGTACCTTGGTTTAAAAAAAATCTCACTCCCCAAAACGAAATAATCCAGAATGCAGCTTTAAGGTGTCAAAGAATGCTATATCAAATATTTGTCGAAGCTGGATACCGGCTGTGGTTCTCAAGCCACTCATTAAATGGCCAAGTAAAGGAGCCATCTTAAGATTTTGCCCAAATTCTTCAAAAGGAACTTTAAAAGGTGTAGATGTATATCTAATTGTTAAAATAATTTGTATCTAGACCAAGTAATCTGACTGCAAAGGCCCAGACATGGTCAAATTAAAAATGCAGCAATATTAGCAAACATCACATTTTTCGTTGGCGTCACTCCAGCTGGTGCAATTTAATTTTTTTTCCCTCATTGGGGTGGACGGGTGTCAGACAAACAGATAACTAAGGAATCCGTTTTCTTAGATATGTTGGAGCCCAGGGATGAGATATTAGCAGACTGGGGATTTTTGATCAGGCAGCTTATTGTGCCACCCTTTGTATCCCTCATTTTACAAAAAGGCAAAATGTAGGTATCTGCACAGGTGCTGGACTCCTCTAGACAACGTTCTTGTGTTAGGATCCATGTGGAGGGATTCATTAGTCGGTGGAAGAACTTTAAGATTTTGAAAACAGTTATTCCACTGTCACATACAAGATGACATTGTGACTGTGTGTGGTGCCCTGACAAACTTGTGTAGAAGTGCAATTTTCCATTTTTTTCAATATGTCAATACAATATATATACTTTTTTTGGTGTGGCATTACTAAAAGAGTAGGTAAAGAAGTAGCAAAAAATAGCCTAACAGACAGAACATATGACTGGGCTTATTAATGAAAGTAACATCTAATTAACAGATGAGAGGAGACTGGACTCCTGAAAAAATGCAATGCTAAATTACTACGAACTGTGTTACAAAAGCTGTATCATTCCAGATTATCAATGATTGCACACAAGCCTCAGCCCAGCACTCCCTACATAACCAGGTTGTTTGATTAATTTTGAGCTGTACACAGTTGTAGTGAAAGTGGTTGTTGCATTTGACACAGATCAGCAGATAATTTTGCCAAAGTCTGTACTTTCACATTCTGTGTAGGTCCTTTGTTTCTCAAGGGCAGGGTTGTGTTTTCTTGTGAGAAATTAAGACAACACATTTGACATAAATAATTTTTGTGCTTTTGGCAAAGCGTCATGCCGTAAATCCTGCATTATCTGATGATGTTGAACTTCCCTTTTGTCCACACCACAAAGTCACAGTAGACGACTTCCAGTGTGTGATTTGTGAAAAAAGCAGGGGGGTATTTCTTTTTAAAGTTTTTATTCATTAAAATAATGGCAGGTTTTTGTTGTGTATACTGGATGCAGGGCATCTTGCACATACGTTTACTCTTTCAAAACAGACAGAATAATGTGAAAAACAAAATTATTGTTGAAATAAAAATATTAAGATACGAGCATTATATATATAATATTTAATATTATATAATATATAATACAATATATTAGGGTGATTGGATAAAAAAAAAAGAATTCACTTGATTTATCCAGTCATAGCAGGAGAGATCATTTTTTCCCCATTCACCTTGTCCGCCCATTCAGACCCACAACTCTACTTGTTTTTCTATGGGTACTTTTCAGGTGTAAGAATCCCTACCCTAGGTTTATTGAACCGTGTGCATGGATTTAGGGTCCTGCAGGAAAGTATAGACATTTGAGTCAAAGTAGCCAGGGACGTGTCACTGGTAATATTTATATATTACAGTTTTGTCCTCACCACTTTAAAACCTGATGCTTTTTTTCTCTATCTCTTCCTTTATTATACAGATATAACTTTAATAAATTACTCATGGATATCAAAGCTGATTTGACACATTGGGACTCGCTTCCTCTTTATCTGATAAGTAAAATTAATTCCATTAATTCTTCCTAGATTCTTGTTTCTTTTTCAGTGTCTACCCATTTTCTTATCCAAATCAACTTTCCAAATGGTAGATAGACTTATCTAAAATGTATCTGGGCTGGCAAAAACCTGAGCAAATCAATTCACTTTTCTTTTCATAAACCGCCACTTCACAACCAATGTCATCTCATGGCAATTTACAACAAAATTCATTTCAATACAATTATACAAACATCCCAATCAGTTAAAAGTTTTCTATGTAAGGAATTCCAGCAGACTGCGTGAAGTCGTTGACATAGGGTTGAGCCCCATTGATGCAGACCTACAACCACAGCAATCCATTCAACAATCCCTTATAATGAGCAATCATGTAGCGACCGTAGAGAGGAAAAACACCCTTTTAACAGGAAGAAACCTCCGGCAGAACCTGGCTCAGTACATGCGGGCATCTACAACGATCGTCTGGGAGTCTGAGAAGACAAAAAAGAGACAGCATGAAGGATGTTCGGTCACTTACAACATCATCTGGACCGATGCTCCCCATCCAGCAGAGGGCATTATTGTTGAGCAGGATATCAGACCGGGCGGAGCTTCTATATAAAGAAAGACACAGAGAAAACAAGGTTAACAATCTCAATAACATCAGAAAAAATATATCTGGAGATTAGTAGAAGAGGAAAGTAGAAGAGTGGAGAAAAGTTGTCAGTCTGTCCTCCAACAGTCAAAAATAGCTCAGGAAAACTTAAGCCATTCTAACTATAAGCCTTATCAAAAAGGAAGGTTTTAAGCCTAGTCTTAAAAATAGACAGAATATCTGCCTCAGGGACTAAAACTTGGAGCTGGTTCCACAGGAGAGGAGCCGGATTACTGAAAGAGCTGCATCCCATTTCACTTTTAGGAATCCTAGGAACTACCAGAAGACCTGTAGTCTGAGAACGAAGTGCTCCGTTAGGAACATATGGAACAATCAAATCTCTGATGTACGACAGAGCTTGGTTATTAAGGGCTTTATACGTAAGGAGGAGGATTTTAAACTCTATTCTGGATTTAACTGGGAGTCAATGGAGACAAGCTAAAACAGGAGAAATGTGATCTCTCTTTTTAATATTAATGAGAATTCTTGCTAAATACCGAAATTGGAGACACTTCTGGAAGCGATTGGAACGCTGAAGGAGCAGTCTGAAGCGCGGATTTGTGCTGATAGAACTCAGAACCTCACGCTTGGTGAGCTCGAGCACACCAGACGCTGCAAGAGGCGATCTAGCTGGCGGTTTGGGACTAGCTTGCGAATTGTCATCGGACTTGGAGAAACTGTCAGTGAGGATTGGTGCAATTGGAAATTAATGGAGTAATCTGGAATTTACTTTGAATTAGACTATAAAAGAAACCGCTGACAGACTGAAGGGGTAGAGAGGAAATTTGCTCTCCCTGTTATCCAAATAATTATTGTTTTGGCTCCCATGAAGACCTTCGACTTGCTCCACAATCAAATGCCCGTGAAAGGAATGTAAACAGAGTATCCTTCCTGCATTGACTGACACACACACTGACATGGATTCAGACACACACACTCATGTGCAATCTCGCTGTATCGTAAGGCTCTCTCCTGCACAAGGAAGCTGGATAACAGGGCGCCTCAAAGGCAGCGCGTTAAACCTGTGGACTGGGGCTCATACCCGCCCATCCCTCCTGATGTGTCAATGTTAATGTCTGAATATGTGCTTCAATGTTTAGGTGTGGGTTTTTTCTATTACCTGTTTTTTGACTCTTGACTAAGGATCAAAACTCATGTGAACGCTTTTTCCCCCACCGTGGATTTAAATGTCATGTCTTGGTGAAAAATTACACCGAGGTTCTTTACACTATTACCAGAGGCCAATTTAATGCCATCCAGATGAAGTGATTGACTTATAACAGTTTCCTTTTTAAAGGGTCTGGTCCAAAGACGACAATCAGTTGGAGGTCTTGCACTCCCTGACCTATTATTTTATTATTGGGCTGCCAATATTGCCACTGCCTCCCCCTCCCCTCCAGGCTGAAGTATTCTCAAAGTAGGAACCTGTTTTCTTTGATTAATCTAGATGGAGCATAGGCTACTTTATTTTTTAAATCAACTTGCGGTTCTTCTGCTAGAAGTAGGTGATTGTGTTTGTGTTAAAGTTACTCTGTTTTCTTTGATTTGTAAGCAAAAGCTGTGTGTTTGTATTGTGTTTGTTGCTGTGTTTATTTCCTACTGTTAGAATCCAGTGAGTTTCGTTTGGTGCAGTTGTCTCAGAAAAAGTAGAGAAGCGGTAGCATTGTATGAGCTCTCTGCTTAGCTGTAAAGCTAAGTAGTTGAGACCACATGGTTTTCTTATCTATCTGGGGTCGAGTGTGTGCACCTGGAGTTCACACCTAAGTGAGAAGAGCTGCTCAGTTCTCTCTCCCTCTTCCTCACGTACGCTTACGACGTAAGCACGTGAGGTGGACCTTCCGGTGACGTTGCGTTGTTTTGTTGTCTTCTGCATTCATCCATCCTGTCGATCTCTGTAGCATAGAGCCATCGCTTAGAATAAGTAGAGTAATTCATTTTAGACTAGACTGAATTTATTTTGTTGTTGTTTGAGCATTTGGTGAATAAACTCCCTAAACTTGAGATTAGTCTCTGTGTTTCTTTCAGTGTTGGTTCTTAATACATTGTGCAAAAGAACTCACTTTTTAGATTGACTGATAGTCTGGTTTGATAATTTATATTGTTTCTTACGTTGAGTAAGAAGCTGGTACCCCATTTGTTAATGTTATCAGGAATAATTTGAGTTACATTAACAATTATACCGCTATTAGGTTACCGGTGTAGTTGTTTTTAAATCATTATTAGCCAGACAGCAAGATTAGGATGTAGAATACCCAACACCTTCCTGATGATGCTTTTACTCTTTGGAAAGAGAGGGTTTTGCCTTCCTTGACAGACTTAGTCTCTCAGGGCCTTTTCGTCTCATTCATTGACCTACGTGCTAGAATTAACCTGCCCCAAATTCATAGGTTTCAGCATTTTCAAATAAAGAACTATGCTAAATCGCCATTTGCATCCGTTCCTTCATCTCCAAGAGGTCTAGGATTATGGAGGTCCTTTCCTTACCAATATCTCAAAATAGGATCTCAATAATATTTTACTTTACATAATCATCGGCTATGTCCTCCCTTGAGAATATCAAAAAGGGCTGGGAAAAAAGGAACCAGAGAAGTGAAACTTGGAATTATGTTAATAACATAGATGTGTCTCTGCATTTCATATATATATATATATATATTCATATTAAGATGTTGATTCCTGTAACAAAAGAGATTTAAAGTAAAATAATAAAATATCTGACCCCTGCAGATGACCCATGCAGAGATGAAGGAAATATGTTGAGTGTTTTTATCATTCTATTTCTCCTGTCTATCAAAATTGCATTTATTGCGCTGAATCCCCTCTCGCACTCTGCTTTAGAGACGGAACGTGTATGCTGCAACCATCAATTTTTGAAGGTGTTCGCCTATGTTGTTTAAGTTTATCAGCAGAAGTACAGGGGTTGCAGAACTCCAGCGAAGGGAAATATTACTGTACCAAAAAAAACATTCCCCCCAATCCCCCCCCCCGCAAATCGCACCCTGCTGAAATCACACACAAACGTGGAGCTGTACTTTGAGAGTAGTATGGGTCTAAAATCTTAATATCCTAAAACAGATCCTAAACAACTGTAATGCAATTTAATAAATCTCTAATCTGAGGCAAGGCTAAGACAAGTAGTGACTTAACTTAAACTGAAAATTGAGCTTTATGATTATCATTTTGTCATTGAAAATAAATGCCTTTCTCATTCACAACAGTTGTATGTATTTTCTATTTAATCAATATAATAAGGACAAATTATTTGAAAACACTATGAAAAAGGAAACTTATAGTAAAGGTTGGATATTGAATGAGCATGATAGCGACATCTACTTTATCTAGGTTGTAGTTACAACAATAAAAATATAATTCCAGATGTGGGTTGGCTGGTTTGCTGCCAATATGCCTAATGACCGATCTGAACTGTGTCCAAAGAGGAATGTATTTTAGGAGTATAACTGACAGCTAACGTAAGAGAACTTAGCAAGTGAGTTAGTTTACTGATCCAGGAGGAAGGTCGCTGATTCTGCGTGTGATGTAGGTCTACCACGGTCAGTCAATTGGTCACGAATATGTCGAAAACCAAATTTGTCCTGATTTGAGATTTTAATCCATTTTTTCCTTCCTGATTTTTTTATTGTAAGAAGAAATTCCAAGTGATGAAAAAGATTTTCAAAAAAACCTGCTTTTATTGCAATCACCCTGTATTGGAGCTGACTTGAATTTAATGTCCAACGAAAAACAATCTGTAAAGTATCCTTGTAAAACAAGATGGGTAGATTGATATCACTCTGAGCTATGGAAGTCTAAGTAGTACATTGGTTAAAAAAAATATCTGTTTTCCAAAAAATAAATCTTCAACAACATAAGAGAGATGCTTTTTGCTGCAGCTTTTGTTGTGACAAAATTTTGCTGTAGCTTTTGTTAAGCCAAGCCCGCCCACGTCCTCGTCCTCTACAGTTCTTTTGAGATGTTAATGGAAACATAAACCTACCCATTCCAGGCGGTACTGATCCGGTTCATTCTGTACCGTAGTGGCCGTAGTGGAAATGGGGCATAGTAGTGTGTATTTATTACTATAGTTGCCCTAACAGGGTTTGGCTAGTGTTAGCTAACAAAACAACAAAGTAACAAGAAGATATTTAACAGCTTACTTTACACTCCAATATCCTCCGATATCTTCCTCCAAATAAGGTCCGACGTCAGTACAAAGAGTTACTGATTGTTTGACACCCGCTACCCCAAAGTTCAAAGCAAAGTTCAGCTGCTCGGACCGTCCCGCAACACGTCTGAGCAACAGCTGCGTGGACGTGCTGATGCCCACTGTGCCAACACGCACGACTTGCTGCGTAGCAACTTGATGCCCACTTGAGGGGAGCAGCTGAAAACTGCTGGAGCCTAACCGTTGCAGAAGTTACGTTATGATTATTCATAATGGGGCACATTCGTTTTGGGCTTGTGTGAATCGGGGTAAGGAAAGGTGTAGCATGCTGAGCCACAGAGCAGGATGTTGCTGCTCATATACATGCTTTTCCCCTGTGACATCGCCCTTGATTAGAGCGCACCTCTTGTGGTTCCTTCTGCGGCTTCATAGAGCAGCAAGCTGGGAGAAGACAGGTCAGAAAAAAATGTATTTGCTTCACTGTTGTGAAAGATACTTTCTGTCAAGCTGGTGCTCAGTTTAGGTCAAAGTAGGTTTATCTTCTAAAACCCAGTGTTGTAACTTTTCAGTTTTGTGTGGTCAGCCGCTGTGAGTGACACGTTAGAGATACAGCAGAATGTATGGATGCTGAACTAGCCGTGTTGCTAGAGAATTGGTAAGGTATTTGGGTTATCAGGGTTATTTGGACATGATGATATGACACAGTGCTGGAAAACCTGTTTGATGTTTTACCAACTGACATGCCTTTAGTTTGATATTTTGTTCTTTTGGACCAGCAAGCTAGTAAAACCTTCAGTACATTTCTTACCCGGCCTTTCCACTGGACGTGTCAGCAACATGTTACACGAGCAACACGTTTTACTCGTGTATTCTGCTGTTTGGGCCTTTCCACGGGGGGCGACAGTTTTAAGTAGCAGCAGGGAAGCAGCTTTCACAGAGAGAGCCCGAAATCATGCGAGCTCAGAAAAATCACACGTGGTTTCGTCTGTAAACACAACAAGCAGGAAAAAAGACTACAACATGGCTCCAAAAGGTATGTGTTTTATGTTCTGTCCGTTTTAAATTCACCTATAAGTTTGTTATGTCAGGGAATATACAAAATCCCTCGAAGTGCAAAATAATAATGTTAGTGGCGATCCGAGGTAATGTAGATCCTCCCGTGACCTACTGACTTCTCATGGGGCCGCACAGGTAGTGAAGTAAAGCTACCGGAAAGAAGCACCTTTGTTTTATTTTTAAAGTTTCCGGATGCCGAGCGGCCTGACTTCCTGTCTTCCCCTATCCAAAATGTCGAAATTTACACGTTTCACAGGCGTAGCGCGTAGAAAATAGGACTGCTGCGTATATTTAGAAAAGTGCTGCGACATGACGCTCCTGTGATGGGGGCAAACTCGTGCTGCTTTCGCCTCCGATGGGAAGGATTATAACGATTACAGCGGTGGCTAACAGCCGCATATGACGTGCTGCTACTGTAACATGCTGCTGACGCGTCCGGTGGAAAGGAGGGGTTAAGATGCACTCCATAGAGATTCATTTTTACGACAGTGACATCGCACTACAAGCCTTCACAGGGCGACAGGGCAAATTTCTGAAAAAGTTACAGGGTGTGTCTTTAAAGAATAAATAATTATCTAAAGACTAAACAATGTTTGGGGGGATTAAAAACTCTACCTTCTTGATTACATAGAGTGCTTTTATGTGTTCCATCAACTAAAGTTCAATGGATATGCTTTGTCCTAATTTACATAATTAGGGGGGCTTTAAGGTTTTTTAATGTTTTTAATTTTTTATGTTTTTTAATAACAAGAGGGACCGAGATTAAAAGTCTGTAATGTGTAATGGTGGGTGCATGTAGCAGATGAGTGTTAAGTAGCTCTGGGACTGGGGATACTGCACCACATCTTCACACCTTTAATTGCAAGCCATCTGCCATGAGACCGATTTACAAATATTTTTTTCATCATAACACAGGCCAAACACTTAAATTTTACCTGATGACACAGTACAATGCAGTCAGAAACTATTCCTACTTTTATAGATCTTGTGTGTTTTTTGTTTAAAAAAAATATTACACAAAGGTAGTTGAATTAATCCAAAAAGCAGATTTCTAGCAATCAATAATTTAAGGAAAAGTTATTCAAACAAACCTTATTGATGTTTATATAAACCATTCCAGTCAAAAGAGCACCAACTTCTGTATAGTGAGCAAGGTTGAATTATCCAATGGGAATTATGAGCACATGCCAAGGGCCAAGTCTACTGCAGGGCCCACATTAAGGAAGACAAAAAAATTGTCTTTAAATTTCAAAAATGGCAGAGATTGGCGCTGGCGGACATAAACCATGAGATCCACTCTATTTTCTTTACTTTAATAGAATAACATAGAACTGAAGTGCAATTGTGGAAACCATGGTAACATGGCGCCACACCTACAAGTAGCGCCGGTAGTAGTCATCAGAGAATCAAAAATGAGAAAAAAAGGTAGTTCCTATAAATGAAACAGAGAATATGAAGAAATGTATATTAAGAAGTCTGTCAAATACTGATATGTTCATTGTAAAACATAAAGAGGAAAATCAGAAGAAAGAAGACATTGTAGATGTCTCACACCACAAAAAACACAGCATCACAACACAAAAAACATTAATTAAATGTATGTGTTATGGGTATATGGCACATGTATTGACCAAAATGGAATGTAAAAATTTCTTTATGATGACACATTTAAGTATTGGTGTTGATTGATCTTGATTTTGCACCTGCCCCCCCACCAACATTTGCAGGATATTTTGAGTTTGGTTATTGTAATATTCTCAGGGTACTTATCTTTCAAGTTTAGATTCATTCTTCAGGCTGTTGCCCTTCAAAGTTGTTTTCTCAAACTACTTGACATTTGAGTTTATTTTGATCTTGCTGCCATGAAAATTACACTCCATTTTAGGTTAGTTGTTGTAATGTCTTAATTTTTTTCTTGAAATTTATATTCTTCAGGTTGTTGCTTTAAAGAGTTTTATGAATATTTGAAATAAAAAAGGAATAACTATGGAATAATGATGGTTAAGTAGACTATGGGGTTTGGGTTGGAGGAGGGTTGCAATGGCATACTTTTTGGCACCAAAAAACTTGGACCCGGCCCTGGTCCTGATCGATTGGGGAGTTGTGCTTTTCATAATCGGCAACCAGATATCCAACTTCTGTCAGGAGTTGGTTGGGAGAGGACCCAAATATGGAGCGGCGTTTAGGACTCTTGTGGCCCATGTTTTTTAATAGTCCAAAATTTAACAGCACAGGGGGGTGCAACGATGAAAACCCAACAAGGACAGACAGACACAGAAGGACCTATATACTGTGGGAAGGGTAATCAGAACATGGAGAACACCTGGGAGCAGGGGAGGAAAACACAGGGTGGACTAATAGGACAACAGGTGAAACAAACTAGGACTAATTAACACAGACAGACGGGGAAGAAACAAAAAGGGAGGAAAAAGTTACACAGACGGATCATAACAGTGTCCCCCCCCAAGGTGCGCCTCCTGGCGGCGTAGTTGAACCTTGAGGAGAGTTTGGGGGTTTGGGGTCTGACGGAGCTTGCCCTTGTAGTGCCAGGTCTGGAGCTTGCCCTTGTGGTACAGAGTCGGACCCATGGAGTGCTGCTGAAGCAGGTTGATGAACTGCTGGGGCAGGTTGCTGGACTGCTGGGGCAGCCTGCTGGACTGCTGAGGCTGGCAGAGCGTGACCATGAGGCGCGGAGTCTGGCAGAGCATGACCTTGTGGCGCAGAGTCTGGCAGAGCGTGTTCCCCGGAACATCCTCGATGGAGGCAGGAACCAGATGGGTGTTCTCAAGAAGACCCTCGGAGGAATCAGGAACCCAGGCACGTTCACCTGAACACCCTCGGCGGTGTCTTGGGACGAGGGCGTGGTCCCCAGAATACCCTCGGCGGAGTCTTGGGACCAAGGCGTATCCACCAGAACACCCTCTGCAGAGTCTGGGAACAAAGGCGTGTTCCTCTGAACACCCTCGGCGGAGTCTTGGAGCCAAGGCGCATCTGTCTGGACGCCTTTGGAGGAGACTTGGAACAAAGGCGTGTTCCTCTGAACACCCTCGGCGGAGTCTTGGAGCCAAGGCGTGTTCCCCTGAACACCCTCGGCAGAGTCTTGGAGCCAAGGCGCATCCGTCTGGATGCTCTCAGAGGAGACTTGGAGCCAAGGTGCATCCAACTGGAAGCTCTCGGATGAGACTTGGAGCCAAGGCGCATCCGTCTGGACGCCCTCGGGAGGAGACAGCGGTCTGCTGGTGGCATCCGCAGGGAGTAGCTGAGTAGCAGGAGCGACCTCGGGAACTGTCTCTGGGACAGGAGTGACCTCGGGAACCGTCACTGGAGCAGAAGAGAGCTCAGGAAATACCACTGGAGCAGAAGCGACCACTGGAACCACCACTGGAGCAGGAACGACCTTAGGAACCACCACTGGATCAGGAGCGACCTCGAGAACCACCACTGGAGCAGAAGGAGCTCAGGAAATATCACTGGAGCAGAAGCGACCACTGGAACCACCACTGGAGCAGGAACGACCTTAGGAACCACCACTGGATCAGGAGCGACCTCGAGAACCACCACTGGAGCAGGAGCCACCTCAGGAACCACCATTAGAATAGAAGTGACCTTGGGAAACTGCACTGGAGCAGGAGCGACCTCTGGAACCAAGTTTGAGGACCTGGACTCTGGACCACACTCAGAAGTCCGTGGTTCCAGATCACACTCGGAAATAGTCGTTTGTAGAATCTCAAGCTCAGGAACAGTTTTTACTAAGATCTTAGGCTCAGACATGTCAAATGTTGTAGAGGGATCTGGGATCAGCCCTTGAAATTAAATTTTTTGTCTGGGAACTGGATACAGTCTAAATACTGTTGGAAGATAATCCAGAGGAGAATTGATTTTTGTTTTTAATGAAGTCATACAGTTCAAAAATGCTTTCAAGCATCCTGGAGTCATTTTTGATTTCTTTAAATAAGATTTAAAACTCCTCCTCAGTTTGCGGCCACCAGATGGCGCCACCTCCAGCGGAGCCAGGGCGATGCTCCGTGGCTGGATGCGCCAAGCAAGAAGGTGTGGAAGAGGACTGTAGTGACTGGGAGCTTGAAACCGGAGGCAGGTTGTGGTCCGCAGAACGGGGAGCCAAGGGGCTGTAACCCTGAGAGGGAAGCAAAGACCATCCAGGAGCTGATGACTTGGCGCTAGGCGAAGCTTCCACAACACAATCGCCATTAGGAGCGGCCAACTCGGGAGCGGCAGAAGAGGAAGCAGAAGAAGGAGCAGATCAGCGACGCCTCCTTCTTCAGGGCCGGGAAGCAAGCTGGGAGCCAGGCCCAGATGGATCAGAGACGGGTGGCAGACCGGTGGAAGGAGCCAGGAACGACGCCCAGTTGGACCAGGAGTTGGAAATCCGGGGCGAAACTAACGCACTCTGGAGAAGTCCCGGAAGTCGTCAGTGTCCTCCGAGTTATCGTCCATGCGGAAGAACACTGAGGAAACACCATTCGTCTTCTCCGGGGAAAACGTAGGAGCAACACGATGGTGGCTGGAGACTTGAGGCGTGGAGAGGCTGCTCGCCTCACAATGGCGAGGCCCAGAGCCAGGCGGACAGAGGGCCAGGCGTGAACCCAAGTAAGGTGAGTCCGAGCATTGACCGGTCTTAATGCACCATTCAATGAGTTACCTCCACTCCTCTTCTGAGTGGGTGTTGTGCTCTGCTGGGTCCAGACGGTCGGGTCGTACTGTCAGGAGTTGGTTGACAGAGGATCCAAATACTGAACGGCGTTTAAAGACTATTAAACGCCCCTCCGTAAATGACTATTAAACTATTTATTAATAGTCCAAAATTTAACAGAGTAGAGTTGACGAGACAAGCACAGGGGGGGTGCAACGATGAGAACTCGGAGAAAACAACGACACCGACCCGACAAGGACAGACAGAAACACAAGGACCTATAGACTGTGGGAAGGATAATCAGAATATGGAGAACACCTGGGAGCAGGGGAGGAAAACACAGGAAGGACTAATAGGACAAGAGGTGAAACAAACTAGGACTAATTAACACAGACAGACTGGGAAGAAACAAACAGGGAGGATTAAAAGACACAGACAGATCATAACAGCTTCATCTTGTGAGCTGGGTCTCAATGCTAAAGTGTGCCCAAACCTAATGATGTGGTTTGTTCTCACTTCTCAAGTGGAGAGAAACTCTCTTTTTACACACCATTTCTGAAGTAATTACCACTGATACATGTTACGTTTGTTGTGGTATCCACCTTTTTACAGAGCCAACATGAGCGATATTGTTGTGGTGGTGAAGTATTTTGGCCAAGTTGCCATTTAGATGGCATGTAACAATCATTATGTTTACATGTTCATATATATCAACCTTTTTGGAGTAATCAGACTAAAGGCTTGTCCCCTGTTGAGAGCCGAATCCCACTTTACATGTAACTCAGAAAATGTAATTATTAAATGAGGTACATTCGACTCGTCAATGATAGATGGCGACATGCGTCTCTAAGTGTTATCCTTACAGGGGTTAGTTTCGAGCTGTGCACAAAAAATAAACAGAGCCTGGTGGGAATGCAGCAGATGGAGTAAAAGCATGATATACACAATCACAATGCTCTGCCTCTTTGTTAGTCCAAACATGCACTGATCGGCTGATTACATTTGTCTTAGCCGCCATATGCTTCTTATATTACTACAGTGTTGTTGCTGAGTCGCACTTCCACATTTCCTAACTTCCTGAGGGGTTGCTCAAGTGTGGGCGGGGGCGGGGGGGTTTATTGCAGAGAAGTCTGATTCCCAATCGCATTATCTGGATATCTTAGTCGAGCTTCTGAAACTCCTGCTCAGTTCGATTCAAACTGGACTAAGGCGTATACATGCATTTCAAAAGTCTGATTTCAGTAAGACCAAGGTAATAATTTGACTTTCCGTTGCTGCATGTAAACACTCTGAATAGCAGCTCTAACCTAAGAAGGATGTCAAGAAAGATGCTTTGTAAAAGTTTTTGCTAGCAAGAACTTTGACTTCTGCATCATCTTTTCATTTTCCAGTTATCTGCATACTTAAAGATTGTTTTTGCTGCATGGGGATGATCACACATCATCAAAACCACTAAAAAGTCTGGAGTAGGCTGGAAAAAAAGACATTAATAACTTCTTTTTTTATGTCTACAAATCCTTTATCTTGCCTCTCTTCCATATAATTTTGCACATGGTTCAAAGAACACCAGTGGCCTACAGGGCTTTAATGTTCTTTGAGTCCCCTGAGGCAAATAACAAGGACTGCAACTTCTGTGAATAATGCATGAAACATGTTGAAGATTTCTCCATCTGGTTGCCATGTCCTTTGCTGAGGAAGATGAGCCTGAGATTTGGAAGAATGCAATTCCATCTGTGTGGCAGAGGTCATTAAGGTAAAAGCCCCATAGGGTCAAGCACTTGGTGTGGATGGAAATCAACCCTGTCTGGAAGAAAGAGTTCTGCCGATGGGCCAACCTTCCTGCTCAATGGCAATGTTTTCTCGAGGCCTGACATAGGCATGTGAAAAAGCAAGTCTGGCCACTGGCAGGCACTCTTAACCGGGTTAGACTGCCAATGGCAGGGAGGTCGGCTAAATGGCAATGTTTTCTGGAACTGCCAAAGATGATAACAGTAGTTTAGATAATAACATTAATAACATGTGTAATGGGCCAATAACAGCATTTTACACTTAGACCTCACTCTGGCCCTGGGTCGCCCTCCTCCAGGCTCCAGGCACCTCCATCACTCTGGACGTCCTCCCCTAGAGGACAGTTAAAAAGTACTCAACACCTCCTGGTACATCAAACCCAGCTGAAAGCACCTTCCTGGGGGTTTAAAGGGCCACCATGCTCCCTGGAGGACAGCTAAAAAGCAACCTCCAGAACCACGACCACCATTCAGGCCAGGGTAACCACACCTAAGCACCCCTCCACGGATTAAACACACCAGAATGCACCGCCAACATTCTCTTGCTTCTGGTAAGCTATGGAGGTCCTAGTGCCTCTGGTAAGACAGAGTTTCAACCACCCTGAGGCTGATTTACCCAACACTGGGCCCTGGACCACATAGCCAGGTTTGCTTACACTGGCTGCCAGGCCCCAGCCTCGCACTAAGCGCAACCCTAAAAACCAGGCCACTTGGTTTCATAGCCTCAGCCTGGAAGGTAATGCTCCAGGCTCCCAGCACCTCAATCACCCTGCTGCATCACCCTGGCCCTGGGTACCCTGCATCCAGTCTCCAGGAACACCCAGGGACCCGGAGCACAGAGCCAGGCCACCTGCTGCCTTAAACATCCAGACTCTTAGCCTCTACACCGCCCTGCTGCTCCATGCAGGACACGGGCACTCGCTCTCCGCACAGGCACCCTGCACCTACCACTTCCAGAACCAGGCCTACAAGGCGAACCCGGCGCACTCACACTTAAGCAGCTCTCCACGGACTACAACAAGCAGTACGCACTGCCAACATTCTTCTGCCTCCTGTGAAGCAGGGACCTTCTAGTGCCTCTGGTAAGGCAGGGAGGTCCTCGTGGCTCTGGTAAGGTAGGGCTCCACCACTGAGCGGAGACATGCCACCGTTCCCCCGGCCAGAGCCCGTCCAACCGTCCACCCCTCAGCCACCAGCACCCCTGTCATACTGGAGCTCAGCACTTTGAACATTTTTCAAAGTCTCATGCCTCTAGTAAGGCAGGGCTTTGCCAGGGAGGGAGGCCGGCCCCAGAGGTTGGACGACAAAAATTTGGATCAAGGACTGACTTTCAATAGATTGCAACAAGGGAGGTGCTCTGCTATGTGCGAAACCCTAAGAATCAGCTCATCTGCAAGTAATTTGGCACCACATTCTCTACAAACATGCTTTGCAAAATTGGAGAGAGGTGACCATCATTCAGCCACACCCTAACCCAGTCGTGAGTGGCTCTCTTCACCGTCCGGAGACGGTTATCAGAGATTTTTTTATTTTTTTATTTACGTGTCCTGTCTAGCAGTTTGCCACTCAGAATTGGTATCTGGGTACCAAGTACAAGCCCAACAGATTTACTTTCTCATGAAGCTGCACTCAGGGTTGTCCGGAGGAGGAAGCTTAGTTTTTGCTGAGCCCATCTTTTCAAAGTTTGAGACAAGGTCAGCAAAACCCTCAATTAAATCTCACAAAGCGAAACTATTTCTAAACGACGCACAGTACTGCGTTCGCAAAGCATCGCAACAATGTACAAACAATTTTTCTTTTAAAAATTAAGATCAACGAAAAATTAAGATAAGAAGAAATCTCTCTCACCCGGGCGTGCGTCCTTCCAGACAGCGCACGGAAGCCCAAGCAGGACCAAACCCCCGCTTTCTCCGAAGATAGGAGTTCACGGGCCGGTCGCTGATCCCGGGTCGTCCAGCCAACTTGGTTCTCCTTTGGAATCCGATCCGCTGTTGGAAGCCGAAAAACGTTTGGGCGCCAAGAATGTAATGGCATTTATTACTCTTAATAAAGATGAGAGAGATTCCTTTAAGCGTTTGGAGGTTTTAATAAAAGTTGAATTGATCATACAGGAGAACAGTACAGATCACAGTGAATGCTGAATGCTGCTCCCCTCCTCCTACCTCCTAACTACCCCCTACTGTCCTAACTACCTAACAAGCTCATATGAAAATAAGTATTTATAAAGTTCAGCAACCTTGCCTCTATAACTTTGAAGACAAACGTATTAATCTCAGGGTGAGGATATCTCCGGATGAAGACATCTGACTCTTTAGCTGTGAATAAGTGACTTTTGACATATACCAAACAAAGTCAATAGCTTGGGTTATATGTAACACAATAAGAGAAACTCTCAAAACTAAGTTTGTAAGAAGAATCAATATTTTCTCTGGCAGTGATGTCTTCTCTAACCTCGAACTCAACACCTGTTGTCTGGCTCCTCTGCTCTCAGTGTTAATAATACTAGAGATTAATCATAATAATACATTTTTCGATCACAAGAGTATTACAGCTTTGCTGTAACACTCCACTTGATGTATATGTATTAAAAAATCTTTATTAGTGATAACTGAGGGTTCAATTTCCTGAAGTCATGGACACGAAACCGAAAAAAGAAGGAAGAAAGGAAGAAGGTGAAGAAAAGAAACCGCATCAGCAGAGGCGCGAAATGACGACACAAGACAGGGAGGCAAACAAAGAACACAAGAAAACATCCCAGTCCTCCGCCTCTGCCGGATGGCAGAGAAGCGGTAAAACAAAACAAACAAAACAGGTAACTGAATAGAACCACACCAATAGTTCAGATCCAGTAATAAAAATTAAGAATTACACATTCACTACACACAAGCATGGATTAATAAACACAATACTAATGTTTCTGTTAAGCTCCTGGTAAAAGCTAACTAATGACAATAACCTCAGCTCAAGATATGTCCGTCCACAACAATATCCCCACACCTATGTGTGTGTGCGAGCATGCAGGTCTGAATAAGGTTTCCTCATGCAAGTGATTGATAGCTGGTGTAAGGAACCATCCATCCGTCCTACAGGAATCGACACAGACATGAAGGAGGCAGGAGACACATCCATCCAGAGTCCCACAGAGCGCAGAAGCCGCAGGCGGACCAGCGCAGGGCCGATCACCCACCAAGAGACGAACAGATGGAAGCCCCAGGGGAACACAAAGCAGCCGCAATGCTGGGGCCCCGAGAGATCGCAGGGACGAGCCCACGGGCTCCGCCGGAAACCGGCTACGCCAGGGCAGGCCCGGAACAGGACCCGGAGGCCACGGGGATCAGGGGCACCCCGCCCCCCAGTAGGGCCCCGACCAGGGACCCAAAGAGAAGGGTCCGCCGCCGCCGGGCAGGAGGCGCCTGCAACCGATCGACGGACAATGCACGCCGCCGCCGCCACCCCGGACCAATACCCACCGCCAACAACCCGCCCCCCCCCACACACACACACACACACACACCCACACGCCAGGGAGCCACAGTAAAGCCACAGCGGATGTACGCCCTCCCCAGGCCGCGCCCAGCCAGCACCTCGACATCCAGGTCTACCAGCTCCCGGGGCCAGATCCCGCCCCGTGCAGAGCGCCAAAATCTGGGACCCAGCCAATACCGGAAAGCCCTCCCAGATGAACCGACCAGGCAGTAGAACTCATGGAACTGGCAGGAGCTTGGGCGCCGGGCTAAATCCCCACCGATCCACCGGACGGCACCAACCTACTTACAACCCCGGCACCCCCATAAGAGATGCCCCAGTCAATCCAAGGAGGATGTCGGCCCGAAACAGCAGCCGCCCGACACACCGGCCAACCCAGGACCAGCTAGGCATGCACCAGAACCGAGCCGGGCCGCAACCGGGACCCCCGGCCCCAGGCGTTGAGAGCCATCATCTACTAGCGGGCAGGACCATCCATCACCGACGGGGAGTGACGGAGGGGAAGAAGATACACCAGGCCAGAGAGCAGCCAAACACCCAACCTGACAAGTAGACATAGACAGACAGAGACACTCATACGTACCTTCCCTCTCATGCGCACACATTCTTACATATACAGGACACACGAAAAAAGGACGCTGTACACTCATTCATACACCCCATACATACTCTATACTCCCAGGCCCAGGGACAGACGCCCCGATAGAGCACCCTGCCCCTGCACCCGGGAGACGGACCCCTCTCCCACCAGGACTGGGACAAGCAGACCGCCAAGGCCCCCACCCCGGCAAGAGTAGCCCACTAGCCTAGGTCCCCGACCAGTCGACCTGATAATCTACCCGGGCTCCAACCCCTGATGATCCAACGAACAGGGTTGTGGAAAGACCCCCAGCCTCTCTCCCCCTGCTCAATTGTGGTGTTGTTGCGTGTTGTTCTAATGTGCACTTAAAACAGAGGGGTGGGACATGGGAATACTGCCAGGTACCCCCATCTCCCTCCCTGGGCCCTTAGTGTCTAAATGCATTTAAACAGTGGGTACCGTGCCCGTATAAGGGGCCCCGCCTCCAGTGCCGAGACGCACCCACCGCCAGGTCCCTACATGTGCGTGTGTCATGTAAATGTTGCAAGTCTAAGTGTCTAAGTTGCTCAATAAAATTGGGACCCAGGCCGGCACCGGGTAGCGAAGACGGAAACTCCATCCCGCACCCCAGTGACGTGCCCACGTCCCAAGGCCTTGTGAATGGTAGAATGAAGGAGCAGGTGGACAGAAGCAAATGGGGATGGGGAGGAAATAACTGGGGTGACACGATGCAATCCAAACCCAGGGAGCCAGCTCCCCTGCTGACACCAATAGGCACCCCCGTTCAGCTGATCCACTGGGGGCGGGAGGTCCCAGCACGTCAAGTCGGGGCCCACGGCAGCGGCCCCTCCCAGCCCCATGGGGGCCCAGGCAATCCGCCTGCCCCCACCCCAGGGGCAGACCTAAATCCCTCCCAACATTTGGTTATCAGAGATTAACCAAAGTGATGCGGTGCTACGGTATAATTACGTCTAGGTGGGATTCTGATTTAGAGGCCTTCAGTCATAATCTCACAGATAGTAGCTTCGCCCCATTGGCTCCCCAGCCAAGCCAATACACCAAATGTCTGAAACAAATGGCTACCACAAGCCAGTTATCCCTGTGGTAACTTTTCTGACACCTCCTGCTTAAAACCCAAAACGTCCAAAGATTCGTGAGGCCCCTCTTTCACGGTCTGTATTCATACTGAAAATCAAACTCAAGCAAGCTTTTGCCCTTCTGCTCCATAGGAGGTTTCTCTCCTCCCTGAGCTCGCCTTAGGACACCTGCGTTACAGTTTGACAGGTGTCCCGCCCCAGTCAAACTCCCCACCTGCCAATGTCCCCGGAGCGGGTTGCTTAACGCCAGAACCGAGAGCCCGCTCGGGGCTCGCCTTCCTGCCTCACCGGGTAAGTGAAAAAACGATAAGAGTAGTGGTATTTCACTGGCGGCCGGAGCTTCCTACTTATTTTACACCTCTCATATCTCTTCAATCCCCCTAGGCAGTTGGGGGACATTCGACTTAGGGAGCATTATATGCGTTAGGGAATCAGGGTCACTTTATTTTTAAAAATTCCTGCACCATGGGCCTGGCGGGGCCGGGACACCCGCCTAAAACTATTCACAGTGAATTTGTAGTCTAGTTAATTCTGATCCAAAAGGCAGACAGTGACTAAAACGTCCACCAGGTGGCGCATACTTAACCGCAATGGCCCAATCTTAATCCCCGGTGACCTGCGGGACACTCGGATTAAGAGGTCAATGAAAACAGGACATTCGGATTAAGTCCCTAAACCCCTCCTAAAAACAACTCCATCCAGGGGCTGCCTACACGATCGGGATAAATTTCCAGTATACGGTAAATTGCCCTGAACGACACATCCAAAATTGAAAAGGATCGGACGATGTTAAGCGTTCGATTTTTAAAACGAGCATTTGCTTGACCCCGGCCCAAGGATAATTGGCATCAGGGGTCGGACATTTAGCATCAGATTACATTGGAAAAAAAACAATCCAAAGGGCTTCACCCAAATGTCCCGACCCTTGACCCAAAACAGAAAGAGGGGTCAATTAAGCACCTAGCGACCGTGTAGATGCTCGCGAGTCGTGGGGTGTATAGCTGGGCCTCGGGGTCACGACATGTGTGTAGCTGACCTCGGTCTAAGGTCGTACGCTGCAGGGACTACGTTTTCGGGTGTCTGGCCACGGTAATCAAAGAATGCGTTCCAGGACGTGACGGAAAGCCTCGTCACGAAGTTGGACCAAATTTCAACTTTTTTTTTCAGATCGGGTTTCAGCGACCGAGGAGTAGCGATTCTCAAACGGGACAGGCAGGGGTTTAGCGTTGCCAATTCACAACCACCTGGCACAAATCTGGCAACAAAAGAAACACCGGGCCTTCGGTAGCCCCACCTCGGGGCACTCAAAAAAGAGGCCCGAAGCCACCGTAAATGGTCGTCATCCGACGCAGAGGCCCTCGCCGGAAAACAAGGGAATTCGTTCCCAAACGTCCCCCGGAGCAGTCAATGGAAAGCATCCCGACTGAGTGCTGGCGCCACACGTAGGCAAGGCCTGCTCGGCACCGATCGCCTCCCCGCTGACAAAACTATAGCCTCCCGGCCCAATTCATCCTAAGCCAATGGGTCGGCCCCGAGGCCACTGGGGCCATTTTCGGTCAGTGGCCCATAAGAGCCCATTCATTTTCTGGGCCATAAGGGTATAGTTCCCTTAAGACACACGTAGCAGGCTATCACAGTGAACAGGAAAAAGGCCTAGCAGGCGCACACAAAAAAGCAGTAGCACAAACAGACAGGGCTACTTACCCCTCAATGTGGACAAACACAACTTAAGCAATTTAAACAAAGAGCAGCGCTAGGTGGCCTGTAGCAAAAAGACAGGCACACAAGATTTCCAACTGCAAAACAGCAGTAAATACAGACACAGGAATGATGGCGGCCTACACCAGTGTGTGAACGCACTCAGTAGGTCCGTACAAATTCCACAGCTTGTTGGAAGTACTAATGCTGACCTATTCCAATCATTATGAAAAAAGCAATGAAGACTGTATGAATGTCTAATAACACAGTCTACATGTCTCTTCAATTTTTAATTTTTTTTTGTACATTTTAGTTTAAAAAAAAAATTCTACCAAACAAACATCAGTGGAGTTCCCTCTTCAGGTTCAAAAGTTACACTGCACTTGAATTTGAATAACAGAGCATTGCTATTGGCTCAGCTTTATTGCAGATATCAGCCTTAAATATACTAACTCTCAACACTCTTTTTATGAGGTCAAGTGATACTGGCGGATGAAATGTATAATTTAAAATTTGTTCCTGTGTGTTGAATCATTATTCAAAACTTACTTTCTTTTGCCACCAGTTTGTTGAGGGAACAATAATATTGTATATTAACTTAGACATATATTGACCCCTAACTTAATTAGACGTTTTCATTCTGGAGCCAAAATAACTCTTTATCAAGTCAAATCGAAACACAAAAAGATTTTCCAAAAAGGTAAATTTAAAATCAAATAGTTACTGGAGAATTGGTGGTCTATTAAGTCATTTTTGTGCATTCTCCCTATCATGTAGCCAATCCAAAGAAGCTTAGAGGCACAGTGGGGTTGGGGTTTATCCACAAATTTACCCTTAAACTCATCCGGTTATGTCACATAACATGCTTTCTGCGACCGACTCCCGAGGTCATGGACATGACTTTGTCACGACTTTTTTAGACCGTAGTGAAGGTCAGATTAAGGTTAAAACAGATCCCTGGGCAGTGCAAAATCTGTTATTTGCCTTTATGCTATGTGTTGCCTGCTATACAAACTAAAACTCATGGCATTTATGACATTGCTGAATGATTGCAGAGAAAGCAAAATTTTATTTCTGCAAGCAACAGAAACATTTTGAACTTAGAAAAAACATGTGGGGTCAAAGCTTTCAAGTAAAACAATGTATATTTTAGTGCTTCTTGTATTTATAAAACAAACAAACAAAACCACTGAAATTATTTGGAAAACCAAAACGCTGCCCATCTTTTTACTGTCAACCTTAATTATAAAATGAGTATTTAAATGTACAAATAAAAAAATAGTTAAATGTGCAAAGTAATACACATTTAACATATTTGTCATTCTCGGTTAATGTGATTTTTTAACTTAAACCTCAGCGCACAGCGACTGCACATCAGGGCTGTATGCCGTCACCTTGATCTTTACGCAGGATCGTAAGCTGTCATCTGAGGCATGTACAGCGTTTGCTTTTAATGACGTTTATGCTTGAAAACACCTGCTCACATAAAAATGTGGATCCAAAGACTGACATGACTCCAAATACAACATTGTTCCTGTTCTCATAAACTTCTGGGACAGCAAGATATGGACAAATTTGTCTGGTTTGGGGAGGTTTTCTATTTCACACCATTTGTGACACTGAGCGAGAACAGCCTTTCGATGGGCAAAATCTTCACGCTCTGCTGTCAAACTTTAAACTTACAGTATGTCTGTCAGCTATGTCGGCCCATTCCTTCTCAAGTTAAGGTTGACTCGCACCTGCCAATGCAGTCATGTTCAGTAGGGATAGATAAAACTTAGGGGAGTGACAGGGAAAAAAAATTTGGTTGTTTTCCCACTCTAAAGTCACAGAATAATTTCCCAAACAATGTTTGCATTAGGATGATTGCAGAATATAAACACTCTAAGTTTATCATTCTTTAAATTACCTCAAATTGGGGAAGTGTGACAGTGTAAATTTCTGTAAATCTCTGGCAAGAACTGTCAGGTTGCCCCAAAATGCTAAAACCTTCTTCAACATGTCCAGAGCTGCGCTTCCTCTCCCCTGAAGTAATGTGTTCAGGTGTGCTGTAATGTCTACCTTGAAAGACTATGACAGCACACTGGAAAGAAATTATATTGTATTATCTTATATTAGATGGCTTTATTTTGATGTTCCAAGATCACCAAAATCCTCAAATTTAGAATTATATTTTAGAAACTAAAGGGCCGAAATAAAATACATTTTAACTAATAGGCCTACTCTTTATTTTCAAAAAACCCCGGGAGCCGCATCAGAGGGCTGTAACAGTCGCATGGGGCTCCGGAGCCGTGGGTTGCCGACCCCTGGACTAGTGATATGTCACTCAGCAGGTGGGATGCATAGATACACTACCGTTCAAAAGTTTGGGGTCACATTGAAATGTCCTTATTTTTGAAGGAAAAGCACTGTACTTTTCAATGAAGATAACTTTAAACTAGTCTTAACTTTAAAGAAACACACGTTATACATTGCTAATGTGGTAAATGACTATTCTAGCTGCAAATGTCTGGTTTTTGGTGCAATATCTACATAGGTGTATAGAGGCCCATTTCCAGCAACTATCACTCCAGTGTTCTAATGGTACAATGTGTTTGCTCATTGGCTCAGAAGGCTAATTGATGATTAGAAAACCCTTGTGCAATCATGTTCACACATCTGAAAACAGTTTAGCTCGGTACAGAAGCTACAAAACTGACCTTCCTTTGAGCAGATTGAGTTTCTGGAGCATCACATTTGTGGGGTCAATTAAACGCTCAAAATGGCCAGAAAAAGAGAATTTTCATCTGAAACGCCTCACAGGTCCCCAACTGGCATCTTCATTAAATAGTAGCCGTAAAACACCAGTGTCAACATCTACAGTGAAGAGGCGGCTGCGGGATTCTAGGCTTCAGGGCAGAGTGGCAAAGAAAAAGCCATATCTGAGACTGGCCAATAAAAGAAAAAGATTAAGAAAAGAGTGGGCAAAAGAACACAGACATTAGACAGAGGAAGACTGGAAAAAAGTGCTGTGGACGGATGAATCCAAGTTTGAGGTGTTTGGATCACAAAGAAGAACATTTGTGAGACGCAGAAAAACTGAAAAGATGCTGGAAGAATGCCTGACGCCATCTGTTAAGCATGGTGGAGGTAATGTGATTGATCTGGGGTTGCTTTGGTGCTGGTAAGGTGGGAGATTTGTACAGGGTAAAAGGGATTCTGAATAAGGAAGGCTATCACTCCATTTTGCAAGGCCATGCCATACCCAGTGGACAGCGCTTGATTGGAGCCAATTTCATCCTACAACAGGACAATGACCCAAAACACACCTCGAAATTGTGCAAGAACTATTTAGAGTAAGAAGCAGGCAGCTGGTATTCTATCGGTAATGGAGTGGCCAGCGCAGTCACCAGATTTGAACCCCATTGAGCTGTTGTGGGAGCAGCTTGACCGTATGGTACGCAAGAAGTGCCCATCCAACCAATCCAAATTGTGGGAGCTGCTTCTAGAAGCGTGGGGTGCAATTTCTCCAGATTACCTCAACAAATTAACAGCTAGAATGCCAAAGGTCTGCAATGCTGTAATTGCTGCAAATGGAGGATTCTTTGATGAAAGCAAAGTTTGATGTAAAAACAATCTTATTTCAAATAAAAATAATTATTTCTAACCTTGTCAATGTCTTGACTCTATTTTTTATTCATTCCACAACGTATGGTGGTGAATAAGTGTGACTTTTCATGGAAAACACAAAATTGTTTGGGTGACCCCAAACTTTTGAACGGTAGTGTATATGTTCTCTTACACTCACTGATCATCACCGCTCTGCTGGGAGATAATTAGAAAAATCTAATTGGACAGCAATTATTATGGTGTAAAACAGGTCAGTGAGAAGTTTCTTCAAAGGTTCCAGGTCAGAGACTCGTGCCACAGAGCAATGACTGCTTATCCACTGACTACCTATAAGTGTTGACTGAAGTTTTCACAAAAGTAATGCATACTTGATGTGTTTATGAAATGCTATCAGATGTATTTTATTATGTTGTCTCTGTACCTGATTATATGTTTTACATCTTTAGGTCATGGAGACAGAGGAGACTGTGAACAGTACTTATATTATGACTGACTTAAATCCATGCTATGAAATTATTAACTTCAGTTATAAACTAACCACAACTCCTTCTGCTGTATGTGTAATGTTATATGGTTTTCTTATGCTTTTATCTGTTGCAACTGTATGTGGAAACATTCTTGTAGTAATCTCAATCATTTACTTTAAACAGCTGCATACACCTACAAATATTCTCATTCTATCTCTAGCTGTGGCTGACCTGCTTGTTGGGATTTTAGTGTTTCCTCTCAGCATGGCCTTCTCTCTCAGTTCTTGTACTTTTAATGAAAATGTATTTTGTAAGGTCCGTGACAGCTTTGATATATTGTTTAGCACCTGCTCTATTATGCATTTGTGTTGTATTTCAGTTGACAGATATTACGCAGTGTGTCAACCTCTATCATACAGATCTAAAATCAGCCGTCATGTTGTTTTCATCATGATAGGTGTGAGCTGGGGTGTTTCAGCCCTAATTGGAATTGGTGTGTTAATTCCTAGATTAAGAAATGAACAATGTTTGGAAACATGTTATATTGATGTTCTAATGGCAAACACCATTGGACCTATATTATCATTTTATGTTCCAGTGGTCATAATGCTTTGCATCTACCTGAAGATTTTTTTTGTTGCAGAGAGACAGGCACGCCGTTTACAAACTACAGCAAAATCTGGAAAAACTCCTAGTAAGATAGACAGAAAAGCCACCAAAACTCTTGCTATTGTTTTAGGAGTTTTCCTCTTTTGCTGGACTCCTTTCTTTCTGTGCATCACTTTTCTGCCTTTTACCAGTAATCTAGTGCAAGTTCATGTGATTGAGACACTTAACTGGCTAACTTTATCCAATTCAATGCTCAATCCATTTATTTATGCCTTCTTTTACACCTGGTTCAGATCAGCCTTTAAAATAATTGTTTCTGGGAAAATATTACAAGGTGATTTTGCTAATTTGAGACTGCATTGAATAATATCGATATATAAGATGTAGAGATAAAAAAAATAGCAGTGAATATTAAACCATTCTAAAATACACTATTTTAAACAATTCAGTCATGCTTTAATACAAGTTTTAAGTTGAATAAACTGAAAGTCATATTTGTTCTATTTGCTGACAATTTTTTTATTAATTAGCATTAACTAAAAATGCAGGTAAGGTTCAATATGGTCTACTGTTAAAGCATAAGAACAGATTTTTTACAGTATTTCTTTGACGGGTAGTTATGCGTCTTAACTTTAATGGATAACAAGTATAATGCCAAGAATTTTAAACAAAAATATGTTAGTGCCATCATTAGGATCTTCAAAACTCAACATTAAAAATATGATTTTGACAATTATACCATGTTATCCACAAAAGCAAAAAAAAAAATTAACAGAATTTTCCTATGCGCCTGTATGTTGAATTGTTTTAGATATAATAAATAATTTTGTGGCAATACAAATTAGGTTTTCTAAATCGAGAAGAACATAATTTTGTTGCTTGCGATGGACTGGCGACCTGTCCAGGGTGTACTCTGTCTCTAGCCTGATGACCCCTGGAGATAGACCCCCCCCCCATGACCCTTCGAAGATAAGTTGAATAGATAATGGATGGATGGATGGATGAATTATGGTCATTCAACATTTACCTTCACAGGATGAGACCTCCAAAATGTATTTTGTAACGTATAGACTAGAACAGGAGAGTTAGTTTGATTTTTTTCAGTGAGATCTGGCCACAAAAAAAGTTATTCAAGTAATTTGTATTCTTTCTTTAAATTATTTATATTTTTTATTTTATTTACTGTAATTATTCATGGCCATGAGCCATTTATTCCACTTTGAAGGTGTCACAGTTATAGATAAAATGCATTTGGGGGTTGAGACTCACAAAAACATTGCTAAATACTCTCTGAAATGCCAAATCACTTACTCTGTTATTGACTCTTGTTTGGCATAGTTTTTTTTTTGTTCTATTCTTGTTCTTTGTTTTTTGTTTTTTATTGAATGATTGGAGAAACAAAACGTATTAGGAATGTAACGAGTCCTTTCATAAAGTGGGGCTTAGTGGTGTGAGGGAAAACCAGACAGAACCACTACAGCGTGGCACCTCCTCCTCAGACAGGGGACCAGCTTGGTCACAAACTAAAGTGGGATGGCATCCCATTCTAAAACTGGTATTTGTCACCAGTCAGCCATTGTGGTTGTGTTGGTCACTTTGGTCTGAACAACCCGGCCAAAAACTTATCCCCCAAATGCTCAAGGGGGTTGAGGACAGTACAACAGAAATCCCAGGACAGTACAAAAGAAATCCCATTCTATCTCCCAGCATTGAATGCAACGCTAGGGAAGCTCTTTTCTCCCTCCTCATAGAGCTGGAAGTTCAGGTTGAAGATCTTTTAGCTGTGGGACTAACATGACTGATATTTGTTAGTTACTAAAATGTCTTTCCCCTTGAAGTCCATAACAAATGAGGGACAAAATTGACCTTTTAAATAAGGCCAAATGTATTTGTATTCCACATTTCGGTGACAAGTTCAAAGTGCTTTACATGATAAAACACAACACCATAAAAAAATCTGAATAGCACTTTTTCAGTCAGAGGACCACAAAACACTACATTTAGCCATTTTCAGTCATTCATGCTCACATTCAGAGGCTTATGGTGGAGAGCTATGGCCGCAGTGTCCCTAGGGGAAAATGACATAGGTGAGGCTATCCCACCAGCAGGCAACAGGATGAAGTGTCTTGCTCAAGGACACAACCAAAACAGACAGAGTGGGGATTTGAATCACAGTAAAATGAGCTCCCCCGTTGTATATTCATCATAATACAAATAGAAAGGTAGGAAGCTCATGTCAACTATCCTATATAATCAAAATGAGCTACAATATATGTTGAATATGTAGTAAAAAATAATTTCAAAAGAGTGTGCAATTACAAAACTTATTTTTCTTAATTAATAGAGAAACGGGCAAGTAACACCAGTGCAACAGAAAATATTACATTTTAAGCTGAAAAATAACATGCTATTTAAATGATATGTATTTAAATAAAATGTGCAGAAGATCAAAAGCATGTATAGATACATAAAACAAATAATATATATTTAAAAAAAATAGTTCAGTCAAAGGATTAAAGTTTTTAATCTAACAGAGTAGTTCTGAATTAATGATTAATTAACATTCCTAAACGTTATTGAAAAGGTAAGCTTTTTGGTGTAAATAAAAGACAAAACTGGATGTTGCCTTTTTTTAAGTAAATACAGAAGAGATCCACGAAACTTTTTGTTGTGGAAATCTTTTTTGTAAACCATTACTCACGGTTCCTAGATAAAGATATTGCTTATTTATTCTGAGTTATTGCTGAGTTATTATTAGTTATCCTAGTTCTAAGATGGCGCCGAGGATGGCAGCCGTGGTGCTTTCGTGCGCTCTGTTTTGTTTGTTATTGTGCGTTAACTGTTCGTCTGCGTGCTCTTATACCCGCATGGAGCTTCTGGACATTAGAACTACCACCCCTACGGACTTATTACCAGTTTTTTTAGCATCAGCTGCGGACCTGGTCCATTTTTTGACCAAAAGAGGGAAACGGCGCCGTGTAAAGCGAGCGGGTTCACTCGTCCGCCTGCGCAGACGGGGCGCGCGCACGCCTTTACCTGGCATCTTTCTCTCAAACGTCCGCTCACTTCCCAACAAGATGGACGAACTAGCGCTGCTGATGAGAAGTAACAAGGACTTTTCCTCGTCTTGTGTTTTGTGCTTCACGGAGACGTGGCTAAGCGCGAGTGTCCCGGACAGCGCGCTTCACCTGGAAGGCTTCCATCTCCTCCGCGCGGATCGCAACGCGGAGCTCTCCAACAAAACAAAAGGTGGTGGCGTTTGCTTCTACATCAACAGCAGCTGGTGCACGGATTTGACTGTGATCTCCCAACACTGCGCTCCTTCTCTGGAATATCTTTTCATTCACTGTAAGCCTTTTTATTCACCGCGTGAGATCGCTTCATTCATTCTGGTGGCTGCCTACATTCCGCCGAGCGCGGACGTGCACGAGGCTCAGCGCACACTTGCAGGCCAGATATTACATGCGGAGCGGTCTTTTCCGGACTCTCTTGTTATCGTGCTTGGTGACTTTAACAAGGGAAACCTGAGCCAGGAATTACCAAAGTATAGACAGTTAATTAAATGCCCGACCAGAGAGGAGAACACGTTGGATCACTGCTACACTACAGTCAGCAGAGCATATCATGCTGTCCCGCGCGCTGCCCTCGGACTATCAGATCACGTGATGGTGCACCTAATTCCCTCATACCGACAGAGACTGAATTTGGCCAAGCCTGTCGTGATAACAACAAGGAAATACACCTCTGAAGCTGTGGAGGAGCTGCGCTCATGTTGGGAGACGACAGACTGGGGAGCGTTTGGAGCAGCCACGGACAATCTGGACGAGTATACGGACACTGTGACCTCATACATTCAGTTTAATGAGACGCGCATCATCCCAACGCGCACCAGGATTTGTTATAACAATGACAAGCCCTGGTTCACACCCAAGCTCCGGCGCCTACGTGAGGAGAAGGAAGTAGCGCGGCGGAGCCAGGACCGGAGGACATACAGACGAGCAAAGTACCACTTCACTAGTGAAGTGAGAAGAGCAAAATCTGTGTACTCCAACCGTATACAGGAACACTTTAGCTCCAATGACTCTGCAGCTGTGTGGAGGGGGTTGAGGGCTCTCACAAACTACAAGCCCAAAGCCCCCCAGGCCCTGAACGACCGGACTCTCGCCCAGGGCCTGAATACACACTACTGCCGCTTTGAACAGCCGTCTGCTCCTCACACCTCTGCTCCTCCCCCCACCATCACCCCAACCATCAACGACCCCAGCACTTCATCAAAGGACTCCTCAGACCCCCCCTCCTCCCCCCCTGCCCTCTCCATCCAGGAGGAGGATGTGCGCCGACAGTTCTTGAGGCTGAACAGGAGGAAGGCCCCCGGGCCGGACGGTGTCTCCCCCTCCACCCTGAGACACTGCGCGGATCAGCTGGCACCCGTGTTCACGGACATTTTCATCACCTCCCTGGCGCTCTGTCGCATGCCGTCCTGCTTCAAAACCTCCACCATCGTCCCTGTCCCCAAAAAGCCACGGATCACAGGACTTAATGACTACAGGCCGGTGGCGCTGACGTCTGTGGTCATGAAGTCATTTGAGCGCCTGGTTCTGCCCCACCTCAAGGACATCACCGCCCCCCTCCTGGACCCACTGCAGTTCGCCTACAGAGCCAACAGGTCTGTGGATGATGCAGTGAACCTGGCCCTCCATTTCATCCTGGAGCATCTGGACTCCCCAGGAACCTACGCCAGGATCCTGTTTGTGGACTTCAGCTCTGCCTTCAACACCATCCTCCCTGGACTGCTACGAGACAAGCTCTACCAGCTCAGCGTGCCCGACTCCCTCTGCAGGTGGATCACTGACTTCCTGTCGGACCGGAGAAAGCACGTGCGTTTGGGGAAGATTGTCTCGGACAATCGGACTACAAACACTGGGACTCCTCAGGGCTGTGTACTCTCCCCCTGGCTCTTCTCGCTGTATACAAACTGCTGCACCTCCAGTCACCAGTCCGTAAAGCTGATCAAGTTTGCGGACGACACCACCCTCATCGGACTTATCTTAGACGGTGATGAGTCCACCTACAGGAGAGAGGTGGACCGGCTGGCTTCTTGGTGCAGTCACAACAACCTGGAGCTGAACGCCCAGAAGACAGTGGAGATGATCATGGACTTCAGGAAAGTCACAGCCCCACCGTATCCCCTCACCCTGATGGACTATCCCACCCCCATCTCCATCGTGTACTCCTTCCGTTTCCTGGGCACCACCTTCACCCAGGACCTCAAGTGGGAGCCAACATTCAGCTCCCTCATCAAGAAGGCCCAGCAGAGGATGTACTTCCTGCGGCAGCTGAGGAAACTCAAAGTGCCGACCGAGATGCTGGTGCAGTTCTACACGGCCATCATCGAGTCCATCCTCACCTCCTCCATCACCGTGTGGTTCCCCGGCGCCGCAGACCGGGACAGACACCGACTGCAGCGCATCGTGCGTGCTGCTGAGAAGGTGATTGGCTGCAGGCTCCCATTCCTCCGGGACCTGTTCACTTCCAGGACCCGGAGGCGTGTGGGTCGGATCACAGCTGACTCTTCTCACCCTGGACACCGACTATTCTCCCTCCTCCCCTCAGGCAGGAGGCTACGGTCCATCCAGACCCACACCTCCCACCACCTGAACAGTTTCTTCCCCTCCGCCATCAGACTCATGAACAATAACAAGACCCGATAGTTCAGTTAAAGACCCATGTAGGATAGAACCATCTGCACTACGTAACTTTATTTTACTGCACTGTGTGGTCTGATCACACTTAGATCTGCTGCTGTCATTCACCTGCACATCGGTGAATGGAACCCTGCTGCTGATCTTATGTTAAAAGGATGTTTATCTCTTCATAGTTCTTTTATATTACATACAGATTATAATATTTATAAAGACTTTAGCCTTATGGCTCATTCTTTTTATTTTATTTCTTTTTATTTTATTTTATTTTTACTTATGTTAAATGTTTTATGTGCACAACTGTACCGGAAAAAATTCCTAGTTTGTGAACTTGTTCTCAAACAATGGCAATAAAACCGATTCTGATCTGATTCTGATTCTGATTCTGATTCTGATGCAGTTATAGGTTTGATTCTGTTACTCAGTTTCTAGATAAAATATTGCTGTTCTGATTTGATACATACATGTTGTGTAATGTTACCAATTGAAATAAGAGTTATGGTCTATCTGATTATATAAGGAATATTAAATTCATAATTCATAAATTATTAATTTAATCATTCCTTCAAATAATTTTAAACAAGTTTAACCTGAAAACAAGATGTTATATCTATCGAAATTAACAAATAGCAATTTATACATTCATTTTCAATGATTTACCAGAGACCTTTTGATCTGAATGGGTAAGCCCTTTCGATGATTCAAACACACACACTCAAAATAAAAGAAACCAGCTTTGATTAAGTTGAACAATTTATTAACTAAAGCCTAGTTTATGACGCAACACCATTATCCGTCAGCGCAAGGGCTCTCCATCAACCTATGCAAGAACGAACGGAGTAGAGGCCCACATTTTAACTATCCCTCTCCGTCCTCTCAGAGCATATGTATCTGATTGTTCATTTTCAGTAACAATCAGAGATCGCTTCACCAGAACGGGGCTCTACAGTCGCTGTAATCAGTTGTTAATGCAGCGTTTGGCCACTATATGCTTTATATTGAAAGGATAACTTATCTAATCTTTTCCTTTGCCGATTTTGAACACGAGATGTAGGAAAACAACAAAAAACGGCTGATGTGTGTTGTTTCCATGTGTTTCTACAATATTCTATAATCCGCACTTCTAGTAAAAAGCTTTACAGCTTAATCAAAACTTACTTTCTGTCGTTCATTGCTCCTTGAGGAAGAAATGCGTTCACAAGCCTAGAAAAAAACAGAAGTGGCGCTGTAATAGTAAGCAGAGACGGCATGAAAACTTAACACCCCCTGCTGTCCTGGTCGAGCAAAATTATTGAGAATGGAGTGGAAGAGCGGAGTACTATAAACAGAAAACGTCTCCGTCAATACGTCTGCGTCTGACTGCAAATTTGCGGTCGGAGAAGCATAAACTAGGCTTAATTCTACCAAACAAACAACAACGGACGTTCAACTACCAGCTAATTTGGGCCGGCTAATTGCTAAGCTAGGTGGCTACAGCTATTTGCCTACATAAACAAATTACGAAAATGGCCGCCAGACGGAAGATGTCACAGCCACGTTACTCGGGGGGCTTCCTGTACGTCTGTACGCCCGAGACGGCGTGCGAACGCGCAGACTGCTGAACAGTGTGGAGTTTAATTTTTATATTACCTCAGCGAGGTGCCTCGTGGTCTCTTTGAAACAAAGAGACCGCTTGGCTATTATCAATGAAACTAACATTGATAACAAAGAGCTCAGACTTAAATGGCTACTGATTCTAACAAAAAGGGTTAGCAAGCTATGTTCAGCTCTGCGGGTTGCTCGGGAGCTCACCGGTTTGTGACTTCCAACCAAGTCAAAAATACTAACAATCAATCAAACACTTCTTCTCTACTAATTAAGAGGCCACTAAATTCAACACAATCATATAATCAAACTCAGCTTGCTCATCAAAAGAAAACACAGATCTACAAATACAAATACAAGAAATTAAAAGAATCCTAATTGACTCCACCCAGGTCAAATAAACTGGAAATCTCTTATTTTGAGGCGTCCAATCGTTTATTGTGGCAGAGTAAAATCCTTTCAGGGCGGAAAAACACGACGCGAAAAAGGGGAGTGACTGGAAAAGTAAAGGAAAAAAAAGGGAAAAGCTTTGATGGCCAGTCTCAGCTTAAGGTTGGTTTGCTAGCGTGAGGAAGGGTTGCCCACATGTCCCAGACTGGGTCAGGACTTTGGGTAAAACGGGAAGATCTCCTTAAGTTCAGAATCAAACCAGAGAGGATTAGCGGGTGTAGTGTTCCTTCCCTGGGCAAAAGGCGGCGGGGGGTACCAGCACAATTGGGGAATGCTGGCGTCATCCACACCTTTTATACTATATATTCATGGGTCAAACCCAACAGAGAAGAATATTTGTATGTAAATAGAAAAGGTTTAATTTAGTTAATGTCCAGATTGTCTACAACTCTGACATGACCATATATGGCATAGTGGATAAATGGCATAGTACAACACACGATGCACACATCTTAAGAGAGATTGCTCTTCATTGAGAGTTTGAGGCAGGAATACTGAATGGCATCCTTCTTGGTGACAGTGGGTCCCCAATAAAGAAATGGCACATGACTCCTGTCATTGCACCGACAATCACCCACTATAAATCCCTTTTTAACAAGGATTGTTAAATCCAGTTGTCATGATGTGACTTTTGTCCCTGTCTTTTTGTCCTTGATCGTCCCAAGCAATCCTTTTTCTTCCCTTATTACCTCCCTGTGTATATACTGCATGTTCCCTTGAGTCATCTTATGATTGTCATCTTATGTTGTAGATTGTAGTCTTATGTTGTAAATTGTTGTCTAAATGTTGACATCTTGTCCACGTCCTGTGCTAACCCGAGCCTGTATTTGGACACTATTATTAAAGATGAGCTTTCCGTGCTCTAAATGCTGCTGTGCATTTGGGTCCTCATTCCCACAATATCTGAAAGAATGAAACAGCCATAAAAACAGTGTGACCCAACAGAGTGACCCAAAAAAGAATGATAAGACCGAATAAGACTGATTGAGATCGTTGGAATGCTCATGCAGCCAAGGGATGGTGTCACTCACCTTTCCTGGGTACCTGCCTGGCCTCCGGGTATCAGACCATGAAGGTACGAGGTCGGCCTCCCTTCTGTTCCACAGTCCTCCAGCAGCTGTTGTCGCTTTCCTAGGGCTGCTCCTATAACTCTCCAGGAAGACCTGGTCAGCATCTTCCCTGAACCCTAGAAGGCTACCCATCGTCAGGATTGCTGTTGCTCACTAGCTGCTCCTATAGTTTTCCCAGAGAGATTTGGGGAAAGGCCCAATTGGCCTCTCCCCAGATCCTCAGAATGTTGCCGGTCATCAGAATGGCCATCAATCACAAGTAGCTCCAAATTATCTCCAAGAGAACACTGTCAATGTTCCCAACAAGCCTGCCCAGCACCACAGTTTCAGGCGATCCAAGCTCCAAGCCCGCTGCAAACGCTACCAGCATGTCCGGGAGTCCGCTCTCACTGCCTTGCTGGCTGGATCTCAGCTTTCAGAGTGTGCTCTTGGGTCAGAACTTTCAGATTGTGCTCTTTAGTCAGAGTCTCCAGAGTGTGCTCCCCAGTTCAATCGTCTATGAAGGTATATTTGTGTCTTTATTATTCAATCAAAAAACATATTTTCAATCACAAAAAAGCTTAAGTTCAAGCAAAAAAACCTTTTCAATCAAACAAAAAGTGTTTGAATGAAAAAATATATTTGAGACATAAAGAAATGCATCCGGACAAAGTTTTTCTTTGAATAAACATGTTTTGTTTGATTGAAGTCAAGTTTCGTGTTTTGTGTTTGAGCCATATCATGGGTAGACCTTTGTGTCTTTATTAGTCAATCAAAAAAAAATTGTTCAAACAAACAGAAAAAATTAAATTTAAAATTAAATTAAATCACAAAAATAATAATAAAAAAATTCTATCAAAGGAAAAAAGTTTTTAAATACCAAAAAAAATTGAAGTTGTTTCAAATAAACAAAAAATATTACCAATAAATAAACCCACCTGCATAAAAAAAATATTTCTATTTGAAGGAATTTTTTTTTCGAATGAACCAAAATAAATTTTTGAAGTCATTCGTTTTTTGATTTAATTATTTAGACAAAAACGTCCTGCAGTGGATGGGTGCTTCCCCATTGGTCAGACATGTCAGAATCCCAAGGCGTTCCCAGGCCAGCCGAGAGACATAGTCCCTCAAGCATGTCCTGGGTCTCCCCTGGGTCTCCTCCCAGTGGGACATGCCCAGAACAACTCACCAGTGAGGCGTCCTTGAGCCACCTCAACTGGCTCCTCTCAATGTGGAGGAGCAGCGGCTCTACTCTCAGTCTTACCAATCCACCTATCTATCTCCTGCTCCTTTTTTCCCTCATTTGTGAACATGACCTCCAGATACTTGAACTCCTCCACTTGAGGAAGGACTTCATCCCCAACCCTAAGAAGCGACCCAACCCTTTTCAGGCTCAAGACCATGGTCTCAGATTTGCGGACGCTGATTGCCATCCCAGCTGCTTCACACTTGCCTGCAAACACAGTTAACTCAAATTCAATTAAATTCACTTTTATTTATATAGCAGCAATTCACAACAAATATCATCCCAAGGCACTTTACAACAAAAGTCGTTTCAATACAATTACAAAAACATTCCAATCAGTTAAAAGTTTTCTATGTATAGGAATCCCAGTAGATTGCGATCAGTCAAGCATGTAGCAACAGTGGAGAGGAAAAACTCCCCTTTAACAGGAAGAAAACTGCGGCAGAACCTTGTACCGTACAAGCAGTCATCTGCCACGACCATCTGGGGGTCTGAGAAGACAGAGAAGAGACAGCATTGAGGATACTCTGTGACTTTGAGCATCATCTGTACCGATGTGCCCCATACAGCAGGGGGCATTGTAGTTGAGCAGGGTACCAGATCATATGGAGCTCTTATGGGGAGAAAAATACTGAGAGAAAACTGGGTTAACACACTGCAAAAACTGTCCATCTAATCGAGTTAAAAACATTTTTGTTTCCAGCTAAAAAGTATTTTTGATGTTGTTTTGAGACTTTTATACTGAGCAAGAGCAGAATGTGTTAGATTATTGTCTTATTTCATTGGCAATTATTTCACTTAATTTAAGAAGGTTTAGACTACACAAACCCTCAAAATATTTAATTATAGTCTAAATATATGCATGTATATCTGTTAGGGGTTGGACCAATACCCATGTTCTTGAGTTTGGTGCAGATCTGGCAATGCATGTGGAAATTAGAGCCAAACATATTTCTATCGCGTGACACCAAGGTTTGCCTTGCCACGAAAGCCACACCCTCTTTCCAATTGGATCTTGGAACTTTTTTTCAGTCACTGACCCCCGCATTATGTTGATTAATTAAAGAGAGGCAAAAATGGACCATGCACTGTAAAACATTGCACTTCCTCTTCTAAGGGGGCAGGGCATAAAGGACGTGAGCGAATGAGCCAATGAATGTCTTCCAATTTGGTATATGATTACAGTCAGGAAGTTTCACACAGCTGTGACCTTCATTGTTGAAGTTAATACACTTTGTACATTTATGGTGAGAAGCCTAAGTTTGAGGCCTAGCCACGCCCACCAGTGGGGTATTGCACAAAAGCAAGATAAGGGATTAAGCTGGGATTTTCCAGTTATCCTGGCTGAATTTAGCCCTGACTCGGTTGCATGAAGGGAGGCTAAATTAATCTACATTAAGTTACTATGGAGATTTACACTTTGCAGCTAGCCTGCTCCGGCGCAGGCTAACAACCAGGCTAAGATTAATCCTAGTGATTTATCGGCTAGTTCCTCCCTAAATCCTACTAGATATTAATGTGTTTTGGTCATTTCATGGTCCTGCATTAAAAAAAAATATGATTATTTAAAAAAAGTCATTCATCTAATTATGCGTACTGTTATTTTAGTTATTATTGAAAACTGCTGTTCATTTCACTGTCAGAGGTATGATGAATATATATATTATTCAAGATTTAAAGCGTTTATTGTCATACACAGTGAGGAAAGCAGATTTTCCTGAGCAATTATTACTTTGCTGTCCACAATGAATGCCAACACAGTGCAAAAGAACTATACTATACAATATGAGAAATAGAATATAGACTATGTATATCTATATATGCAAGTATAGAGTACAAATGTACTGTTGAATGATAAAAAAATATCAATATATTATATTTTATTGCAGTTGATGAGATAATAAGAAATGGCTCATGAAGTTGCAAATGTGGTTTCAATTAAGTCCGTAACGAGGTCAATATGTAGTATATATAGACTAAAGATTTGTGTGTTTACCATTCACAATGGCTTGCCCATTGTTGAATGATGTAGTTGATGAGGAAGTTTTAATACTCAGACGAGCATTCAGGCATGAAAGAGTCTTCCGAGATAGGGCAGACCCATTGGCCTTTTCAGACGAATATCTGACTGAGAGGTACAGATTCTCAAGTGATGGCATCAGATATTTGTGTAGGCTGCTGGGTCCAAACATACAGCACAGGACAGCACGGAGCCATGCTCTCACTGTCCCACAGATGGTCTGCGTAGCACTGCTATTCTTTGCAAGTGGCATTGTTCTGTATTCTGTCGGTGATGCAGAAAACCTCAATAAAGCCACCATTTGTCGCACAATAAGAAATGTAAGTCTGGCATTGAAATCTCTTGTGCACATATTTATCACCTTCCCTGGCCACAGAAGATTCATCCACATCAAAGAGGAGTTCTACAAGATTGCAGGTAACACGAATAATAACAGATTACTACAAAATGTTACATTAGCACAGTATGACACTCATTATTTTGTGATACAGCTTTTCCTAATGTAATTGGTACAGTGGATTGCACCCATATTCGTATCCAACGCCCCTCAGGGGCACATGAGGGAGATTATGTGAACAGGAAATCCTTCCACAGTGTCAATGTTCAGGTAAGAATGAGTTATGGTTACTGTCAGCTACATAATTCTGTGTATTAAATGACCTTAATAGGCTATATATTTTTACAGATGATCTGTGATGCTGACTGCCTTATCACAAATTTAGAGGCAAAGTGGCCTGGCTCAGTCCATGACTCCAGAATCTTTCGGGCCAGTAGAATTTACCAGAGACTCTCTCTAGGTAAGCCACCCCATTTTTTTAAGCACCTTGAACATCAAGAGTACAGTACTTGTAAGAATTATCTTTTGTATTCACAGGTGAGTTCTCTGGTGTGCTGCTGGGGGACAAAGGTTATGCCTGTGAGACTTTTCTGATGATTCCCCTTACAGACCCCCAAACCCCAGCACAGCAAGCTTACAACCATGCCCATGCCAAAACCAGGGCTCGAATTGAAATGACCTTTGGCCTCCTGAAATCACGATTTCAGTGCCTGCACCACCTGAGGGTCTCCCCAGACAGAGCATGCGACGTGACTTTTGCCTGCACAGTGCTGCACAATATTGCCAGCCTAAGAAAAGAAAGGGCTCCCAGAGTTGCTTTGGATGTTGATTGGGACAATGCTGCCATATTTCCAGATAACAGAAATGGTAGACTTGTTAGAGAACAATACATTGCAAATTATTTCAGTTAATTTTGTTTTGATTTAGCCCATCCCTTAATAAAGGATAATGTAGGCTATATAACTTTTTCATGTGTACATGCATTTTATTTGGCATCAGTAGCACACACTGTGGTTATCTTCCCAAATTCTAGTTCCACTTCACTGGATCAATAACTATAAAGTATACTTGACATAAATAAAAAAATTTACAAGACCACAATGGTTTTGGAATATTTTTCTTTTATTATTTTGCTGTTATCACTTGTCAGCTTGGAGCTTTGGAGAGAAGAAATTATGATGATTAATACATGGTGTTACAGTCATGGTTACAGTATGAACTGAAGTCACTTCTCTTTCTAGTTTCTGGATTTCCAGTTCTAGTTTCCTCAGTGTCTTGCGTTTAATTTGCATCTCAAGGTCCATGTCCTGCAGCTTTCTTTTACTCACATCAATCTTGACTTCTGTCAGCTCGATCTGTCTCTTAAGATGCGTTGTGTAGAGATTTCTGACAGTTTGTGAATTCTGTGAACACCTTTTAGTTAGCATTGCAGAATTTTTGCATAATGTAAATTTACTTTAGGTGATACTATGTTACCAGGCTGCTTATCAGGCTGCCCAATGTCAGGATCCTTTAACAAATGATATTTTCTATTAGTACCACTTCCCTGACTTCTTATCTATTATAAACTTAAAAAATGTATCTATTTCCACAAAATTGACATGATACCTCGAGCCTTCTGGAGTCCAGCGAAACGGTCTCATCATCGGCAGAAGTGCACTCCACTGCTGTAGATGTGGCTTCCCTCTGCCATATTCATTACTTGTATTGATATTTTTGACAGAACATGCAAAGCCTATGATTTAATAAAGAATACTCACCGGCGAATCATAGTCTGGTGGCTCCAAAACTGTAAGGGTGTTACCAGCCACTGCAAGGTATAAGGCAAAGTCACACAGTCCACATAACAAAATATAAATGGATTTCAATATTTTCCATGTGCAGTAGTATGGCAATAATGTACATTGTATGAAGAGGCCAGTATCCCTTGCTGGGCCAGAGTCAGTGGCTGTCCCTCCCTGGATCCCTTCAATCACTGGCTTCCCTTTATTTAAGTCCAGGGCCAGCTCCTCTGCTGGGGTGAAGTCTTGGGTTGGAGGGCCACCCCCGGTACCAGATATATGACTTTTTTTTTTTATTGCTATAATCAGCACAGATAATAAAATGTCAGCAAACATGTCACCTATGTTCTCAGCAAACAAGTCACTTACCAGCCTGCAAAATATTCTTGTATTTAATCTTGACTTGCTGCCAAGTCCTTATTTGGCCAGACATGTTTGTTCTTTAAGAGGAAAGATCGATAGATACAAATGATAAAATAGATTAGATGGATAAAAATAGAGCAAATGATCTGATTATAGATTACATCAAATCAATTAGAAACAAAACCTACATACAAATAGATAGTAAATAGTAATAGTAAAAAGATTAAACAGATTAGAGACATAAAAGAAACTACATATATCAAATAGATGCACATAGTGGGTAAGTGTTTGCAATTATTCTTCATGTTAAATGCATGTCCACTGGACACATTTAAGGCAAAGTATACAATTATTTTTGAAAATGACAAGTAACTGAAAATGAATTGTAAGTACAAGTAAAATTAATTGTAGTTATGAGGGTTTCAGTGGAGCACTGGTTATTTGGACTACTTACGCATTCAATCGGTCCGCTATTGTTTGCCAAGCATTCTCTCTTTGCTTTATTACAGCAGCTGTATTGCCTTTTTTACAAATTATCATTATGTTTCACTTCTTCATATGTTTCCATAAGAAGCTGTTGCTCATTAGGCGAAAAGTGATCATCGGTGATTCTGTGATCGATTTCACGATCTTTTTAAGAATGCCGTGAACGCGCATTTATCCAAACTATATACACCTGGCTTGACATATCCGCGCGTTCTCATCCTGGCTCAGCAAACGTGCAACGGATTAAGCCAGGATGCACTGATTCAACTAGGTCAAGCCGCGACTGTTCTGTTATCCTGGCTTTCTTAATTCTACTTTTGTGCAATAGGCCCCTGGTATGACTCATCAAAATTCCTTTGATAACGTTTGATACGCAATACATTAAGCCTATCATTCCTCGTTTAGAAGTCTGTAAGTGCAAAGCTGTAGGAACAGTTTGACAAATAAGTTGTCTCTAAATGACATAAAATTATGTACTTCCTGTTGGGTTTGGACCATGGCTTCAAGATACTTTTTCATAGGTCCTGAGGCACTACATATGTCTTTTGAATGAAATTGGGCTCAGATAATGTATAGCTTGGGGCTGGTGTTTTGAATGTTTGTAGGGGATGATTGGGAGTATTTAGGCCACAACCAGCGGATATTAGCATGCAAAACTCTCCAGGGATGGACTAATGTCCATCATGTCGCATCTAGTTTGGATTGGATGATTTTTCTGGAAATTACAGCCAAACGTATGGTCATGGTGTGACGCTGTACTTCGCCACGCTCCCACAGCCACACCCTTTTTAGAAAACCATCACTACAGGACACAGAGATACCCCAACTGGTTAACAGCCGTTGTGCAGCATTATTATGCTAATTAGCTCAACTGTGTAAATTCAGGCATTTCACATCAAAACATTACACTTCCTGTTCTTGGGGGGGGCGGGACTTAGGTGAGCAGCATTTGACCACCTACGATCGTCAGGGACATGATGAACATCCACCACACCAGGTTTCACCCATCTGTGATATTCTGAAGAGGAGTTATAAGAGTTTTAATATTATTGGCATTTAGTCCAAAATTGAGGCTTGGCCATGCCCCTGCAACAATGACAATAAGTCAATTTTTTGATAACTTTTGATCCCTAAAGCCTGAAGGTCATTCTGACTGATTTACATATCAATCGCTTGAAATTCCAGGAAGGATTTTGGCAAAGTTCGACATGTGAAATGCTAAAATTAACCATATGACCCAAAATGGCCATCTTCCTGTGCATCTTGGACTATGACATTATGAGAGTTTTTGTTTGGCTGGCAGAGTTGTAATAGTGTATCAAGTTTCAATTTTCCAAGTTCCAATTTTCAATGTTAAACCATGTGGAGTAGATAAAGTTTAGGGGGCACTGTTGAGCTATTTGGCCACGCCCCTTTTGAATTCCATTAGAATGTGTACATTTTTGCCACACTTGGTGAGTGTTCCAAATATGGTGAGTTTTCATACATGTTCAGGCCTCCAAAAACCAATTCATTTGTCATAATAAAAAATAATAAACGTTATGATTACAATAGGCCTTTGCAGCACTTTTACTGCTTGGGCCTAATTTAGGCTGCAAACAGCCTCGAACAGCCCTCACAGCTGGCGCCGCTCCGGCCTGTGCTGCAACTGCGGGACTCACGTGCTACCACCTTAGCGCCATCTCAACACTTCAACCGCACCAAATTATAGAATCTGTATGAAAAAGTGCTTAAAGAGAAAGAAAGACAGCTTTCAACAAAAATGGCCAACCACATGAGGGAAAAGGACCCTGGCTTCAACATTGTTTTGAGGAGTCTTGAGAAACAACATACATTAGGGATTAAATAATCTGAGGTGAAACAGAATTTTTTTAAAGTCCCTAAGCGACCATCACTGTAACTTCACCATGGGCAGACGTCACAACAAGGCAGCAGCGGAGGATGTTGCTCCGGATTGAACCGATCCTCCATGCATTAAAACACTAAACGTAGCAATAATGAATGAAATATTAAACTACGATCAGCTGTTTTAAGCAGGACTCCCCTCGCCCAGCTCTCTACGAATCTCTTACAGAGAAACACAGGAAATTTACCCAGGTCTCGTTGCTAACATCTGTGGCTGTTAAAATCTCCCCTCGGTTCTGCTCCCAGTCCTCAGAAGCAAAAAACGCTTTAAAAAACACAACAGGGATAGACTTCCTGGCTTCGGCTCAGTGACATCAACACTGGTGAGTAGCTTGTTAGCTTAAGCTTTAGCCTACAGTTGAAGAGCTGAAGTGAGTTTGAATAAGCTTTATTGACAAACTAAACAAAGGGTTTCAGCGATTAATATTATAAAGTGTCATAAAATGTTTAAAAGATTAAAAAGCATAAGAATAAGCCTTTAATTTAAATAGCTAACATTATTAAAAAATGTATAGAATAAAATGGTTAATAATATTACTTTTCTTTGTATTTACTGATGTTACTCAGGTCTCTTGGTTTGTTTCTTTGTCTTACAAACTTACTTATGATAAAAAGAAGTGTTTGAAAATTAAATTAATTTAATTCTTAGTTAAAATCACTTCATTGAAGAATAACAAAATGACTGGGGAGGCACTTAAAATATATTTTTTACATTATGTGATTTTTATCGATAATTATCGATATCGATCAATATGACAATTTTTTTAACTTATGCTCTTTTTCTATATCGTCCAGCCCTAGTCTGTACCATTTTGATTCTGTTGAACTTTCTGAATTATCACAAATATTGACTTCATGTAACCTTCAACTTGTATGTTAGACCCAATACCAGCCAAATTATTTAAGGAAGTGTGCCCTCTGGTTACTGGCCTGTAGGGGAGTTATCAATTAAAAGTAATTCATTAATTTGATAATTGTTATGATCTATCTGGTGATGCGGTGTATGACGCGAACACGCAGCTTGTCGGATAAGGACAGGGGGGATGTTTTATTACTTATTGTTTAACTTGAAGCAAGAGGCCTGCGGTTTCTTCCTAACAAAGAAACCTCGTGGCTCTTATCAGTGACTTAGCTTCTGCTAATACAGACTTTGGTTGGGAAATATGGAAGAAAATGGGTTTCAAAATGTCCTTCACGTGCTGCGCATTCCTGGCAGGCACTCCGGGGATGCTGATGCTGACACAGAAGAGCCTATGACACCAACACTTCACTGTCAACTACCAGAGAAGAACCAAAACTTCTACAGACTAACAATTCTGCTCACTAATAAAAGACAAAAACGTACAGGAAGGGGGAGGCAGCTCTTCACATCAATGATTATGCATGCATATAATTATAAAGAAAACTTTTTAATTCGTTCCACCCAGGTTGGCTAAATTGAAACGGTCTTACTTTAAGGAGGAAGCTTCCAGGTGTTGAAGAAAAAATCGGGAAGCAAGATGCTTGGCTCGTCAGCTGCGCAGAGAAAAAAACAAAAAGAGGGGAATTCAGCGGATCGGGGAATTCAGCGGATCAAAGAGATAGTTTGGGGGTGAAGGAATTTTTCTCCAAAAAGAATGAAAGACAGTAATCTCCAAAGTGTCCGGGTTTCTGTGAATGAGCTCAAAGAACTACAAACATACATGTATGACTTCATCTAGTTATATAAGTTAGGGTTAATGGTTATCCAATTACTAAAACATCTGAAAACAAAAACTAAGATCAGCAAAAACCAAAAAGAATTCTGTGTAGGTATCTTCCTCTAAGGAAACCAGAAGGTTCTAATTTACTTCAGTAAAACACACCATCCTGTTAAATCAGAAAAAAATTAAAGTTATATTAATTGCAAACAAACAAAACAGAAATCTCATCCATTCCCCATTCTTTACCTTCAACACAATTAGTAATAATAATAGTAATAATTTATCTAATCATCATTTTAGTGGTAGTATGAACTCAGCTCTTCCCTCTTTGCCAAATTGCTAAATTTGGCACCAGAAAACATAAAAATAATCCCAAGTTAGCCGAGTTCCTCTTTACAACAAAGAGCTAAACATAAACTTTTAGTAACACAAAAATTAATACCATGATGCTATTTGATGCCAGGATTCTCAACAGAATTAGTTTATTTGTTTTTTCAGCCCTCTGAATAATATATATATACAGGTGCTGGCCAGTAAATTAGAATATCATCAAAAAGTTGAATTATTTCAGTAATTCTATTCAAAACGTGAAACTTCTATACTGTATACTTTCCTTCCACATATAGTGATATATTTCAAGTGTTTATTCATTTTCATTTTTATTATTACAACTGTCAGCTAATGAAAACACCAAATTCAGTATCTCAGAAAATTAGAATATTCTGAAAAGGCTCAATATAGAAGACACCTGGTGCCACTCTAATCAGCTGATTAACTCAAAACACCTGCAAAGGCCTTTAAAAGGTCCCTCAGTCTTGTTCTGAAGGCTCCACAATCATGGGGAAGACTTCTGACTTAACAGCTGTCCAAAAGACGACCATTGACACCTTGTACAAGGAGGGCAAGACACAAAAGGTGATTGCTAAAGAAGCTGGCTGTTCGCAGAGCTCTGTGTCCAAGCACATTAACAGACAGGCGAAGGGACGGAAAAAATGTGGTAGAAAAAAGTGTACAAGCTCTAGGGATAACCGCACCCTGCAGAGAATTGTGACGACAAACCCATTCAAAAATGTGGGGGAGATCCACAAAGAGTGGACTGCAGCTGGAGTCAGCGCTTCAAGAACCACCACGAAGAGACTCATGAAAGACATGGGATTCAGCTGTCGCATTCCGTGTGTCAAGCCACTCTTGAACAAGAAACAGCGTAAGAAGCGTCTCGCCTGGGCCAAGGACAAAAAGGACTGGACTGCTGCTGAGTGGTCCAAAGTTATGTTTTCTGATGAAAGCAATTTTTGCATTTCCTTTGGAAATCAAGGACCCAGAGTCTGGAGGAAGAGCGGAGAAGCACAGAATCCACGTTGCATGAGGTCCAGTGTAAAGTTTCCACCGTCAGTGATGGTGTGGGGTGCCATGTCATCTGCCGGTGTTGGCCCACTCTGTTTCCTGAGGTCCAAGGTCAATGCAGCCGTCTACCAGGAAGTTTTAGAGCACTTCATGCTTCCTGCTGCTGACCAACTTTATGGGGATGCAGACTTCACTTTTCAACAGGACTTGGCACCTGCACACAGTGCCAAAACCACCAGTACCTGGTTCAAGGACCATGGTATCCCTGTCCTTGATTGGCCAGCAAACTCGCCTGACCTTAACCCCATAGAAAATCTATGGGGTATTGTGAAGCGGAAGATGCAATACGCTAGACCCAACAATGCAGAGGAGCTGAAGACGACTATCAGAGCAACCTGGGCTCTCATAACACCTGAGCAGTGCCACAGACTGATCGAGTCCATGCCACACCGCATTACTGCAGTGATGGAGGCAAAAGGAGCCCAGACTAAGTATTGAGTGCTATGCATGCACATTCTTTTCATGTTCATTCTTTTCAGTTGGCCAACATTAAAAAAAACAAAATTTTTTTTCATTGGCCTTTAAAATATTCTAATTTTCTGAGATACCAAATTTGGAGTTTTCATTAGTTGTCACTTAGAAATATCAAAATTAAAAGAAATAAACATTGGAAATACATTGGTTTGTGTGCATTGCATGAATATAATGTACAAGTTTCATGTTTCGAATGGAATTATTAAAATAATTCAACTTTTTGATGATATTCTAATTTACTGGCCAGCACCTGTATATAATATATAAGGTCTATAACATTAGCTATATATTCAAAAATAGCATATTTCATGATGTGCGTAAAACTAATCTATCTTGCAAAGCTGTTAACCTGATTTTTTTATATTTCAGCTGTCAGACCCTTTAAACTTGCCAGGAATTAATTAACAAAACTACTAAACCTATTATTTAGAGTTTCCAATCTCCACATAATCTTTCCAAGCCCGGTCCATGGGAAAATAGAACCACTTTTCTGCCCATCACTTCATAGCTTGTGCTCTGGTGAAACCTTAAAATGTCCAGATAGGGTTATAATGGAGCAATGGCAGTGCACTTCCTCCTCCTCCGGTTCTTGATTCTCTACTATGGACAAAGAAAAGAATGCTCTTTAAGTTCAGTAAATTCTCCTGCCTGTCCATTTCAAAGGCAGATATGAACAAATATCCACAGAGAAGCAGATGATCGTCCATTGGGCAAGTTCCCCTTACGTCCACAGTCTCAAAATGGAGCACATGTTGTCCTGTGGCTTGGGAGTGAGTCAGAACAAAGGACACATAAATACATGGCTCATAGATATGTGTACAAAATCATTGTGATATATTTCCCATGTCCCGGATTTGGCAAAACATGACCAGATTTTTTCAAAACATTTTCAAACAAATAGGTCTCTGGTCTGATCTCAAATGTAATAATGATTGCTGAAATACCCAGGTTAACCCTAAGTTACATCCGTCTCCCTGTCAATCTTATCCTTACCGTGGGTGTAACTGCAAATCTTTTCCTCATACATTTAACTTCCTGCCTGGGCAATACATTTCAGGCTCAACAGTTTCCCAAATCCTTGAGGTGAGTAAAATATCTGAAAATTAATCAGTAAGATCAGTAGGCTCTATGTTGATGTCCTAAAAAATATGGTGTCTGAGAGAAAACATAACAATTAATAACATGTCTATTCCTCAGATATAAACTGTATCGATACCATTCATTGATTGTTTTTCTTCAAAGTTTTGTGGTCTGTTCACAAATTAAATCAAGAAAAAAAAGCTGGATTTTTCTGTTAGATATTGCTGTTCTAAAGCACCACTAAATAATTGCAGTAACAAAAATAAAAGTACTAACCATCTGCAAAGGTTCTATCTCTTTTTTTCTGTCCCTCTTGTAAACAGTCTCTGTGGGAAAGTGGTTCTCCTGGTTTCGCTTCACTGAGGTTGAGACGAATAGCTCATTTTGAACTAAACCCCTTTGAAATTCAGACTTCACACCACTTTTCCCAGATTCAAGGTGGTTGCGTATTGTTAGAAATTGCCAAACCTAAAGTACTTGTTTGTTCTAAAAGTCTAATCTATATTTGAAAGTGACTTTTGTTTCGTATGTTTCCTACAAACCCAAATGTGCTAATTGGCCCAGATATTCTGATTGCAAATAATGAAAACAGTTCATACTTAAAAAACATCTGTCAGATTCTGTAAAATGAGTCAAACTAATTTGTGTAACTAAAACTCCAGTTACTTCCTCTACAGGGCAGTTTACCTTTTTTCTTAAACGTTTGTAACATGTATAATACTCCAATTTCCACTAACAATAAATCAAAACATACAAAATCCTTTCATAAACAAGCTTCAAAAGATAACATTTCTCTAAACAAAAACTTCTAAAATTAAAACAAAACAACAGAAATCAGCATTTTACAGTCAATCCCAATTATCCTTTCAGGCTTCTTTTTGTTTCTCAAATTATAAACACCAAATTGAATTGAAGCATCTAGAAATGTCAAATAAATGACCACCGCATTGTTTTTGCTTTACTGCAGTTTTCAATCAACATTCCCCAAATGTATCATTAATAAATAGCCTGCAGTTTTGCAATTCCAGTCAGGATCCACTTCAAAGTAAATATACATACAAGTTGAGAGAAGGAAAAATAAAATAAAAATCTATATCAACTGTCAGCAACAAAGCTCTCACTAATGAAATGGTATATTATTCCATTTTTCTAATCTATTCTATTATTTTAACTGTTCTAGAACCTTTTTCTCTAAATTCAAGAGGCAAAAATTCCCTCAGCATCAGGTAGACTAGCTACCAGATCATGCAAAACATCTGACAGATTAATTTTAAAATTTAAAACCTAAATCCAATTCCTATTTTCCGCAACACAGAAATCTTCAACAGATTTTGAAAACTTGCATTTATCTCTACACTTGAAAACAAAACCAAACATTCTTTCAATTTATTTGCTTCAATTGCATAGATTGTTTCCACACAATCAGAATAAATAAATTATAACTTACTTCTTTCTTATAAATTAAACTAACATTTAGAATTAAGCTGATATATATTGGTTGTTCTTCAACAAATTTAGCACACAATATAGTCATTTTTCTTTTAGTCATTAGAACATTTTCAAATTCAGCAATAACTTGCTTCTCATCATTGCTCTTAAAGTAAATAAAAACAGATGCTTTTAAAGATGACTCTTTGTCTTATAAAACAAAGTTTTGAAAACTCAGAGTAGTTTAATCACATTCATAATATCTCCTTGCTTTTTAGAGACTACCACTATGATAATTATTGATTTTCATATTACTCAACAATGTATTTAGTCAAGTAACCAGTAATAGGTAATTGCATTACTAAAGCCTTTTTATTTTAATCTTTGTATAATGAAGAGGCAATATTTCCCAAACAGCATTTCTAAAGTCTACAGGGCTAGAAGAAATAGCCAAAACAAAAATCATTTCAGTAGTTAATAATTACTTAAATTGTACTTATTTAAATCATGGAAATAAGAAAAACGTGTATAAATTGTGTAGCACTTACTACGTTTATTTCTGTAACTTGAAAAACATGCCAATTCCTTACCGTTCATACTAGACAAGGTTATTTGCTTCTGTGAGATGTTTTTATAGTTTTCTAATGAATTTCTAATTCTTCAAAAACTACAGCAATTAGGATGTCCATAATACCTAATCATTAATCTCATTATTTTATCATTAAGTATTCTACTATTCAATAGTTTATCAATTTTGTACATTTTTCTATCTCATGTCTAAACTAACTCATTATGAAAATGGACATATCAATATTCATCAAAATGTTTCAGTTTTCTTGGCAATAATTTAAACATTATTTGTAAAAAATCAACTTTTCTGCTTTTCAGTATATCCAATTAATAATTTTATCAATGCATCTTTTAATTTGATTCTTTAAGCAGCTCATCAACCATTCAGACTCAATGTCCAATTTGTCAACTTGATATTTTACTTTTGTCACCAGACTGTCCTAATTTCATCATCTACATCCATTTGTCATCATTTTATTCATGCTCAAATTTTCCATTTTCACTTCAATACAACTTCACCTTGGCTATCTGCTTTTATTCTGCTCCCTTTCTGTTCTGCAGTTATCCACCTCAATTTTAGGATTAAATTCTTAGATTATTACAATATTATTTTATTTAGAGGTTCCGAGACTTAAATGTCCACAATCTGGAATCCTATTTGGGTCTGAATATGGGGCTGGCTTCCATAAAGAGACACAAATGGAACCAAACAGTTTCATCTCAGAAAAAATATCTCCATAGCAGATAAATTACGGTCAACAATCACTTCTTTATCTGTTCAAAAATATATTTTTAGGGACGATTTTATTTGTTACAGCCTCACCTTTTCAACTCAAACTTTGTCATACTTGAAAAAGACGAAGCAGATTTAATAAACTCTTGAACTGACTCTTGAATGTGTGCACTGCTGTTTTTCTTCGCTCGCTCACCTTACTGATAGGTCGCTTATAAATGATACATCCCTAAGGACCAACTCTTCAATAGTAAATTAACTCCTATAGGAGTCGAAATGGTATTGTTTTCAGTAAGCCACAAGGATCTAATCTTCAAAATGAGTCGTAATTCTCGACACACTACGTCACATCGCCTGCTTCAAAAACAATTTAATTATTCTTTATGTTTACTTTCTTTTCGATGTAGCCCAATATGTTTAAATATGTTTCAGCTTCTTCTACTTTAATTATTTATTTATTCATCATTATTTACTTTTAAATAATACTTCATACTCGAGTTTTAGTCACAAGACTCCTCAACAACCACAACACAGAGATCTCGTCACACACAAACACACACAGACACACACAATTGTTTGCTATCTCTCATTTATACAAGACTCAGATAGATTTAATCTATTCATTTGTAAGCTTATCGCTTCAAGGACTCGAAACCTCCGAACTTATAAAACAACATTATTAAATAATTTCACTTACCGGTTTTGAGTCCTTGAAAAGATTCACCAGCTATCTCCACCTCCGGGGTAGAACCACACATCTGCACTGGCTCCCTAAGGGGAAGAACCTCCAATTTCCAGCAGCTCAGGGTGCTCCTTCCCCAGAGTGCAGATCAGATGCCAAAAAGAAAAGAAAAGAAAAATACATCAAATATAAATTCTTAATCAGACTCACATTCACTAACCTAGGTTTAATTTCACTTTATTCCATGACGTCTTTATTCCTAAATCACCATAAAAGGTAGTTGACCTTAGAGAGTCCCACACTCTCGCAGCTTCCCACAAGCTGTTACTGACCTGTGTAGACCTCACCTACAGGAACACTTTAAACCTAGTCTCGATCCCAGATCGTATCGGCAGAACGCGTCCGCTCTTGCGTAGGGGCGACAAAACCCAGAGGCACAGGCAGTTTAATTAGTCTCACACTAATACCAAATATACCAAAATTCACTTCACATGAAGTCCCAGACTTCCAAAAAACTAAATATTTAACCTGCCCCAAAATAGAAAACATAATTCTTTCATGTAAACATTTATTTTAGAGTAGTCAATTAGTAGAACTTTTTGTTCATTTTATTTTTTAAAGTCTACTTATCTGTATATCTGCAAAAATTATATCCCGTTTCCAATCTCTGATCACGTCGGGGTCACCATTTGAAGGATTTTAATCTATATTCAATTTAAACCTTAACCTTATAAATCCCATGCATGTTCATTTTTATCAGAGAGGAGACAAGAGTAATTTAATTTTCTTTCGATTTTAATACAAGAAATCAAATACTGATTCACAGAGTTCCTTAAAAAAGATTAAATACTAGTTTACAGAATTTCTTAAAACAGATTACATATTTAGCTTACAGAGTGGTATAAATTATCCACACTCTGGGTCACCCTACCTAGGAATTACAAGGTATATAACAGAAACATTAAGTTTTATATTTTAACACAAAGTTAGAGAACCTCCCCCATAACGTTACATATGGGACACAAAACATGAACGATTCATTCAAACTTTTGCCAAGACCAGCCTCCTCAAAACCATCATGCATAATTAATTACCTTCCTGTTATTCTACTTAAATCGTGACTTTACAAACCAGCTCTAACCAGAGTTTTTGCCGATCGTTTTTTCTTACATCCTTCCATTGTCAATTGTATGGTGATGTTATCTGCCTGTGCTTTCCTGCTCAATGTCCTGTTTTTCTGTGACCCAAACAAGAGCTGACTCTGCAAAATACCTCTAAAACAATCTTAAACGTATAATTACAAAGTATGGAAACTAAAACACTTGAATCAAACATTAATAGACATGTCATATACTTCAGGGGCCAGCCAAACTATTAGGAAAACTTGGTTGCAGGGAGCAAGGACAAAATCCAGAACATGTGTTAGGAAAAAGGAGTCTCTCCTTACAGTTCGAAGAACTGCCGACACCCACCAGGGCGAGTTTGGAAGAGGAAGAGAGGATGGCAATCCTTGAGATTTAAACCCACCGGGTTGGCACCTTTCGTCCCTCCCATCGGTGCAGTCTCCATTCACGCTGCAGAGAACTGCAGTGAGTTTGATGGATTGACGCTTCTTACCAACCAGCGCAACAGATTCTTCCAACATTCAGCTGGGGAGGGAGAAGAGAAGTGCGCACGGCTCTGCCGTTGGCCCATTTGAAATGCTGGCGTCATATTTCTAGGCCATTTGATAAATATTTATGGCATGTATCAGACCCCAACATGGCCCTATTCTAGACATGATGAATCTAGCTTTAATAAATTGATATGTGGCTCAGGAATTTAAGGTTGCTGTAATTAAACCTTTATGTAAGATGACTTCAGACCTAAGCTAACTATAGACCTATATCTAACCTTCCTTTCCTATCCAAAATTCTTGAGAAAATAGTTGCTAATTAAATATATGAACATCTAAACAGCAACAACCTGTTTGAAGAATTTCAGTCAGGTTTTAGAGCTCATCATTGCACTGAAACAGAACTGGTAAAAGTTACTAGTGATATTCTAATGGCCTCAGATAATGGATTTGTGACTGTTCTGGTCTCATTAGATCTCAATGCTGCTTTTGAGACAGTCGATCATAATATTCTCTTAGAAAGGCTTGAACAGGTTGTAGTGATAAAGGGAACAGCACTAGGCTGTCTTAAATCATATCTGTCCGACAGATTCGTTCAGAGTTTGTTCATGTTAATCATAAATCTTCTTCACACTCAAGGGTTACTTGTGGAGTACCAAAGGGTTCTAACATGGAATGAATTTCCACAGTTATGCTGATCACACACAATTACATTTATGCACAGAACCTGATGAAACCAATCAGTTAGGTAGATTAAAAGCATGCCTCAAAGACATAAAAACCTGGATGACTCTGATTTTCCTACTTTTAAATTCAGACAAGACATAAGTTGTTGTGTTTGGACCAGAACCTTTAAAAAGGAAACTGCTGAATCAATTATTTCATCTGGATGGCATTAATTTGGTCTCTGGTAATAATGTAAAGAACCTCGGTGTAATATTTGACCTAGGCATGACATTTAAATCCCATTTTAAACAGGTTTCTAGGATTATTTTCTTTCACCTCCGGAATATTGCTAAAATTAGAAATATCCTGTCCAGGAGTGATGCAGAGAAACTATTCCATGCATTTGTTAGTTCAAGGCTGGACTTCTGTAATTCCTTATTATCAGGAAGTCCACACAGTGCAATTAAAAGCCTTCAGTTGATCCAAAAGGCTGCAGAGAGAATTCTGATGGATGTTAAAAAGAGAGATCACATTTGTCCTGTTTTGGCTTCTCTCCACTTGCTCCTTGTTAAATCCAGAATAGAGTTTAAGTTCCTCTTCCTTACATATAAAGGCCTTAAAAATCAAGCTCCATCGTACATCAGATAGCTGATGGTTCCAAATGTTCCTGACAGAGCACTTCGTTCTCAGAATGCAGGTATACTGGTAGTTCCTAGGATTTCTAAAAGTAGTACAGGAGGCAGATGTTTGAGTTATCAGACTGCTCCCCTATGGAACCAGCTCCCAGTTTTAGTTCGTGAGGCAGATACTCTGTCTATTTTCAAGACTAAGCTTAAAGCCTTCCTTTTTGATAAAGCTTATAGTTAGAATGCCTAAGGTTATGCTGAGCTATTTTTGTAGTTATGCTGCTATAGGTTTAGACTATTGGAGGACAGACGGACCATTTTTCTTCTCTCTTCTATTTTTCTCTTCTACTACGCTCCAGATATATGTTTTTTTCCCCCATAGAAGCTCCACACGGGCTGGTACGCAGCTCAACTATAATGTCCCCTGCTGGATGGGGAACATCAGTCCAGGTGATGCTCAAAGTGACCAAGCATCCTCCATGCTGTATTCTCAGACCTCCAGACGGTCGTGGCAGATGACCGCTTGTACTTAGCCAGGTTCTGCCGGAGGTTTCTTCCTGTTGTTTTTCCTCTCCACTGTCCCTACATGCTTGCTCAGTATGAGGGATTGCTGAGGAATAGCTGTGGTTGGAGTCTCCATGATCTGGGCACAACCTCACGTTGATGACTCATCGCAGTCTACTGCAATTGCTTACAAAGAAACTTTTAACTGATAGGACTGTTTGTATACCTGTTTTGAAATGACTTTTGTTGTAACGTGCCTTGAGATGACATTTGTTGTGAACTGGCACTATATAAGTAAAAGTGGATTGAATTCTCAGAAAAAATCCGGGGCTCAAGCCCAAGTAGCCAACCCCTAACTCTGCCCCTGACACTTTCTCTTCTGAGGGGGCGGGGCTTGAGTGATGTCATAATTTGACCATCCAGGATCATCAGGTACCTGATCCCCAGCCACAACAGAAGGTTTTATCCCTCTTTGACTTTCTGAAGAAGAGTTGTAACTGCTTTAATATTTTTGCCACTTAGTCAAATTTGGAGGCCTGGCACCGCCCCATCAACATGCTAAAAAATTCAAACATTTGATAACTTATGATCTCCCATGTCTGAATGCCATCTTGACTTATGAGGAAGTTGATTGGTTGAAATATGTAGAAGTCGATCAAATGCGGAGGTTATAAACTTCAAAAACAGGGTCAAACCAAGATGGCCGACTTCCTGTTCGTTTGGGGACCACAAAGTTTTGAGGGATTTTGTAGGTCTTGGGAGCTCTACCACTCTGCAGAAGGACTAAATATCTATTTAGGCTTGTTTGTTTCAGCCTCGCCTTTCAACTCAAAAGTGTCTCTATATTGGACACACAGGGAAAGTGCATTTAGTTGATTATTTAATTCAAAATAATACTTAGATAGGCTACATCTGCTCCTGTGCATCTTAAGAGCGTGTCTGCTGCTTCTCTCAATTAGTCCACCACTACTGATGTGTCGTTTACAACCGACACATCTCTAAAAACCAACTCTTTGCAGGAGCGGGAACGACACTGCTCTTAGCAAGCCCCAAGCACTGAATCCCCCAAAAGAGTCAGGCTTCCCAACATACCACTTCACGCCACCTGCTTCAAATATTTTTTTGATTATTCTTCTTTATGGTTAACTTTCTTCTAGTCTTAATAGATTGAATTCAGTTTATTTTACTTTATTCATTTATTATTACATATATTTTATCATGTTTCCATAATGGAGATTCAAAGACAAAACACAAAACAAAGATATCTCCATTCATACACACACATTCGCTCTGTTAACACAAGGACTCTGACAGATAATTTTTTTTATATATTTTTAGGACTTCACAAAAGGACTGGTCACAACAATTCTTTATGAGAATTACTAGAATTATTATCATTAGGTACCTTTTTTTATTCTAGTATTTTGCCGCAGCTTACAGGAACACAAGACCTCGTCTGAGGCGACTCATTGCACACAGAAATCATCACTGTTTCAGGCAGTCCCTACAGTTTACCTAGAGTTTTGATTAGACCTGTCTTAGTCATTTTAATGTATCATTTAAAGGTTGAATATGGAACACGAACCCCATGGCAACATCTAGTTAGCGTAGGTGGTAGTTGCAACAACAGAACGAGGATTCACACTGTTGGGATGCCAGGTTCGCTGCTGATATGTGATGTGACCAGCCTGCACCATGTCCAGTGACGAATCGTACATGGTAAGGACTAATTTCTACTAATAAGTTCATTTAACAATAGTTTAGCCTTTCTATCCATTATCTATTAGATGCCTATAACGTCTTACAGTCCTACTAGGGTTGCTATCGTTAGCCTGCTATCATTCATTATTTTTACGTAGCTTGATAACACTAGATTATCTTTGGTTTGCATGTCTTCAACTGGAAGTCTTCATATCAATAATTTAATCAACTAAATAGCTGGTGCTAGCTCAAAATAATTTGTTTTGTCTGTAGCCTGATGACGGTGACCGAAGCAGCAGCTTCGCCGGCAGTCCCAGTGAGGCTGAAGGCAGATGGAGAGATGAGGAGACTGAGGTTTGCACAAAGTTAGCCTTTATTCAGTTAATTACTTTACTTTATTGGTTCACACACACATATCAAGACAAATGGCACGGCAATTAGCCGTTAGTTAGTGGTCTAACGGTCTTGAATAAAAACGTCTAAATTGTCATGTAGCCTACAGAGTTGAACCAACTTGGTTGTATTCGTTGGTTTATGCTGAATTGACTTACTAGTGTTCACCTTCCACTACACCACTGACCAGATTTATATGGTTAGTGGGCTGCTATATAATAATGACATTAATTATAGTTTACATTTATAAAGCACTTTTGACATACTGACAGAATATGTCATATACACATCTTCTAGATGACTGGATTGCAGTTGGCACTAGGTCAAAAAGAAAGCACACTGAAACTCCATGGAATGTATATAAAATGTATAGATTATTTACTTGTTTTTTTGTGTGAAAACAGCCCACTCTGGACACCAGTATGGGTGAGCCAGAGGCCAGGCAAGGCCCAGCACAAGGACGAGGAGAGAGAGGCAGAGGTAGAAGAGGAAGAGCTGCAGGAAGGAGAGGAAGAGTTGCAGGGCGAGGTGGAAGGGGCCTAGCTCCAGAAACAGGGGACATTGGTAGACCTGCAGGAGACAAAGGCTCTAGAACTGTGGCAAGAGGAGGGAGAGCTAGACCAGGAAGTGTGTGTGTGTGTGTGTGTGTGAGTGTTCGTGTGTGTCTGCGTGTTTATGCACTGTGTAAATTCTGCTTTTACTCAGTTTTTAACTGTTAGTATAAATTTAATAATCTCAAATCCTCTCAGGAAGGAGGATGCAGCAGAGGCGCAGAGAGTGGGAGCTATGCTGGAAGACAGAATGGTTGAGACAGAGGTTAGTATAAAGCTTTCAGTATAAAATTTAGTATAAATATATATATATGTATATAATATACAGAAAGTTAGTATAAAGCTATAAGATTTTGTTAATCCAGTCACATGATAAATAGGAATAGACACTGACCAAGTCATGAAGTTGTACAGAATACATTAAGTTCTTCTTATTTGTATGTTCTATTTTGTAACTGAAGGAAACTTATTGTATTGAAATAACTTTTTTCTGTGCCATCTGCTTCATCAGGAACTTCTTCAGACACTCACTCTTGAGGAGTACAGAGAGCTAGGAAGGGAGCTGTTCGCCAGAGAGACAGGGCTTGTATTTTATGCCCTCAAGATGAACCAAGTCCGGAATGGTGCCCCTCCACCTGCTGACCTGCCTGGGGTGCCATAGTGTTCATGTGGAAATTGAAGGGACATGCCCACACTCCTGGAGAGGAAATGTTGTGGCCAGGAACCTAATCACTGTGTCTTCCAACTGCCACACTTCAACTTATATTGTTTAGATGAAGGAAATCTCCAAATTCACAGACAATACCGAGAGGACCTGATGGTGGTGAGGCTAGCGAGGGAACCAGGGGATGACAACCGGGAGTACCGCTATTCTGCCTACAGACGTTTTATCTTTTGGCAGCATGGTGCTGTTTGGTAGGGAAACCGGTTGGTCATCCAAAGCTGCTGTGTGTGGGCGATCAGGGACCGTTACATTCCCTACAGTTGGAGGTGAAATAAAAAAGAATCAATCACACAAAGTAGAAATAAGAAAATCTTTAAAGTATGTATATAGAGGGCCCAATCAGACTAGGAGCCCAAATGCCATGCATGATGGGGTGGTTCCGGTCGGAGGACAAGACCCCTGCTGGGTGCTGAGGCTGCCGCTGAAGAATAAAAGTTGGAAGCAGGGAAAAATAAAAAAACGTAACATTTTCATGATCTGAAAATACATTTATTTATTAGTACAGGTATATAGCACAAAATAAAAAGTATTTATATTAAATAATTCATAAATCTAGGTGTTAATTTTTTTTTCTTCCTTTTTTACATACCAACACCTAGCTTGGCTTGTATCCGCACAAGTTCTTCCAGGGGGGGTGGTGGTACTGGAGGGAGAAGGCCAAGTTGTCTAGGGTCGTCTGGCCATAGAGTCCTGCGTTTAGGCAGCCCTGCCTTTGCAGCTAGTCTCTTTGAGAGAATGCGGGCCTGGAGAGGTGGAATGTGGTCATATGTTTTTTTTACTTTAAAGGTGTAGACACTCCACCTCCTGGCTTTTTTTTGTAAAGCCTCATGGCCCTGTAATGTTTACAAAGACAGTAAGCATTTACCTTGTATCTGTCAATCAAATATCTTATCAGTCAAGTAAATATGACTTATAACGCATGATTGGCCTTATACACGATTTAATAGCATAAACATACATGGGTCTGCCATCAGCCGTATGCCTTAAAGGGCGACCCACGTGCTGGTTGTAGTCCAGAGCCGCGAGGAGGGTCCTGGCCTCATACACGGGTGGGGAGAAGAAGAAGCGTTTGCCAGCATACATTAGGATGTGATTTTGAAAAGCCTCAAGATCTGCAGTTGATCTGTGAAGATAAGGTATTTAAATAGAATCATGTTCAAAGAAAGACTGACATTGTGCATTATCACACACACACACATTTCCACATTACCTGAAGGTGAGGTATTATTGAGGATTTTTAATGTGATTAAATGTTTTATGCTTGCTGAAAGTTGCTAAAGGCCTTAGAGGAAGTAGTATCTGATATGAGATGTGCTGTACCATAGAGGGAGTTGTTTTTAGAGAGAAACTGCAGAGCCAGGCACCGTCAGGAGCCGCCAGGTACCCGTTATCTCGCAACCAGTAACTCAATGTGTGTGTGGGGAAATAAATCAGCAAATGTATTGGTGTGTATGTGCTGTGAGCCATCATGTGGATTGAATAAAGCAAGCCTGTCTGCAGAAGAGAGGCAGAACGCCTGGGATTCAGACTGCTGAGGACAGGCCTTCTCCACGCTCTGCAGAGGTGAAACTAAATTAAGTCTCAGCCAGGTTTTTCTCTACTGAAGATGTTTTACTTATAAGTACTCCTGAACTGGGGGTGGTTGATTGACCACGACAGTATTTATGGACATTCCTCAACCACCGCTTGTTCAGCATGACATCCTTCAGAGCCTCATGAGCCACCGACCCTCTTTCCAGCCACTCCTTGGTGGAGCTGTTCTCCAGCACGTCGTGTTGGCAATGTCCCATCACCCCCCCATGTTCATTTGTCACATGGTGGATGAGGCCAAGCCACAATTTCTCATGAAAATAAATTATAGTTATGAAATGAAAAACTCATCGCACAGAATCAGAGGTGATCTACTGAAAAAAAAAAATCCTAGTCTAGTAATGTAGATCAGTGGTTCCCAAACTTTTTAAGCCACGACCCCCCAAGACAACATATGTTGGTGGTGGCGACCCCATGATGACCCATTAATTAGTAATTTTGCAGAACTTCACTGGCTGTTTGATACATTTGATCTGAGTCAGATGTGTTTGAGCAGGGTTGCATGGAGGGTTGCATGGAGAACTTAAAAGTACTAACGGTCCGCCAGGAACAGGGTTCCCCCCGACCCCCGCTGCTATAGATATAAGGATGGAAAACTATCAGAAACTTCATAAATAAGCAGAATAGATTTGGTTCCCCGCTGTGACAAGACTCCTACACTCCCAAAATCAGCTTCTCTTGCTGAGACACTTCTTCGTAGTTCAAATATTGTATCAATAATAATTTGTTTAAAGCAATTTTTTAAAAAACATGCTGATTTCACATATTAATCTATTTAAAAAAAGGTTTTCATTTTGACAGCCCTAGGATTATTTGATACAGGCATATTTTTCCACACTGATCTAGCTACCCTCTAAAATGATATTGCAACCCCGATCGGGGTCCTAACCATAAGTTTGGGAACCACTGCTGTAAGATGACTAAAACTATTGTCATTTTGTCCTGTAAATATTGACCTTACCATGAATTAATCAAATGTGGTAGCCTTATTGCATGCCCACCAAAAATGGTTGACGATATCACGTATCCAAACCAGTAATGCAGACCGTCCGGGGATCTGTGCTGCCTGATAAGTAAATGCACACAAATCCAGACACAACATTTTTGTTGATACACAGTTTTGGTTGTGACAAGTCTGCTTCCCCAGATGTGAAGATATCCTTTTGGCTAGATTCTTAGATCCATGCCACATGTTGAAGCTGTGTAACACTCCTGGGAACCGTCCTTTGTCTGGGTGAAAGAAAAAAAGAGTTAGCACCACTCGTATACTGACATACCATGACATTGCCACTTTTACAACCTGGCTACAGTGCTTGTTTACCCATGAGAGACAAGATCTGCGCATGGGCGTCTGTGCACACCTCAACCACCTTCAGCTCTGTTAGAAGTTGGGCCATGGACTCGACAAACGCCTTCTTCTCCATGACAACGGAGTTCCTCTGTGTTTGCCGCTTGTCAACCGTGACAACAGAAATGATGTTCCTCGACTCATTCTCCATGACTGTATATGTACAGTACTGTGCACAGTATCCAGGACTGTCCATTCGCCCATCAGCTGAAGAAAAGCTTGAATATTTTAGAACAAGCACATAACGTGTTCTGGGTGAATTCTCAATTCTGATTGGCTGGAGGGTGTACATTAAAAGTGATAATGTACACCTAGGAAAGACATCCCGTCAAATTGCCGGATGACAGTTCTAAATTATTGCGCTGGCTCAAATGGCAACGGAAGCAAGCGTCGGACGGTTCACGCCTCCGCGTCGTCCATTATTTTCTGATAATGTACACCTCGTCGGCCATTATCCCTTACATATAAATAAATGGGTGGAGGGGGGCGTTTGATTGAATTTACTTGAGATACTTTTTACCGGTATTTTTTAATTAATTAAAAAATACCGAGAATATTTCCATGAAAATGTAAAGACTGTGACCCTAATAGACCTGAATAAAAACAAGCCTTGTCTCACCTACAACAACGACATCTCTGTCTTGGAAACGATTGATGACTTCTGCCCTTTGCTCAGCCCAGCATTCCTTTATGGTGTCCACACAGTAGGTATCCTGGATGGCATAAAACGACCCAGCATTAACCATTCCCAGGTTCATAAACTTGAACATGAGGGCAATTTTGCTGTAGTTGTTCCCGGAGAGGAGAATGTTGTGGGCCAACATGAAGTCCCCCGTTTGCATGCCAAAGTTGAACAGCTGCGAGTCCCATCTCCATATGAAATGGCTGTTCGTACAGTTCTGGATAATATTAATATAGAAAAAACTAACGTTGAACATGTGTGTTTTAACATGTAAAGGCTACATGTTTGTGTACATGCACATGTAAAGGCAGATCAAGTGTTCAAGTTACAATTTCTCACCCACTCCACAATGCAAGCTGTTCCCCGTGAGGTGATTGAAATGTCATAAGGAGGAAAACACTGGCACTCCATCCCAGTTAGCTCACACATGTATGGACATTGTTGGACTGGTAAGACCAGTAATGAAGCCAGCTGTCGCAGCGAGTCTTCATAAAGGATGAAGGCACGCCTCCCTATGACATCTTCCTCACATTGCACCTTTAGTGGTGTTGGGAATGTGGGTGGTGTGGTGCCTGGAAGAGAGGGAAGTCAGTCAAAAATGTACTATTCAGAAGCAAGTCAAAAGTCTTAACTTCGGAGTGTCAAGCAAGCTAGTGTGGTGTGCAAACTAACAAGTACATGCTACAATTTAAACAATGGAAGTGGATTCAATTTCACAACAGCTGTGTCATGCAATTGGTTATCCTCTAGTCCATTTTAAAAACATTGCAAACTTTTAGCGGTGGGCCCAAAGGGTCACAGCTGTACTACTAAAAGTTATAAAATTGAAACAATCTCAAAACTTTTTTTTTAAATCAAAATATTTTATTTTCATGAAGTCTTTTCAAATAATTGATTTCACTTCAAAGTCTGTCTCTTTTTGTTTAATCAAGGAAAGTCAATCAAGTCTCAAGTCATCATACTTGAAACTTGAGTCCCTCACCTCTGTTGTCTGAAAACGAATCGCTGTACATGTCTGTAGAAGTAAATATTTAATGTTAAAAAATGTAGCTCCATTTATATAATTCATCCATCAGACATAATTCAATACCACCTATTACATAGCCAAGGCTTTTAAGCACAGTTTGAGCAATGTGCATATCTTTATATCTTTTGTTATTTATTTGTATATTTAATATTTTTAAACAGTAGATTTTTTTCTATTTAGGGCAGCCATGCGGCTGTGCCTCAAAATTTTGGAAAATGCCCTAGAAATTTCAGGTTGGGGGCTATAGTGCCCCTTTGGAAAAAATGTTAGTCTGGAGCCCTGAGGTAGATGAGCTCGTTAGTGAAAACGCTGTTCTAGATGTACAGACAGACCTGGCAGGATTTCTGCTTTCTACCACTTTTACTTCCAGTTTTGACACCTCTGATAATTATTTGAAAAATAAAATGAACTGATTGAATAATTCTTCAAATATGTCACCGAACGCTGTGACCAATTACCAACTGTATGCAAAGACCAAAGTCCTCATCTGAGCTGTCAGCAGGAGCAGAGTCCGCCTCATCAAACTCTACATCCACACCATTGACAGATTGTGGATTTTCCTGCACACTCATATCCTGCATGCTAAACCAAAAATAACATGCCACTACAAGCTGATTGATCTACAAAAGCATTACTAAATACAGTATCCACTCTAAAATCAAATTCAAAAGGAAAAATAAACATAACAAGATACAGGTAAAAGACAATACAATGCTTTTTTTTCCTTCTTTTTTTTTTTTACCTGTCCTCAAGGCATCTGATGTTGGAGGCTGAGAGGGTGTCTTCTCCACTCTCACCGGGCTGATGCCCTCTATAAAGATGCAGAATTTATACCTTTGAACTCCCATAAACATCCGATTGACTTCACAGCATGCTCGTTTGCCCAAAGGGCTCAACACATGGGTGGCAACATCGTTCCTTCTGCATTCATTTTCTATGGAACTATGGATGAGGCGAAAGTCGCTTGCCCTCTTCCAGCCAAGCGACAGGCGACATTTGTGCATGTGAAATTTCACACTCATGTAGACATGCACAAGAAAGTTGAAAAGAAAGTTGAAAAATGTTCAACTTCTGTCACATGGCGTTTGTTGCTACCATTGTGTCGAGCTGATTAGTAAATACAGACAACTAGCTACAATCGTCTTTATAATAGCCACTCACCGCGGTGGTGAAAGTGAGCCAGCAACACTGGAGACAGCAGTTTTCTCAACGTTTCCTCCGTTTAATGGGTTTTGGATGTCGATGGGTCATGATCAGTATTTTCATATCTAGGATCAACCGTCATTAATGAAAACAATTATTGCAAAGTAGTTTAACTAACTGCTAACGTTTGTCTTAGGGTTAGGTAATTGTTCTCGAATGTTATGATTAGTAAGAAATCAAATGGTCAGCCAATGAGAAAAAACAAAAGATTAGGGAAAACATACCCACGTAACACCGGGGAAACAGAATATTTCAGGGGAACAGATTGTCGCACAACAACGGGTGTCCTGATGACTCCAACCATGCACGGTTTTTAGCGTTGTTGCCCTCCAAGCCAGCAAATGGGGAAGCAGCGATCCGGGTCACGGCACAAAAAATATTGGGTATTTTCAACCTACACATGCAAATGAGGAAGACACAGAAGGTTGTCTTTGACACCTTTGCAAAGGGGGAGAGAGCAGTAATGTTTTCAAGTGTGTAGCTTGGCTCAACTCCGAACTCCTTCCCCTCTGCGCATATTAAGCATATCTCATTAACATATTAGATTAACATATCAATCCATCAATCAAACTTTATATATAAAGCGCTTTTCCAACGACATAGCTTCTCAAAGTGCTTTACAGATTAAAATGACCCCACAAAACCCCATCCTTCCAAAACCTAAAATAAAATCATCATCACAACTATAACCCCCCCCCCGACCACACATACACACACACACACACACCGACCCAATCCAACCTATGTCCCATGACACACACATAAAGTCAACAGTAAACAAAAGCAATAAGCGGCTGAGTACAGATGAGCCAGGAAACGCCATCATGGGAGCTGCATCGACAGCAGCATATCAACAGCAGTAGCCAAGGCACTGACCCAGGGTGCTCAGAGGAGGGGGCTGGTACCCCCACCTCAACTCAGCCACTACCTGGAGAGCAGCCAGGCAGCCAGCGCCGACCACCTCTCCTGATACAAAGGGCTCCCACAGAGGAAACACTGGAAGGATGATTAAAACAAGAAGATAAAATATGAAAATAAACAGCAGAAAATGAGATTAAGTATTAAAATACTGATAAAAATGTTAAGACATCCCAAATTATAAAATACAAGAGAATTATAAGATATGATCAAATAAAAATGCAAAGCAGATAAATACTTAATAAATAATGATCAGTTAAAAACTAGACTAAAAATTCAATCAAATAAAACATGCAGAGCGATTAAACAGATATTAATAAATACTAATCAGTTAAAAGCTTGGCTAAAAAGGTTTGTCTTGAGCCTACTCTTAAAACCATGAATTTTCTCAGCGGCCCTGAGGTCCTCTGGCAGCCTGTTCCAGATTTGAGGGGCCATAATAGTGAAAAGACACCTCACCATGAGTCTGTGTCCTGACTTTTGAAGGATTTTATTCTTTTAGCAATTTAAACCTTAACTCTATAAATTCCGTGCATGTTCATTTTTATCAGAGAGGAGACAAGAGTAATTTAATTTTCTTTAGATTTTAATACAAGATATCAAATACTGGTTCACAGGGCTGCTTAAAACAAATCAAATATTTAGCTTACAGAGTGGTATAAATTATCCACACTCTGGGTCACCTATGAGGAATGACAACGTATATAACAGAAACATTAAGTTTTATATTTTAACACAAAGTTAGAGAACCTCCCCCTAACTTTAAATATGGGACACAAAACATGATTGGTTCATTCAAACTTTTGCCAAGACCAGCCTCCTTACAACCATGCATGCATAATTAATTACCTTCCTGTTATTCTGACTTTACAAACCAGCTCTAACTAGAGTTTTTGCTGACCGTTATTTCTCACATCCTTCCATTGTCAATTGTATGGTGATGTTATTTGCCTGTGCTTTCCTGCTCAATGTCCTGTTTTTCTGTGACCCAGACAAGAGCTGACTCTGCAAAATACCTCTAAAACAATCTTAAAAGTATAATTAAAAAGTATGGTAACTAAAACACCTTAATCAAACATTAATAAAGGTTTAATATACTTCACTTTGGGGATGATAAGGAGATGGCTGTCAGAGGAGCACAGAGAGAGTTCATATGGTAAAAGCATTTCTGAAAGATAAGCAGGCCTAAGACCATTAAAGTGATAGTCTGGACTTTGTAAAAAAAAAAGAGAGAGAGGGACATGATTTGAAGAAAAAAGAACACAAGCTCCCTCCCCCTCCCCATCAAATTGGTCTTAGAGCCGCGCCTACTTTTCCGTGTACACGCCAGGTCAATGGGCCAAGAGTGTGGAGGAGAGAGAGAAAACAACCAGAGTGTCAACAATGGAGTTATCAGAGGTGAGGATGCTTTTTTGGTTTGAAATCGGTATCTTCTGCTCTTGAGCTGAGTGTTGATCCCAGGCTGCGCTCGGGACTAATGGCGGAGGCTTGATTCGGAGGCTCAGTGAAAACAGAAAACTGAGCATGCGTGCAGTTACAAGGACGAGCACACAGCGTTCCTGATGATTGACAGCCCTTGGCATCACTTGATTGGCTCAGGTGGACGGCAACGTGGCTTTTGAGCCATAGCTGAGATACGGCACTATATACCCATAGTGTTATAGTTCATAAAATGACTTATTTTATATCAACATTTAAGGCCAGGAGGTCAATTTAATACAATTCTTAAAATTTGTAATTCATTTAGAGATTGAAGTAAAAACAATCTTAAATGAGTACCAGGCTTTTACAACAGTCATAAATACCAAGTTGTGTTTAGGAAATTACCCAGTTGTGTAGAAACAGGAAGAAAGATAGTTTAGGACCCCCATAAAAGCGGGTGTCTGTAAATCATTTTGGGGGGAAAACAGACTTAGGGAAGTAGATGATAAGGGGCACACAATTAATGTTTATGTACTGGGAGTGACCATGTCATGTGATTCTTTTTGTCTTTGTGTTCAATAAAAAGAGATGAGGTCTGTGAGTCAGCGCGCACACTTGGTGAGCCGTCCTGCAGGTCAGTCTCATGACAAACAGATCTGTGTTGTTGTATTTTCTGCTTTGTTTTATGGAACAGGAAATCACTCTGTCGACCCTGCGGAGGAAAGCTGGATCCTCAACCGTGAATAGAGCTAATTGACAGCTTTGGAGTTAATCCACAATAGAGGAAAACTTTAATATAGAATTTACAATCCAGCAACTTGGTGGAGAACGCAGGCAGTGATTTTCCAGGAGCAAAGTAGAAAAGTAAGTTGATTGTTGATGAAATATTTTGAGGAAACACTTAAGTGAATTACTGATCTGAGTTTAACAGAATGATGGGGAACTGAGGACTGACCATTGACAAAAGGACCCGGGTCATTTTCTCAGTAATCTGGCAAGCGCTACAACAAATTAATAGGTAAATGTTGGTCTGAAAATTCTCCATTTTAATGTTAACTCTGTCTCTTTAAAGGAAAAGAGGAACGTGCGAGACAAGTTCTGAGTCTGGGCTGCTCTTGCTGGGGAGAGACGTTTCCCCAGCGACAGGTCTAGTGGGAACAAAGGATTCCTAGACCAGCCTAGGTGACTGCACAGCCCGTGACCGAACATCACAAAGTGTGCATAGAAAAAAGGTCTGCGTTCCTAAAGAGATAAGGTCAGTGTGTATGGATGACTAAGACTTAAAAGGAAATAAATAGCCATGGTAATATAAACATAGTTGTGGTGTGAATGGGTGCGTGTTTGGAGAGTAAAGATACAGATAAATAGTTTCCAGGAAACTATTTTGCACATCTGGATTCAAATAAACTCTCATTTAGAGGATAGTAGTTGGGTTGAATCTAAAACTCGGGTTGTCCGGTGAATCTTAAACACCTAGTGGATGTCCGCTCCCACAGAACTAGTCTGGGGTGTAGAAGATTGACATTCAGGGACAATCTGGGGTAATATCATTTTCACCTGACTCAATCCTACATACTTTAAGGAAGAGAGCAGATTGACATAGTTGCTGAGAGCATGGACTATAAACCCCGCATTCCCCTGCCAGGGAACCGATGGTGCACCTTAGGAAGACAATTAATACTGTATTTGGATAAAGTACTACCAATGATAGAGACTAGTCTCAGCAAGGCAGATAGAGATAAAGTAGAAAGGAGGGTCAGAAGTATGTGGAAAGATGAGGGACTAGACGCACAGGAGAGGAGATGTTTGTCCCAGTTGTGTTTCAAAGAAGCAGGGAAATGTGGAGATAAAGCAGAAAAGGCACATGTGGTTACTGGAGGAAAGGCAAAATGGAAGAAAAGACAGGCAAAATGGAACCAGTTAGGTATATTAGGGCAAGGGACAAAACATCTTTGTCAGGAACCAGACTGTGACGAGGAAGACAGCTCGTGCCCTCCCCCTTATACAGGGATTTATCCCCCGATACCCCGGACAAACAATATGTATCCTGTAGTTAGAACTGCAGATGGGACTGAAATTCATTGGGAACTCACTAGGACAGATGCTACAGAAAGAGGTATCTATGAGGAATATGGCCCAGAACACAGATCACACCCACACCCCCAATGCACACCCTCTGCTCCTCCGGTGGCTCCCCCATCTTCTCAATACCCCGTCCAACCCAGCTCTCGGGACGGAGCCACACAGTTGTGGCAAGTAATGAGCAAGAAGAAAGTAGGTCACTCAAACACTGGTCCAAAATCCCCTCAGGTTAATACACCACCTCAAGCATCTGACAGGACACCCCCTCAGGCGTCCGGCAGTCAATCAGGAGCCATAGAGATTAAAAATGAGGACCATGAACCCACACATGAAATTGTAATTGCTGTTAAGGCTCAGGGTACACTAGGACACACAAGTGATGAGGAGGATTATGTAGAAAAAGAAGTGAGGAAGAGAGTAAGAGAGGAGTTAGAAAAAAAACGAGAGGATGACAACAGACGGGGGCCAATAGAGCCAGAGGAGGGCTTAAAGGGCACACCACCCCTGGGACAGACAGGAGTAACGACTAGATTACAACTCAAACAGCAGAAAAAACATCAGGAGGAAGAGCCGGAGGGAGGTCAGTCACAAAACATAATGCCTTTATTACAAGCACCAGGGGGAGGAGAACTCTACAAACCTTTAAAATTAGCAGACCTTAGAGGATTGATCCAATCTTTGCCATCTTTATCAGAAGGAGCTAATTTGTGGTTAAACAAGCTGTACCAGCTTACAGCTAATCAAACATGGGCCCTAGGAGATTTAAGGGGAGTAATGGGGTTAGTAATGACAGCTACAGATTTTAGAAATATGCAGGAAGAAAATAATTTAGCTAACCTTCCAGATTCTACACCTTTAGCAGGACTATTTAATGGAATAGCCACCTGGTTGAGACAGAAATATCCAGGAACCCATGCCTCAAAAGTGCCAAAATTCATGTGGAAACCTGAGGTGTCACCCATTGATTATTTATCACAAAGCAAGGACACCTGGGTGGGACAAACAGGGGAATATCCTGATCAGCAGGGAACAAACAGAACTTGGTTCAGGGAAGCGGTGTTAGCAGGGGTGCCGGAGACTGTACAACAGAAATTAAAAGAAAATCCGGATCTACTAAGTGCTGACAAGGGTAGATGGGACTTGCATTTAATTCATCATCTTCAGAAAGAGGCAGATCTGTATGAGAAAGGATCTGAGGAGACTAAGAAAATGGAGACTGCTTTGTTAAAACTACAGTTAAAAGAAGCCCAATCTAAAATAGCTGAACAGAAAGCTGGTTCAAAGAAAGGGAAGCAAATGGTGGCAGAAATTGCCCCAGCTGCAGCCCTAGAGGCTCCTCCCCCTTCATTTCCCATAATGTATGCTGGAGCCCCCCCTAACCAACCACAATACCAGCCTTCTCACCACACAGCTCCAAATCAGCACATGGCTCCTCCTCCGTATGGCAGGGGAAGAGGAGGCCAGCACTATTGACAATGCCCACAGATTTTCCCAGTGGGCGGGACTAAGGGAGATCCCTTGCTCACATTGAACATTTCTGGACATTCCTTAGCTTTTTTGGTGGATACTGGGGCTACTTTCAGCACCATGGACAAATCATTACCACAAACAGTCTTGTCTGGAGAAAAAGTGTCAGTAAAGGGAATTTCTGGGGCTCCTATGATTCTCCCGGTAACTCAACCTATGTCTGTGTCAGTGGGAAACCAAAGAGTGAACCATCCTTTTGTGATAGCACCCACCACTCCAGTGAATCTTCTTGGCAGGGATTTACTTATTAAGCTGGGAGCTACCATACTATGCACAGCTGATGGACTTGAAGTGACTTTTCCCAATGGACAGAAACACTGTTGTGGTTCCCTGAATGGACAATATCTGCTCAGAGAGGACGCCTCACAAATGGCTGACATATTCTGGGGCAGGCTTACCACACCTCCTGAACATGAACACTCTGCAGCCACATTATTGGCATGCTGGAGGCCTTGGCTGCTGGAACTACAACCCTTTGTCCCGCCGCCTGACCCTTTACATGTTACTCTCCTGTATGAAAGGGGCGATCCTACTATGTATCAGGAACAATTTGAGAAACAGCTTGAGGGCCACACGTGGTCTGTGACTTCCGGTCCATGCTTTGTGGGGAAAGAGGGAGTAGCACTGTTTGCTAATCTTACATCTGATCAACTGAAATGGTACATGATGGAGACTGAAGCTCTCCCACATGTGTCACATTTACTACACCCTAAACATCAAGCCAAGGATCTGGGGGGAATGGTAAAGAGGGGGTCACAATTACAGATTGAATTCCAACCCAGATACCTACAGTCTCCTTTTCTCCTTCTACTCAGATGTATAAAATAGACACGCAAGTAACAGATCAGACTCTGTTAGAACACCTCCAGTTGTCTAGAACTCATGGTAGAGAAAAAACAGACCACCCTAAGGCCATAGAGACGTTACAAATTCTCCCCGATTACCTCTGGTCAGATGGTCCCACAGATGTAGGATTGGTTCACACCACACCCATCACTTTTGAATTAAAACATTCTGATCCAATTTGGCGTACGCAGTACCCTCATAAACCTGAAGCTGAGGAGGGAATAGCGGACACTATTGCAGGTTTATTAAAGGCTGGAGTTTTGGAACCTTCTTACTCGCCTTACAACACACCAATCTTACCTGTAGAAAAACAATGTACTGGCAAATACAGGATGGCACATGACTTAAGAGCAATTAATGAGGTACTTAAAACAACACCCATTGCAACACCTAATCCCTACACGGCTCTGACATCCCTGACACCTGATTTGAAATGGTTCACCTGTATTGATTTGCCTAATGCTTTTTTATGTTTACCGCTTAACCCATCAGTGAGGGATGTGTTCTCTTTCACTTTCAGAGGTAGAAAACTGAGGTATACTAGACTTCCCCAGGGCTTCTCTCTATCCCCTGGCATTTTCAATCAGGTTCTTAAACAATCCTTAAGCACCTTACTCCTCCCACCAGGTTGTGTTCTGATTCAATATGTGGATGATTTAATTTTAGCCACGCCCACTGCGGAAATATACATTGAAGCCACATTGGCATTACTTTCTCATTTAGGAAAAGAGGGTTATAAAGTCTCACGTGACAAATTGCAACTAGTCAGACAAGAAGTCCAGTTTTTGGGGAGAAAAGTGACGGCACAGGGTTCTGGTTTAACAGAGGGCCACAAAAACTCCATATTGACACATCCAAAACCTCTTATTGTAAAGTCAATGCTGTCATTTCTGGGACTTACTAACTTCTCCAGACATTACATTCCAGGTTATACTAACCTCACTACACCATTGAGAGCATTGGTAAATGAAAATGGCATGAAGAATTTACAGGCACAGTTACAATGGAATTCCGCAGCAGAAGAGGTTTTCATTCAGCTCAAACAACTACTAGCTCAGGCAGCAGACTTAGCTACACCTGACTACAGCTGTACCTTTTTTCTAGATACATCAGAAACTGATGGAGTGGTTAATGGTATTCTTTTTCAGAAAAAAGGGGGCAAAGACACATTCTTAGGTATCTTAGTGTCAAACTACAAGCCATAGAGAGGAGACAACCTCCATGCACTAGACATGCAGCAGGCATTGCACATCTAGTTGAGAAAACAGCACATGTAGTCAGAGGATACCCACTCCACATCCTCACATCCCATGGTGTTATGGCTCTGATCAATTCTGAGGCCTTCACTTTGTCCATCCTGCGCCAGCAACGTCTCAGTAAAATCCTAGAAGCACCAAATCTGACTTTCATCCATGATGGCATAAACATGGCAGATCAGTTCAGCGACACTGGGGAACCTCATGACTGTGTTGCACTAAATTTTGTGGCCCAAAAAATAAGACCAGACCTGTTTACAGAACCACTCCCCACAGGACTGACCCTGTACACAGATGGTTGTTGTTTTAGGGACAGTAAAGGTGACTTACAATCAGGTTTTGCTGTGGTGTTGCAAGATAACAATACTGAACAGACAGTGGTGTCAGGAAAACTTCATGGCAAACAGAGTGCGCAGCGAGCTGAGATCAGGGCTCTGATTGAAGCCTGTAAGTGGGGAACAGGAAAAGAAGTTACCATTTGGACTGATTCTTATTATGGTTTCTCTGTTATTCATTATGAGCTACCACAGTGGAAAAGGGCAGGATTTGTCACCACCACAGGCAAGCCTATTCAGCATCACTCAGATATCATGGAGCTTTTAGAAGCAGTGCAGCTACCCTCTAAATTAGCCATTTTAAAGTGCAAGGGCCACAGTAAGTTAAAGACAGCTCAGGCTAGAGGTAACGAAGCTGCAGATCTGGCTGCAAAAACTGCTGCAGGTTACCACCCACAGACAAATACACAGCTAGTGGTTACAGATTTACAGGAAATATCAGACAGCTTTGCAGAGGAAGTGAAGCTAGCTCAGCAGAATGCAGCCCCACAGGAGAAATCAGTTTGGAAAGACAGAGGTGCAGTTTTCTCAAATAACTACTTGTGTTGCCAGCCAGTTTGAAACCCACACTTTTCCAAGAAGCTCATGGTCAGGCACATGTCTCTTTTAATCAGATGAAGAGGAACCGGTGTTTCTGGTGGCGCCTATATTTATCAGACTGGGTAAAGAATTTTTTGAGTGAATGTACGGTTTGTGGGCAGTTTAATCCAAAACCCACTATCAAGCCAGAGATGGGAACTTTTCAGAACCTGTCTCGGCCAGGGGAGGAAGTGGTTATTGATTATATTCTCATCTTGCTCCCGACCCTCGTGGTGAACATCAACAGCTGAAATCTCTGGTGACCTCCTTCCTACCAGCTCCACACGTCACTCACGGTCCAGCTCTGGCACCCACAGAGGCTGAGTGGGTTTGGCTGAAGGTGTTCAAAAGAAAGTGGCAGCAAGTTCGCTGGTCTTAGCGAACTTGCTGCTTAAAGGCAAAGGATCCACCTGGTTTCATTGGTCACAGTGTGCCCTGGCTCCTGATCTTAAGATTTTATCAAGGTTTCTTAACAGTTACATTATTCTTTCAGTTTTATTTAGTTATTTACAGCACAATCATGTTAACTGATGGTCAATTGTGTTTTTTATTACATTCTGGTATTGTATTTGCATTGTGGTTCTTTGAGATCTGCTTATCATTGCCAGGGTTTTCAACTTTTAATAAAGTTCAAAAGTAACTTGTGCTTCTCACATTAAAACCTTAACAAAGTGAAGACTAAACTAAAATAGCACAACAAACATTGAAAACATGCAACTCTGGGGACACACAAAGTTGATGTGTGGCCTAGGACTATGCAGCATAATCATAGTTAACATAATTTTCTACTGCTGTGGGGATTGGCCCTATAACAGTTCATAAAATCCGACACAGGTCTCTTTTAGCTCACTCCCACTAAGTGATAGGCCAAGGAGACATGTGGTTGCCAAACCATCCCCTAACTCTAAGTGTGGACCACCAGGATGGTTTTCCACTTTCTGTATCCCAGAAGGAGGATCGGCAGTAATTACCATCCCACTTAACACTCTAACATGGAATGGAAAACAAGCAATTTGGTATAAGGATTATCCCTCCTGGTACATAACTAATGACCAAAAGGATACGAGTTGGTCCACTCTGATTGCTGACCCACCAGGATATGATTGGAGCAGTTACACCACATCAGCGTTTGCAAAACATATGCGCCCCCTGGTGAGGTTAGCTAAAGCTGCAAATAAATTACTCATCACTGTTAACCTAACTAAAAGCCATCTTATCCCCTCACAAAATAGTATCAGTGGCCAAGGGTGTGCGCTTTTCCTGATCTGGGTACACAAAGGTGGAAAAGATGTTCGATTTCCCATTAAAGTATGCCAAGACCCCCGCAACGTATCTTCCTCAGTAAGCAAGAATCAAGCCTCGGTATCACAGGGTAGCATAGTTAAAGAACATCCTACTCCAGATGATTATTTTGAAATGATGACAGGAATTGGAGGATCCACTAATAATTGGTTGCTTATGGCTGAGAAAACAGGTAATACAGTAGGCCAAGATTGTATAGTTTGTATGGGCCCCAGGCCTCTTTTAAAAGTAGTAGCCACATCAACTGAATTAAACACATCATGTTTAGTTTCCTTGCTCTCCCAGGTGAATCCAGTCTCTGAATGTACGCAGTGGGAAGATCCATTTCCCATAGCAGATAACCGAGCTACCCCTCCATTTTTCGACAGCAATGTAGCTCTAAACAATTTCACCTGTTTTAACAACACCTCCCCAGGTAATAAACCGGTAGGTACAATGAACTCCTCCTATTGCTTTTCGATCCAAAACTTTACTAACCCATTCCAGGCTAGAGCAGACATTTGGTGGTATTGTGGTGGAAAAACGTTGAGATCAACTTTACCTAGAAATTGGACAGGTCTGTGTACACCGGTCACCTTAATCATGTCAGTTGTAGTGTTCGTTTCCTCTCCAACGGGGGAACAACCTCTGATACAGTACACAGGAAGAAGATCCAAGCGTGAAACTACTGTTCCAGTTTCTGATCCCACTTACATTGATTCTATAGGTGTTCCCAGAGGTGTACCTGATGAATACAAATTGGTAAATCAAATTTATGCTGGATTAGAGTCCAGTATTTGCTGGTGGTGCTCCATAAATAAAAACGTTGACAGAATAAATTATATTCACTATAATGTCCAGAAATTAGCAAATAACACTAGAGATGGATTTGAAGCAATACATGAGCAAGTTAGCGCAACCTCCCTTATGGCCTTCCAAAACAGGATTGCAGTAGATATGTTATTAGCTGAAAAAGGTGGTGTATGCTCAATTTTCGGTGAGCAGTGCTGTACTTTTATCCCCAATAACACAGCCTCCGAAGGAAAACTAACTAAAGTAGTGGAAGGACTTAGAACACTCTCAAATAGGCTGAAAGAACAGTCTGGCATTGAAGCCTCTATGTGGGATGATTTGCTAAACAACATGTTCGGTAAGTGGAAAACTCTGGCAATGTCCATAATGGTGTCATTAGCAGTTTTTGTGTCAATTATGGTTCTTTGTGGATGCTGCTGCATCCCCTGTCTCCGTTCCTTAGTTAGCAGGTGTATTGAGAAGGCAGTGGGTGATAATTTACAAGGTGAATACCTGTTGCTACCCCTCCAGGAACCTGTAGGAGACATTCAGAGAAATTAATTCATTCGTGTTGGAACGAATGAAAAGAGGGATTTGAAGTAAAAACAATCTTAAATGAGTACCACGCTTTTACAACAGTCATAAACACCAAGTTGTGTTTAGGAAATTACCCAGTTGTGTAGAAACAGGAAGAAAGATAGTTTACGTTAAGACCCCCATAAAAGCGGGTGTCTGTAAATCATTTTGGGTGGAAAACAGACTTAGGGAAGTAGATGATAAGGGGCACACAATGAATGTTTATGTACTGGGAGTGACCATGTCATGTGACTCTTTTTGTCTTTGTGTTCAATAAAAAGAGATGAGGTCTGTGAGTCAGCGCGCACACTTGGTGAGCCGTCCTGCAGGTCAGTCTCATGACAAACAGATCTGTGTTGTTGTATTTTCTGCTTTGTTTTCTGGAACAGGAAATCACTCTGTCGAACCTGCGGAGGAAAGCTGGATCCTCAACCGTGAATAGAGCTAATTGACAGTTTTGGAGTTAATCCACAATAGAGGAACACTTTAATATAGAATTTACAATCCAGCAAGATCCAAACTATCACTTTAAGACACTTGAAAACCATTAAATATGGTCAATCAATATCTATCCTAAAACATACGGGGAGCCAATGCACTGATTTTAAGACCGGTTTAATGTGCTCCCACCTCCTGGTCTCCATCAGGACACATGCGGCTGAATTTTTTAAAAGCTGTAAACTTGACGTAGTCTTTTTCTAAAGACCAGAAAGAAGGATTAAAAGACAATGATTGTAAGTTTTGGTAAAAGTTTATCTCGCTGAGCCTCAGGACCGATAAATAAAACTTCAGTTTTAGTCTTGGGTGAGTGGGAAAAAGTTTTCTGCCATCCAGGATTTGATGTCTAAAATGCATTTAAAAAGTGCATCCATTGGCCATGTGTCATCAGGAGACATGGAGATGTACAACTGTGTATCATCAGCATAAATGTGAAAGTTAACTCCATGTCTTCTAATGACACTGGAAAGAGGGAGCATATACAGGTTAAAAAGCACTGGGCCTAAAATTGAACCATGGGGTATATTACATGTGCTCTTATGGACCTTAGACGAACAGTCATCTAAACTTACCATAAAAGATAGGATGTGAACCATTTATGAACAGCACTAGAGAGGCCGATCTGTTTTAAACAGGTTAAAAGAATATTGTGGACTACTGTATCAAAGGCAGCGCTTTAACCAGACTGAAATTTCTCTAGTACATTATTAGCATTAATAAAAACAAGTTTTTCTAACACTTTGCATAGATACTGGTCGGTAATTGTTTAAATCTAAATCTAAATTGGTCTTCTTCAGCAGGGGGCTCACTACCGCCCCTTTAAAGGCAGAAAAAAATTCCCGTCCAAAGGGAGCAATTCATAAAGTATAAAATCTCATCTTTAAAAAACAAACATAAAATTGCTTGAAAAACCAGGTGGGAATCGGGTCCAAAGCGCTTGTGGTGGGCCTCACTGAGGAGAAAACTTTATCAAGGGTCCCAGCTTCCACCAGGACAAAGGTGTCCAGTGTGTCCTCTGGTAAAGGCAAACTCCTCACAGAGAGTGTATTTGAGGGGGTTTACTGAAAAGTATTAGATTAATGATTAAGAATGTTGTCAATGGTGGAAAAAACATTTTTTTTTGACTATTTTTATGTTCTGAGATAATTCTGGAGAAGTATGTATTTCTGGACTTTCTTAAAGCGCTATTGTATGATTTTAGATGTTTTATCTGATGATTTATTGTGATTTTTTTTTCTCCATTTCCTTTCTGCCACCCTGCAGCTCCTCTTTAATTTTTTAAGGGCTTAATTTCTCTACGGCATTGTACATTTTTAATATATGCTTACAACTATAAGTGGAGCCAGCAGGGCGAGAGCAGATTTAAACCTACTCTTAGAATCATTCACAATAAAATCACAGGTGGTTACTAAATCCAGGGTGGGTCGTCTGTTGTGAGTTGCCTGTATGACATGCTGGCTAAAATCCATATATTTCAAAATATTAAAAAAATCTGTTGATAAAGGATCTAAAAGGTTATCTATATGTAGATTAAAATCACCAGCTAAAATTATCCTTTCATAAGAGTTGTGCAAAATTGATAAAAACTCTTGAATAAAAAGTGCACTCTTTTTAGGAGGCATATAAACTGTGGACTGTCTGAGGAGTGTTAAAAACTGAGGCAGTATATTCAAAAGTGGTAAAATTATTAAATAAAATAGGTTTGGCAGAAAGAGTTGATGAAGAGTTGATATAAAAGCAGTTCCGCCACCCTCCAAGAGAAGTAAAATTAGGCGGGGAGGCCTCTGTAAGAACAGCAGGGGCATCTGCACTCAGCCATGTTTCCGTTAAAAATAAACAATGAAGATTATTGTCTAAAATCAAATTATTTATTATAAAGGTTTTATTCAGCAGAAAGCGAACATTTAAAAGAGCAATATTAATAGTGGTTGGAGATGGAGTGACTGTATGATTTACTGGAGGTAGGATTTTTAATAACGGTTTAAGATTATTCGGGTTGCTATCCTGTCTAGCAGTTTGCTACTCAGAATCGGTGTCTGAGTACCAAGTACAAGCCCAACAGATTTACTTTCCCAAGCAGAGCATTACAGCTTTTGCTATAATACTCCACTTGATATATATGTATGAAAAATCTTTATTACTGATTCTTGTGGGCTTAATTTCTTGAGATTATGGACACGAAATTGAGATAAGAAGGAAGAAAGGAAGAAGATGAAGAAGAGAAAGAGGACCGATAGAAGTGTGACAAGATGATTCAAGATAGGGAGGTAAACAAAGAACATAAGAAAACATCCAGTCCTCCACCTCTGTTGGATGGCAGAGAAGTGGTAAAACAAAATGAACAAAAACCACCAATACAACAGAACAACATTACCAAAACAGATCTAGTAATATAAACTAAGAATTACACATTCACTACACACAAAAATGGATTAATGAACACAACACTAATGCTTCTGGTAAGCTCCTGGTATCAACTAACTAATGACAATAACCTCAGCTCAAGATACGTCCATACTCACCAATGTCCCCACACCTATGTGTGTTTTTTCCGCGAGCATGCAGGTGTGAATAAGGTTTCCCCATGCAAGTGATTGATAACTGGTGTAAGGAACCCTCAATCCGTGCTACAGGAATCGACGCAGACATGAAGGAGGTAGGAGACGCGTGCATCCAGAGTCCCACAAAACGCAGGAGTCACAGGTGGACCAGCGTAGGGCCGATCACCCACCAAGAGAGGAACGGATGGAAGCCCCCGGGGAACACCCATCAGCTGCAATGCTGGGGCCTGGGAGATTGCAGGGACAAGCCCACGGGCTCCGCCGGAAACTGGCTACGCCAGGGCGGGCCCGGAAAAGGGCCCAGAGGCCATGGGGATCAGGGGCGCCCTATCCCCCGAGATTGCCCCGACCAGGGAGCAGCCGACAAGGGTTCCCCGCAGCCGCCACAAGGCAGGAGGGACCCTCAGCCGGCCGACGGATGACACATGCCACCGCCACCAATCCCCACCGTCAACAACCCAGCCCCCCCACACACACACACACCGCGGAGCCACAGTAAAAGTTGCAGCGGATGTACGCTCTCCAAAGGCCACAACCAGCACCTGGAAACACAGAAATCTACCAGCTCCCGGGCCAGATCCCGCCCCATGCAGAGCGCCAAGACCAGAGGCCTAGCCAATGCCACACAGCCCCCCAATATGAACTGATCAGGCAGCAGAACCTACAGAACCGGCAGGAGGCCAGAGCGCCAGGAGGCCAGAGCGCCAGGCACTGTCCCCACCGACCTACCTTGCAACCCCGGCACCCCCAAAAATGGTGCCCCAGTCAATCCAAGGAGGACATCGGCCTGAAACAGCAGCTGCCCGACACACCGGCCCACCCACGACCAGCCAGGCATGCACCAGGACCGAGTCGGGCCGCATTCGGGCCCCCAGACCCAGGCATGGCGAACCACCATACAGGGAGTGATGGAGGGGAAAAAGATGCACCAGGCCAGAAGGCAGCCAAACACGTAACCTGACAAGTAGACATACAGAGACAATCATACCTACTCTCCCTCTTACGTGCACACATTCTCAAGTAGACATTGACAGACAGAGACACTCATACGTACCCTCCTCTCTTGTGCACACATTCTTACATATACAGGACACCTGTAAAAGGACCTTGAACACTCATTCATACGACCCATACATACTCTATACTCCCAGGCCCAGGGACAGATGCCCCATTAGAGCAACCTGCTCCTGCACCCGGGAGACGACCCCCTTGCTCACCAGGACGAGGACAAGCAGACCGCCAAGGCCCACACACCGGCAAGAGTAGCCCACCAGCCCCAGACGGCCTGATATGCATCCGGGCTCTGACCCCTGATGGCCCAACGAACAGGGGTGTGGGAAGAGTGGGAAGACTAGCCTACTCTAATCTAGCTGCCATAGGAGGAGCAGCCCTCTCTGAGCTCTCCTGATAAGGTTTAGACTTTTGGTTTTTTGCAGTTTTCCTCTTAACTTATGTACCGAGCCTCTGGAACTACACTATTAAACAAAACTTTTTTAGTGGAACGCTTCCAAGCGACCTCTGTAAGACTGTGGATCAACATCATGGCGTTTTACTAAGCTGAAGACTTGTGCCCAGCTACCAGAGAACCTTTTCCAGACACCTCTGAAAAGACTGTGTGGATTAACAACATGGAATACTGCTCAGCCGAGAACTTTGATAAGCTACTCCAAAGACAGAAGGCCCTGGAGGAAAAGCTCCGGAATATGGAAGAAAAACTACGCCGTTTGGAGATAAACTATGACATCAATGCTGGATATAACAATGAGACGACAATACAGACGAAGGAGCAACAACAACAGAAATTCTACAGCCCCGTGCTTCGGTACAGCCTCAATCAGGGAGCACCGACAAGTACCGTTCCCTCACCGAGACGAGGAACGGGCAGAACGGCAAACTCAAATTTCGAGGAGTACTGGCCGCCTCTGAAACGAAACTCTGGAAATACCTCGACACCACTCCCCAGGAGACGCAACAGGCAGAGGAGGAAGCTCCAGGCATCACTCTCTCCCCCTGGAATTCCCTTAAAGAACAGGTTTACAGCCTTAGATTGTCTGCAGGACACGAGCCCTCCGACCGATCAAGGCCAGCAGGTGAAATTGAGGAACACCGCTCTTTTTTGGATGGAAAAAAGGAAAAAAGAAACAAAGAACAAGAGCGTACACACTTTAAAGTAACCCCCCGAGCTAAGGTTCTGATTATTCATGACGGCTCCATAAGTGGGATTCAACACTTCCTTAGTAATCACATCAGCATTCACTTCTTTCCAAAGAACACTATAAGACTGATTATGGAAAAAATCCCCTCAATTCTTGCTCTTCACCCTGCAATTCACTCACTGATCATACATGCTGGATCTTATGACACCACGCTACGTCAGAGTGAATTATTAAGAGCTGATGTGTCACAACTGCTGGTAATGTTGAGCCAAGTCAATATCTCAAACAACTGGATTTCTGGCCCAGTTCCAGAAGGTAAGGACGAACGTTTCTCTAGAATCAGATCTCTTCACAAATGGATGAAAACCAAATCTTTGGAAACTTCTGTCGGATATGTAAACAACTGGAAGATCTTTAGGTCGGCAAATCACTTATTCAAAGACAATCAACGCTATCTCAATAAGGCTGGAATTAAACTGCTGGCTGCTAATATTTTTGCATATTTGAACAGCAATTCTCAAAACTCACCCAAGGTCAGCACCCCAACTCCAACAGATAAGCTGCCAGATGCCGGCGCCTCCAGCTTCACACAGACTCGTACAATCTCTCACAGTTCCACCAAGGTCATTGCCTCAGCTCAGTGTGCTCATAATAATAGACCTTTAGACGGGGAATTCAGCCTATCACAGACCTCTGACAAAGATAATGATGACTCAGCAAAACCAGGATCACAATTCTGAACTGAGACTTAGCAAGATGGCGCCGTTGTGTTTGGCTTGCCACTTGCTACTCTGTTTTCTGTCGTTTGTTTTGGTTATCATCTCATCGGCTATAGTTTATGATCGGACTACCCTGCTGGAATTGCGTTTTACATCAAATCTGCTTCTAAACGCCCATTCCTTCAAGCTACCACCACCATTATTGAAATTAATTCCTCCTCTGCTGAGACACCCTGTCTACCTGCTACCGGGCAGAAAGCGCCGCAGAAGACGCGGTCGGAGAGGCGGGTTACATGTCAGGCTGAGGACTCACCTGGATTCTCCGCCGCTGAAGTGTGGGAATCGACTGGAGCTTGGCAATGCAAGAAAATCGCGGGAATGCTACCGGTGGCTTCGGCTCATTAGCCCTGACACCGGCGTTTCACCTCCGTATACCCGACGCGGAAAGACATCCACCCGGAGCTGCGTTCAGGGAAATCTCCGGCCAATTCCTCGCGTGACATTGCCGCCTGTCAACTCGACCACATTCCGTATGGCACTCTGTAACACTAGATCGCTCAATAACAAAACGTTTATCCTCAATGATGCAATCTCCTCGCATTACTTGGATTTGTTTTTCCTCACTGAGACCTGGCTCCGCCCATGTGACGTCAGTGCCTTTTCGGAACTCCTTCCCTCTGGCTATCTTTACCTGAATTCCCCGCGGCAAACGGGTAGGGGCGGGTGGATAGCCACCATATTCAAGCAGTCTCTGAAATGCCGCCAGCTGTCCACCAGAGGGTTTTCCAGTTTCGAGTTACAAACGTCTGTGCTCACACTGCCTTGCCCTATTTTGTGTGCAATAATCTACCGGCCGCCAAAATTAAACAAGGACTTCTTAAATGATTTTTCTGAGTTTCTGTCAGAGTTCATGCCAAAGTTTGACAACATCCTAATCTGCGGTGACTTCAACATTCATGTTTGCTGTCCCTCTGATAAATTTGCCAATGACTTTAAGGCACTTCTCCACTCACTGGATCTGACCCAGTCCATATCCTGTCCAACTCATAAATTAGGTCACATTCTTGATCTCATCATCTCGCTTGGGGTGACAGTGTCAAATTGTGAGGTCCTGGATTTTCCCGTATCAGATCACTCTCTCATACGGTTTGACATCCGTGCTGTTCCACCTGCACCCACATCCACTGCCCCCCAACGTAGGCGAATCATTACCACTTCTACAGTTCTACTTCTGCTCTCAAACATGCCATTGTCCGACCGCTGCTCAAGAAACCCAACCTCGATTCTTCCATACTGTCCAACTTCCGCCCAATTTCTCATCTGCCATTCCTGTCTAAGTTGATGGAGAAGCTTGTTGTCTCCCAGCTTCAATCTCATCTTCAGCAGCATGCCATAGCTGATAAATTTCAGTCTGGTTTCAGGTCCAGAAACAGCACTGAATCTGCATTACTTAGGGTCCACAATGACATTCTTACAGCCCTGGATAGTAAAAGCTCTGTGGTCCTGGTTTTACTAGACCTGACCGCTGCTTTTGATACCGTGGATCATACCGTCCTCATCTCCCGACTCAAACACACTGTCGGTCTGCAGGGCATGGTTCTCAGATGGTTTTCATCATACCTTACAAATAGAACTTTTTCCGTTATGCTAAAAGACTCTTCCTCCTCAGCCGCCCCTCTGTCATCCGGTGTCCCGCAAGGATCCATTCTTGGTCCTATTCTGTTCTCGCTCTACATACTGCCACTTGGTCAACTCATCTCAAACCACAATGTCTGTTTTCACTTTTATGCAGACGACCTTCAGATCTACCTCCCCGTGGTTCTGAGTAATCGTTCTGCACTGGACCCCCTCCATAACTGCATTCACAACATCAAGCATTGGCTTTCCCAGAATTTCCTTCACCTGAATGAAGGAAAGACTGAGTACATCCTGTTCACCCCGGACTCACCAAACAGCTCCCCCAGTTTTGGTCCTCCAACACCTCAGTTTGCTCCGGCGGTGCGCAACCTGGGTGTTATCTTTGACAGTGGCATGTTGTTTGGAAAACAAATAAGTGCTGTAGTGAAGGCAAGTTTTTACCAGCTAAGGCTACTCAGCAAGGTCAAATCTTTCCTATCCCGAGCTGACCTCGAAAAGGCTGTCCATGCCTTCATCAGCTCGCGGATTGACTATTGCAATGCCCTCTACACTGGACTTAATCAATCACTCCTCAACCGTCTTCAACTGGTACAGAACGCTGCAGCACGTCTCCTCTCCAACACCTCTAAATACTCTCACATCAGCCCGGTCCTCCGCTCTCTCCACTGGCTCCCAGTTCGGTTTAGGGTAGAGTTTAAGATCTTGATGGTTGTTTTCAAGGCCATCAACGGTCTGGCCCCTGACTATCTCACTGACTTGGTAATGGTCTACCAACCAGCCAGAACTCTCCGCTCCTCAAATCTCATCACATTGGTCTCACCCAAGTATAACTATAAAAAGTTTGGAGGCCGGTCCTTTTCCGTCCAAGGCCCAAAGCTGTGGAACGCACTTCCAGTGCAGCTTCGAAGCAACTCTGAGTTGTGTGTTTTTAAATCACAGCTGAAGACACATCTTTTCAGACAAGCTTTCGACACATAGCAACTGACTTAATTGTTGTTTTTTACGTGCTTTTATTTATTTAGTGCCGTCTACTGTGGTTCTTGTTTTTATTTGTGTTTTTATTCTGGAAAGCGCCCTGGGCACCTTTTGGCTGTTGTAAGGCGCTATATAAATAAAATTTGATTTGATTTTGATTTGATAATGATGACTCAGCAAAACCAGGCTTACCGATTGAATTCTGCAAAAAACTACAGGATCAGATTATTAAAGGAACACAGCTGACCCCAAGGTTCTCACTCAGATCAACTGGACATGACGATTCTGCCCTCCCACCATTGCAGATGACTTATGTGTGATGTTTCAGGCTGCCAGACTTTTCTCCAAGAAAACGTGTCAACCAGCACCAGTCTGGTTACCGAGAAAATAGCGTTCCGGTGATTATTAGTAATAGAAATTACAAAGGCAACCCCCCACCCCCCCACCCCCCCGCATCATGTCAAATCTCATAAATATTGCCTGTCAGAATAACTTAAAAACTACCAATGAATCTCTTAAATTGGCATTACTCAATGTCCGTTCCCTATCAAATAAATCTTTTTTAATTAATGACCTTATTACCAATCACAATGTAAAGGCTGTGTTTTTGTCTGAAACTTAGTTGGATGCAAATAATGAAAGAACCTTGATGCTAGAAGCCACACCACCTAACTACAGCTTTCTAAATGAAAACAGGCAACAAAGAATGGGGGGCGGTCTGGGAACTATTTTTAAAAGTACACTGAACTTTAAAAAGATACTTCTGGGTACATTTCACTCCTTCGAATACCTTGCTACAGAGATAAAAGAACCAAACAAAGTCTTAGTACACAAATATGTGCAAACCACCCAAAGCGAGCTCAAACTTTCTTAACGATCTCAATTACCTTCTTTCTTTAATATATATTGAATATGACAAACTAATTATTGTGGGGGATCTGAACATTCATACTGACAACCCCAGGATAGACAGACTAAAATACTAAGTTATACTCTCCATAACATTGGTCTATCTCAACATGTCAAACAGCTGACACACAAACAAGGTCACACCTTAGACTTAATCATTAGCAAAGGACTGAAAATCTCTAACATCTCCGTATTCGATGTTGCATTATCTGACCACTACTGCATCTTCTTTGAAAGCATTATCCCGGCTAAACTACCCAATCACAATGACACCATAGTAAGAAAATGACCCCTTGTTGACAGCTCTGCTGAAATATTTAAACAAATTTACTGCTCTACATCACCCTCCCCAAGACCCACCAACCCCTACTACCAAATACACACTCTGTTAACAACCTGGTAGATAACTTTTTCTCTAAATCTCAGACATCATTAATGCCATTGCTCCAATTAAAGTAAAAGTAGTCTCAGATAGAAACAAGTCTCCATGGACCAGCAATCCTCTAGTACGTAGCAGCAAAAGGGAGTGCCGTCAGGCCGATAGAAAATGGAAGAAAACTCAACTTCAGGTTCACTATGAGATCTACAAAAACAGGTTGAACAAATATAACTTAACCTTGAAAACTGCAAGGGAATCATTCTTCTCTGAAATCATTAACAAAAACATTAATAACGCTCGGACCTTATTCGCAACAGTTGAAAGACTAACCAATCCTCCAGTGACAGCAGCTCCTGAGCTACACTCCACTAGGGCCTGTACTGTATTTGTCAACTTCTTCACAGCAAAGATTCTAGAAATTAGAAGATCAATCTGTAAAGCAGCAAACAACCCACCAACATTATCATTCCTACTTAAAAATAATGCAGATAAGATGTCTGATTTCAAAAAACTGAATCAATCACATCTTGATGAAATTATTAAACAACTGAACTCCTCCTCTTGCTGCCTCGATACCTTACCCACACCTTTTTTAAAGAAAGTTCTCCCTGTCATTAAGTCCGATCTGAAGCAAATAGTTAACGCATCCTTCCAGTCAGGTGTCTTCCCCCAGGCACTCAAAACAGCAGTTATCAAACCCCTATTAAAGAAAAACAACCTAGACAATTCCTTGATGCAGAATTATAGGCCAATGTCTAATCTCCCATTTATCAGTAAGATTATTGAAAAAGCTGTATCTCAACAGTTGAACAAATTCCTGACAACAAACAACTCCTTAGATCATTTTCAATCTGTTTCCGTGCTCAGCACAGCACTGAGACTGCCCTAGTCAAAGTTTTCAATGACATCCGCATAAATACAGACAGCGGTAAAACAACAGTGTTGGTTCTGTTGGACCTCAGTGCAGTGTTTGACACTGTTGATCATACAATATTACTGGAGCGATTAGAGAGCTGGGTCGGACTCACTGGTACAGCTCTTCAATGGTTCGAATCTTACCTCAAAAATAGGAAGTTCTTGGTGTCCATCGGAAATTTCTCATCAGAACAAACAGAAATCACATGTGGGGTCCCTAGGGGCTCCATCCTGGAACCCCTCCTGTTCAATATCTATATGCTCCCACTAACCAAGATTATAGCAGTCAATCAGACTAGCTACCATAACTATGCAGACGACACACAGCTATACATTACATTGTCACCAGGTGACTCTGATTCTATCCAGACCTTAAACAAATGCATTGAACAAATCAACGAGTGGATGTCCCATAACTTTCTCCAGCTAAACAGAAACAAAACAGAAGTAATTATTTTTGGACCTAAGGAGGAACGATCCAAAGTCAGCACACAGATTCAGCTAATACAACTAAAAACAACTCATCAGGCTCGTAATCTAGGTGTAATAATGGACTCAGACCTGAACCTCCAGGGTCACATAAAGGCAATAAAAAGGTCAGCTTTCTATCACCTGAGGAACATTTCTAGGATTAAAGGACTGATGTTCCAGAAGGACCGTGAAAAACTGATCCATGCGTTTATATTTAGTCGGATCGATTACTGCAACAGCGTCCTGACAGGTCTACCTAAAAATTCAATCAGAAAGCTGCAGCTGCTCCAGAACGATGCTGCTCGTGTTCTCACTAGAACCAGGAAAGTAGAACACATCACCCCAGTTCTAAAGTCCTTACACTGGCTCTCTGTAGCTCAGAGAATAGACTTTAAAATACTCCTACTTGTTTATAAATCATTGAACGGTTTAGCATCTAAGTACATTGAAGATATGCCGTCACTATATCAACCCAGCAGACCAACTCTAGCCTACTAATTGTCCCTAGAATCAGAACTAAACAGGGAGAGGCAGCTTTCAGCTTCTATGCTCCACAAATATGGAATAAACTTCCAGACGAATGCAAAAACGCTGAATCCCTAGGCTCTTTTAAATCAAAGACAAAAACTCTACTATTCACAGCTGCATTGAATCTTAAATTGCGCTTTCTGATCACTTTTTGTTTTGTTTACCCGATTGTGTTTTATCTGTTTTAATCTGTTTTAATTGCTTAAATTTGTTACTTAAATTATTTTTTATTGTTCTGGTTTAATTTTTTATTCTTACTTTTGTATTTCTTTTTTTAAGTGATTGCGTATTAATTACATAAATTTGTTCCTTAGAATATCTCTTCTTACTGATTGATTACTGTTAAACTTATATGTTTTGTTTGTAATCATGTGGTTTCGTTATCACTGAATCATGTAAAGCACCTTGAATTGCCTTGTGTTGAAAGTGTGCTATACAAATAAAATTGCCTCGCCTTGCCTTGCCTCCTCACCTGGTTTCCCGGTAGCAGCTCCCGCACCACGTCCCACGCTGCTCAAATATTATAAACTTTTAGGAGCCGCAGACAGATGGACAGCTGCTCAGAAATGTAGTTGGTGTGTCGGCAGGCGAAGCTTGGACCTTCACGACACAAACTGGGCGTGTTTATGAGAGGGTGCTCGCTGCTGTTTATGGATTCCTCCACCATAGCTAGATTGTATCTGTAGCTCACCAAACCCCCAGTGCAGCGGTCCCAGCTTTACCGGAGGCCAGGCTGAACACGTAATTCACTCTGTCCTCCGTCAGATCGGTGACCATAATCCACAATCCACTGGCAACTGCATCTAGCCCCAGCTCCACTGAAGCCCGGGCCGAACACGCTGTCCTCCGTCAGCTCAGTACATAATCCACCGGCAGCTGCACTCTAACTCCAGCTCCGCTGAAGCCCGGGGCGAACACACAGTACTCCATCAGCTCGGTCCATAATCCACCAGCAGCTGCACTCTGGGTTCGCGCGTGAAAATACCATATTTGAAGCGCGTCCCATTTGCTTTGTACACGCTTCGAGGTGCGAATGTGCACGCGAACAGCTAGGCGCGTGTCGCGCTTTTTAGTCGCTCCTATCGCGTTAGGTGTGGACATAGGGTCAAAAATAATGACAAAAGTTTGGTAGGTCTAGACCTCCTTTATCTTTAGACTTCTGCAGTGTTTTTAAGATGATATGTGGGGGTTTATCTTTCCAAAGAAAATTTTAAACAGAAGAGTCCAGTGATCTAAACCAATCAGGTGATGGTTTGCTTGGGATCATTGAGAGTAAATAATTGATTCTAGGCAAAACCAGCTACTCTTCCAATAAGTGATATGGAAAGGGATTTCCTTCTAGCCAGATCATCTTGCACTTTTTTAAAAAGTGGGACGTAGTTTAGCTTTGATAAGTCTGCCAGTCTTGGTGAGATGGATACCTAAATATGAAATATTTCCTGACCAGAATTCCACAGCAAAGGGACCCTGGAAAGAACAGTTGATTGGAAGGACTGTAGATTTTAACCAATTTATGGAATAGTCTGAAACTCTTGAATACGATTTTATCAACTCGATTACCTGTGAGAGAGAAATTTGTGAATGCTGTAGAAAAAGTAGTACATAATTTGCATACAGACAAATTTTATGTTCTATTTTGTTGCATTGTATAACTTTAATATTATTAGTTTGCCTGACTGCTGCTGCTAATGGTTCAATAAAGATAGCAAAGAGGGAGGGAGAAAGAGGACATCCCTGCTTGGTACATCTCTGAAGAAAAAACCTTGATGATGTTTGATTATTAGTCCTAATACATGCTGTTGGGGAGCTAAATAATATTTTTAACCGCTTTATAAAATAATTACTGAACCCGAATTTATGTAAGTTTGCAAATAAAAATTTACAGTTAACTCTATCAAATGCTTTTTCTGCATCTAAAGATAATATATTGGTTAGGATGTTTTTACAGAAGGAATAATCTATTAAATCTATTAATCTACTTGAATTTGTGAACGAGAGCCGCCCTTTTATAAAACCTGTTTGATCAGGATGGATTATAAGAGGTGTCATTTTCTCTATTTTTCTTGCAAGAGATTTGCAAATTATTTTAAGATCAACATTGATGAGAGAAATGGGACTATAACTGGTAGGAGACATAGGGTCTTTTTTCCCTGGTTTTAATAGAAGATTGACGTAGGAAGAGTTCATGTTTGGCTGTAGTTAACCATTTTACTTTGTTTCCTGGGGGAGACTGTGCCTCAGTTGTAGAGTATTTGGATTGCATCGTGTCCCCCCAGTTATTTCCTCCCCATCCCCATTTGCCTCTGTCCACCTGCTCCTTCATTCTACCATTCACAAGGCCTTGGGACGTGGGCATGTCACTGGGGTGCGGGATGGAGTTTCCTTCTTCGCTACCCGGTTGCAGCCTGGGTTCCAATTTTATTGAGCAACTTAGATGCTTACACTTGCAACATTTACATGACACACGCACATGTAGGGACCTGGCGGTGGGTGCGCATCGGCAGAGGAGGCGGGGCCCCTTATAAGGGGCCTCGCCTGTGGTGCCGGTACCCACTGTTTAAATGCATCTAGACACTGAGGGCCCGGGGAGGGAGATGGGGGTACCTGGCAGTATTCCCATGTCCCGCCCCTCTGTTTTAAGTGCACATTAGAACAACACGCAACAACACCACAATTGAGAAGGGGGAGAAAGGCTGGGGGTCTTTCCACACCCCTGTTCGTTGGACCATCAGGGGTTGGAGTCCGGGTGGATTATCAGGCCGTCTCGTCGGGGACCTGGGCTGGTGGGCTACTGTTGCCGGGGTGGGGGCCTTGGCGGTCTGCTTGTCCCTGGTTTGGTCGGCAAGGGGTCTGTCTCCTGCGTGCAGGGGCAGGGTGATCTATCGGGGCGTCTATCCCTGGGCCTGGGAGTATAGAGTATGTATGGGGTGTATGAATGAGTGTACAGTGTCCTTTTTTTGTGTGTCCTGTATATGTAAGAATGTGTGCGCATGAGAGGGAGGGTACGTATGAGTGTCTCTGTCTGTATATGTCTACTTGTCAGGTCGGGTGTTTGGCTGCCCTCTGGCCTGGTGCATCTTCTACCCCTCCGTCACTCCCCGTTGGTGATGGATGCTCCTGCCCGCTGGTCGATGATGGCTCTCGATGCCTGGGGCCGGGGGTCCCGGTTGCGGCCCGGCTCGGTCCTGGTGCAGCCCTGGCTGGTCCTGGGTGGGCCGGTGTGTCAGGCGGCTGCTGTTTCGGGCCGACATCCTCCTTGGATTGACTGGGGCACCTCTTATGGGGGTGCCGGGGTTGTAAAGTAGGTTGGTACCGTCCGGTGGATCGGTGGGGACCGTGCCCGGCGCCCAAGCTCCTGCCAGTTCCATGAGTTTTACTGCCTGGTCGGTTCATCTGGGGGGACTGTTCGGCATTGGCTGGGCCCCAGATCTTGGCGCTCTGCATGGGGCGGGATCTGGACCCGGGAGCTGGTAGATCTGGATGTCCAGGTGCTGGCTGGCCGCTGTGGCTTTTACTGTGGCTCCCTGGTGTGTGGGTGTGTGGGGGGGGCCGGTTTGTTGGCAGTGGGTAGTGGTCCGGGTTGGCGGTGGCGTGTATTGTCCGTCGGTCGGCTGCGGGCGCCTCCTGCCCGGCGACGGCGGCGGGGACCCCTCTCGGCGGGTCACTGGTCGGGGCCCTGCGGTGGGGCGGGGTGCCTCTGATCCCGTGGCCTCCGAGTCCTGTTCCGGGCCCGTCCTGGCGGTGGTCCGTGCGATCTCTCGGGGCCCCAGCATTGCGGCTGCTTGGTGTTCCCCTGGGGCTTCCATCTGTTCCTCTCTTGGTGGGTGATCGGCCCTGCGCTGGTCCGCCTGCGGCTCCTGCCCTCTGTGGGACTCTGGATGCATGCGTCTCCTGCCTCCTTCATGTCTGTGACGATTTCTGTTGGACGGTTTGACGGTTCCTTGCACATAGTTATATCGCTATAACTTTATGCTATAAATCACTTGCATGGGGAAACCTTATTCAGACCAGCATGCTCGCACACACACATAGGTGTGGGGACATTGGTGTGGACGGACATATCTTGAGCTGAGGTTATCGTCATTAGTTAGCTTTTACCAGGAGCTTACCAGAAACATTAGTATTGTGTTCATTAATCCATGCTTGTGTGTAGTAAAAAAAAAAAAAGTAGTTGGATTGCAATTGGAGGGTCGTAGGTTTGATTCCAGCTTCCTCCAGTCACATGTCGATGTGCCCATGGGCAAGGCACTAAAAAAAAAATCTACATCGTCCTACCAAGCCATGTTGGCTATCTGTGTATGAATGCTAGGGTGAATGTGGCTTCAATGTAAAGCGCTTTGAGTGCTCAGTATAACTCTATATACTGTAAGTTCAGTCCATCTACCATTTTGTAAAATGTTGGTTCCAGAATTCTTTATAGAACTCTACTGGAAATCCATCTGGGCCTGGAGCATTATTATTAGGCATGGATTGGAGGGCCTCCCATAGTTCAGCCACTGTTAGCGGTGAATCCAGGGCCTTTGCTTGACTGAAAGTTTAGGAAGAGTTATTTTATCCAGAAATTGTTAAATAGTATTATTTGATGGGTTTTTCTCCGGTGTATATGAAGTTCTTTCAGGATCATATTCTATATTCCCAATTTGGTCTTTCATTGCAGATATAGTCGTTTTTTCTTTATTTATTTTTAACTGATTAGCTAAGAACCTACATGATTTATTACTATTTTCAAAGTTTTCTATTTGAAGTCTTTGGATTAAGAACTGCATCCGTTTATTAATAATTTCATTTAATTGTAATTTTGCTTTACGTATTTTGCTAAAACTCTCTTTATCCAGGGAAGCTTCTAATGATTTGATAGTTACTTCTAATTCTTGAATATTTTTATTTTCTGGTCTCCTTAAAATAATTTCCTTCTTATCAAATGATGAGAAGGAAATTATTTTGCCTCTAACCACAGCTTTCCCTGCCTTCCAGAGTGGATGGCGAAATACCTGGGAGGTAATTAAATTTCAAGTATGAAGCCCATTCTTTTTCAATATATTTAATAAATTCTCTATCCTTAAGTAATGATGTATTAAATCTCCAAATTTTGTATTGAAGGGTTGCTTTTCTATTTGCTAGATTTAAAGAAACAGGAGTGTGATCGCTGATAACTATAGGATGTATCTCAGTGTCTGAAATGTCATTCAACAGTAAGCTGCTGACTAAGAAATAGTCCAATCTAGAATAATAATCGTGGACATTTGAGAAGAAAAGAGTATTTTCTGTTGGGATGAATCGATCGCCATGCATCGCAAAGTCCATAATAGCTCATGTACTGTTTAACTATATCTGTGGATTGCCAGGGTACGTGGAGTTCCTGTTGTACTGAGCCTGTCTATTTCTTCATTTAATCAAACATTGAAGTCGCCCCCGAGAACAAGTGAGCAATCCATGTGCTTAGCCATAACCGAGAAAAAGGTGTGATCGAAAAATTTATTATTATGATTAATCTTTTAGTATTATTAACACTGAGAGCAGAGGAGCCAGACAACAGGTGTTGAGTTCGAGGTTAGAGAAGACATCACTGCCTGAGAAAATATTGATTCTTCTTACAAACTTAGTTTTGAGAGTTTCTCTTATTGTGTTACATATAACCCAAGCTATTGCCATTGTTTTGTATATGTCAAAAGTCACTTATTCACAGCTAAAGAGCCAGATGTCTTCATCCGGAGATATCCCCACCCTGAGATTAATAGTTTTGTCTTCAAAGTTATAGAGGCAAGGTTGCTGAACTTTATAAATACTTATTTTCATATGAGCTTGTTAGATAGTTGGATGTACAGACGTGGACAAAATTGTTGGTACCCTTCATTAAATCAAAGAAAAACTCATAATGGTCACAGAAATAACTTTAATCTGACAAAAGTAATAATAAATAAAAATTATATAAATGTTGACCAATGAAAGTCAGACATTGCTTTTCATCCATGCTTCAACAGAATTATTAAAAAAATAAATGCATGAAACAGGCCTGGACAAAAATGATGGTACCCCTAGAAAAGAATGAAAATAATGTGACCAAAGGGACATGTTAATCCAAGGTATGTCCACTAATCAGCATCCTAGGTGTCTACAATCCTGTAATCACTCAGTGGGCCTATATATAGGACTCCAGGTAGTCACTGTGTTGTTTGGTGACGTGGTGTGTACCACACTCAATATAAACCAGAGGAAGCAAAGGAAAGAGTTGTCTCAGGAGATGAGAAAGAAAATCATAGACAAGCATGTTAACTGTAAAGGCTATAAGACAATCTCCAAGCAGCTAGATGTTTCTGTGACTAAAATTGACTGAACTTATATAGCGCTTTTCTAGTCTTACTGACCACTCAAAGCGCTTTACATTGAAGCCACATTCACCCATTCACACTCGCATTCATACACCGACACCCAACATGGCTCGGTAGGACAATGTAGAATTTGGGGGTTAAGTGTCTTGCCCAGGGGCACATCGACATGTGACTGGAGGAAGCTGGAATCGAACCTACGACCCTCCGAAATAGCTTAATTTTGAGCCACAGTTGCATGTACAGCTGCACATGTTATTCAGTAATGTACGCACCATGGGACTGTAGCCAACCTCCCTGGATGTGGCTGCAGGAGGAAAATTGATGACAGATCAAAGAGACGGATAATCCAAATGGTAACAAAAGAGCCTAGAAAGACTTCAAAATAGATCCAAGCTGAACTTTATGCTCAAGGAACATCAGTGTCAGATCGGAACATCCTTCGCTGTTTGAGCCAGAGGACAAATCATTAAAAAAAACAGACTGGAGTATGCCAAACTACATGCTGACGAGCCACAAAGCTTCTGGGAGAATGTCCTGTGGACAGATGAGACAAAAATTTAACTTTTTGCCAAGGCACATCAGCTCTATGTTCACAGACGGAAAATAAGCATATCTAGAAAAGAACACGGTCCCTACTGTGAAACATGGGGGAGGCTCGGTTATGTTCTGGGGCTGATTTGCTGCATCTGACACAGGGTGTCTTGAATCTGTGCAGGGTAGAATGAAATCTCAAGACTATCAGGGGATTCTAGAGAGAAATGTGCTGGCCAGTGTCAGAAAGCATGGTCTCAGTCGCAGGTCACGGGTCTTACAACAGGAAAATGACCCAAAACATACAGCTAAAAACTCCCAAGAAGGGCTAAGAGGAAAACACTCGCCTTTGAAGTAAAAACAATCTTAAATGAGTACCAGGCTTTTACAACAGTCAAAAATACCAAGTTGTGTTTAGGAAATTACCCAGTTGTGTAGAAACAGGAAGAAAGATAGTTTAGGACCCCCATAAAAGCGGGTGTCTGTAAATCATTTTGGGGGAAAAAGAGACTTAGGGAAGTAGTTGATAAGGGGCACACAATGAATGTTTATGTACTGGGCGTGACCATGTCATGTGATTCTTTTTGTCTTTGTGTTCAATAAAAAGAGAAGAGGTCTGTGAGTCAGCGCGCACACTTGGTGAGCCGTCCTGCAGGTAAGTCTCATGACAAAAAGATCTGTGTTGTTGTATTTTCTGCTTTGTTTTCTGGAACAGGAAATCACTCTGTCGACCCTGCGGAGGAAAGCTGGATCCTCAACCGTGAATAGAGCTAATTGACAGTTTTAGAGTTAATCCACAATAGAGGAACACTTTAATATAGAATTTAAAATCCAGCACCTTCTATGAGCCCTGATTTCAATCCTATTGAGCATCTTTGGAAGGAGCTGAAACGTGCTGTCTGGAAAAGTCGCCCTTCAAACCGGAAAAAACTAGAACAGTTTGCTCATGAGGAGTGGGCCAAAATACCTGCTGAGAGGTCCAGAAGTCTCATTGAAAGTTACAGGAATCATTTGATTGCAGTGATTGCCTCAAAAGGTTGTGCAACCAAATATTAAGTTGTGGGTACCATCATTTTTGTCCAGGCCTGTTTCATGCATTTATTTTTAAAATAATTCCGTTGAAGCATGGATGAAAAGCAATGTCTGACTTTCATTGGTCAACATTTATATAATTTTTATTTATTATTACTTTTGTCAGATTAAAGTTATTTCTGTGACCATTATGAGTTTTTCTTTTATTTAATGAAGTGTACCAACAATTTTGTCCACGTCTATATATATATATATATATATATATATATATATATATATATATATATATATATATATATATATGTCTGTTTCACTCCTTGTTTCCTTCTGACACTAATTACCTCCACCTATCTCCTTTAGTCTCATTAGTCTTTCCATTGTTATCCTCCCCTTTATATTCCCCAGTGTGTCTTTCACCCTTTGCCAGTTCCTTGTTTAACCTTCCTCTCTCGATCTCCTTGTTGTCCCTCTCCCGTGTATGGGAGAGGGACAACAGTCAGTCTAAACTGATCTCTGTGTTTGAGTCCGTTATTATCCTGACACTAGCATCAGTGAGACCATTTGAGAGGAAATTTTCAAGCATGACAGTGATCCCAAACACACCGTTTTGGGAGTGGCCTAGCTGGCCTCCAGACCTCAATCCAAAAGAGGAATCTGTGAAGGAAATTGAAAGTCTGTAATGCCCAGCAACTGCCCCAAAACATTACACTGTTCAAGAGAGGATTTTCTTGGAAGAATGGATCAAAATACCGGTAAAACTGTGTGAAAACTTTTGGAGACTTACAGAAAACATTTTACTTCTGTCATTGCTAACAAAGGGTATTTTAAAAAGTATTCAAATGAAATGTTGTTTTTGACCGAATAAATACTATCCATCCATCCATTTTCTGTACCGCTTTAGAGCTGGGTATCAATTCAAATGTGAAGAATTGATTCGATTCCAATTCTCAAGAGTCAGAATTTATTCCATTTGATTGAGTCTCATCCAGTTCGATATTGATATGTTTCCGTGCAATTAAAACAGATTTTGGAGCTGTTATCTTACAGTTTTTCTCAATTGTTTTCACACAAATTCCGATACTTGAGACACAATGACCACAACATGTAACTCATTCACCAACCCCCTGAACTAAGTCTGCTAAACTACAACACAGTTCCTGCTTTACACTCAAATTGCAGTTCTAAAACACACTTTTTTCAAAACACTACACACAATTCTCGGCTTTTGGCACAATTTTCATGCAGAAAATATCTTGTCTGCACAAGGAACACACTGCGATTCAAATATGCACACTGACTCATTACAAGGGCAAACACCCGTCACACAGTTTTACAATCTAGAATCAGAGCTTTAGCATAAAAGGGCAACAGTTGAGCTCTTCTGTTTGGGGGCAATGGATGCCAACATTAGTACAGAGGCAGAGCCAGAGGAGTGAGAGTAAGAGGAGGAGGACAGGGAGGACGAGGACGGGGAAGGCCAAGGACTGTAATCTCTGATCCGAGCCACTTTGGTTGATCATGTGGTAAACCATGGTGTAACAATGGCTGGGCAAAGAGTACAGCCAAATTTGAGCAGGTACACTGTAGCATCCATCATCCGGACTTTCCGAAATGAGAATAGGTAAGGAATCTACTCCCACTAGAAAATTGCAGTACTGCATATCAATACAATACTCAATGAATACAGTAGTACAGTATTGCTTGTAGACTGTTCTGCAGGACTGTAAAAATACTGTAAAGTATGTTTCAAGTATTTAGGAAATGTATACCTACTTTGCATTTACAGTATTTTACTATTTGTTTGGCAGAACTGAAAGATTACCAACACAATGTGGTCGGAACGGTTTTATGTCTCCTGAACAGGAAACTGAAATCATGAACATGGTCCTAGAAAACAATGCCATAACATTACGGCAAATACAAAGAAATATTAGAATAATAGAAAAATAATAGAAAACAATGACATGTTTCAAAATATTGATAGTGTAAGCTTATCAACACTGGACCGTGTCTTGCGCAGAAATCATCTTAGGATGAAGCAGGTCTACAAGGTGCCATTTGAACACAATTCAGAAAGAGTCAAAGAATTGCGATATAACTATGTGCAAGTGAGTCCCACAATCGATGCATACTCTCAACACTGTATACACTAAATTATACATATTTTACTGTAATAATGTAATCATAATGATTGTGCTTCAGAATAGTGACCAATCCATGTCCATTTCTGATATTGTCATGTGTGTTTCAGAGAGTCCTTGAGCTAGAAGTGGCTGCAGTGGAGCAACAGTTCATCTTCATTGATGAGGCTGGGTTCAACCTCACAAAAAGACGAAAGAGGGGAAGGAATATCATCGGCCAGCGTGCCATTGTTGAAGTCCCTGGCCAGCACGGAGGGAACATCACAAAGAAGTGTTTTCCATTCATCATAGTGTTTTACATTGAGCACATCAGTGTTCAGCTGGTTCTTATAAATGTCTATTCATATGATGGTTTGTGTTGTGTCATTTGACAACAAAATCCCATTTTGAGAAGAAATAACATTGTTTTGAATGTAATGTTTCATTTTGCAGGATAATTGAGGGGTTTTGCCCATTGTGTGTGTTTTTTTGGATTTGTGTGTAGAGTTCTGAGAATATGAGGCGTGCTTTCAGAAAATGTGTGTAAACAATTGAGAAAAACTGTAATTATATACCTGAAATTCAATGACTTGACACCTGGTGAGTAACTATTCACCATGGGAAACTGTATTAACCCTTTCAGACACAAAACTTAAAATGGCCGTTTGGACTTTTTCTTCCTATTTCAGCTGTGAAAAAAGGAAAACTATTCTAAAAAATAAAATCGATTCTTGAATTAGCAAATCGATTCAGAATCGATTTTTAGATTATTTCAACACAGCACTATAGCACATCATCCAAGGGAGGGTAGAGACCATAATCCATAGGTAATGGATTATTTAACACTATAATTTGCAAATTAATTCTTTAAAAATCAGACTATATGGTATTCTGTATTTTTTCTAATTTTGTCTCTCATAGTTGAATTATACCTATGAAGAAAATGACAGGCCTCTCTCATCTTTTAAGTGGGAGAACTTGCTCAGTGGTGCTTTATTAAATATTTATTTGCCCCTCTGTATTTCAAGCTAAGGTGTTTACATGCATCTTAAAAGTCCAAGTTCAATCACACTAAGGCACTGCTTCTCAAATGGTGGGGCCCGGAGGGGTTGTCAGGGGGGCGTCAGATCACCCCCACGCACCTCCTGGGAGCCGAGTCTTTTAGTCATACTTTAACTGTGATTAAGCCTCCAGTCACTAGCAGCAGTGCTAAGACCTATCAAGAAGCTGTCTGTTCAGCCCAGCAGAAGAAGTCTACACAGACAGCTCTGATAGACAAAGATGTTCTCTAATCCACGCTGCGGGAAAGGGAAATGGAATCGCGGAACTTAACAACTAACAAGGGACTACACAAACACCGTTCATCTAGTGATCTGGCGGCTCCTGCTGCCTTTTTGTTGTTACCAGGAGGTCGGCCCACCTCTCCGTGCAGACAGACTAAACCTGCCCGCCATAGCGAGAAAACTCACAGAAACTAAGACGCACCCATCCCCGAAAAAAACCCCAAAACAAACAAGTTGACGCTTAGCGTAAGGGACAGACATATTTATGAATTGGGGAAGATCCTTCTATAAATTCTGTAAGCCCACGTTGACAACCAGTGATAGCAAAGTTTGCATTAGAAACAAGAAGAAACAAGAGCTCTGTCAGGGGGAAAAAACGCAAATGAAGCGCTGAAGAAAGACTGTTAAACATAAAAGCACTGACATACATTGATTTCACTGGAGTCTGGGAAGGACTAGGAAATAACAATGAGAGTTGATCAGGTAAAGAGAGATCTTATGTAATAGGGCCTATGAAAAATATGAGATTATTAGTTTTGCACATAGGATGTTTTAGTTCTTTAAAAATGACAGGAAAATACTTGAACCACAGCATTGTTAGATTTGTGAAAACAGTTGTGAATAACAGTAAATGTGGTATTATTTTATTGATTTGGTCTATTGTTTTCAGTCACCACAATTACTCACTTTTTGGTTTAATAAATATGACTAGAATAGAAAAAGCTGAATTCTGAAAAATCTAAATGGAAAAAGTGGAACTTGTGAAGTAAAGCATTTCAAACATAATAAATGGATTTCATAGGGTTGCAGAGCTGAAAAGAAAAACAGTGAAAGTGAGGAAGCTATGTATGTATGTTTGTAGCTTGAAAAGTAATAATGTGATGAAGCTGACAGGTCATCAATGAACACAGTTTAAAAAAGCTATAATATTCAATATTAGTTTAAAAATGCACATCCCAGTGAATCATTTGAACTGTTTCTGTTCTGAGCATCACACAGACCGAGCAGTCTGGATTAAATGTTACCAACTGAGTTAACAAACTGAACTCTGAAAAAAAATCAAATGAGCTGCAACCGTTTCTAGTAGTTGCATCTTATGTAATGAATCTGTTTTCATAATCATATAGTATATGCAGAGTCTTTGTGCCGGTTTGTATCAATAAATAATTAAGTATTTTTACATATCAATCTGGTTGGGTTGGGGGGATGGGGGGGCGTGAAAAAACATCTGTTCTCTAGGGGGGGCATGGCATAAAATAATTGAGAAACACTGCACTAAGGCAATGATTTGACATTCTCTTGTTGGATGTAAACACACCGACTGAAAATGACATGATTACTGTGTTGCTCACTTTTGTTGCTAGGGGATCAGTGAGGTGCTGGATACCACATCAGACCCACCAAGGGAATTTTCTTTTAATGAAGTCAGAGGTAGAAATAAAAAAAACTCAAAATGCATCATCACAGTTGCCAGACCAGGGTAACTGCACAGATATTGAGGGTACACTGTCATGTACTTTCGATGAATTGAAAGAGAATATTACAGTACATTTTTGACACATATTTATGGAATTGGGTTTACTGACAGATCACCTATTATTTTTAATGTACTTTTCTTATAACTTGTTTAATGGTCAGAAATCATGTACACTTTGCTTTGCAATAGATTTGCCTAAAAATGGAATTTGATTTTGGTCATTTTGATGTTAACAATACCGATATTTCTAATGTAAACCCTTGCTTAAAAATTGCCTCCTATCTACCAACAGAAACTCCAGCCATAGTATGTGTATTTTTTCATGTTTTTCTTGGTTCTATATCTTCTGTAACTGTTTGTGGAAACCTGCTCGTAATAATTTCCATCCTTTACTTTAGACAGCTTCATACTCCTACTAATGCTCTAATCCTTTCTTTGGCTGTGGCTGACCTGCTCGTTGGGGCTCTGGTCTTCCCACTCACAATGGAGTTCTCTATAAGCTCATGCATGTATCATGAGGACATATTTTGCAAACTGAGAAGCAGCTCCGATATAACTCTCAGCACGTGTTCTATTCTCAACCTGTGTTGCATTTCAATTGACAGATATTATGCAGTGTGCCAGCCAATGGCATACAGAACTAAAATAAGTGGTAATCTTATTGTGGTGATGATCTTATTGAGCTGGGGTGTGCCGGCTGTGGTTGCAATCATTCTGGTAGGATTTAACAGAGCCAAATGTGGACAAAATTGTTTTTCTACTGTTGTGCTTGGAAAGATTGTAATTGTTCTGATTACATTTTACTTACCACTGCTGGTAATGATATGCATCTACCTAAAGATATTTTTTGTAGCACAGAGACAAGTGCACAGTATCCAGAGTATGAAAAATTCCAACGCATCTGTCAGTAAAATGGAGAGAAAGGCCACTAGAACATTAGCAATTGTAATGGGAGTTTTCCTGCTGTGTTGGCTGCCTTCCTTTCTCTGTACAACAGTGATTACTTTTAGTAATGCTACAATGCCTGGCCCACTGCTAGAAATACTGAATTGGCTTGCACTGTCTAATTCAACATTCAATCCATTTATTTATGCTTTATTTTATAGATGGTTCAGAACAGCCTTCAAAATGATTATTTCAGGAAAAATAATTTTGGGAGACTTCTCTAACTTTAAACTGTTTTGATTTTGGCATCTTTGTTGTGTGAACTCACAATTTATTATTTCAAAAGCTTTCTAAGTGTTTTTATTGTATAGTTTCTTCTCACATCCCCGGCCAAGCCGTGGTTCCTACTCAGATTGTCGGACAGGCTCCTCCACTAGCCTCAGTCCCAAATCAACCTGTAAAAATGTTGCTTGCATCATAAAAAAAGAAACTATTATTGTGATTTTTCAAAGTGAAATCTTGATATAAGTGAATATGGAAAATCTATTGATTATGTAAAACTAATTACTAAATTAAACTTTTTTCTAATGTTCGATATGTAAAGTACGTTGAATCAGGGAGGAAATAATTTTTCTGATGAATTGAATGAACTGTTAACAGCTGTCAATACCATGTTCCTATCAGATGCAGAATGCTAACAGGCCTTTTTCCACATTAATCTGATTGCACCACAAATCAAGCTTCTCTACACAGTATCACTGTCTGTCCTACTCTTCCTCAACACTGTTGGACCTCTTTTGACCACGTTCACTTTGGTCCCTCATGTAAGGTCCTTAGCAATGAAAGGACACAGGACTGCCACTGCAAGGTGCGGAGCAGAGAGGATGAGGAGGGACACCTGGCAGAAGTGTGATTATCTAATAAAATCTGATAAATTTCTGTCAGAAAAAAATCACTGATTTAATATTCAATTTGTTCATAGTAGTTAAGTATTGTTTGCTGTTGTTCACAGAAGTGAACAACAGCAAATTACATAATTCTTTGCAACATTTTCAATCAATCAAACTTTATTTATAAAGTGCTTTTTATACAAAAATTGTAACTCAAATATACATAAATAACATGATTCCACATAAACCACATCCCCATCCTTCCCCTACAAGAATAAAAACATGATCACAGTTATAAACTGTGCATCAATAATGCATTTTTTTTAGTTTGTCTTTTTTATATTGAGTAAGGTTCTTTTAATTTGGTTATTGCAGATTTTGGAAAAAAAAATTACATTAAAGGCCTTAAGATATTTTGATTAGAAACCATTGTTGTGGAATTAAGGTAAAATTAAGCTATTTCGGAGGGTCGTAGGTTCGATTCCAGCTTCCTCCAGTCACATGTCGATGTGCCCCTGGGCAAGGCACTTAACCCCCAAATTCTACATCGTCCTACCGAGCCATGTTGGCTATCGGTGTATGAATGCGAGTGTGAATGGGTGAATGTGGCTTCAATGTAAAGCGCTTTGAGTGGTCTAGAAGACTAGAAAAGCGCTATATAAGTTCAGTCCATTTACCATATTGATATTCAAAGGACTGCTTATGGTAGTCAGTAAGATAAATAATTTATACAAAATTATTAATATTTTGGGGCACCACCTGGACTATCAGGAACTATTTTAATAGACAAATATCTATATCAATCTCATAATCTGAAGGAGTGAATTCTTTACCGTCTATTGATCATGAATCCATGCCATATGTGTGTGAAACAAGAATGACAACAGTTACTTTCCAAAATACAAGCGTTTATTTACAAAAGAAGGAAAATAAGCATTTATTCACTCAAACTAAATAACTAACACACTACTGATCAAACTAAATGAATAATTCAATTTAATTCACTTTTATTTATATAGTGCCAATTCACAACAAATGTCATCTCAAGGCACTTTACAACAAAAGTCGTTTAATACAATTACACAAACATTCCAATTAGTTAAAAGTTTTCTTTGTAAGGAATCCCAGTAGATTGCGATGAGTCATCTGTGATGGAAAATTTGTATTAATATGACAACTCTTGTTATTATCGGGTGTTCAGTTATGGCAGATCCTGTAAATGTCTTTCTCAGCATCATACAAAGTGTCCCTTATTGTTATCTATATTCTGATTGTCCAGTGAAACTATCTCCTAAATGTTTACTGCTGACTACTGAAGTTACACTTTGTTTTCTGTTTGATTATGTATGAAACCATCTGTATGATGCAATGATCGGTCATAAGCTGATTCAATAGGGTGTGGCTGACTACTATATACACCCATGCATCTGTGCTGAAGCTTCGGGGTTCTCAGTAGGAGGCCCCCGGTGCACGTAAAATAAACTATGTAAGAATATAGCTGACACTTTGTTTTATTCTCTCACCCGAGGCCTCTCTGACACCCAGATTTCTATCACACATCGACGTGAGGTTATACCTATAAATAAAAGAAACAAATGGATACAAATTCAATAAAAATAGAATATGTGAATTCTGATTTATGCTTTGGTGGAATTTGGATGCAAAGAATACCCAGGGCTTGATTTGCAGATGCTGGGATGAAAGTTAAATTAGTTTACCAATTGTAATTATTTTGAACTAATTTAGCACAATGGATTTATGTGTAAACCAACAAAACAATGTAAGTAAGATTAACCATTCTTTGAATAAAGAAATGTTTGGTTAAATATTATTTGGATAAGAATAAGAATAATAACCTTTGGAATTTACTTTATTCAAGGATTGATCACTGCAGTAAACAACCTAATTTCAGTATTTTGATAAAGAAAAATAAGGTGAGTTCAAACACGGCTAATAAGATTAGTCTCTGTTCTAAAAAAAATCTATTTTTAAACCGAGTTCTGTTTGAAACGTTAATAGCGATCTTTGTTTATGAAATGTAGGCCTAAACCAACACGTGGGCTTGTTTAGCTTTAGGTCTCTGTAATGTATATGTGGAGTTGGAAGCGGCTCAAATATATTTCTTAAAAATTAAACAAAGAAATGAAAACTCCTGTTTGACTGAGTAGCTCAAATTGCAGGATTTAAAACAACTATTTGACAGGAAAGTCTTTTAAAAACACTGATTTAAGATTTAGGCAGAGTGTTCTGTATTACCCAAAAGGCAGATGAAAATGTATACAACTTAACAACAGTAAACCACACACCTTTAAAATTAGTGATCCTAATTTGCCTCTGCCCAAACAGACCTTATGAACGTTGAAAGTCCTCTGAGTTGCTGCACGTTGATGAGGAAAGAGGGGGATGAGGTGATGTTAGCCTAGGAGCTAACAATGGCTGCAGTAGCTGGTTATAGTGATCCTCGATGCTGTCAGCTTGTCCTCCAATGTGGCTAACCAGCGATCAACACCAGCTTCTTTCACTGATAGTACCTTTTGCAGTTTCCAGCATGGCAATTCTTATCACCTCTGTGACATCGATTGAATGTGGCCTTGCCTGGTTCAGACTCACTGCGCATGTAGCACTCAGCGACCAACATTCTGAAATTCAGAGGGAGTTTCGTCGGCTTTTGAGGTTCACACAGTGTTTTGTTTAGCAATGTTTAGGATTCACCTAGTGGTCTTTGAGTTCCTTAAAGCGAGTTTCTGACAGAAACTCAAGCCTTCCCATCGTCAGCAATGAAGATAGTTGGAGATTGTCTTTTGTTGCTCACCCGGCCATGGCAGCATGCAGAATAACGAGCAGCCGGAAGCGGGTTGAATTTATAGACTATGACACTCCCACTTCCTTTAGAGTGCAGATCAGAGCTGCCCAATAGCTGAGGGTGTGACCCAACATCATACTTCAAAAAACGTAACTACATAACACCACTCATTTTCATTATCTTACAGATTCAATTATATACCGAAATCATATTTAAAATTATGGCAAGCACCTATCCACTCTTTCCTTTACAGAGATTAGTGTTGATTGTTTAATAAAATATTTTATGTTACATAAGCATTTGTAAAAAACATGTATTTTTACCGTAGTAAACCAACATTTTTATAGTAACATTTTTACTGTAGTAAACCAACATTTTTATAGTAACACTAAAGGTAGTGTGTATGTAAAAGTCTTAGCTATGGTTGAAAATCTAAATCTTCTTCTAAATATTTGAACAAGGCCTAAAAAAAACTACTGATGAGATTACTTAAGCCACTTCTCCACAGGTACTACTCAGAGCAGCTCACCACGACTCAACCCAAGCTATTTTTTTTCTCCACTGGCAGACATTGGGCTAAGTTCTGGAAAGCCGCACAACTTTTCGTACCATATTTGCTCCAAACTCGAACTAAAAAGAGACGTCAGACGGCTGTCTGTCACTGATGGGCTAGAGGGTAGAGTTATCAGTTGCGCAGTATGATAGCAGGGCTTCCCACACTTGTTTGTACTTCTCCACTGTGTTTTTCCTTGCAGCATGTGGCTTTTCCAGGCTGTTTACAACGAGAAAAGCTTACTCTTTGATTAGAGAAGCTTACTATTCGACGTACAACTTCAAAAAACCACAGACTGAGCAAAAAGTTCATGATCCCTACGGGGGTTGCCATTGTTGTGTTATAATGCCTTTGTTCACTTCCTGCTACTTGGTCTTGTTATGTTTGCTTTAAGCTGTTACTTACTCTGGGGCCGCCCACCATATGAAGCACACGCCCACTTGAGATGCTCTGGCATTTTGCAATGGAGAATCAACACAAGCCGAGTCGTGCAGAGTTGCGCAAAGTCATGCGTACTAGAGTAGAGTAGCGCCAGGCTAAAAGTTACTAGAGGACAAATGCCTTAGCTGTTCTAGTGATGCCATATGCATAGAGGGCAGCTGGGATGCCTGGGGATTATTGATTGCTCCATGAAAGCACTGTGTACTGATTTGAACATGCTGAAGTGAATGCTCTTCCCTGCTGTTTCTGCCTCACTATACTTTTATTTCCCTTTTTAATGCCTTATTTAAAGTTTTTTCCTGTAGTGTTTTAAACACACTATTCAATACAAGTCGGATTTCCTCTTTTTTAGGAATTATTACAACGAATGCATATAGAAATAAAATTTTGCCGCCTTGTGGAGAACAAACAAAACAGAACAACTCCTCCATTGGCATGCGAGTCTAGCAGCTCGTTGCCAGCTACATAGAGTATCCCCTCCAACCAGCTGTGGTCCAATGAGTAGACTCCATCAACCCGGTTCATGGTGTTATGTGTGTGTCTTCTTATTTCTATCGCTTTTTTAATCCATCTTTTGTATTTTTGTTGTTCTGTGTTGATGATCCTTTTGTTGTCCCAGTCCATGATATGGTTCTCTCTTGTGCAGTGGTCCGTTACGGCTATTTTTTTTATTGTAGTTTCTGCCTCTTGTTTTGTTGCTCTTGTATGTCTTCGTTTGGTTTCTTTCTCATATTTTTTCCGATGTTCTAATTTTCGTGTGTTGAGTTTACCAATCTGAGATATACAAGAACTTTAAACAAGAGGAAAGAAAAATATGGAAAAGAAGCTAGGAAGGACTTCTGTTTATTAGAAAAACTACATCTAAAGCTGGCGCGTCTGAGAAACCACCACCGCTTCAATCTACGATGTCGGGATGAAGGAATTACACCCAAAAGCTTAAAACTAAAGACTCCCATAAAAACCATGATGGCACAAAATATAATGGACAAAACAAAGAAAGCACTGATCAAGGAACGGATAAGGATCATCATATCAAAACAAAGACAAATAGAACACGAACTGGAAAACAAACAGCGGGACTTAATAAGAAATTACAAACCTGACGAAACAATGGAAACACAAATAAATAAACACATGACAGAAAACAAAGAGAGTTCATCAAGGTAAAACAAAGACATTTAAAGAAATTAAAAAAATTAATTGAACATGTAGTCTGATTTAAGACTCTTAAACAGTCTCCTCCCCATTTATCTAATCTCAAAGATAAATCAAAATACTAAGGAAAATCAACAATAACAATTACTAACCTAAGAAACGGGCAGCATTCAAAAAGAAAGACAATAAAAGTGGTTCAAATAATTTCAATTATTACATGTCACATGGAATAATATCTAACAAAATTATCTAATCTAAGCATCCATCTTAATGACATCTGAAAGTCATAACAGCATCCCATACAAAAATCCCGCTAGGGCGTAAGATAAGCAACCTCCCAACTATGGTCATGTTGTCCTCGTGCACGACAGGCAGGCAAGAGTATGAGACAGCCCCATAGGTGGCACTCCTGTTCGATTCCTCATTAGTCAGGATGCATAAACGTAACTGCAAAACAAAGAAAAGGGGCACAATGTTTGGCAGATTCAATCCAGTACACAACAAAAATATTCTAAATATAAATTGAAACCTAAAATGAGTCAGGAATCCACAGCGTGAACCTCAAAATCAACATCAGTCACTCTTTGCTCAGCACCACAGTGACCCTTTAAGAGGTTATACAAAAGGAGCAAATCAGTAGTTATCAACCATAACAAACAAACCATAATATAAAACAAACAACAGGAAAAAATATTATATTCAATAATGATTCTAATGATTAGACATGTTCACAAATCAAGAAACTAAACCCCTAAAAATCTAAAAATCTGTAATCAAACAAAAACACACAAAGAAAAGGGTTTTGTAAATAAATCTAAAAATCTATCAACCCCCTTTTTAATTCTTAACTAACAACTAAGTATGAAAAACCAAAGAACCAAACAAATATCAAAACTTAACTGAATGAAGGACTAAAAAAAAACCAACAAATATTGTAAATGATTTGAATAAATGAAATGGAATAATAAATGAATAAAACATTTTTTTAAATGACACTAAAAAATGTAAAAAAAATGTTATAGAAAATGATTAAAAGAATAATGAAGAAAAACAATTAAGAAATGGAATAAACAGTCAAATCAAACTCCCCTTTTCTCTGCCATCTCTGGGATGAGACCACTAAACCTCCTTAGAAAAGTACAATACATCAGTCTCAGGGAAAGACAACCTAATTCACAAAGTGATTTAAAGGAAGTCGTCATATACCTGTAAACTAATTAATTATATAACTCGAGGTTATTCAGCAAGTCCATACCTATTTCATCTCCAAACAGTTCTTCTTTTCCATCTCCATCTCGTCGGATCGAGTCTGCATCAGGTCCCAGGGCGCCTGTCTAATCAGTCAAAGATTTGGCCATCATTTGATGTGTAAAAGCTTTTTCAAACACTCTAACTGCCAGACCTCTGACACAAGGAGTGATACAAAGCCCACACACTGCAAAAACTGCTAAGGCAGTAACCAAAGTCCCCAAAATAGAAATAGCTAGACATTTCCATTTACCAAAAAGAGAATCTAACCAACAAGTCAGAGCAGTGTAAACTCCAGCATTTTTAGCTAGGTACTATTTCATCACTCTCAGGCCGTCCAAGGCTCTCGTAATACTAAGTGCAACATTTTTCTCCAAACATAGCACAAACTCCTCCATGCGCTGCAGCCAACATGTCAATAGCCATCCGGTTCTCCCATGCTACGAGGGAGATTGGCATGTAGCTGCTCAGCCACGCCTTGGAGAGCATCGTGTGTGTAGTTGACAAATCTCTGCTGGTTGTAAAACAGATAGTTAATCCAATCCACATTTTTAATGATAGTAGGCCACAAAAAATTGACTCAAATCCTGCTGCAATCTGATATCTAGCTTTAAACTGATCTGCACTCCAATTGCATTGATGTAAACATGCTCATCAAAACTACCTGGAACTGTCACCGTTTTCCTGAACATGTGATGCTGGAAAAATCCTTCCTTTCTGAATGGATCAACTGCAATCGACACATCATAAGCTAACATCACATGAGCACACATACCTATCCAGTTCTGAGTTAGTTTGGACCTCAGCTTGCCGTCACCACACACCCAATAGATGTATGTTCTTGATTCAGAATCCACCTATGCAGGTGAATTCTAGAAGAGCAAGTCCAGTAATCAAGCTTTGTATCATCCCTAAGCTTGTTAGACTTCCAACACTCAAAAAAATAATCCTCTTTGTCATTAAGATGAAATATTTTTGAACACTTTCCTGAAAACTCACCCATGTCAACCTGCTGCCCTGATCTTGTAAAATTAAAACAAGCATAAGATGCATCTGGTGCCACTTCTAAGACGTCAATTAACCCAGGAGCTTCAACAGATTTTTCCAAACTACAATGTTCAGCCCAGTTCTTACCCAAGCCTGCTGTTACAGCTAAAATACAAAGAGAGGCACAAATACTGCACTTTCTACCTTTAAGGGTGAAATTAATTCTGGGAGCTTGTACAGTATCCCACTGATCAGGAAAACTACCTGGGGTCTCACAGTAACTTGAACATTGATCTAACAGCTCCTCGAATGGTATAGGAACATAATACTTGGGAAGTGCTGTACCCATGCAAACAACACAAGGCTTATTAGTAACTGATCTGGCAGAATAATTAGCAAACTGGTACCACAAATTTCCTCGAACCCAGCTCTCTTGTAAGACATTACGTGTGACCGATCTCAGATGAAGTCCAGCCCAGACGGTCTCTCGGTCCTCATGCAGAGTCCAAACGACGCCCCCTAACAAGAAACAAAACACCAACAATATGAATGTCTCAGTCTTTTTTGCTCCAGATCCCCAGAGCTTCGAAGAATGTGTCATCTTCTTCATTTCTTCACTTGTGATGAGTAGATGTATGTTAAAAAGCACAGCTACAAAAGTCAAGTGTTTGTTATAGTGTCTACGTCTCTCAGTTTTTCTGCTTTAGCAGACATAATCGGTCCTGTCACTCTCTTGCAATGACTGGCGTGCACCCAAGTTGCCCTCTCAGCGATTTTCACAGTAGTGTAGGTAACAAGCAACACTTCAAACGGCCCTTGCCATCGTATTTGTTTCCAGTGTCGTCTCCTCTGCTCTTTAATCAGAACCCAGTCTCCAGGGCTGATTGGATGAAGTGGTCCCGCAGCTGCTTTTGGCACCTGCTGGTGCCCCTGTGCAAGAGTCTTAGAGATTTTGACAGTAAGAAATCATAGCATCCTCACAGAGGTCTGTAGAGAGATGCGGCTTTGCACGTGGGTTTAACCCCACTGTAGGAGGTCTACCAAAAAGAACCTCAAAAGGACTCAAGTTGTTTTTGTCTCTTTTGCTCATCCTCATGTAAAACAAAGCCAAAGGCAAAGCTTTGACCCAAGACAGTCCTGTTTCCTCACAACACTTTGCAAGCTTAGGTTTCAAAGTCCCATTTTCTCGTTATACCGCCCCGCCCGACTGCAGGTGATATGCACAATGTGTGGATAATTTCACACCCAAAAACTTCAAAGGCCTTGCCCACAAAATGTATGCCAGTGTCACTGTCAGGAATTCCCCATCTTGCAAAGTTTTCACCACCGCAGCAGTGTCAGCATGTTTTGTGGGGAACACTTCTGTCCATTTGGAAAACATGTCAACAATCACCAAACAATATTTTTTTACCTTCAGCAGGTTGAAGTTCGATGAAGTCCATCACCAGATGTTCAGAAGGTCTCCGTGGAACCGGATGACCAGCAGGTTAAGTGGACACTGCTCGACCTGCATTGTGTGTAGCACAAACCATGCAAGAATGACAATATTTTTCAGCAAAAGATGTGAAACCTTTTGTGAACCAATGTGTAGCAACAAGATCAAACATTCCAGTTTTGGAACAGTGATCTAGCCCATGACTGAGTTTTGCAAAAACTGGGATAAAATGGTTAGACAGACACGGCTTCTTTTCAACAGAAACCCACACACCTTCATCTTTGAAACAGCCTGCCTTTGTCCAAGCTTTTACCTCAGAAGAAGTGGCAAAACTCTGCATAGCTGTTAGATCAGACATGTCAAGTGGCTCCTCTGCCTGCTCAATAGCAGCACAGGTAGTCATCACTGGCTGAACCGCGGCAGCTTTGGCGGCAGCATCCGCTATGGCGTTCCAAAGAGAAACAGTATCTCTGGACGCCGTGTGTGCAGCACATTTCACTACTGTAACTCTGGATGGCAACAAAATCGCATCAAAGAGGTCAGCAACCTGTGATGCATTTAAAATTGGCTTACCATCAGATTTCAAGAACCGTCTGTTTCTCCACAGAGCTCCAAAATGGTGGACCACGCCCACCGAATATCTGCTGTCACTGTATATGGTAACTGCTTTATCTTTAGCCAGCTCACAGGCCTTCGTCAATGCAACCAGTTCTGCTGTCTGCGCATAAAAATTAGGCAGAAGGCTTCCTGCAGACAAGGAACAATGATCAGAACAAACAGAATAACTCACTCTATATTTCCCCCATGAATCTCTAAAAGATGATCCATCAACATACAACACCATGTCTGGATTCTGCAAGGGCGTGTCAGTCAAATCTGGACGGGGTGTACACAGTACCTCTAGTTCTTTATGACAGTCATGCGGGCTCCCGTCACCCTCAGTGGGCAGCAAACTGGCAGCATTAAGAACATTGCACCTCTTAACAGTTATGTTAGGGAAGTCCAGCCAAACAGAAGTGTACCTGAGCCACCTGGTAGCTGACACGTGAGAAGTCATCTGCTCCAACAAAATGATGGCTACATTGTGGGGTACAAACACAGTTAGTGGGTAATACATCACAATGTCTCTCAAAGCCAAAACCTCTTAAGTACCCCGGAAGACCGGATGCAACTGGATAAAGCTTAGCAGAGTAATAAGCCACAGGTTGTTTCAAACCACAATGATTCTGAAGGAGAACAGACGTCATGCAACCGTTCTTTTCATGAACCATCTGGAAAAAAAAAATTCTGCATCTGTCAATCCATGAAATTACGACAATACGACGTCAAACCTAAGAAAGACATCCTCTGTTTCTTAGTTACTGGTCTAGGAATCTGTTGTATAGCAGCAACTCTCTTTGAAGAGAGTGACCTTGACCCTTTGGCTATGGAATAGCCAAGGAAAATAACCTCTGGTTTTGCAAACTGCAGCTTTGAAAGGCTAGCTTTGTGTCCACTTGCATACAAATGCTTCAGCAACTTTACAGTGTCTTCCTCACACTGCTCCTTTGACGGAGAACATACCAGAAGGTCGTCTACGTAACTTATTAAGGTGGAGCCAGGAGACAGCTCCAACCCATCCAAGCTCTTTTTCAAAGCCATTTTAAAAATGGTAGGTGATTCTACATACCCTTGTGGAAGTCTGCTGAAAGAATACAACTTTCCCTCAAACTCAAAAGCAAACCAAAACTGACTCTCTTTGTCTAAAGGTACACTGAAGAAAGCATTACTCAAATCTACAACTGAAAAATGAGTGGCTGAAGGAGGAACCTGAGACAAAATTGTACATGGATTTGGAAAAACAGTTGCCCTAGGCAGTACAACATCATTTACACGCTCAAATCCTGCACAAAATGCCACTCTTCCCCTTTTTCTCTGATCTTTTTCACTGGAAAAATCGGGCTGCGGACAGGGGAATCATTAGATCCGGAGTAGTGGATGGAACGGTCACTCTCAGTTTGCTCCCAATCAGAAGCTAGCTGAGCACGATGAACGAGGTCAGACACCATTTTCCACTCTTCACCCTGAGGTTTAGAGAGAGAATGTATGGGTCACATTTCTGGAATCGGTAGAGTCGTTTTTGTTCAGGTGTGAGGCAGATGGTCACTGCTGATGTATGTGTCGCACAAAATAGAAGTTATGTTCAAAGTGTCTGTGTCTGAGGTGAACCATGCCTGCTTATATTCTATGTCTGGTCCTGCATTGTAGTTCCTCCTCTGGCATAAAAACAGAAGCCAGAAATACCAGGTTCTGAGCCGTCTGGAGGAAAGTTTTGGTCGTGGTACCTGTTAACAGCTTCCACTGGTATTCATGTCTGAGATCATGAGGCGTGTGTTTCACTGCTGTCAGGATTGGTGTCTCCTGGACAGGAACAACTTCAATGCCTTGGGGTGACGAAAAAAGAGAAATGTTAAGCTTGCACATTAAATCTCTGCCTAATAAGTTCACAGGACATTGCTCAGAGATTAAGAATCCATGTTTAAAAGCTGGCCCATCTCCCAATTGACAACGGAGTGGGTAACTGAATCGTTCTTTCACAACCTGACAAGATGCTGAAATTGAGAAGACATGGTTCCCACTGAGTTTGGGAGTTTAGGTGTACCTGAGACCTTGAGAGACAGGACAGGTAAGGCTTTGTACGCATCAGAAGTCAGTTGTGCGTACGTACCTGACAGTGGCATTTGTTGTTGTTCTAAATGTGCAATGGCTTCTGTAATCAAAGTGGGAGGGTTATAACTTTGATCTGAATGGTTAGTGAAGGAAGCAAGTTCTTCATTGCTGGCAATCTCATTTAAACTTGCAGCATTTTCATTGCTGCCATCATGATTTACATCACAAAAAACAATCTCTCCATCATCAACAGGTTGTTCATTACAAACAACATTTTCATCTATAACATCATCACTAAAATCTGATCGATTGTCACTTTCAGAATGTGTTTCATCATCACATTCAGATATTTCATAACTTTCAAAGTGAACATGTGTTTCTGTGTGTGTGTGTTTGTGTGTGCATCAGATCTCTAAATCCAACAGCTGAAGTGGAGGTCCGCCTCTCTGATCACTCAACTTGTTGACGTCCTCCATGTGGGCCACGACTCCGCCTCCTGGGACATTGGTCACGCCAGTGGCCAAGCACCCCACAAGAGAAACAACGGTCATCATCACCTGATTCTCTGTTGTAGTCCCTATTGTAGTTGTTTTTGATAGTGCCTCCTGTCTGGGGAAAAATGGCGCTGACATCGGTTTGAGTTCAGCTGCTGTCGTCTGCCTCCTCTCCGGTATTCTCGAGGACCTGTAGGCTGACGTCGGGGCGGTCCACACCTGTATTTATTTGTGACTGCAGAATACATCGTTAATGCTGCTGGATGAATGTCTGTTTCCCTCTTAGACTGCAACGCGCCTTTTTTTCTGTTCAATTGACTCTCACCATGAATAATATACTTGCGCAGATCAGCATAATTCATCCCACTATCCAAACCAAAATATTAATCCATCACTCCAGCACGAAGGTCTGGCAGTAAAGCACTAAGCACACGGTCACAAAGCATAACCTCGTATGAAGAACCAGCGAAATCGTCTTGTTCCGGCTTCTCAAGTCCACTTAATTGCCCAGAAGCTTCTCCTACCCTGTGAATAAAATCATCTGCATCCTCTCCTTGTCTTTGTTTCACAGAATGCAGTTTAGTCAAGTTCGGCCTTCTCGGAAACTCTTTTTCAATGGCTTTGGAGAGTCAGCGCTTACCTCCGTTTCGTCCCCATCATCGCCACACACAAGGTTTGTACGCAGGCCTCGTGCAGGCAAATTGTTCTTTAGCTTCGCTGCATCCACAGCTTTGAGTTTGCGTTTCAAAATCCAACTGATCTCCGCACCGGTGGGCTTGAACGACCAACAGATTTCATCGAATTCCTTTGCGAAATCTCTTCCATTGCCGGTAATGGTTGGCAGGCCTGCGGTTGCTTCGGCCCAGTCTTTATCGCTCCAGCCTCGGAAAACAAGCGTTGGTCCCTTCTGTCCAGCCACCTCAATCATTGGTAGAGTTTGAACAACATCATTATCATCATTTTCAGTGTCTTTTACCTTGCAAGATTTACTTGCCTGTCGTTGGGGGTGCAGAAAATGGTTGCCGGAGTGGTTTCATCCCCCGCCGTTCTGCGACGCGATGTGTCGGTTTAGCAAGCTCTTCCGACTCTTCCTTCAAAGGTGGAGGGAAAGACTCTTCTGCAGACTCTGTAAACCTGTTTTTTGTTTACTCCGAAACATTCAACAGCTCTTTCAAACAGTCAATGTGGTGTTCAGCTTGCTCCAAAGAAGGCCTAGCTAGAGAGGCTACCTTCCTTGTTCTTTCTGGCATATTATTTGTAGATCTACGTTTTTGTTTAGGATCAGGAAGTGGAGGTCTGCGTCTGTGTCTGTTGTGTGTAATGGCTGAGCGTCTGTATGTGCAGGAAACTTAACAGAACGAATCTTAATCTTTTTGCGTTTGACTTCTAGTGACGCGTTGTCACAAAGTCCAGCAATATCACTAGACATGTCCAAACCACCGCCCAACTACTTAAAGTCGCGTTTTCGCTCACAGCACACCGCTTCATCCTTCCAAACCCTCAGTATGCGTTTATGTCTTTCAAACCGTTTATATGAAGCTCCCCGCAAGTAAGTCTTAGATTGTAATCTCTCCCCCTATGAGATCAATTTTTTCTCTATTTTCTCAATTTCCTCAATCTCAAGACTACCCCCGATAGGGAAATCCCATTTATTAATACAGTAGTGAACAAGTTCTAAACATTCATTGCCGTACTTATCTCTCATCGAACGACAAACAGCGCTGTTGGGAGCCGAAAGACTGGATTTTGCTGATCCCATTCTGTAAACAGTATGAAACCCAGAAAAAAACTCTTGTTAATTAAATCTGTTTAGGGTGAAATAATATTAAAACACAGCACAGCATTTACAATGAACAATTTTTTACACTTTGCCAGATTATTGAAAATACTATTATAAAAGAGGAAATCTCTCTCACCGGGTTTTGGGTCCCTCCAGGCAGCATACAGAGGTCCAAGGAGGAGCAAATCCCCGCTTCTCTGAAGATGGGAGGTCACGGGCTCACGGGATAAGTAAATCCTGGCAAATACAAAACAATGGCAATAGCTTGGGTTAAATCGTAACACAATAAGAGAAACTCTCAAAACTAAGTATATAAGAAGAATCAATTTTCTCAGGTAGTGAGGTTTTCTCTAACCTCGATTCCCATGTGAACTCAACACCTGTTTTCTGGCCCATCTGCTCTTCTGTTCTTCACACCCTCTGCTCTCAGTGTTAATAATACTAACAGATGAATCAAAATAATAAATGTCTCCATCACAAACAAAAAAGGAAGAGAAAAATAAGACAGTATCGCACAGAACACTTGGATTTGCAACCTTTCACAACATAAACTAACACAAAAAGAAGAAAACGTATTATTAAAAGGTCTAAATTATGCCCTAACACCAAGAAAAACACCATACGAAGAATTCATAGTAGAAACTGAACTGGCATGCCAACATATAAAAGATGAAATTGAGAAACAGTGTAGTGGGAATACTAAAAAACAGCAAGATACGACACAGCAATGTCACAAAAGAAGAAAGAGCAGCCCTCACAACACTAGCCAAAAATGAACAAATCATTATCCTACCAGCAGATAAAGGAAGAACCATGGTGATCATGGACAAAGACAAATACAAACAAGAAATGGAACAAATGCTAGAAGCACATACAAAATAATAAAAAAGACCCAACAGAAGAGATCAAAAGAAACATGAAGAAATCGTTGAAAACACCACAAAAAAACGCAAAATAACAGAAGCAACATACAAACAATGGATCCCAACAGCAAACATAATTCCAAGAATATACGGAACCCCAAAAATTCACAAAACAGGCATCCCTTTAAGACCAATAGTGGACAGCATAGGAACACCCACGTATAACATGGCCAAAGAAATAAGCCAAATCATCAGTCCATTGCTAAGTAACACAGATCAACATTGCAAAAACAGTACAGAATTAGCCAACGAACTCAAAAAACCACGAAAGAGGGTAACAACATATTAATTTCACATGACGTCATTTCACTCTTTACAAAAACTTCCATCCATAAAACTATTGACATAGTAAAATACAGACTCAAACAAGACAGAACACTACGAAAAAGAGCAAACTTAGAGATAGAAGATATAATACAACTAATAAAACTGGTGGCAGACTCCACCTACTTCACCTACATCTAGAATCAGAATCAGAATCAGAATCAGAATCAGCTTTAATGGCCAAGTATGACACATACAAGGAATTTGACTCCGGCAACTTTTCTCTCCAGTACAGAACTTAAATAAGTGAAATTAAAAAACGGAAGAGAAAAAAAAAATAAAATAAAATAAATAAAAATAAAGGATAATATATACACCAAACCAGGGTTATTGTACAGTAAGTATATACAGTAAGTATATACAGCAGTGCAGAGTTTTAGTTTATTGTTCATGTGAGTGGACACACACTCTGTGACTATTCAGAGTTCATCAGAGCGACAGCCTGGGGGAAGAAACTGTTCTTGTGTCGGGTGGTTTTGGCGTACAGCGCTCTGTAACGCCGGCCTGAGGGGAGGAGCCTAAACAGATTGTGGCCAGGGTGTGAGGGGTCAGTGGTGATTTTTCTGGCCCGCTTCCTGACCCTGGCCCGGAAAAGGTCCTCAATGGAGGGAAGATCAGAACCTATGATCCTCTCTGAGGACCTGACTGTTCTCTGCAGTCTGTCCTTGTCTTGCCTGGTGGCGGATCCGAACCAGACAGAGATGGATGAGGTCAGGACAGACTGGACTATTGCTGTGTAGAATATGGTCAGCAGTTCCTGAGGCAGGTTGAACTTTCTGAGCTGACGCAGAAAGTACAGCCTTTGCTGGGCCTTCTTCCTTATAGAGTCAATGTGGGAGGTCCACTTCAGGTCCCGTGTGATGGTGGATCCTAGGAACCTGAAAGACTCTACTGTGGGGACTGGCCTGTTGGTGATTATGAGAGGAGATGTTGATGGGGGTCTCTTCCTGAAGTCGACTGTCATCTCCACAGTTTTGAGCGGGTTTAGCTCCAGGTGGTTCTGACTGCACCAGAGGACCAGCTGTTCCACCTCCCTTCTGTATGCAGACTCGTCGCCGTCACGGATGAGTCCAATGACGGTGGTGTCATCTGCAAACTTCAGGAGTTTCACAGAAGGGTCTCTTGACGTGCAATCAGTGGTGTAAAGGGAGAAAAGCAGTGGGGAGAGAACACATCCCTGGGGGGCGCCGATGCTGAGGGACCGGGTGCTGGATATGAAGTTACCCAGTTTCACCTGCTGCCTCCTGTCAGTCAGGAAACTGGTAATCCACTGACAGGTGGAGGGAGGCACGGTGAGCTGGGACAGTTTTTGGTGGAGGAGCTCTGGGACGATGGTGTTGAATGCAGAGCTGAAGTCCACAAACAGGACCCGAGCGTAGGTACCTGCAGAGTCTAGGTGTTGCAGGATGTAGTGGAGAGCCATGTTGACTGCATCATCCACTGACCTGTTTGCTCTATAGGCGAACTGCAGGGGGTCTAGCAGGGGATCCGTGATTTCCTTCAGGTGGGACAGCACCAGTCGCTCAAAGGATTTCATGACCACAGATGTCAGGGCAACTGGTCTGTAGTCATTTAATCCTGTGACAGGGGACTTCTTGGGAACCGGGATGATGGTGGAGCGTTTGAGGCAGGAGGGGACCTCACACAGCTCCAGGGAGTTGTTGAAGATCTGAGTGAAGATGGGAGCCAGCTGGTCAGCACAGACTTTCAGACAGGACGGAGACACACCATCGGGTCCTGGAGCCTTCTTAATCCTCTGTTTCTGAAATAGCTGGCGCACATCCTGTTCACAGATCGTCAGCGCAGGCAGGGGATCAGGTATGGGGATGGTTTGGGGTGATGCTAGGCCTTTTGTGATGGAGATGGTGGGGGACAGTTAGAAGGTTTTGCTATGGGAAATCCACTATCAGCCACATTATGCGAATTTTTTATGGAAGTCCTGGAACAAAAAGCCATATCAAGATCCCCTCCAAATTGTAAAATAAAACTTTGGAAGAGATACGTAGACAACATACTAGAAATAATACCCAAAGGACAAACAGCAGAACTAACACAGGTTTAAACAACCTGGACGAAACTAAAAACATAAAGTTCACATTTGAAGAAGAAAAAGACAACAGCATAGCATTCATGGACATGAAAATAACCAGACAGCCGGACAGAACTCTAAAAATAAACACATACAGAACACCAACACACACAGACATCAGACATCAGAACATCCCACAATACACAAAATGTCAGTCATCAGAACATTGTACAATCGAGGACCAACACATACAACATGCACTAAAAAACTGTGGCTACCCAACTTGGGCACTTAAGAAAGGAAAACAAAAAACAAACAAAAACACAAACAACAAACCACCCAAAAGAACAAAAAGTACAAAGAAACCGGAACAAAAACCCGTCATAACTCTCCCTTACATCAAAGGAATAACAGAAAAAATAATAACAGTAATGAAAAACATAACATCAACACACCAATGAAACCATACACGACAATAAAACAGAAATTGGTGCACCCAAAAGACAAAATACCATCAGAAGAAAAATGCGGGAGTTAGGATTACTATTGCAACAACACATTATCAGTAGGGTAAAACTAACCTGTCTCACGACGGTCTAAAACACGAAAATTAGAACATCAGAAAGAATGTGAGAAAGAAACCAAACGAAGACATACAAGAGCAACAAAACAAGAGGCAGAAACTTCAATAAAAAAATCAGCCATAACGGACCACTGCACAAGAGAAAACCATATCATGGACTGGGACAACACAAGGATCATCAACACAGAACAACAAAAAAACTAAAGATGGATTAAAAAAGCGATAGAAATAAGAAGACACACACATAACACCATGAACCGGGATGATGAAGTCTACTCACTGGACCACAGCTGGGACTGCATCATCACCAGGGAAGAAGCAGGCAGCAGGGGGCGACATCGTCCCCTGATGCCCACACATAAATGGAAGCAACAACACCAACAAAGATGATAGCTCTGATGAAGAGGGAAGTGTATCGCCGAAACATGTCAGCTAATATTCCTCCTTACCAATCTGAGATATACATGAACTTTAAACAAGATTTGCACCTCTCAGCTCCTCACCTCCCACCGTCACACACACCATAAGACCGTCAGCTGTGGAGCAAATTATTCATAATGTATTGATCAAAGGTATTGAACAGCTATATATCAATGCAAGGGTCCCCGATGTACCTGCTCCCCCGAGTACATCGGGGGAGCGGACGTACTGACGGAGACAATGGAGGCACCGTCGCCACAGATTTTGGGACGACACCCCCTGCACCTGGAGCCAGAAAGAACCAGCACCCCTATTCTCCTGGAGACGAGCTGTACTCGTGAGTTTTTCAGTTATCTGTTTGCATTTGTCTTTTGCAACAGCATGCTTATGGTTAATACAAATTTGTTTGCTGTACAGTGGTGAGGACACAAACAAGGGGCGAAGGCATGCTGCAGCTGAGCTGACGGAAGTTGTTGATAGACTGGAGGACCTGCAAAAAAGCTGGATGATAGCCCTACAAAAAAGCCAGTATCGTGAGTAGCGTCTGGTTAAAAATATTGTGGAGATTGTGCTGCTATTATGGCAACTCTTATGGAAAGCATTCACTATTTCCAGCCTTCCATGCCACCACAGGCAGAAGGTCCAGAGACTTACCCAAATTATAACTACTCATTTGCGAGTACAGATGATCAGCATATGTATCACTGCTTGTAAGGACTGCACAAAATAGTTTTTCATCTTCATTGTTGGTTTTACAACATTCTGTACTGCTACTATTATAGAGAATATATTTTGCACCAACTCTTGTTTCATAACAAATTTCAAAAAGCTGTATATATTGTCTTAAACATGTAACAAGAACATTAATAAACAAACAAGTGCCTAATTTTTTTTTTCTTAGTTTAAAGAAATACAACTTCACACTGTTTCATAATATTTTTTTCTATTTAAAACAATGGTCTGTGCTGAGGAAAGTTTGCTGCCATGTACTCAGTCAAAACCAGCCAGACTTTTTGGCCATCTTAGTCGTCTGTCCCATTGTAGAGTCTGACACCAGGCTGTGGTAACTGCTGTCGAAGAACATCTGCATCCCAGGCAGTGTTGAGTGTCTCCTTTTCAGTTTCACAGAAATTGTGTAGGACACAACAGATGGCGAGGAGATGTGGAGTTAATGTGTAATGAAAGTCTCTTCATCAATACCTGCCAGTGTGACTTCAGCCTCACTATATTTTGGCTCCCATGAAGACCTTCAACCTGGTCCTAATCAAATGTCCCTGAGAAGAATGTCAACAGAGTCTCCTCTCCCCCGTACACCTGCATCTACTGACGCACACACTGACATGGTTACACACACTCACATTCACACACACCGTCTTGCTGTATCCTTAATTCTCTCTCCTGCAACAGGAAGCTGGATAACAGCGCGCCTCGATGGCAGCGCGTTAACCTGTGGACTGGAGCTCATACCTGCCCATCCTTCCTGATGTGTCATTGTTATTGTCTGAATATGTGCTTAAATGTTTGTTGGTGTGGTTTTTTCTATTACCTGCGTTGTGAGTGCTGTACGGACCCACAACACAGTTGAGCGTTTTTTCCCCCTCACCATGGAACCCTCCCCTACCCTAGATTTGTATTTCTCTATGTTTCATAAACGGGAGCACCGCTCGGTGGCTGCATGCCCAACAGTGACCTGGATCTGTTTGTTGTTGTTGTTGTTTGTAATGATCTTGGACCGGTTGTACTGTATCTGTAAATTCCTTGTATGCGTCATACTTGTATGTGTCATACTTGGCCATTAAAGCTGATTCTGATTCTGATTCTGATTCAAAAGCTATTTTCACCGTGGTTCTAGCTGAATTAAGATAGACATTAAATTACTCCTGTTCAGCTGTTAGATGTGGTGAATGTGTATATCCTTTCATTAACCATAGGTGGTTAATGAAAGGATATCACCCTTTCTCTTTAAATAAAACTCTATAAGTAACCTCTATAATTAAACACTCCATATAATGTGTTTATTTTATTTTATAATCACACCTCAAACCTATCTCGCCAAAGTATGACGAGTAAAAAACCCTGATTAAACTCGAAACTTTAAACACATTTCCCCAAATGATAATTAAACTATTTATACCTTTAAAAAAACTTTAAACAAATCCATTTAGGGTTTTTATACTAAAACAACTACTCTCTGCATGTATGTTTGGGCTAACCGGCTTGAATACAATGAAAAAACAATTTCAGTGCGATAACTTCCTGCGCCACTTTTATATTGAAAGCGCACTTCCTCCGTGTGTGCATGATTCTCTACCTGACAGCAGTAAAGAGATATCACGGTGATGGAAAGCTTGTTTAAATTATAGAAAAACACAGAATTAGACTTTCTCTAACCTCAAAATGGTTTGCTATGTACCTCTGCAGAGAAAGAAGATTTGTAGAGAGTTTGTATTACAAAGCCAGGAACCTATGTTGTTCTCAAAAAGAAGGATGAAAAAAATAGTGAGGGAGAGTGATTTAACTCCAACAAGAAATGTTCTTTCTATTTTAGGAAAAAAGAAAACACTCAAAACTATTCTATTGAAGAAATCAAGGTTTAGTTCTGATGATGAGGACGGGCTTCTTTTTCACACAACAGTGCATGGTTATAAGACTGCGTCGAAGCCTCCACTCAACCCGGCATCTCTGGGTTACATCCCCCTACGGCCCCCCGCAACAAACGGTTGTTTCGTAATGCACAATTTAACCCCTTCAACAAACGGCTGTTCTTGATCGGGTAGTTTGATAATAAACAATTCGACCCAGAGCCAGTAACAGATAACGGTCGCTCAGAGGGATGAGGACAGTATATGTTCAACATATCGGCGCCTGAATTTGTCTGGTTGATGTGCGTCGCTCAAACATATATAGACTTTCACAAACATTCCTTTGTTAAGCTCTTACCCTCTGGTTATATGCTGCCTGCGTCATCTTATCGATCGCTGTGTGGGGTGATCTTATGTCTGGGAATGGCTCGTGGAAATATGTTCAACATATCGGCGCCTGTATATATCTGGTTTATGGGTATCGCTCACCTTTGTTAAGTGGACGTAACAATCATTACCCTTCAGGCTATACATTTTCAGTATTAAAAGCCCACTAACACCACGGTGGTCACACAACAAAGCTGGCCATTGCAACGTCACGATGATTCCACATTTAGGTTAAAAAAAATAACGAGCTAGTTACTCTCACGCTTTAAATCATCTTTAAAAATACGAGTGTGCTCTTTACCAGTGCAGGCGCAGGTGCATCTGAGTCAAGAAAACCACGTGGGTGAGTGACTTAATTATTTTAATTCTCTGTAATTTAAAATCACAGATTTAACTATTTTAAAGGTCTCCCGATATAGATGGTGAGCGTGCTCTGGACATAAAATCTGGTAAAATCCCTATTTCTATTTACGCAAAATGTGTCATTTTACATAGTGAGGAAAAAACAATTTTCTATCTGTTATTTTTTCTTTTAAGACTGGGATGCTCTTATTGACACACAAGAGATTAGTTAGAACTCACTTTATACAGCCCGCGATCCCCGAAAGCAGGCCCGGTAAGTTGATTTTGTTATTTATTATGTATATTTATTATATATATATAACGAATACTACTCCATATTGCGCAGATTCTCCGGTTGTAATTACAACAAAGATGATGATGGTGAGCGTTAAAATAACATTGCTATATATATATAATATAATATAATATATATATATATAATAATAATATATAATATAATATATAATATTATATATAATATATATAATATATATATATATATAAAACATATATATATATATATATATATGTATTATTATTATTTAATCTCTGTGGGGTTTTTTTATATGTCATGCAAAAGACCCGTAAGCTGTCGGCTGTATATCTGCCTAAAGCCAAGTGAGACATCATGTCGGCACGTTTAAAAAGAAATGTACCGTTACTGAAGGCTTTATACAACTCCACCCCCAGCAAACGAAGGGAGATCTTAACACACTGTTCCCCCGACTGTCTGCAGGCTTTGTTTGAAAATGCCTTAAATGTGTTAAGAGGGCATATAAAACTATCCCCTTCAGAATATAATAAGTTGAAAAAACAAAGGAAAACCCTTAGATTATTAGCTGATAAAAAGGTTGGTTAAAATTCAAACAAAAACAATTATTAACCCAGACAGGTAGGATCTTTCCTCTGCTTGCCGCCAATGTGCCGATTCTGGGGGAGCTGATCGCGGGGGCCATTAGCCGGCGAAGATGACGCTAAGAGAAGCACAGAAGATGTTTTTGGTCCAGCTGAGACGCCTGAGCCAGCCTGAAAGCCCAACCGCAATGAGACAATCAGCTCAGGATGATATTGATGAAGACATGAGAGCCATATTAAACCATAAAGGTTATGAAAAAAAATCAGAAAATATGAGACGCTTATACAGAAATATATAACTTTGGTCAGACAAGGTGAGCGAGATTACTAGCGAGTCACCCTAACTCTTCACAAGGTTCCGGAAGATTTATCTGATAAAAGATCAATAGTGAAAACTAGCGATGATGAAGCGGATGTTATTATGATAGACGTGTTGAGAAGCATACCTAAACGTGAGCGCAGAAGCACCGAATATATCATGCGTAAACTCACAAATACTAGCTGGACAGCAAGCGGGGAGTTTGTTTACAAGGGACAAGTAATTAATGGATCTCACATCCTGAACCTTCTAAGGAATTTGAAACATCCTTTTAAAAGGGCCCACGCACCCCCTAAAGGCTGGAACGAATTTCTGTATACCCTGTCGGATTTAAACATCCCTCTATCAACCATCAATAATCCGGCTGCGCGTGATTAATATCTAAGGATTAAATTGGACTATGATACTCCAATGCCAAAAAACCCGGTGGTCCATGGATGGTAGAACTGAGAAGATAAAAAAACAAATAAAAACAGTAACCCTCTCCCCTGATGGACCCGGGGCGGTGATAAGGGGGGCCTGCGTGAAACAACAAAACCCCCCAAGTGGGTCACATTATCACCTTAGAAATAAACCAGAACGGTTACTCTTTCATTTTAATAGTAAAGTTTTATTTGTTATTACAAACTTGTTGTACATTGTGTTTTTAAAAACATGCGTCAATAATGAAAATGAAAACATATGACATTCTCTGAACATTTTTAGAGAACAAGTGTTTTTTGTAAAACGAGCTGATTTTCTAATACAGATCTGGTATTTATTAACAAACTCATAAACCATCAAATCATTCTTGTAAACATCTTTATAATATTTTGAAATTAAAGCGTGCATTGAGAAACCAGCGGCCCGTTGGCACAAATAAAACACGCAGTGGTGTCCACACACCATCGATTCGATGTGTTGAAATTGGTGATCGTGGTATAATATTTTGGAAGATCCCTGTTTTAAAAAATCCAGTATACTCGAGGGGTGGAGGGTAAAGTGTGGAGGTAATCCGTAGAAAGTTGCACAATTACCCTCGTCTAAAGTTAATTCCAAAAAGTGTTCTCCTGGCATGTAAGATGGGTGGGTGTTGACGATGAAATATGCCTGCCGTTGGAACGAGAGGGAGAGCAGCGGTAGCTGATTGGCCGCCCAGACGCCGCAGAACCCCCCACCAAGTAGGTTATGGAGTAACGATTCAAGTTCATGGTTGTTCTTTTTTTTTTCACCAGGTCATTAATAATAATCCAAGACCCTTCTTTTTGAGTCAGTTTCCAAAACTGAATCGTAGCACGCATACACAAGTAGGGTTACTGTGTGGGGCAGGGCCTGTCTGAACCTGGCTTTCAATCTTTTGTTTCCTGTGTTGACAGGCGACAATGCGTCGGAATCTTCGCACGCATTCAGGTTAAAGACGAATAAAGAGTAACCCGAGTTGAATTCCTCTCTGTTTATGCTCAGAGGCCGGTCTTTTAAATGTCACCCAGTAGATGTGAATAAACGGTAAAACTCTCTCACAGAACTCCCCTGATTAATATTGGGTTGATATGGTTTAGCCGGTATATGTCGACCATCTTTACACGCCGTCAAATATTCAAGGTCATAATGATGAAAATTGAATGGGTTGAGTGTACGGATCCCTGTAAATGTGTGATGGTTAACCAGACCTATCACCAGAAATTTAGGTAACATCTGTTGTTGAATTAAATAATTATCATAAGTAATTCAATGCATGTTCAAGCAGGGACAAAATGGAGCCAATTTCCAGTTTAACATTTATTTTGAACAGATTAACAAATTGCAGTTTACAGAGAAAGTTGCCCTAGTTTCTCTGTGGTCCAGACTTAAAGTAATCTGAACAATTAACTGATCTTCATTTCACAGCTTTATAGAAACCGGCCCTCGCCAGGACTTTAGGCGTTTCTAACTCCGTCCAATCAGAACATTTCCAAACAGTGTCTTAGCCATGATTTGCTGTCAGAGTCCTGGAGTCCGAAGATGGGTGTCTGTGTTCTGGGTCAAAGGTTCATTATAAAAATGTATGGTTAAATGGCTATCTGCTTCTCTAAAACTTTTCTCCCAGTTTCTTATCTAAACATCCTGCTTTTACAGCTTTGCAATTTAAACTCACCCCAGAGTTTTATGACTTAAAAGCTTTCCTGCATAAACAATGCTCGACAAAACATTTTTTTACCATCATGCAAGCTAATTAAAACAGACTTTTACTTTCTGAATGATAAAAGTTTACAGAATTACCACAAATCCCTCTTTTCAATCCATTTTTAAAAATGGATTGATTAAAGATCAAAACCTGTAAAGCTTTTTGAGAATGCAAAAAATCAAATTCAAGAAATTTCATCAGTTTAAAAACATGAAGTATTCCAGACTAAAATTCAAAAGACAAACTATTAAAGTACCTTTTTTAACCTTAACTCCCATTAAAAATGTAAATCTGTTAATCATAGATTCACCCTCTTTTGGCATTAACCAAAAAAATTTATTTTAACAATTCCCACAAACTAATTCAAAACCCACAATGTATAGGAATGTCTTACATGTGAAGAAATAATTAAATCTGACTTGATACATGTTAATTAGTGTGGAAGAAGCTCAGAAAATCCATGAACATAGACATTACTACTATATTATATTCTGAAAGAAATCAAACTTAAAGTGTTTAGAAACCTGTGAAATAGAAGGTATTAAGAACCCTTTTAGGCAGTGTTATCACTCTTCACTTGTGAATAAAATAGTTAATCAAATAGTTAAACAACCTGTAAAATTCAAAAAATTATTAATAAATGTTCAGTCTTTATTTGTATTCTGATCCTCTTTCTTCACTCATTTTATCCCCCTCAATGGCTCCTGGCAGCTGGAGAGCGATATACAGAGCTGATCAGTGTGGAGGGCTCCTATTTTTTAGTGTTCCAGTTTTCAATCCCAAATTTGCAAATAACCACTCTCTGAAATGCCAATTACTTCATTAATTGAGCATTTCCCCCAATATACACAAATGCACAGACAGGCCCCGCTTCCTATAGCTTAGCCCACCAATGTGGGCTGGTCAAAACCTGCTGTGCAGCTGATTGCTGAGTTGTGATCTTCTTCTGTAGATCCCTCTTTTGAGATGGCAATTCCAAATTGCCCATCTCATTCATTGGCACATAGATCACACTGGATGAGTAATATCACCACCCAAACAACCTTCTGGGTGAGCTAGGCCCCGCCGCCTGTGGCCCCAGCTTCCGATTCAGCTTGGTCAAACCCTTCACGACCCTCCTTAGGCAGAATCCGACCAGGTTCGTCGTTGGCGTGGAGCTGCACCTTGTGTGTGTTCCCAGCTGTCATCTGGAACTTTGCTGAACCACTGGACTCCTCACGCCTTCGACCTGGAGCTGTACCTTGGACGCCTTCAGCAGCTGTGACCAGAGGAGACTGTGTGCTCCTCACGTGCTGCTGAATCCTGGAGATAATCCTGGGGGCATAAGCTTGTAAACATCTAAAAAAGACAGTTTTTTGATCCGGTCTTGTGATCACTCCTTTTCAATCTAATTCAACTGCATTGTGCCAAGAAATTATTTCACCCATCTAATTAAAAATAATCCCTGGGGAAAGAGCAAATCCACATTATTTTGACACACCGTTGTTTTTTCCTAAAAACTAAACCAAAAAACACCTCCCTCATTAATGGATTTAAAAACAAGAGCAGGCTCAAGAATTTACTTTTTGTGTACAGTTCAACTGATTACTATCCATTTGCTTGTTCACCCAAATTGATTCTTAAATTTACTTATTTTATTTATCCAGTTTAAGACACTTATGTCTGTTCCATTACAATATATCCTTTCTTAAATTCAGTACATCCCTGTGGATGAAAACGTAAAAGGAAAAAAAAAAAAAAAATGTTTTTTTCTCTCTCACCAGCCAGCAACCCCCTGCTATCGGCCCAATTTTTTCTGCCAAATTTTGTTCCCGGTAAATGGTGGTATTTTACCCGGAGATAATCCTGGGGAAGACATGGGGTTATCAAAATACGTAGAACCGCGGCCATCTTCGATCAGACAAACAGAAACTCTTGTGGTTAATTCAGCAACAGTGACATTGAATCAACAGTCTTTGATCATCACTTCTTCAGCAGAAACTGTCCATCTCACGCCAGCCAAGTGAATTCACACATTGTCCTTGAAAGTTCAGCTCAGCATGAGGAAACGTGCTCCCCCCTAGGGTGGCCTCCAGTTCACCCCTGAAAATATACAGTCACCTGTGCCCCCCTGTGTGGGAGCAGAGCACAAGAGAGTCGTAATTCTGCGCTGGTCGTAAAGATGTTTCTCTCTGTGGCAGTTACGGCGGGCGCCTGGCACTATCCGTCATCAGCCCACGCACCCCCACCCATCTCATCTCCCCAGGATCATAAATTCCATCTCAAGAATGTTTATCTGAGGGGTTTTTCTGCTGCAGGATGAGAAAAAGAGAAAAAATATATAATTAGAGTAAGAAAAAAAAAACAGACAGTCCCTCCTTTCAGCTCATTCAAATCAAGTTACATTCAAACATTTTACTTTCATATTCATTAGTCTCCTTCCTTGAATGCTGAATTTAAATATCTTCCACACTCAGACTGCCTATGTGGGCTCTACTTTAATTTTACTTCAACCAGTTATACTAGTAATAATTTCTTCAATTTCAATTCTGGTAAAAATATACCAATCAACAGGTTTGCTCTCTCCACCAGGAATAATAATCAATCCTTATACGTCTAATTAAACTGTTGTTCTAATACGTCCCCTGCGTATTTTAATTAATAATTCCTTCATTTTTCATCCAATTTATATTCTATATTTCATCAATGCAATGCCTTCCTCAATTTTTTCAATTTGATAAATGTCTCTTTCATCTCATGTGTAAATTAAATATTTACAAAGATTGAGCATCGCAATATCTCATCAACACACTTAGTTCTTAGAAAAACAAAATTAAATCAAAAAAGAAACAAACAAAAAGGCTGGATTTTTCTGTTAGATATTGCTAATACACCACTAAAACATTGCAATAACAAAAATAAAGGCAATAACCATCTGCAAAGGTTCTATCCCTTTTTTTTTTTCTGTCCCTATTATAAACAGTCTCTATGGAAAAGTGGCTCTCCTGGTTCCGCTTCACTGAAATTGAGACGAATAGCTCATATTGAACTAAACCCCTTTGTAATTCAGACTTCACACCACTTTTCCCAGACTCTGTCCCTTCAATCAATTAATAATTTCTGCTAATATAAGTATGCTACTTACATTGAGATAACTGTTGTTGATGTTGAAAAAGGTTAAAAACATCAAATGTTTAAAACAAAACCAGAGAAGAGTACTCACTGATAACACAACATAGTTTACAAAAACAGTCTTCAGTTTGCTATACTTCAAAGTCTATCTATATTTCTAAAGAAAAATCCAAGATTTAAATCACTGACAAAACAACTTCCCTATAAATATTTGCCAAACCTAAAGTATATATTTTTTTTAACACAATCCAATATCCATTCAAAGTACTTTTGCTTATATGATTCCTCTTTAAACAAACCCAAATGTGGTCACTTGCCCAAATATTCTTGATTGTAAACAATGAAAACTTTTCATACTTCAAAAACATCTGTCCGATTCTGTGAAAGAACTGAACATAGTCAAAATGATTTTTGCAACTAAAACTCCTCTTCAATTTTCGTAGGATGCACAATAGTCTAATTCCCCTCAGCAGTCAAACAACACAAAACAAAAAAGTCAATAAAAGAGGGTAAAAAATAAAATAAAATAATAACAGACTAAAAAATAAAAACCAGCATTTTCTTTTCAGTATCCCTCTTTTCCTCTCAGGCTTCTTTTTTATTCTATTTTCTCCAATGATAAACACCAAATTAAATTGAAGCTTCTAGAGACGTCAAATACATTACCACTGAATCACGCTTTCTTTAATCCAGCTTCCCAAATTAACATTTTCCAAAGTTCTAATTAATAAACAGACCGCAGTTCAGAAATCTGGGTCATAATCCAAATCGAACCAAATATATAAATTTTGAGAGAGAAAGAGGAAAAAACAAAAAATAAAAATAAGAAAAAATAAAGAAAATAAAATCAAAAATCTAAATAAATTGTCAGTTACAGAGTCCCCACTAATAAAATGATATATTATGTCATTATTCTAGGATCAGATCTATTCCAAAATGTTTTAGGACCTGTAAATTTACTCTCAGCATCAATAAACTAGCTGAAGAACATCTGAAAGATTAATCTTAAATTTCAAAACCAAAACCGATTCTTATTTGTCAAAACAAAATGTGCATTCAAATATATGGTAAAAATTATTTCAATGTAGCTGGTCCAATCACATTTTGCTTCTACACGATCAGAATAAATGAATTTAGAATTTACTTCTTACTTTCAAATTAAACCATCATTTCGGTCACATTCATTATTTGTTCTTAAATAAATCTACCTAAGACTTTAATTGTTACTTTCAATCCTTAGACCAATTCCAAATTTATCCCCAGTCTGTTAAAAAACAAACTGATTACTTAAAGATGACTCTGTGTTTTAATGTTTTCTTTTTTAAAACCAAATATTCAAATCCCATGGTTTATAAACTATCACTATGATAAGTGTTGTTTTGCATGATAAAGACATTTAATTTGTAACGGAATTGAAATGTACTGGGTTACTTCTTGAGCCCCAGTTGAATTTTGATAACTCCAATAAGCATTTTTGTCCATAAAATCCTTAAGAATGTTCAATTGTGTAAATAATTTAACACCAGTCTCCTTTAGGTCGTTCATTCAGAGATCAAGCTATATTTCTAAAGTCTATAGAGCCATCAGAAATAAGCCAAACATAATTTTAGCATAAATGATATTTATTTAAATCACAGACTCATTTTCTGTACCATTCAACACGGTGCTTATTAAAATAATTTAAACCAGTTTGTTGCTTTCCAATTAACACCGTTTGCTTTTCGTTAAATGCTTATAATTACTACTTATAGCTTTATCTTTATTTAGGCCAACTTAACAACTCCTGCTTAGATCAATCAAAAAAGCAAAAAATCCACCTATTTAAAGATTCAAAAAATGCATCTTTTATTTTGACTATAAACTCCCTCTTTTTAATTTTAAAGATGAAATCAAAAATTAAAACTACACCAAGTCAGAATCGACTCATGAGTAACTGTTCTTAATCATTTTCGTTTAATTGTAACATGCATAATTATCCCAAATAAATTTACATGCTCCCCTCGTAAAACCAGTTAACCAAATTCAGCATGTACTTCTTAATCTTTAATCTCCGTACCGTAACAGTTCAGTTAAACATGAAACACCTTAAAAAATTGCCCTTCGTAGAAATGTGCTAAACCATTGCCGAAAGGGAGTAGCAACCAAAAGTTATCTGAGCAGTTTTCCCGAGGCCTTTTTACATCCTAATTAACCAGAAAAATTTAACAAAATCCAAATTCGTTTAAGTCTTAACAAGACAATCGTCTGCAGGAGTCTGTAAGCACTTTCTATCCAAAATCAACTTTCAGCTTGCAACACCTAGAACATGCAGTTAGCCACCACCGCTAACTCAGCACAACAGCCTATAGCAACGTGCTACCGTTAGCTTTCTTTGTGAAACGAAAGCCAAAACAGTACAAAAACGTACGGCGAAAAACTCCAAAAAATCACAACAAACACTTTAGAAGATGACTTACCGCAATACCAGGACTTAATCCGCACAATTTATACCACTGTACCAAACTTTAATTCGGCACGAACAAAAACAATCTCCTGTTCGTCCACGCGGACTGAAACATTTTTTTTTCAATTTCAGCCGTCCCGCACATCAAACACCGATTCAACTACGTCCGTTACAGCCCAAAACCATTAACAAAAAAACACAACCTTATAAGCTGTGGCTTTTAGACCCAATTAATTATTTTATCGCGGAGGTTTCAGACCAGTCTGTTACAAGTTTCGTAGTCCGCTTTGAGAAATTTCCTGGCGCCGGCTTCCAGAAATCCCCTCAAAAGACTCGAACAGATGGCAGAAAACCGCCTATAACCACTAATTTATTTATCAAAACATATAGGCACAGCTATCGTATGTTAGCCGTGCTATCAAGCAAACCACTCCGACAGAATTAGCTCCTAGCTTAGGGCGGCCGCTCTGATGGCCTGTCGTAAATGTTCACAACTAATTCTTATAGATATTTAATTCCAGTTATCCATCATATGCAGTTATATATTTATTTATCTATGTTAATTTATTTATTATACTCGAGTTCATTATTTATACTATAACATTTTAACCCAGAACGCAACATCACCAGCACTTCTCGCCAAGCGCCTGCGTAAAAAACATCTCTCACACACACACATACAGACACACACTTGTACAAGCAGAATTTAAAACACTAACCTCATCGGACCTCACCAAAAATGCCGTACCATTTTCCCATTTCAATTTGCGGTGCTGACGCGCACGTTTGAAAGAAACGCAAGCAGTTCAAAGTAATCCGTTCAGATTAACAGAGGGCAACCCAGGCGCTCCTTAATCTATTTTTCGTTTGCCAGCCTCGAACAACCTTACGAAAGCGTCCTTCCGTAATTGAGATCGCCACTTCTCCAGCCCCGATCCGCACTTTGGTTCCGATTTTGAGTCGTTGAAGGGACCGCACCATCCGGTCCATCTGCTCCATTGTCCTGCAGAGTAACAAACTCCATCTCCCAGCAGGCACCGGTGTCTCTCTGCGGAGCACAAAGCAGTCGCAGTCCTGCTCAGAAGACAGACACATACAATGGAGCCGCTTCAACCACGGGCTTGCAACAGTCAATCTGCTCAAAACAAAAACAAAAAACATATTTAACTTGCATGACAACATTACCCAATGTTAGATTAACCAATCAATAGAATTAAAAAAACTACGCAACTCTGCGCAAATTGTCAATAGAGCAAATACATGTCCGTTAATTAACTTAAAAAATAACTGGAGTTCGGTCCAAAAAACCCTGCACACGTCGAGGTCACCAAATTGTTGTTGAATTAAATAATTATCATAAGTAATTCAATGCATGTTCAAGCAAGGACAAAATGGAGCCAATTTCCAGTTTAACATTTATTTTGAACAGATTAACAAATTGCAGTTTACAGAGAAAGTTGCCCTAGTTTCTCTGTGGTCCAGACTTAAAGAAATCTGAACAATTAACTGATCTTCATTTCACAACTTTATAGAAACCGGCCCTCGCCAGGACTTTAGGCGTTTCTAACTCCGTCCAATCAGAACGTTTCCAAACAGTGTCTCAGCCATGATTTGCTGTCAGAATCCTGGTCCGAAGATGGGTGTCTGTTCTGGGTCAAAGGTTCATTATAAAAATTTATGGTTAAATGGCTATCTGCTTCTCTAAAACTTTTCTCCCAGTTTCTTATCTAAACATCCTGCTTTTACAGCTTTGCAATTTAAACTCACCCCAGAGTTTTATGACTTAAAAGCTTTCCTGCATAAACAATGCTTGACAAAACATTTCTTTACTATCATGCAAGCTGATTAAAACAGACTTTTACTTTCTGAATGATAAAAGTTTACAGAATTACCACACATCCCAAGGAACAAATTTTCATGTGTAGAAACCCTCGAATTCTCAGGTATTGAATATGTTTTTATATTAACTCTTGAAAGAGGGTACAGAGCATTTGTCTTTAATAAAGCTGTTTCATATCCCAGTCTGACGGCTGGAGACACCTTGACTTTTTTAATGAAGAGAGCGGCCGCTAAAATTTTGAGTTTGAAGGTCGAGTCCCCGGCCCCAACCAGACAGAATGCGCCATAGAGGGTCGGTGCCCCATAAAAACCAGGTAGGTTTCCACCTGCCTGATTCACATAATAATGAACGAAAAGATGGGGGTCTTGTCGATGTGCGGCTGATGCCATGATGAAGTTCCTCAGGAATGATGATTGATCAACGCTGTCTGGTTAAGAGTGAGGTTTGAAGAGATCTACTCTAGGCTTATATGACGTTGTATGGGGCGAAAATGTAGTCTCAGAATAGTTTTTCTGTAGCTAAAATGCACAGGAATTTTCTGATCCGTTTTGATCTGTCTTTTCACCTTCTGTGTTGAAACGGTTGTGGGGTCTCTTATCGCGACAAGTGGTTCTTTTATCCATTTTTAAGATCGTTAGCTGTTGAATTTTTCTGGCCAGTTTTTCCATCTGACTAATGCCTGCTTTTCACCCTTAACAACACAGTGTTTTAATATCTCAGCCACTTGATAAAAGCAATCATTTTCCAGTTTCACTTTCTGTAATTCAGGCTCATAAAAGGAACCTTCTATAGGTTCACTGTCCGTATCGGTACGTTTGTACACTGGAGGTGTACCCGGTATGCACTCTACCACTGTGAAAACTTCATCTGTATAACTCTGCTCATACTTTTTGTCAAAACGCCCCCTTAGTTTCGATAACCTGACCAGATCACCCTTCTTGAATTTCATTTTAAATCCTTTTCGTGGTGTAGATCCACAAAGATTGTCAAAAACTTGATCTGTGTTTTCAGGGGTTACTTCATTAAGGGCCATTTTTATGCTCGAGTGGTAACTGTGGTTGTAGCTGGAAAGCAGGATTTGAAGAATATCTACGTACCTCAGTGTGTTATTCGCAGTAAAATAACACCACATTCTAGTTTTCAGAGTTCTGTTGAATCTTTCTATGACTGACGCCTTCAAATCGCTCACTGTGCTAAAATGCACAATACCATATTTTTTCATCAATGCATTGAACTTTTTATTGAAGAATTCTTTCCCCGCATCGGTCTGAAGCTTCTGTGGTATTTGACTTTCTTTGAAAATGGATACAAAGGCTTCTATCACCTTGCTGTTTTTATCTTTATTGCTCAGGCGTAAACCCGCTTTGAAAACACATCAATGACGGTTAATAAATAATTATAACCATCGTTGTGCTCCGTTAAGGCCTCAAACTGTTTCAAAGGTCTAGTGACAAAAACCCTATTACGCGGAAAATGTAGTCTTGCTGGCTTGTGTAATGTGTACGCGTCTTGGCCGGAGAGAAAGTCTTTAACTTTTTCAACTTCAAATCTCCGACCATCTTTATTCTGTAAAGCTCGATGTGGCCTATCCACACCACCATAACTCCCTGGATGCGATGGTGTATAATAAGCTTTCTCCATCATCCTGCGCGCCATCTTTCTTCTTAAACCATGAAGGAAATGAGACAATTTGTTCTGTGTCAAAGGTTTTATTCTTTTTTTATTAAAAAACAAAACAAAAGTAAGATAAATGTTTTAATTCAACAAAAGTGAGATACATTTTTTAATTCAACAAAAGTAAGATAAATGTTTGAATTCAACAAAAGTAAGATAAACGTTTTAATTCAACAAAAGTAAGATAAATGTTTTTGGTTTTGTTTCTAAATCAAAATTCTCCAGTACAGAATCAATCAGTCATCAATCCAAAACACTTTGAGAAAGCATTCAGTTTGGTGAGTTGGTTCTCTGAAGAAACGTTTTCATACAATTCAACGATGGAAGAATGTAGTTTAAAACCACACTTGAGCTCATGCATCAAAGTTTTTACCACCGTTGTGACTTTGCCATTAGCCGCTTGTATATGCTTGCGATGCTACAGGTTTTGAGTAGCCGGTATGAATTTAGGGCCGATCATTCTTCAGGTAATCCCCTCTAAATGCAGTTGCAGATAGTCTTCACTCATCTCGCTTAAGCATTGGTGTTGGCGTTGGCTGGGATGCGAGATTTGACAGCCGTAGCAGGTCTCTCTAATGTATTTAATATAGGTTACGTTCTATCTTCAGCACGCAGCAGTCATACAGCTTATAAAAGCAAACAAACAAAACACCGTTTAACAATGGATGATGCCAACACAGCTCTGAGGGCATAAATGCTGTTTTTGAGAGTAAACACAGGTTGCACAAGTAATGTTGGAGCATTTTTTTGTTGCGGATAGTGATGTTACGGCTGTTAAAACTCAGTTTTCAACCGTCCACATTGGGAATTGGGAAAGAGATTGAAGTTCTCCGCGGTCATGGGTTTTCTTGACCCCTTCCTCACCCCGTGGGAGACCAGTAGCAACATGGGGAGTAATGTGCGGACCACGGAGAACATCCTCCCCGAAGGCCAGGGACAACTTGAAGAAGTGGAGTCCCAGTCAGAAGGTATGTTTACAATGATTTTGACGTAGGCAGTTGTATAGGCATATGTTATTGTTTACTAATAAACAGTATTTAGTGGTACCGCTATAAAGTGGTTCACCCTACAATGCCAATTGCCAATCTCCTCTGTGTCGTGTCTCCTGCGCTTCCCATTTCTGGCTTCACATGCTTGAAAATGAACCGGGGCCATTCCGATGTTGACATGTTTCGAGGTGTGAATGTTCAAGCATCCAGCTGGGGGTGTGTTGCGCTTTTCAATGCTTTTGGTGTGTAGTAGTGTGTAGTCTTCACACACTTTACATAATATAAAGGAATTAAGGAGTAGCATGCTAGACCTTGTATGCATGAGAGGTAATTTCAGCTTTTTCACTATATGTTTTTACCGATCCCGCTCATACTAATAATATAATTTTAGCTAACATTAGCAAGCTAGTTAACATTAGCATGCTAGCTGTTTTGAGCATTTTTAGCTCATTTGAGCTTTTTGACAATATTTTTGTACTAATCTTGTTAATAATAATTTTAGGTTTTTGAGTATATTGTTTTACTGATCCTAGTCTTACTAATGATAACATGGTAGCCAGCAGTAAGATGTTAGTTAGCATTAGCATGCTATCTCAAATTAGCATTTTAGCTCATTTTAGGTTTTTGATTATATTGTTATACTCATCCCCACATACTAATGATAACATGTTAGCTAGCATTAGCAACTTAGCTCAAGTTAGCATTTTAGCTAATTTCAGCTTTCTGATGTTGTTGTACTAATCCCCCTCATACTAATGATAATATGTTAGTTAGCATTAGCAATCTAGCTAAAGTTAGCAAATAAAGCATTTTAGCTAAGTGTAGGGTTTTGACTAGATTTTCATACCAGTTCCACTCATTCTAATTTTAACATGTTTGCTAGCATTTCAGCTACTTTATGAAATTTTCTTAACTTTTGTAGTGATTCATTTAAATCTAATGATAACATGCCAGGTAGAATTAGCATGCTAGTTAGCATCAGAATGCTAGCTAATTTTAGCATTTTTGCCATTTTTTTTTATTTTACTTAACTTTTTGCACTGATTCTAATGATAATATTAGTTAGCATGGGAATGTAAGTACTAACCCCCCACAGCACCTAACTTGGCAACAGAACCTCTTATTGGGGTTGGGAGTGACATGGCAGGCACCTTTTGAATTTTGTGAAATTTTCTAGTTGTGGCCTGCCCAATGCAATGCAAGGTGAAGCAGTGCAATTGCATGGACGGGGCAGCTATTACTATTCACTTTCAAAGGGCCTCTTCATTATTGGGGCCTGCCTAATGCAAGGAGAAGCAGTGCAATTGCATGGGCATTGCACCTATTACTATTCACTTAGAAGAAGTGTTTAGAACTAAACGGGCCTCTTCATTATTGGGGCCTGCCCAATGCAATGTAAGGAGAAGCAGTGCAATTGCAAGGGCAGCACACCTATTACTATTCACCTCTGAACGGGCCTCTTTATTTATTTTTCTTCCGTCTCCTTTAATAAGGTTTGTTCCGTAGGATGCACCCCCACAATATACATATCAAAACGTGTGGCTTGATCATGATCCGGGCTAGTGCTTTTATTGGTGATTGGAGTTACCATGCGACGTAATTAGCCAAAACCATGCCCAAATATCCCATAGTAGTGAATGGAGTCAGGAGTCAGAAAATCATGAAAATCCACTATTTGAGGATTTCCTGTGTCATCATACATTCATCTAGCAACCCCATTAAAATTTCACCTTGTAGCTACAACCCTGCTCTGTTCAGCAGTGAAGACCGGGTGTCGATAGCTGTTATGTTTTTTTTCACTATTCTGCCTCAGTTCTACTCTCAGCCCTCTACAAACCAATCCCTGCTACGTTCAGTTCTGGTTATCTGCTAACTAGGGATGGGTACCGATATCTGGTGCCATCATCGCACCAGTTCTGACATAAACGGTAGTAACCAGACCGAAAAGCAGCTCACATTTCGGTGCTTTATTACGGTCCTTTTTCCCCTCGGAGATGTCAAGCAGTATGGATTATGGACATGCCATCAGTCAAGAGTGATTCCCTATATATCCAGGAAAAGTCAACAAGGCTATCTTTTTGCAAACAACCTGCTAAAAGTAAGGGCTGTAAAAATTAACGAACCAACGCTAGTGGATTAATTCCATGGAATTAACTGGAATTAATTAATTAGCAGCCAAACTGCTTGTTAATTGTTGTGCAGCAGCATGTGTTTGTGATCCTAAATGACATGTGAGTATATTTTTAATGGCGTATTGGCTTTGTGGCGATATGGGTGCGTCGCAGTGTTTGCTGTGTGTGCGTGCAGAGTTGCCGGTGTGTGCGGTGGAATCTGCTCCATATTTAAGGTGATTTATGCCTCTTGGCTCACTGTATAGCTTCAGTACATTTCACAGTGAGATACCGCTGCTTTAGAAATACAAAATTATTCAGTTAAGGTGATGTTTTCGGACTTAATTCAGTGATAAATATTAGCGGAAGTAGCTGTGTGCATCTTGATTAGAATTTTTGTAAAACTCAGATTGGTAGAGAATCGAATTACCTTCTGCTGACATGTTTCGGCGTTACACTTCCGCCTTCATCAGAGCTATCGTTGATCGTGTTGTTGCCTCCGTTTATGTGTGGGCAGCAGGGGACGGTGTCGCCCCCTGCTGCTTGCTTCTCCCCTGGCGATGATGCAGTCCCAGCTGTGATCTAATGTGTAGACTCCGTCATCCCGGTTCATGGTGTTATGTGCACGTCTTCTTATTTCTATCGCTTCCTTAATCCATCTTCTGTATTTTTGTTGTTCTGTGTTGATGATCCTTATGTTGTCCCAGTCCATGTTATGGTTTTCTCTTGTGCAATGGTCCGTTATGGCTGATTTTTTTATTGTACTTAATGCTTCTTGTTTTGTTGCTCTTGTGTATCTTCGTTTTGTTTCTTTCTCACATTCTTTCTGGTGTTCTATTTTTCGTGTGTTGAGTTGACGTCCAGTTTCTCCTATGTATGTTTTATTGCACAGTTTGCATGGGATTTCATAGACGACGCCACATTTTTCTTTCGATGGTATTTTGTCTTTTGGATGCACCAGTTTTTGTTTTAACGTGATGTGTGGTTTCGTTGGTGTGTTGATTTTGTGTTTTTTCATTACTGTTATTATTTTTTCTGTTATTCCTTTAATGTAGGGAAGAGTTATGACTGGTTTTGATTCTGGTTTCTCTGTGCTTTTCGTTCCTCTAGATGGTTTCCTGTTAGTATTGTTGTCTACTGTTTGTTTTCCATTCTTCAATGCCCAAGTTGGATAGCCACAGTTTTTGAGTGCATGTTTTATGTGTTGGTCCTCTATTTGGCGGTCTTGTTCTTCCGTTATCATATTGGCTCGGCTGTACAAGGTTCTGATGACCGACATTTTATGTATTGTCGGGTGTTCTGATGTCCATAGTGGGTATTGATCCGTATGTGTTGGTTTTCTATATGTATTTATTTTTAGAGTTCCGTCCAACTGTCTGGTTATTTTCATGTCCATGAATGTTATGCTGTTGTCTTTTGTCTGTCTGTTGTCTTTAGCTGTGTGCATCTTCACAATAAGAACCATAACTTCCTTTTTGTGGTGAACTGGAGAATCTGCTGTTTACTTTTGGGAAAATTATGAATTGTGAAATTTGATTACTAAGTCTGTTGGGAAAATGAATAATAGTTAAATGCAGGTTTTTTAACAGAAAGGTTTGAACTTTAAGCATCTAAAGTTTCATGAGAACGGAATGTCTTTAACCTTGAAGCTTTTTCATTTCTCTGCAAGACTGTGTGAGATAGGACTGTAATCAGTCATGCTCAGCTTTGTGAAGCTCGCCCCACGCATTCATGTTATCTTTCACTGAAGGGAGAGGGAACAATGCTGAGAACTCATCTCTAAACTGTGTGAAAACTTTTCTCTCTGATGGGTGTGGTGTAAAAGTATGTAACCTAACAAAGTCTATATTTTACATTTGATTTATGTAACATTTAATACGTACTACTGATATCCCAATGTTAAGTTTATTCATATATTTTGCTTAGTTCTACCTCTATTTGTTATTATTTTTCATACCATACATGCATTGCGAATGTGACTGTGGAGTTCAAAACAAAAACGTAACTAATTTCTCCTATATTTAATTTTTACACAGAGCAACTGCATCTAGATTTGTCAATTTATTTACACAGAAAATTGCAGTTTTTTGGTCATATTTAGCAAAGGTGATTAATTCACAGCTACCCTGTGGTTAATAAGACATTTTTAAATTGTTTGACAGTCTTACTAAAGATAAAAAAATAAGAGGGTATTTGGACAAAGTTTGTATGTTTTACATCCTTACACCGGCACCGCTTCAGAAGTACTGGTTAGGTACCGGTATCGGATAAAACCTAAATGATACCCATCTCTACTGCTAACGCCTCACTATTTGACCGGCTTCTCATCATCGAATCCGGCAGCTGAATTCGGTACGTCTAAACCCCTAATAATCAAGCACCATCGTACATCAGAGATCTGGTTGTTCAATATGTTCCTAACAGAGCACTTTGCTCTCAGACTGCAGGTTTACTGGTAGTTTCTAGGATTTCTAAAACTAGAATCTTTTAGATCTTTTAGTTATCAGGCTCCTCTCCTGTGTAACCAGCTGCCAGTTTTAGTTGTGAGACATATACTCTGTGTATTTGTAAGACCAGCCTTAAAAACGTCCTCTTTGACAAAGCTGATAGTTAGAATTGCTTACGTTATCCTCAGATATTTTTGTAGTTGGGCTGCTATGGGGTTTTGGAGGACAGACCACTTTTCTTCACTCTTACGTTTCAGTTCTACTGCTCTCCACATATACACTCGACAAAAATATAAACGCAACACCTTTGTTCCTGCTCCCATTTTTCATTAGATGGACTTAAAGATCTAAAATTCATTCCAGATACACAATATTACCATTTCTCTCAAACATTGTTCACAAATCAGTCTAAATGTGTGATAGTGAGCACTTCTTGCTTTGCTGAGATAATCCATCGCACCTCACAGGTGTGCCACATCAAGATGCTGATCTGATATCATGATTAGTGTACAGGTGTACCTTATACTGCCCACAATAAAAGGCCACCCAGGAATGTGCAGTTTTGTCTCATAGCAAAATGCCACAGAAGTGTGTGCGTAATTCTTGATTCGTAACCCATAAAAACATTTTGTGCGTAACTTTGTGTACTTACAGTTGTGTAATCATATATACACACAAATGTCAAACACAAGTAAGAAATACAATTTACGCACTCACAACTTGAAATTACACCAGCTTAAAACTAACTATGAATTCAAAATGACTCCTACACATACAATCCTCAAATATGTATGCACCAATAGCCTGATACAGACAGACAAGACCACAGATCAGAGTTACAACTGCAAGAGGTGGGTTGAGACTCTTTTCATGTCTGGAGATTTGTGCGTAGATGATGCGTTTGAATGCTGATCGAATGCTGGGTTATATGAGTTTTCTCTCCACCATTTCCCTCCAAATGTTTTTCCTTCTATAGCTGTTACTGAAGTGACAAATACTTGTAAAACAAAGAAAGAAAGAAAGAAAGAAAGAAAGAAAGAAAGAAAGAAAGAAAGAAAGAAATAAAGAAAGAAAGAAAGAAAGAAAGAAATGAATGTGGCAGCACTCGAAATTTATTGTTTTAAACCTAAAAAAAAATCTTTCAAATATTATCCTTTTCTGAGACTTAGAAAAAACATGGGTCAAAAAAAAAAACAACCACTACGTGGTGGTCTGGTTGTGTTTGCTGGAGAAATCTGGTAGACTGAGAGAGTAAGGTCTAGCTGCAGCCGTAGCCCCTACAAAACACATCCCCAGGCAACTCAAGCTTAACTGAAGCAACATGGCCGTCGCAAGCCGTGTCTCTCCAGGCAGGATAAATCACTCACGGCAGTGCTTCAGAGAGCTTCTCCCTCGGCCCCAACCCCTGGAATGATGGTAAGTTAAGCGTGTTTTCCTATGTATTTTGTTGTATACTTTTGGAAGTGCTAATACACAATAATAAAGTTATTTTAGTCTTACTAACATATCAGTTCCGAAGGCTGCAAATTCATCTAGCAGGTGCTGTAAGGCTACTCAAGCCACCTGAAATGTAGTTAATCCTTCACTCATAATCATAAATATAAGCATGTCCAGAAAGTATAACCAACTTTTGTTCACTGTAGTATCAGTTTTGAGCTTGATAACTTTGCCTGAATTAAAGCTAAGCAACGCTAGGCAAGAGAAACGTTACCATAGCAACGCGTAGGCACACTCGATCTCTGTTACAGGGTAACGTGAGCTTACAGACTTAAGTACATTCTTTATGTTTTTTTAGAAATCAAATCCGTATTTTTGAATCATAAAGATACTGCTATGGGCAGAACTTTGTCATCAGAAACTGAATTTGAATAACTGCTTTAAAATGGTAATCTGATTATATCTAATTGAAAATTATATATTTTTCCTCTCCATTGTCACTTCATGCTTGCTCAGTATGAGGGACTGCCAAATTGATTGCAGTGGTTGCAGGGGCCCAACCCCATGTCAAGGAATTCATGCAATCTTCTGGGAATTCCTTACATAGAAAACTTTGTTGTGAATAGGCGATATATAAATAAAAGTGAATTGAACTGAATAGCCCCACTATCATATTCTGGTTCCCTAGTCATGCCCACCAGATTTGTCGCCAGTCCGGTTTCTCCCCACAATTCTCCTCTGTCCATTTAATCTGCATAGAAGCAGGCAGGCCGTCAGAGGCCGTTGGTCCTCTGTACTATATCAATCTTACATTTGTAATAATCTGCACAATCTGTGCCACGCTTATTTGCTTCTCTGTTAAACACTTTGTCAAGACCATTTTGGGGGTCCTGAGCAAGCTTGGAAAGATGATTTCCTAAAGACTGCGACCCCACACTGAGTCTTTCTCCGGGACTCCGACGGCACTTCTACCCTGAACATTCTTTCCTCCATCCCTTCAATAAACCGTTAAATTCTGAATCTGTAGCGTGGTCCTTGCTAATGAAATATTATACCGATTACCTTTACTGCTTTTCAGCAGAAATGTGTTCAAAACTGCGTCAGTTTGAAGTCTTTTAAGATTCGACGGTAGCCAATCTCCATGTTGAAAAGCATCTCTAAATTAAATCGAGGGGGGGACACATATTGAAATAACACCTTACATGGGTCTCTAAGGCATTTTTCGAGTTTGTTACCTTAGTTCCCAATGTTTTTGTTTTTTTCTGAAGTTGATGTAGCTCTGGAATGGCTAACTATTTAGGAGAAGTTTGCAGTGCAATTTCTGCAACTTCTGCCATTATGCTGGCTGTAAACAGGAAGACATGGAGCGGCCTGTCTGTGCGGCTTCATCTCCACAGGTTTTTGTGACGCGCATGCACGTTAATTGACATGCGACAGAGTAGAAACTTGAATTCAATTCAATTAACTTTATATAGTGCCAATTCACAACAAATGTCATCTCAAGGCACTTTACAACAAAAGTCGTTTTAATACAATTACACAAACATTTCAATCAGTTAAAAGTTTTCTATGTAAGGGAATCCCAGTAGATTGTAATGAGTCATCGACGTGAGGTTGTGCCTGGATCATGCAGACTCCAACCACAGCAATTTCTTAGCAATACCTCACACTGAGCAAGCATGTAGCGACAGTGGAGAGGAAAAATTCCTGTTCAACAGGAAGAAACCTCCGGCAGAACCTGGCTCAGTACAAGCGGTCATCTGCAACGACCGTCCGGGGGGTCTGAAAAGACAGAGAATAGACAGCATAGAGGATGCTCGGTGATTTTGAGCATCATCTGGAACGATGTTCCCGATCCAGCAAGGGCATTGTAGTACCAGACCATGTGGAGCTTCTTATGGGGAGAAAAATACCGAGAGAAAACTGGGTTAACAATCACAATAACAACAGAAAAAATATATCTGGAGAGTGGAAGAAGAAAAAAATACAAGAGAGAAGGAAAGTGGTCAGTCTGTCCTCCAAAAGTCTAAGCCTATAGCAGCATAACTAACCACTGACAATAATTTTTATCAAAAAGGAAGGTTTTAAGCCTAGCTTTGAAAACAGACAGAGTATCTGTCTCATGGACCAAACTGGTAGCTGGTTCCACAGCAGAGGAGAGTGATAACTAAAAGATCTGCCTCCCATACTAATTTTAGAAATCCTAGGAACTACCAGTAGACCTGCATTCTGAGAACGAAGTGCTCTGTTAGGAACATATGAAACAATCAGAACTCTGATGTATGATGAAGCGTAATTATTAAGGGCTTTAAAAGTAAACTTTATTCTGGATTTAACAGGGAGCCAGTGGAGAGAAGCCAAAAACAGGAGAAATGTGATCTCTCTTTTTAATATTCATCATAACACTTGCTGCAGCATTTTGGATCAACTGAAGGCTTTTAATTGCATTTTATGGACTTCCTGATAAAATAGAAATTACAGTAGGCCAGCCTTGAAGTAACAAATGCATGGACTAGTTTCTCTGCATCACTACTGGACAGGATGTTTCCATTTTAGCAATATTCAATTTTAAAGGTTCTGGTCCAAAGACAACAACTTATGTCTTGTCTGAATTTAAAAGTAGAAAATTCAGAGTCATCCAGGTTTTTATGTCTTCCAGACATGCTTGTAATTTACCTAACTGATTGGTTTCATCAGGTTTTGTGGATAAATATAATTGTGTATGATCAGCATAACTGTGGAAATTCATTCCATGTTATCAAATTATTTTACCAATTGGAAGCATAGATATAGTAAAGAGAATCTGTCCAAGCACAGAACCCCGTGGTACTCAACAGGTAACCCTTGAGTGTGAGGAAGATTTATCGTTGATATGAACAAACTGGAATCTGTCGGACAGATATGATTTAAACCAGGCCAGTGCGGTTCCCTTGATCCCTACAACATGTTCAGGGGTCTCATTTATAAAACATTGCGTAGAATCCCTACTAAAAGTGAACGTACGACCAAAACAAAAAGTTTGCGTACGCCAAAAAGATTTCTGATTTACAAAACCATGCCTACGCACAGGTGTAAGCAATTTCCCCTTTATAAATCACAGTCTTCTTGGAAGTTTGCACACTTGAATTTGGCTTATATCCCACCCTGAACACGCCCAAATCCGGCTATAAAAGGTCTATGCAAAGCAGGACATGAATATTGATGCATATGAAGAAGAGGGGAAATATGGCAACAACAAAAAAAACAAGAAGAGAAACTTTACGGAGATGTTGATTGAAGTGCTAGTGGGTGAAGTTGAGGCTAGAAGAGACATTTTATTTGGTGGACACAGCAGAGCTGTCACAAATAAAAGGAAGAACTGCGAGTGGCAGCATGTGGCGTCTGCAGTGCAGACTGACAGTGCAACTGACAGCACGGTACCCGAAATAAAAAAAAGGGATCGGACCTCAAAGTCGAGGGGGGAAAAAAAACTTGCGCCGATTATGTTTGGGAAACCGGACATTGCTGCAAATTGCATCTTAATTTCGGCCTGCTCCCCCACAGTATATGGAAGTTTACGTGATGTATCGCCTGCTCATTTTAATGATCCCATCCTAGACTGGAGGCATTGTTGCGCTCAGGGACGGCTGCAATATCCTAGACCTTGTTAATAAGTATAACATATTTGAAGGCATTATTTACAAAAAGGGACTTTGGGCAGAATAGTAAGAATCATGTCACTCAGACACATAGCTGTCGGCTAATTCCCGCTGGTAACAACCATGAAACCCCAGAGTGGTGAGCACCTGCAGCTGGACCGGAATGGCCCGTTTCCGCCTGGACGGTCTCTCCAAATCCTGGCCGAATTCAGCACAGAGATCCAAGAGCACAGCTCCAGGGAATCTGAATCTGCTTATTAGCCAGTCATCATCATGGGCAAGGAGGTCCACCTAAACCATGAACACGCGTTATCTCCTAATCCTTCCGTTTGCATAATCTTCCAGCAAAGCCAGTTCATCCATCTCAAATATTACGCTTGAAAGTAGTTGGGGTATTTCTACTGGCAGCAATAAGACGGTTTGCTTCCTTCCTTGGCACAATGAACGTACCAATCAATGATATATGGTACAGATGATTCAATTTATTTATTTGCATACAGTCCCGGCCCTTTTATCTGATTTTAAGGCTCACTGCAAAGCTACAATATAGATATCATTGCTGGTTTGGATGTTTATAATAACATGAATCCATAATTAATGTTTGATGTGAGGTGAAATGATATGTGTGAGAGGAGTAATATGCAGTCTGGCTGCAGTTCACCGCCTCACCAACTGCGTCGTCGATTCCCTCGTCTCCAAAATGTCCGTACGCACCAGTCAGAGTTGGCGTACAGGTGCGCACATTTTCCCGTCAAGTCTGTTTTTTATAAATCACAACTTTTGCTTTGAAAGTGGTGTACGCCAGTTTCAGGCCCCGTTTTGTGCGTACGCAACGTTTATAAATGAGACCCCAGGCCTTTCTAAGAGAACATTATGATCAACTGTGTCAAAAGCAGCACTGAGATCTAACAAGACCAGAACAAATCCAGTATCTGAGGCCATTAGAATATCATGAGTAACTTTTACCAGTGCGGTTTCAATGCTATGATGAGCTCTAAAACCTGACTGAAATTCTTCAAACAGGTTTTCGCTGTTTAGATGCTCACATACTTGATTAGTAACTATTTTCTCAAAAGTTTTGGATGAGAAAGGAAGGTTAGATATAGGTCTGTAGTTAGCTAAATGATCTTGATCCAGGGAGGGTTTCTTAAGTAAAAGTAAGTACATATCCATTCTTTAAAGATAGATTCATCATGTCTAGAATAGGGCCAGCAATCAAAGGGAACACTTCCTTAAATACTTTGATTGGTATTGGGTCTAACAAACAAGTTGAGGGTTTAGATTAAACTAATATTTGTGATAATTCCGAAAGTTCAACAGAATTAAAACAGTAAAGACATAGACATGGTTCTACAGTTCTATCTGATAATACCTCATTTACTGAACGAGAGTTAATCAAGTTTGGGAGAATTCCAATGATTTTATTTTTAATAGAATTTATTTCATTTATGAAGAATCCCATAAAGTAATCACTACTGTCGTGGTCAATAATACCACCCCCAGTTCAGGAGTACTTAGAGTATACATCTTCAGTGGAGAAAAAAAGTCAGGCTGAGTCTTAATTCAGTTTCACCTTCTGCAGAAAAGTGGAGAAGACCTGTCCTCAGTAGTCTGAATCCCAGGCGTTCTGCCTCTCTTCTGCAGACAGGCTTGCTTTATTCAGTCCACATGATGGCTCACAGCACATACACACCAATACATTTGCTGATTTATTTCCCCAACACACATCTGAGTTACTGGAGTGTTGCGAGATAACGAGGAACCTGGTGGTGCCTGGATCTGCAGCAGCTTCTCCCAAAAAACAATAACTCCATATTTGGTAGAGCCTGGTACTGCACATCTCTGAAAAACAACCCTCTATTACATCTGCAGGCCCATCTGCAAGCCTTGGTTACTTTTAGCAAGCATAAAACATTTAATCACATTAAAAATCCTCAATAATCCCCCTTTTGAACTCTCTTAAGAGTTCAACATAAGTCAAAGCAGTGCACACCGTTAGTAGCTAGAGAGTAAATAAACATATCAAAAATCATAATCATGTTAGAAAAGCACACCTCAAAAATTTTTAAAGTACTTCAAACCCATCCTCCTCATTCTCTTCCACCGGTTCTTCTCCTAAGAGAGCAATCATCATGTGTGTAGAGTCCTGGGGAGTAGGGGAGATGGCTGTGGTGATTAATCTGTTAAGGAGGGCGCGTAGGCATGGGATGCAACAGCATCCGCACGTGACCATAATGACTGTAAACACTGCTAGGGAACTAAACTTTTATATTTACCAAACATATTAAGAAAAGTTGGAAAGGCTCGGTACCAGAGGGAATCCTCTAGTCTTTGGCGTGAGTCTTTATATATTAGACGGTGCCTGTCTGCTCTCGCAGCTGTCCAGGCTAAGGTATACCCTTCGTGATATTCTATCTGTCCGTCCCTGCCTTCTTCCGGCCAGACCAATCGAGTGATCCAAATTATCATGTGTGTTTTATTTTTTCTGGCCCTGTAACAGGTAATAATCATTCTATGCTACTGTATGTAAGTTGATCCTTCTTTCAGCTGTTTAGGCCAGTCCCACTGCCCTCAGGAGTCCCCATAAAAATACAGCCATGATTATACACCAAAAAACGATAAGCACGTGGAGCCAAGCGGTTGTCATTTTTTGCTTCAAAGTTGATTAGATATACAAGTGATTATTTAGTCTGCAGAGGTGAAAATAGTAAAATGATAAATGATACAACAAAATTTTTGCTCTTCTTAACCTGGCACTTCCTTTCCCCCTCTCTGGCTCCTGGCAGCTGGGAAGTGTGGTTTCGCTCTTTGTCTTTGTAGCCGTTGGCTGGCCTTCTGTTCCTCCTCCTGGTCGTCTACTTCTAGTCCCAGTCCTCTTCTTCTTTGTGGACTCAGGGGTCGACTACCCTGAGCCCTGTGATTTGGCCGGGGATTATTCTGCCCCACTATTTGGCCTCCTCACCTAATTGGAGATCTTTCTGTGTCTCAGAGAGGGATCTCTGAGGTCCCTCTGTGGGGGCGCACTGGCTCCAGTGATACCAGGTCTCTCCTTTTCCTCTCAGGCGAACAGCATGAGACGTCCTCTCCACCACCTGGTATGGGCCCGTCCACCTGGGTTCTGACCACTTTCTCTTAGTGACCTTTAGCAACACTCACTCGACTTCTGGTGAGCTGGTGACCTCCGTTTCGCCTCTTTGGTTCTGGACCTGCTTGGAAAACTGAGATACCACACTTCGCAATATGTTAAAATACACTCTTTTACTCGGTTTCTCATTTTCATCTGCAGACAAAGGTAGTTTAGTACTGGGCCCAGGAAATGGTCTACCCGTCTGTAGTTCATGTTTAGTAAACCCCGTGGCTGTGTTCACTGAACACCTGATGGACATAAGGGCTAGTGGTAGTGCTTCAATCCAATTCATTTTAGTCTGTGCACAGATTTTGCCAATTTGTCTTTTAGAGATTGATTCATTCTTTCCACTTTTCCTTGAGACTGTGGATGAAAGACTGTCCCAAATTTGTGTTTCAAGCCCAAGGCTTTTTCAACTTCCTGCAAATCTTTGTTCTTCAAGTGTGTTCCGTTATGTGATCTGATCTCTTCAGGGAACCCATGTTGGGGAATGTAGTGGTTTATCAGAATCAGAATCAGCTTTAATGGCCAAGTATGACACATACAAGTATGACGCATACAAGGAATTTACAGATACAGTACAACCTGTCCAAGATCATTACAAACAACAACAACAACAAACAGATTTAGGTTACTGTTGGACATGCAGCCACCGAGCGGCGCTCCCGTTTATGAAACGGCAGGCATTTGACTACCGTTCTACTGTCCTCTCCATATTGTCTAGCATTACACTAGCATACATTTATACTACTTTTCTCCCCCTTTTTTCTGGAACAAAACGCCATTCATCCGTTCCTTTGTTCCAGAAACATCCAGATGTAACAGCAGACTGTAAGTAGGGGTTACCAGTTCAGTTGCTGTGGACAGACGTTTGTTTGAGCGTAATGAAAGCCTCCTCTGCAGCTTGAATCCATTTCAGAGGAGCAGACAGATTTCTCATGCCTAGCTCCCTGACTAGTTCCCTTAATGGTTGTGTTAGGCCTACATAATCTGCCACAAAGTTTCTGCCGTATCCCGTTAGGCCCAGGAAGGACAACATTTCTTTCACTGTATGTAGTAGTGGATGATGTAAAATAGAAGATGTATGTTCAGGGGAGATTCTCCCTAAAAATGACACCTGTTGTTGAATAAAATTTAATTCGAACTGCAATTCATTAAAAATAGTTAAACCTACTTATTATTTTGCATAATCACGTTAAATCCCAAATATGTTTAAATCCTGCAACCATACATTATCAATTTGCTAAAAATTAAGTCCTAAATTGTGTATTGCCCTGAACCAATCTGCTACACAGACTTGGTTTGCCTGTCATAGTCATCCCTTATTTAAATTACATTCATTTTGATTAAAAGATTTTGCTTTATATCCGGTGGTTCATTAGGTTAAAAAGAGTCATAATCTGAAAAAGAATTAGCCTAGAATGTTGGTAACTGTATTAAATTTTGCTATATCATATTCCCTTATAAATAATACTTTGGTCTCATAATATAATGTTTGTTTTTCTCTTTTCTGTGTCCTGAGTACCCCTGCAGAATGTGTCGTCCAATTAGAGATTAGTTTCTGCCAGTTACCTCAGCCTTATTTAGTATCCATGTTGATAGGAGGAGTATATACCAACATTACCAAGTATGTCATTTTAATAACATAACAATACAAATGCACCCTTTTAAAATGCAAAAACTAAACTATTATCTTACATTGAAATATATGGTAAAAGCTACTTCCCGATTCCGTGTTCTTGTATTGGACATCCACTCCTTTTCAATCTAATCCAACTGTATTGTGCTGAGAAATTATTTCACCCATCTAATTAAAAAATAATCCCAAGGGAAAGAGCAAATCCATCTTATTTTGGTGCAACACCGTTGTTCTTCCTGAAAACTAAACAAAAACACCTCCCTCACTGATGGATTTAAAAGCAAGAGCAGGCTCCAGAGTTTACTTTTTGTCTACAGTTCAACTGATTACTATCCATTTGCTTGTTCAACCAAATTGATTCTTTTATTTACTTATTTTATTTATCAAGTTTAAGACATACTTATATGTCTGTGTTACTATGTCTCTTTTTAAATGTTATCAATTATTCCATTATCCATTTCAGCTTTTTAATCATCTTAATCCGTGAAGCACGTTGATTCATTCTTTCTGCTAGAAATCAAATACAATTCTGACTTACTATTGATTTAGCTTTTCCATTACAATTCATCCTATCTTAAATTTAGCACATCCCTGTGGATGATACGTAAAAATAAAGATATCATTTAAGTAACCGTTACAGTTGTGCATTAATAAGGAATGTATCCTTTGTATTCCTTAGGTGTTGAATTTGCTATGTAAATAAAAAAAATAAAAAAATAAAAAATAATAATTTTTCTCTCTCACCAGCCAGCAACCCCATGCTATAGGCCCAGTTCTTCCTTCCACCCAACTTTCCAAATTTTGTTCCCGGTAAATGGTGGTGTCTAACCTGGAGATAATTCTGGGGAAGGCACTGGGGTTTCAGAGTTCAAGCAACCAGGGCCACCTTCGATTAGAAAAACAGAAACTCTTGTGGTTAGTTCAGCAACATTGACATTGAATCAGCAGCCTTTGATCGTCACTTCTTCAGCAGAAATTGTCCATTTTACACCAGCCAAGTGGATTCACACATATTGTCCTTGAAAGTTCAGTTCAGCATGAGGAAATGTGCTCTTTTTGGGGGTGCCCCCTGCTTCACCCCTGAAAATATTCAGTCACTTTTGCCCCCCTTGTTTTGGGAGCAGAGCACAAGACAGAACAACTTCTGCGCTGGTTGTATAGATTGTTCTTTCTTCGGCAGTTATGGCGGGCACCTGGCACTATCCGTCATCAGCCCAGCACCCCCTCCCGTCACATCTCCCCAGGAACATAAATTACATCTTTAGAATGTTATCTGAGGGGTCCTCTGTTGGCGGAATGGGAAAGCGAAAAAGAGAGGAAAAATATATAAATAGAGGAAGAAAAAGACAGACAGAGAGTCGATCCTCTCAGCCTATTCAAATCAACTTTTATTTAAACTTTTTTATTTTCATATTCATTAATCTCCTTCCTTAAAAGCTGAATTCAAATATCTTTTCCACTCAGACTGCCTATGTGGGCTCTATTTTACTTTTATTTGAATCAGTTATATTAGCAATAATTTCTTCAGTATTAGTTATGGTGCAAATATACTAATTTATAGGTTTGCTCTCTCCAACAGGGATGTTCATTAATCCTTATTTGTCTAATTAAACTGTTGTTTTAATTCTTCCCCTGCTTATTTTAATTAATGTTTCCTGCATTTTTCATCCAATTTATATGCTATCTCTGCTCTTCCTTCTGCTTTCTTTTCCTCTTCTCTTGCTTAGGTTCATCCCGTCTAATTTCTGTTGCGTCTGTCACACTGCTTGTAAAAATTCATCTTTCAGGCATAACTGCTTGATCTTTTTGACCCATGATATAGAGGTTATTCCACTTAACCATCTTTAGACACGTACTGTTCATCCTTGAAGCCCCGCTTTTTTTACTTTCAAAATGTTTTTTTGGTTTTTTTAAACATATGTGAGTCATTATCATTCCTTATACTTTATCAATTCAATGCCTTTCTCTATTTTGTCAATTTGATAAATGTCTCTTTCATCTCATGTGTAAATTAAATATTTATAAAGATTGACCATCGCAATCTTTTATCAACACACTTAGTTCTTTTTAGTGATTTAACCATTTTATATTTATTTCAATTAAAAATCTACTTGCTTTTCAATCTGTCCTTTATCAATACAGCTTGTATTTTTATTCTTATTTAGCCAATTTAATCCTGTTTCAGAAACCAACTATAGACATATTCCTAAACTATTCAAAATTTTGCACCGTCCTCCATTTTGCAACTTGGTTGAACTCGTCGCTTGCTTCAAATACATGTAGTCCTCTCGAGCTTCAGAATTATTCTACCCTATTTTTAATAGGATCGCAGATCTGATCATTAGTGAGAATTTCCGGTTTATTTTATAATCCATTGAAAAATCCTTCTTTAACTTAAAACAATAAAAATAGCAATACATCTAGACCGTTCAACATGAGAAGAACAAAAAAGAAAAAAAAAAGCAAATTCTTTAAATTACTATAAAAACTCCTGCTTTTGAATTCAGAATTCTTCTATTAAATCTTAAACTAAAACTTACCAAATTAGACTCGCTTAGGAGTAACTGCTTTTACTTGTTTGTTTTTAATTGTCACATGAATTATTGTCTTAATCACTGTAAATGCTTTCTTGTGTTAAATACTGAGCTTTCTTCAGCAAAATTAGTAATTGAACTAAACCTGTGTTTTTTACTCATTTGTCCCTACATTGTTGTATTTTTCTTGATTAGTTTCTTTTTGTAACTGCTCATTTGTATTTTAATCATAAGTAAAGCACCCTGGATTGAATTGTTGTAAGTGTGCTATACAAGCAAAACTGCCCTGGCGCGCCTTCTTTTTGATTAAGACTAATTTAAATGTTATCAAGTATTTGTCTTAATAGTATTTATTAATTCCCCCTTTACCAAGCTTCTATTTTTTTTTTATAAAATATTAAATCCAAATTAAACAAGACAAATCCACATTTAGTTAAGTTTGACAAGGTAGCTGTTTGCGTAATTATTTAATCTCTTATGAGTTACTCCTGGTCGTTTTCAAGAGGCGTTTCCAAACTTAAATCGCACCTCCGAGCTGTTTTTTTTTTTTTTTATCTATTTTTTTTTTCATTCACAATTGATCTTAAGAGCGAATGCCCCAAGCCGAAGCTTAGTAAAGTTAAAAGGCTTTATAAACTGATGTTTAGCTTCTTATCAAGTTATTTTTATTCAGAGATTTATCAAAAAACCCAAGATTCTTGAACAGACTCCGCTCGCTGCGAGCTCCCCCAGCAAAGAGATTCAGTCTGGTGCTAACGTTAGCCCTTTTCGGCTAACGTCGCTTAAAACAGTTAAACTCTACCACGAAACTACTCAATAAAATAGCAACATACCCTTCGACAAATACAGAACTCCACACCTCAATTTCAATTCCCATCAGCGTAATTCACATCACTTTTTCCAGATTTTAATGTGGCATAAAACTAGACGTATCCGTCACAAATTCAGCACGGACTGAAACGCGTACCCAACATCAGTTCCGCTATCTATATATTCTAGAGTGTTTAATTTCTCTTATCCATTCATATATTCTTATATAATAGTTTATACTCGAGTTTTTACTAATGATAGTCCCTTTTTTTTAACACGAACCCAAAAGTTCAGCTCACCTCTCAACCTCCTGCTTACACACAAAGTCGAAATCTCACACACACACACCCAGCGCTGAGATGTCTCTCTCTCACACACACCTTCTCCTCACTTTCTCTCTCCTCTCTGTGATTCTATTTTCTTAAAACACCCTTTTACTCACATTTTTGGGACTTGAACCCTCAACACTATATTAAAATTCTACTCGTATCACCCACTTCTAGATAATTTATAAACCTCAGTTACTTGAAGTCTAGACACAATAAGATTTTTGGTAAAATCCAATGAGCAGAAGAAAAGGTCTGCTTATCTTCTTTTGCGTGCACACCTTTGTGTCAGTCTCCTTTCGCCTCGGTCAGTTTCAAATCAGCTCCAAAGAATCCTTTTTAGGATCCCTTCTCTTTTATTTCAAAATAGAATTTTGGAGATCCTACCTCCAGGGACTCAAACCCAGCTCTATAACCCGGTTATAGTACTTTTCTCGTCAGAAAAATATTAGGACGCCACTCCAAGATAAAACATTTATCAGACCCTGGGTCTGCCGTAACCCGGTTACGTTTCTAACCTTTATCAGACCCTCGTCCTGGTGCAACCCGGTTGCTTTTCTCAATACAGTATTCCTCCCGGAGGATTTAAGTGTGTAACCCGGTTACCACACAACTCTATGTTCAGTAACCCTGTTACTTTATCTCATACCTCGTTTTTTCCACTGCAGTAAATTTAGGAACTTCAGGTAGCTTCTTGAAGTCTGACACAAAAAACTTTTTTGAACAAAGCCAATGAGCAGAACAAAAAGTCTGCTTACCTTATGAAATTGCCGGCATGATTTGTGTCAGTCTCCGTTCGCTTTGGTCTGGTCCAAATGGTCTCCAAGACTCCTTTTCTGTGACGAAAATCCGGGTCACGGCACCAAATTGTCGTGGTCAATAATACCACCCCCAGTTCAGGAGTACTTAGAGTAAAACATCTTCAGTAGAGAAAAACCTGGCTGAGACTTAATTTAGTTTCACCTCTGCAGAGCGTGGAGAAGACCTGTCCTCAGTAGTCTAAATCCCAGGCGTTCTGCCTCTCTTCTGCAGACAGGCTTGCTTTATTCAGTCCACATGATGGCTCACAGCACATACACACCAATACATTTGCTGATTTATTTCCCCACACACACATTGAGTTACTGGTTGCGAGATAACGGGGAACCTGGTGGTGCCTGGCTCTGCAGCTTCTCCCTAAAAACAATAACTCCATATTTGGTAGAGCCTGGTACTGCACATCTCTGAAAAACAACCCTCTATTACATCTGCAGGCCCATCTGCAAGCCTTGGTTACTTTTAGCAAGCATAAAACATTTAATCACATTAAAAATCCTCAATACTACTGAGAGAAGGGGGAATAGTTGGCTCAACAGAGCTATGACTCTGTGTAAGTCAGGCAGCTGTAATAAAAAGAAACCTAGGATTTTTTTTATTTACCTCTATTAATGGCGAGAAATATGCCGTTCTAGCTTGTCAAAGGGCGTTTTTATAAAGTAGTAGACTATTTTTCCAGGTTAGAAAGGAATCATTTAAGTGTGTAGGGCGCCATTTTCTCTCCAGTTTCTTAGTATTCTGCTTTAAAGTACGCAACTCTGCATTAAACCAGGGAGCCAGCCTCCTATGGCTGATTACCTTCTTTTTTAAGGGGGCTACACTGTCTAGTGCCAAACGGAGTGAGGAAGTAATACCTTGAACCAGACCTTCAATTTATGAACGGTTAGTGTTGGAATTACTGCCATCCACCGTGGTATTCTGAGACGGATAGGGAAGCAAGAATGGAACAGATTCTTTAAAACTTGTTACAGCACTGTCTGATAAAGTTCTACTGTAATGACATTTTCTTTCAGTTTTTGAAACGTTGGTAAATTCAAAGGTTATCAAAAAATGGTCAGATAGGACTGGGTTATGTGGGAGGACTATTAGTTCATTACACTCAATGCCGTATGTCAGTACAATGTCTAAAGTGTGTTGAGCAGTGTGTGTGTGGGTCCCTTCACTTTCTGAGTAAAGCCAATTGAGTCCAAGATCATATTAAATGCTGCAGTTAGGCTATCACTTTCAATGTCGATGCGAATACTGAAATCCCCTATTATAATTACCTGATCAGTGTTTAAAACTAAATCAGATAAAAAATCTGACATCTGGTCCAAGAATTAAGAGTAAGGGCCTGGTGGACGATACAAAACCACAAACAAAAGTGGTTTTAATGTTTTCCAGCTTGGATTAGGAAAACTAAGCATTATATGTTCAAAGAGCTGTAGTTAATAATTGGTCTAGGGCGAGTTTGCAAATCTGAATGAAAGATGGTTGCAACTCCTCCTCCTCGCCCAGTACTTCTAGGAATGTGAAAATTGTGATAATTGGAAGGATTTGATTCATTTATAATAACAAAATCCTCCCGTTGCAACCAGGTTTCTGATAGGCAAAATAGATCAATTTTATTATCACATATCAAGTCATTTACTAATAAAGTCTTTGAGGAGAGGGATCTTATGTTTAGTAAACAACATCTAATTGCCCTTTTTCCTTGTTTGGTCCGACTATTATTTATTTTAATGAGATTTTCATACTTTGCTATTGTCAGGTTAACTTTTAGTCTATTTGATTTTGGCCGTGGGCAAGACACTGTCTCAATGGGGTATTGAGTGGGTAAAAGTACAGAAGCTGCAGAAACGTGGGTTAAACTGCGACTGCTTCCTGGTCTGGACCCTGTTTTGTCAGTGTTTTGAAGGACTAATAAAACTGTCCAGATTCCTAGAAAGAAGAGCTGCTCCATCCAAAGTGGGATGGATGCCGTCTCTCCGGATCAGACCAGGTGTTCCCCAAAAAGTTTTCCAATTATCAATGTAGCTCCCGTTGTTTAGTGGACACCACTCAGACAACCATCAATTAAATGACAGCAAGCAGTTAAAACTGTCGCCACTGCTCCGATCAGGCAGAGGACCACAAAAGATTACACACTCCGACATCATTTTAGCAAATGTACACACCGAAGCAAAACTTATTTTAGTGGCCTCCGATTGGCGTAACTGGGTGTCATGACCGCCAGCGTGAATAACAATCTTACTGTATTTACGCTTATCCTTAGCCCGCAGTTCCAGGTGGGATTTTATGTCGCCTTTTCTGGCCCCTAGAAAACATTTGACTATGGTTGATGGTGTCTCTAAAGCCTTGTTTCGGACTATGGAGCTGCCAATTACCAGGGTCATTTTCTCAGTGGGGAAAATCTGTTAGAAACATGGACAGGTTGGTGTGCCATTTGGGCTGGGAACTATGCTTTCTACGTACCGTCACGCAGTCGGCCTGAGATCCCAGCTGTGTGGGTTCTGTTGGAGGACCGCTAGGTGATTCTATCCTTGTTGGCTCTTAACTACTAACTCTGAAACCCTTGCCTCCAAAGCTACAAAAATGCTACATTTATTACACTTACCATTATCAGTAAAGGAGGCGGGGGAGTAACTAAACATCTGACACAGATAACAGGAGAGAGGAGCCACAGAGGGAGAAAGAGACGGAAGAGATGTAGCCATAGCTGCTACGAAACTAAGCCAACAAGCCAGAAATAAAAACATATACAGGTTTTTTCTTTTCAAAGATTAAAAAGATGAATAAAATACCGCTTTAAGAGCTCAGACTGATGTTTGCAAAGTCATTGGGGCCAACATGAATTATAACTTCACTCAAGGATGGGTGACGTTGGATGGAGTCCAGAATCTGTTCGGAAATGTCCTTAACTGTAGCTTGAAGTATATTAAATGTAAATTAATATTTGATTAAGGTGTTTTAGTTACCATACTTTGTAATTATACTTTTAAGATTGTTTTAGAGGTATTTGCAGAGTCAGCTCTTGTTTGGGTCACAGAAAAAACAGGACATTGAGGAGGAAAGCACAGGCAGAAAGCATCACCATACAATTGACAATGGAATGATATGAGAAAGAATGGTCAGCCAAAAATCCAGTTAGAGGGGAGATAGGTCTGTCATTGATCCATGTATGAGCTATTCTGTTCTTTTGATTGAATCTAGCATTTTCGTTATACTGTTTCTTGAGAGTGAATAAACATACCACAGCACAGTTGATTATATAATTGATTATATGTGTAGTGTGTTTAAACAGGATAAGGATCCTGCTGCCTTAATTTTACGTTTGAGTGCATATTTGTGTCTCAGAAAACATATTATTTGAAACAGTCAAAGAGGAGGATCCCAGATATGTTAATTGTAAACATGTTGGAAGCTATAAAATGAGATGTTCCAAAGAAGGAAATTGTCATTCCTTGGTAGGGTGACCCAGAGTGTGGGTAATTTATACCACTCTGTAAGCTAAATATTTGATCTGTTCTAAGGAACTCTGTGAACCAGTATTTGATTTCTGGTATTAAAATTAAAGAAAATTAAACCACTCTTGTCTCCTCTCTGATAAAAATGAGCACGCATGGAATTTATAGAGTTAAGGTTCAAAGTGAATAAAGATTAAACTCTGGCAAGCTCCAGGAAAACAAAGAGTAACACCTCTGGCTGGGCAGAAGATCCCTCTGTGTCCAGGACCTGCTGGATGTTGGGCAGCTTGGCTTCCATAGGACTGCAGCGATGTTTAGTGGGCGCCGAGGGCTCGTTCCATGGATTGGGGGTGTAATGGAGCACACCATGGCAGGTTCTGGCTGTAATCCTGGGTTTGGCACAACATGGGTGGCTCCTGGAGTCCGACTGCTGCTCCAGCTGCTGGTCCTCAGCGCGGTTGGAGGGACGGTCAGAGGGGGAAAGTCGTCCCCCAGGCCCTTGAAGCTGTTCGACAGTGGAAGGCCAGGTGGAGGATAACGGTGGGAGCTCCTCCGGGCACCCCCACTGCGACCAAGCCCAACCGTCGACCACGCACCCTGGGGCACCGGAGAGGAGGGTGGCTTTTGGTTTAGCCCCCTGCTGTAACCAGCGCTCCTCCTCTGCCGTAGCTGTTATACCTCCACCGGCGTTCGTCTGTCCGTGTCTGCCTGGAGACCCAACGATAGAGTCCTCCTCAACATCTTCACTGGGCTGACAGGTGATTGTATTGGTCAGCTGGGCGCTGATGAGTCCTGCTGAAGATGATGTATTTGAATAAAAATTAGCACCAATAACCAGTAGTGGTTTATGTGGCGCCTACTTTTCATATACAGTATGTCCAAATGACAGTCAAACAACATGGGGCTCCATGTATACCTCTAATGTGCACATTAGAGGTATACATGCAGAAGCGTTTGCATTTTTAGATTAAAAAAGTGAAGATACATATGTTTAGTAGGTAGGAAGAAGCTCTATACCTGGACCATCTATTACAGGTATAGAGTTTTTGCAGCAAAATGGGTGTTCTTGATTCTTTGTTGGACACAATGCAGATCCCATGTTTTCTTTCGAAATTTCAATTCAATTTCAATTCAGTTTATTTATATAGTGCCATTTCACAACAGATGTCATCTCAAGGCACTTTACAAAAAGAGTTATTACAATACAATGTTTAGTGTAGAAATTACAGAACCACAGAAGATTGCGTCGTGGAATTCTCAGCAATCCCTCATACTGAGAAAGCATGCAGCGACAGTGGGAAGGAAAAACTCCCTTTTAACAGGAAGAAACCTCCGGCAGAACCAGGCTCAGTAAATCTTTGTAAAGGCTTTGTAAATCAAAGACAACGTTCTTTAATTCTTTTCACATTTAGGTATATTGAGAGTGAACCACAAATCTCATGTTTCTTCTCTGTTTAATGGTAAAAACGTTAACCTTATGTAATCTGTATCTTTCTCTGTAAATTGGTACAGTGATGTGTCACGGGAGGTCTATCCTCTTGTCAGTCTTTTCAGGCCCTAAATCACCTAGTGATAGTTTAAACACAAATTAAGGGGGCATGGGGCGTGTTGTGTTTGGCTGTATAAATCTAACAGTAAACTAAGCAAGTACAAGACACCACTGTTTTATTTTTTTTCCATTATACAGAGAGGAAACACGGAATTTGCAGATCACTCTCAAAATACCTAAATGTGAAAAGAATTGATGAACGTTGTCTTTGATTTTGAAATTAAACATGGGATTTGCATTGTTTCCAACAAAGAATCAAGAACACCCATTTTCCTGCAAAAGCAGCCGTCTAAAAAATGGGCTTGGTAGGTAAGTAATATTCAGTGGTTCCTTTTGTTAATCTGATGTCGCAGTAATTTTTTAAATAAATGCCATTGTCGCTGTGAAATAAAGAGAACATTCATCTTACCCTTAAATCCACCCAAACTATATAAGAACTTGTATAAGAATGTAATCACTAAATGATGGCTCAGGTATAAATGGAGAATGCTGAGATGGATATAAAAATTTTGGAGGATGAGCTTAACCTTTAGCCATGGCAAAGATTAGATGTATTTCTCAGACGAATGTAAGGATTGTAAAGCACTGGATTAAAGAAGACTACATTCTACAAAGCATTTTAGATGAATGATGAAAATAAAGGGGTTCTAGGCTCCGCGAGTCCTAAATTATTAGTTAGAGTTATTGAGTAGCAAAGTGGTTAGTGCAGGTGATCAGAAAACAGAGGACCTCTTCTGAGTCCCATCCCCTGCTGTTTATTTTTTAGCTTTATAGCAACCCAAATCTATTAGGTTGATCCCACATATTTACATTTAGTTTACGCAACAAAATTCTTAATTGCTAAATCGAACCAAATCAGTAGGATGGAAATTATTTGCATAATTTTATTATGTTCACCTAGCATTGCATTTTGCATTGAAATAAAAAATGCACAAATAAATGAAGCTCCATTTTGCATTGAAACCATAAATTCAAACAAATATGAAGCTACGTTTTACATTGCAACCATAAAAGGACACAAATAAAAAGCTATGTTTAGCAATGAAACCATAAAAGCACAGACATATGAAGCTACGTTTTCAAGTCGGAGTTAGTAATGCTAAGTCACAGTTCTTAACCGTACAAGTTCCGATTGATTAGCCTTGCCTTTAGGGTCAGTCTGTTTATTAATCCACTATCAAAACGGCTTTTTTTGAGAAAGCAGTCCTCTGTGAAGAGATTTTCACAAAGATAACAGATCTTTTCCGGCCTAGGATTGGTTCCACAGATGAAGTCTAAACTGTTAGACTAGGCAAATCTTAGCAGCTGCTAGCTACTCTACCGCAGCTGAGTGGGGAGGGGAACAGGAGGGCTGCAGGTGCAGCAGTTCGGATGAGTAGACTACGTCAGGTAGGGGACTGAGATAGGTGGAAAAAGGGGAGATAGGTGGGAGCAGGCATTACAGCACCCTCAATTACTACCAGAAGAGAGTCAAAATTATTCAAACATAAGTAGATTGACTCATCTACACTTCAGGCATGTTTTAATGAGGAAATAACATGTTATCAGGGTGTTACATGTCAAAAACAAAATTTAGGAGAAAAGCTTTCTATTATAGTTTGGAGATGTCAACCCCAGCTAGGTGTCATTACTGTCCGTCTGAAGCATTGTGCCAAAATAATTAGGAATAAGAAAGGCTATGGTTATCTTCTTCCATCTTTATCAGAGCAATCTGAATCAGAAAGCTGTCTCTCTTGGTCTTTTATCTAGGTACTCTTTGCATGTGTACTTTCTATTTTAATGAGAAATGTTATTCTTTTAAGTGTTACATAATTATATTTGTGCAGTTGCCTTAGTTTGCTCACCTGATGTAAACCTCGGGGAGAAAAACAGTTCTTATGCTGCACCAATGCAGCTCAGGAACAAAAGACTCAGTGGTCATTTACACCTTTAATGACAAAGGTGTTGGGTTGCATTATATTATTGCATCAGAAGGCAAGCAAACTGTTTCAGCAAAACAGTGTTAAAGTACAGCATAATTAAATATGTTTTATCAATCAAAACATAAAACTTTTTAAAAATTGTATATTTTTAAAGCAAGCAAGTTGATTATACAAAAGAAAAAAAATATTCCTTTGTGCCTTAATGACAAGGGGCAAACTCTGCTGTCCAGATTTGACCCCAACCCAGAAGTCACAAAAATGGCAGTTACTCCATCTTTTGCTGGAGGCTCTGCAGAACGGAGTAAGTTCCCATTGATTCCCATGTTAAAAATACGAATTTCACATCAGAAAGAAACATGCTTACAGCCTGGTTGAAAAAAGCATTTTAGGTTTAATAGTTCAGGGTTACCGTCATGACAAGTCTTAGGGGGGACATTTGTTTTTTATAAATCATCAGTTTAAATGTTAATTTTTTTTGAAAAAATATTTTTGTCTTTATTTTTGTCACAAATGTTTTTCGATGAAAAACAAATGACATTTCAAAATATATATTGCATAAAGACAAAGACAATGTCTAAATTGATCGACTTTTTCATCAAATTAGAGACGAGGTGAAAATCAACAATGATGGAAAAGTTGCAAGGAACGTTAAGAAAAACCAATCAACAAATGGAAGAGGCGTTGAGGGTGACACGGGTTGAAGGAGGTGATGCACATTTTAATGTTGCCCTGCCCCATTGTGAGTACTTTGCTGCAAAGATGACTGCTCGGGATTCGTCGGCTCTTCCTGAGAAGAGACAGATCTGTTAACAGATGTTTCCAAGTTTTGCTGGCCTTCCGCCACTCTCGTACTACCAGATGTAGAAGGCTGACCTGAGGCAGAAGATCTTAATGTGGCTGGGGTATTAAAAACCTGCATTCACACGTCCTCTGATGATTAATCAGGATCCCTTTAAGAAGAGGGAGTTTGAATCTGAGGGATTGCAGGTACTACCTCTGGGCTAACCCGTGCTTTCAATAGGTCTCGATGTACAGTCCTGTTCCTCTGCAAATCGTCTGTTGAGTTGATGGTTATACACTGCAACACCTGCAGGAGGGTTCCTCAGCTCCTTATAAACCACAGAACTCCAGAGGTCCTAAATCTTGTGATGTCCTCTGCCACTGTGGTCACTCAGGTACACCAAATGCCCGACAGACAACGGCACTTCCCATGTACTTCGATCATGATGGTCCTTGCAATGTTCAGCAGTAAACATTAGGAAAATAGTCTCGTCAGTCTCGTGATGAGGAGTAATGTTGTAGCAAAAGAGCAAATGTGGAAGACACAATGCTCAATCTCGGTTCAGATAAGTGAGCAAAGTTCGTAAAAGATTGTGAAGGGTTCTATTGCACTGCCCATTTCATTCAGTAATATGGGGTAGTGTGTGATTTTGTTACTCCATACAATTGACAAAGCTGCCCAATCAAGGGACTCTCAAAATGTTTGCCTTGATTGGAGTAAATTATACTGGGGACACCAAACCTGATAAACCATTATTTCGTTAACATAGTGGCCAGAGTGGAAGCCTTGTGGTCTGAAGTTGGAATGGCAACCTTATATTTACTAAATACATTGGTCATCACCTAAACATTCTCCAGGCCAGTATGTGATGGTTCTAACATAGTGAACTAAAAAAAAATATCCCAGTCAGGCTTGAGGCCAACAAGTGACCCATGAAGCTACTGTGCGTTGGTTGAAAGTCTTTTGCCACCTGACAATACTCACACTGTTTAAACCCACTGCTGGATGTCATTAGCTATCCCTGGCCAGCAACAGCATTCATGTACCAGTTTTGTTGTACGTCTTGATGCCCATGCTCCTGATGAAACTGCATTGAAATATGTGACTGTAAACATCCTTGTAAGACCACTTTCAATATTTGCTCTCCCACATCTGAAAGAAGAAATATACGATGCAATACCCCATCCTTTTTGGTGAGACAATCCCACTGTTTTAATAAAACCAAAGATGGTTTCAGCTGCCGTCTTTCTTCTGGTGTGGGGCAAACAGGCTTCTCCCAACAACCCAAGATGCTTTTAAGTATGGGTTCAGCTTCCTGCAAAGTTTGGAGGTCCAATGGTGTGTGAGATGGCAAAACAACCACCATCCTTTTACCAGGGACATACTTTAAGGCCTCTGGTACAGAGGTACCTGCCACTACCTGTTTTACCCCAGCCACTGACTAGCGGGAGAGTGCATCAGCGTTTCTGCTACTGGGCCCAGACTGATATTTAATCGTAAAATCAAAATCAGCCATTTGGGCTGCCCAGTAGTGCTGCACACACCCCAACTTTCCAGAATCAAAATTGCTCAAGGGGATCTTATTCTGTATAAACCACACACTGGTCCCCAACAGGTACTTTCTAAATTTCTCAGCCATGGCTCACTTAAACCAATGACTCCAAAAAGTAAAATTGTCGACAAAAAAATCAGTAATGAACGCTATTGTTTATTTTCTAAAGTTTTCTCTTACGATCGCTATCCCTTGCTAAGAAAAACTTTAACAGCAGTGAGCCGACAACGTAGCTCAAACGTTCTGCAGAGTTTTGTTAAGAAAAAGAGAAGCATGTGTATGCATGTGTGCTTCCCACGGCATTACAGCAGAGTTGTTTGAGTTTCTTAAAGGGAAGCCCACTGTGGCTGACAACTAACACAGTAGCCCCTGTGAGCTAGTTAGCTTGTTATCTGCTAACATTAGCATCAACAGTAGAGCTCTTTTTCTCTCTTCCCCCCCGACATCTCGGCTTTTTACCTTCTCTTCTAGGTATCCAGGGGGTATTCATAGATTGATCAAAATGTCCAGATTCTCTCATATGACCCCTTACCAAAAAGAAGTACACAGAAGTACACTTGAAGTATACTAAAAATGAATACAGTATACTTCAAGTTTACTTTTATGGTACTTATCAGAAGTATACTTCGCCAAGTAAATTTTAAGTATCCTAATAAGTATACTTAAATATTTACTTATACTAAAGTTTACTTCCATTTAGACTATTCTTGTACTTTACTGTACATATCAGAAGTATACTTCACCAAGTAATGTATAAGTATACTAATATGTATACTTAAATATATACTTATAAAGTGTACTAACATTTAGACTATACTTGTACTTGGCTGTAGGTAAATATCAGAAATGTACTTTAACAAGTACATTTTAAGTATACTAATAATTCACCTATTCTAGTATTACGTTTACTTAAGACAAAAGTTTACATTTAGATAATACTTGTACTGGAGTATATCTTATTAAAAGTCGAAATATGAGGGTATAAAAACCATTTGTAGTTGGATCTTTTTGACTTGTAGCCCATTTTATATATTTTCACATTTGCTGGATTGTTCTATAGTGTAAGATGGTTAAAATCTTATTCATCCGATCTTCAATTTTCTGGGCAAAAGGTCAGCATGTATGTGGTTTAAGATTATAGCCTAAGTGAACCTGATGTTTCTCACAGTCTACATAGTGTATTAACCTTTTTGGTGTTTATTTGGAAACAACATCCAACCCCTAAATGGTAAACAGCAGATATTTTATAACAATGGAAATAGGAGAAAAAAAAACGTATCAGCTATTGTACTAATGTTCATAAAATGGGAACATTTATCAAAGACAATAAACTCATTCAGCCCCTTTCATGTGGATTTGGTAGAGAGACAACATACAGTTGATCAGTTTCAATAACAACACATTTCTTTAATATCGTATCAGACGAATGGCATACACGTTTCCAGTCTTCTTAACTTCATGACTGAAAGTACTTTTCAAAGTAATCTTCGAATCTTTACAAAATGGCCTGTTACATTTACTCAGCTCCTCTACCAACACACAAGAATGTTTCATACATGCACAGTATCCCAGGTTTTAATGCGCGCACTTTTTTTTAAATACAACTGAGTCATTCATTAAATCTAGTTTACCATTATTCAAAGATACAGCACTGAATCTTTACTTTACCAAAAAATGCCTCTAAAACCAGAAGCAGTTACAGTACTTAGGTTTTCACATAGTTTTCCAATGACAAGCCGATGTAAAGCTGGGATGTTTCCTTGCCAAGGAGGATGACCAAAACCCTTGACTCTTCCATTAAGTATGACACATTTTTCTGCTATTTGGTCATAGGAACACAATTTTTCAACAAATGACTCTATATAAATAGTAGTGGACTTTAAATGTAGTGGTAGTAAACAAAGAGCAGATGTAAAATGTTACTTGTAGTATACTCAGAGTAATCTATTACAGAATAAAAAGAAACATAAAAATGTACTAAAATAATAGAATTCCAAGATTACTTATACTGTAAAGTATACTCAATTATAACAGAAGTACACTACAAGTAAACTTATACTGCTACTTTAAGTACACTTTTAAGTGTATTTTCAAAGAGAAAAGTATACTCAATTATATAAGTAGTAAACATTTATTAAATTTGTGTGCTCAGGCAACACTAATAAAATGGACTAAAATTATCGGCTGTGTCCGAATCCAGTGGCTGGATCCTTCGAAGGCCGGATTTGTCGGCCGGTTACGTCACAGCGCCGCGACTAGGACTGTCCAAATTCGAAGACTGCTTCAAATGCGGCCGACGAATCCGGCCGACTTCTCCCCGATTTGAAGGACCGTTGCGGTGTATCCTTCGCTGGTCTACATATCCCAAGATTCATTGCGGGCTGAATGGGAGAATTTTCTTCCAGCAACATGCCGGACGAAGCGGCCGGCGAAGCGAGAGAGGAGCACAGTTTTATATGTAAGTATATTAAAACCTGGCGGTTAAAAAATTAAAAACTTAAAGCGGTTGTGTTGTTTGCCGTTTATTGTTGGCTTAGACATGTATTTTAATAATTTTTTGTAAAGCATCGCTCGTAAACGAGCTCATATGGTAGTGTTACCAGCTGGTTTAGCGTGATCGCGGTTGCTAGGCGACATGACGTTCGGCAAAGTGGGGGCGGGAATTCAACTGAAGGCTAGACAGTCCAAATTCACAGCTGTTTATATCCGGTCTACCCGGTCGACGAAGGACCCAGCCCACGTAGACCGAGTAGACCGGGTAGACCGGGTCCTTCGAAGGATCCAGCCGCTGGATTCGGACACAGCCATCTTCTCTCCAAGCAACCCTTAGTAGGACCCAATATGTGAGGTGCCCTCTGCATGCCTGCGTAAAATATTTTTAGTTTAGTTATTCTTATTGTTAGCTTTTGAAATATCTTGATACTTAAATATAAAAGAGCATGCTGCACCATGTTAAAAGTAAATAAATGTTTGTATAAAATGTACGTTTGAATAAACCGGCCAGCATTTTGTTCAGGGTGGCACTGGCCACCACTTGGTGGCGTCTCTACTGACACAATACGAATAACAATATAGAGAGGATATATTAATATTAAATAACGTTATAAAATTGCTCAAAACTACCCTCCAATGTCGTTTAGAAAATGTAAACTATTCATTTTCCTCATGTATACTAATATACTAATATCCGGCATTATGTCATATGATTAAGACAGCTGTTTGTTTCAAATACAGACCTGTGATTGGTTGTTTTCAAAACTGGGTGAGTTTAACGTATCTCAGACAGCAGCGCGGTGAAGATCACAGCCAGAGCACCTGCCGAGCTAAGCAATAAGCAATGGCGACTTTTAGCAACCAACTTGAAAAAAGGAAAGTTTATATGTTTTCCCAGGCTAAATATAAAGTATTTTGTATGTGTTTTTACCCAGGGTTGGAAATGTGTAACCTAACCTGTGGCTGTGAGCCAAGCATGGGTATAGCTTAAATTGCTACAGGAATGTTAGCTAATAAAATACTTCAATATAGCACGTTTTGATTTGATTAATAGGCAAAAAGCAAATAAATTTATGATAAACAAATACCCCCATATACAACAACTATCACTTAGTGAGTTGTTTTTTTATTAGCTCATGCTTTATCTTGTATAAACCTGTAATTAGGTCTTAGCTGTTTGCACAGCCACTTGTATTTACAAATGCAGTCCTACTTTGTAATCAAGTGATAGACATCCACTTCTAAAAATAAAATAAAAATCTTACCTGTACTGTCAGAGCTCACACTTGTAATTTCAATACTCCAAGAAAAATTTACGATAGAACAGTTAGCTAGAAATGATATCTTAAAATTGTATAATAGTAAAATTTAACATTTGTTTCTGCATCCATTATGGGCAGAAAAAAATTAAGCATGAAAAAATGCACTCAAAAATCTATATGTTTTGCAGAATGGAAGACGAAGAAGAAGGAACGACAGTTGCCGAAAAGAGACTGTTTACCACCTAAAAAGGTCAAGAGTTACAAGCTGCATCCTCAGTCTTCAACAGATAACTAGGATGTAAGTTATAAACATAACTCATTAAATCAGTATTTAGTAATAATAAAACTGTTTCTCTGTAAGCACGGCATTCGTGGTGGCAGCTGTGCTTTTAATACAACCGTATATACTGTATGTGATCATATGCATGCTTTTTCTCTTTCTCTTTTCCCAATAAAACAACAACCTGCATCAGATGGAATTTATTATTTGCTGTTCAGTTTATGACAAACAGTAGTAAAAATTGCTAAACACGGTTCATGTATATATTGTGTAATATATTCAATTCAATTCAGTTTATTTATATAGCGCCGTTCCACAAGAGATGTCCTCTCAAGGCACTTTACAAGCAGAGTTATTACAATACAATGTTTAATGTAGAAATTAGAGAACCACAGAAGATTGTGTCATGTAATTCTCAGCAATCCCTCACACTGAGCAAGCATGAAGCGACAGTGGAAAGGAAAAACTCCCTTTTAACAGGAAGAAACCTCCCGCAGAACCAGGCTCAGCACAAGCGGTCATCTGCCGAGACCGTCTGTGGTTTGAAAGAGCAACAGAACTGATGCAGAAGTTTGTTGCAGGACGTGGAGAACTTTCCGTCACTGCAATGCCATCTTAGTCAGGGTCGTCAAGCAGGGCGGGTCAGGAGCACCTACTATAAGAAGAGACTAAGAGAAAACAGGTTAGCGCTTGAACTGACAACACATCATGCAGTTGGGGAGAAATAGGAGAGATAGTAGGAATTGTCTCTAATAATGTCCTCCAACAGCCTAGCCTAAAGCAGCATAGCTACTAACATTAACCTGTCTCCTAGCTACTAGGAGACCTAGCTACTAACACTCTCTACCTGGCTTAAATTAATCTATCTCTACTTAGCTACTCTACCTCTTCCTATCTCTTCCTAGCTTTTGACACTCTACCTGACTACTAACATTCTCTTCCTAGCTACCTGTCTAACCTGTTTCTAACTACCTGTTAACCTGTCTCTAACTGTAAGCTTTGTCAAAGAGGAAAGTTTTAAGCCTAATTTTAAAGATATACAAATTGTCTGCTTCATGAATCAACCCTGGGAGCTGGTTCCATATGAGGGGAGCCTGATAGCTGAAAGATCTGCCACCCATTCTACTTGAATTCTATTCTAGATCTCACTGGGAGCCAGTGAAGAGGGAAGCTAAAACAGGGGAAATGTGATCTCTTCTTTTAATATTCATCAGAATCCTAGCAGCAGCATTTTGGACTAACTGAAGACTTTCAATTGTATTCTGTGGACTACCTGATAATAAAGAGTTACAATAATCCAGCCTTGAAGTAACAAAGGCATGGACTAGTTTTTCAACATCACTCCTGGACAGGATGGTTCTAATTTTTGCAATATTCCTAAGGTGAAAAAAGGAAATCCTAGACACTTCTTTAATGTGAGATCTAAATGACATATCTTGGTCAAAAATAACACTGAGGTTCTTTGCTTTATTACTGGAGGCTAATTTAATGCCGTCCAGATGAAGAGGTTGACTTATTAGTTTCTTTTTCAGAGCTTCTGGTCCAAAGACGACAAGTTCTGTTTTATGAGAATTCAGAAGCAAGAAGTTTAGAGTCATCGAAAATTTGTATGTGTTCCAGACATGCCTGTAGTCTACCTAACTGATTGGATTCATCAGGATTTATGGATAGATATAGCTGTGTATCATCTGCGTAACTATGGAAATGTATTCCATGCTGCCTTATTATTTTACCAATAGGAAGCATATACATAGTAAAAAGAATCGGCCCAAGCATTGAACCCTGTGGTACTCCGCAATTAACTATTGAGGTTGAGGAAGATTTATCATTTACGTGAACAAACTGAAATCTGTTAGACAAATACGATTTAAACCAGCCTAGTGCTGTTCCTATTATACCGACACTTTGAAGCCTTTCTATGAGAATATTGTGATCAACAGTGTCAAAGGCAGCACTGAGATCTAACAGGACCAGAATGATCACCAGTCCATTGTCTGAGGCTATGAGAATATCATTAGTAACCTTCACCAGAGCTGTTTCAGTGCTATGATGAACTCTAAAGCCTGACTGAAACTTCTCAAACAGCTCATTATTGTTTAAATGCTCACATATCTGGTGTGCCACTATTTTCTCAAGAATTTTAGATAAGAAGGGAAGATTAGATATCGGTCTATAGTTAATAAAGTAATTTTGATCAAGAGATAGTTTCTTAAGTAGAGGTTTAATTACAGAAATCCTAAACTCCTGTGGTACTTATCCATTGACTAAGCATAGATTCATTATATCTAAAATTGGAACAGTGATCAGAGGGAAAACTTCTTTTAAGAGTTTAGTTGGGATTGGGTCTGAAACGCAAGTTGAAGGTTTAGATGAAGCTAATAATTTTAGTACATCAGAAAGTTCGGCTGCATTAAAGCAGTTTAAGCATATATTAGGTTCAACCATTTTTTATGCTGCCCCATTAACTAAGGAGGAAGCAAGCATATTGGGAAGGTTCCCAATCATCTTATTTTTTATAGAGTCTATTTTATTTATAAAGTATTGCATGAAGTCATCACTACTAAGAGCTTGGGGAATTGTTTGCTCGATAGAGCTATGATCCTTTTAGTTTGGCAACTGTATTAAAAAGAAAACTAGGATTATTTTTATTCTCCTTGATTAAAGATGAATAATATGCTATTATAGCTGTTCGAAGGCTCTTTTTATATAGCAATAGACTATTTTTCCACACTAAATAGGAATCCTGTAAATGCGTGGAGCAGAAAAAATTATAGTCAGACATCTTTTTGGCAGCCCTACACACGAAGCTACATTAATTTTAGTGACCTCCGATTGCCGTAACCGGGTGTCATTGCCACCAGCATGGATAACAATCCTGCTATACCGTCGTTTGTCCTTGGCCAAAAGCTTCAGATGGGACCTAATGTCCACAGCTCTGGCCCATGGAAGGCATTTGATGGTGGTCCTTCGTGTCTCTGGAGCCACGTTCCTAACTATGGAGCTGCGAATTACAAGAATCTGCCTCTCCTGCTCGGCGGGTGTGTCGCTGAGCGGGGCGAACCTATTGTTTAGAGAAAGGGGCTGGATGTTGGCCGCAGGCCGGGGTCTGGCGCTAGGCTTCCTACGAACCTCACCCAGTTCGCCTCAGATCCCGGCTGCACGGGAGCTGCTGGAGGACGGCTAAGGGGTCCTGTCCTAACTGACTCTGTGCTAGCTACTGCTGGGCCTGGCTGATCTACAGCGCGGAGCCAGGCCTCTAGCTCAGAAACCCTCGCCTCCAAGGCTACAAAAATGCTGAAATTATTACACCTACCATCTTCACTAAATGAGGCGGAGGAGTAGCTAAACATCTGACAGAGAGAGCAGGAAAGAGGAGGAGGTTCAGAGAGAGACAGAGGAACAGGAGACAAAGCTGCTGAAGCCATGCTAGCCGTGAAGCTAAGCTAACCTAGCGATACCTTACCGAGCCCAGAAACCAGTGTAACCCTTAAAGAGTCCCAAAACGTAAAGAACACCAACTTAAAATAAATGTTTTAATGTGTTTGTGTGTAAAAGTAACTCAGAAAAACTTCTGGACAGAGAAAATTAGATCAGTTCAGGAGAGAGAGAAACACCGACTTGCTTCAACCGAGTAAGTCACCAAACAGGAAATGAAGCGATACGTCTTACCAACGCAGTGTCAGCAATCTCCTAATCATTCTCAGATACTGTTTATACAGTACCAGTTAAAGGTTTGGACACACTTTACTGTTTAAAATAGGGAAGTCTCTCTCCTTTTTGACAAATTGATTAGATTTGGAATCTGATGAATAACTTAATTGTAAGTAATGTAATGCTAATTTGTTAAACTGTTGAGAATTCATAATGTGTTGACTTTTGATTGGTACTAGAAACAGATACTTTTTCAGCATGTTTGATGATATAAACATAAATCTTATTTTAACTTAAAATGTAATTTGTATTTGTGTTACAGGTTGTGGTCAATTGAAGCGTTGCAAAACGTTTATGGATAAACTGGACCATGTACTTCAATGCACCAAGGAGATGAAAACAAAAAATGCATCCAAAAAGCAGAAGCTCTACCCGGAATATGGTCTCTTCATGTCCCCCACTCACTTGGCAGCCATACATGCAAAGGAAAAGAAAAGACTGTTTGATCTTCTTGATGAACTGTTTTCAAAAAGGTGTGTACAAATGCTGCTGATTTTGGAAAAGAAAATACCTGAAGGGAATACTGTCCTGGAGGAATCTAAAGTGGAGGGTATTTTATATAAGATTAGACTAGTCTCATTTGTCTGATCTGTATAAATGTTTCAAAATAAATTGCAGGTTTTGTGGACTAAAATGAGCTTTTACAGATTTTGCAACACAATCAAGATCCATTTTCTTGCATTAGACTCATATCGTACTCAAACACTGGAAGTAAAAACAGCTCACTTATTTGTGTAATGGATGTACATGTCTTTTGGGGAGCTGTGTCACGTCCTTGTAGATTGCAGCAGTGGCTTACAACGCTTGTAATGTAGTCCCAGGTCTAAAACCAACTTCTGTGATTCATTTGCAGTACTTATTATTGTCATTTGCAATTCATATGATTATTGAGTTCACCTGGAATAATTAGGATAAGTATTAAGTCATTTTCACTATTGCACACAAAATGCTAGTTGTTACCATGTTCTCACATTGTTTTTGCTACACTAAAGGGAATGTACTGCTGCCAGATTGGAACGACTGAGGTGCTTACAAAATGCTTATAACTTTGGGGACTTTGGGGGCAACAGACTAAATTTAACTTTCTGATCTGTTTATACACAGATCACCAGCTACTGTTGCAGCAGCTGACGCGACAACAAGGTGCAGGTGTTGCAAAAAAAACAAAAACAAACTGCTGCTTGTTCTAATTATTGCAATAAAATACTTATTTTGTCAGAATGTGACGCTTACTCTGACTTTAGATGTTAAATGGCTGTGGACAGGAAGGATATTTCTGTAAGGGTCATTCAGTAGTTTTGATGAAGATCCTGACTGAAGAGTCTGTTCTATTACATGATAGCTGCAACATTAATAGTGGTGATGGTAATTTCTCTATGCTTAGCATACATCATGTGTCTACTGTATCGCAAATGTTTTATTTTGTATATAGTTCAAAACTGTAAAATGAGTTATCAGCTAAAAATACCTATTTTAGGTACTGTAATACACTTTGATTTAACACGCAAATATAAGCTGTTTACTCCTGCAATAAAACATGCATTTTACACGATATCCGATTAGACTAATGGGCAAAAATAATTAGTGATTTGTCGATAATAAAAATAGTCGTTTGTGGCAGCCTTAACTGCCTCATACACTGAAGGAGGTATACGTTGGGACCACTGTTGGATGGGACTTCATCCAGCAGAGGGATGTCATAAGAAACCAGATCAGTTCACCCTAGGTCACCTTCATGAAGAGAGAAGAATCAATATAATTTGTGCAAAAAGGACAGAACCTGGAACTTTTTCTTTCAAGCCAGACAAGTCAATGATTTCCAATAAATCTCCCCTTCCACAGACACAACCTGAGAAGAGATGGTGACGGTAGACCTGATCTTCTCGACACCTGTGGGGAGGTTAACCACCTCAACAGTCCCCAGACAAGTCCACGGGTAGTGGACAACATCTACAGTACCCATTTTAATGACAGGGAAATTAATTGTGCCTCACACCCCTTGAGCGAGGCAGGTAAAAACCAACAGCCAAGTAAGCAACCCCAATACTGATGGCTCAAACAATCACGGCAGAGATCAATCTACTTTTAGTATTCTGCTGCACATAAAAGGCGGTTTCAAACATGGAATATAAGATTTCCTTTCTTTCTTTAACCAATCTATTTTCAAACTGATTTCTATTTTGATACAGTCAATAGAAATCTGTATTATTTATGAAACACAGGCGGACAAAAGCAAGGCACGTGGTTTAGCTCGAGCATGTGACTTACAGCTAACTCAAGTGGCACCCTTAAAGCCACTGTGGTTCATTTATCAACCATAAAACAAAGAAAATAAAACAATTGGATCGAGTAACTAGGAATGCTAGTTTTGTACCCAAACAATAGCAATAAAATTACACAAGGTAACATATCACAGTGAAACAAAATAACCTTTAAATCATATGCCCTTTTCCACTATGGTCAGTACGGTAAGGAACGGTGGGTTTGGAACTGTCCTTGCATGTTTCCATTTGTCCAGTCTGAGCTGACCCCTTTTTGTGGACTACCCCTCCCTCGGTCCGAAATCACTAAGGCCATCATTGACACCCTCAAGCAAGAGGGTAAGACACAGAAAGAAATTTCTGAACGAATAGACTGTTCCCAGAGTGCTGTATCAAGGCACCTCAGTGGGAAGTCTGTGGGAAGGAAAAAGTGTGGCAGAAAACGCTGCACAACGAGAAGAGGTGACCGGACCCTGAGAAAGATTGTGGAGAAGGACCGATTCCAGACCTTGGGGGACCTGTGGAAGCAGTGGACTGAGTCTGGAGCATTGACTGTATAAAACAATGGACTAACCTTCCGGTAGGTTTCTGAAGAGCGAAATTGAGGCCAGTTGGGCGGTTCCCACCGCCGCTCTCTTGTCCGCGTCACTCCCCTCGTCACTCTCAGAAACTCCAAAAATGGGCAAAGAGGTGGAGCTGAGAGTGGCGCTGTGAGGCTGGGGGCGGAGGGTTAACGCTTCGAGCCGACGTAGCTACAAGCTAGTCAGAAGCTAGTCGGGAGCTAACTGAAGCTAACGTAGGATGCAGCCGGTTTCAACCAGAAGACCGCGGTTGAGAGACTTTTACCCCGTTTTTCAACAACGATCCCTTTAGACGCAGAAACATCTCGAGTAGAGAAAACATGTCAATATAATAAGACCCAAATGGGTCGGATCAATACGGGCTAATATTGTGTAATTTCCATTACCATCGGTGGAGGCTGAGGACGGGTTCATCTTAACAACACATCCATCAAAAAGCAGTCACAAAGTTATCATGAAAACTCAGATGCTCTCAAAAAATAAAAGGCTTTTGACTCACCTCACATCTCATCCATTAGTTCATGCGTCCAGCTGTGTTCCTCACACCAGTACTGATCTAACCAGCGATCATCCAGTCTGTCTAGAGTCCAACTCTGTAGTCTTCCAGCCTGATCTAGCAGTCTCCCACTCTTGAGTCTCCCGCTCTGACCGGGTCTGCCGCGGCGTCCCGGTCCTGCCGACTTTGCTGCTTTGCTGCTACCCGACCGATCGCCTGCTCCAACTCGCGCGTAGAAAGAGATAAAAGCTCCGACCAGAACAGCATTCCTCTCTGCCACCTGACAGAGACCCCCCCAAGCTGGTTAAGCTTCAGCCGGTATGAAGCCTCCCCCAAAACCATGAACTGTCTGTTACTGTAATCAACACCACAGCAAGCCATCTTTGTCCAATAATTGCAGATTAACATCCAAAACCGAATAAAATTTGCAGAGGCAACTGATAGTGGAGTTGAGACTGAAGTGTTTATGTTTGTCCCAGGCTGTGAAAAGCTTCCCCGCAAGCAGAGGGGGACAGCAGACTACGGAGCAGCTATTAGCTACAGTTAGCCACCATAAGCCACCAGCTTTAGCCTAGACGGACCTGTCAGTCAAAAGGACACGCCCCTAATTATTTATAATTTCAATATTAAATTACAAATAAATGGAGAAGTTAGAAAAAAATTCACCCCCCTCAGAGTTGTCATGACGGTAAACCTGAACTATCTAACCTAAAATGTTTTTTGAACCAGGCTGTAAACATGTTTATTCTTGCTGTAAAGTTGGCCTTTTTAACATGGGAGTCAATGGGAAGTTGCTCCTTTTTGGAGCCAGCCCCCAGCGGATGAGGGCTGAACTGCAATTTTTGTCACTTCCACGTTGGCTTCACATTCTTCGGGCGGAGTTTGCCCCTTGGTCTGGAGTAGACACATCCAGAGCCACCGTGCACAGGCGTGTGCAGGAAATGGGCTACAGGTGCCGCATTCCCCAGGTCAAGCCACTTTTGAACCAGAAACAGCGTCAGAAGTGCCTGACCTGGGCTACAGAGAAGCAGCACTGGACTGTTGCTCAGTGGTCCAAAGTACTTTTTTTGGATGAAAGCAAATTTTGCTGGAGTCTGGAGTCTGGAGTCTGGAGGAAGACTGGGGAGAAGGAAATACCAAAATGCCTGAAGTCGAGTGTCAAGTACCCACAGTCAGTGATGGTCTGGGGTGCCATGTCAACTGTTGGTGTTGGTCCACAGTGATTTATCAAGGGCAGGGTCAATGCAGCTAGCTATGAGGAGATTTTGGAGCACTTCATGCTTCCATCTGATGAAGAGCTTTACAGAGATGAATATTTCATTTTTCAGCACCTTGCACCTGCTGACCATGGTATTACTGCCTGCCAAGTCTCCTGACCTGAACCCCATAGAGAATCTGTGGGATATTGTGAAGAGAAAGTTGAGAGACGCAAGACCCAACACTCTGGATGAGCTTGAGGCCGCTATCGAAGCATCCTGGGCCTCCATAACACCTCAGCAGTGCCACAGGCTGATTGCCTCCATGCGACACAGAAGCAGTAATTTCTGCAAAAGGATTCCCGACCAAGTACTGAGTGCATCAATGAACATAATTATTTGAAGGTTGACTTTTTTGTATTAAAAACACTTGGTCGGATGAAATATGCTATTTTTGAGATAGGAATTTTGTGTTTTCATGAGCTGTATGCCAAAATCATCAATATTAAAACAATAAAAGGCTTCCGTGTGTAATGAATCTAAAATATATGAAAGTCTAATGTTTATCAGTACATTACAGAAAATAATGAACTTAATCAAAGTATGCTATTTTTTTTGAGAAGGACCTGTATAAAGAGAGACTGAACAAGTATCAAGGGAATCATTCTTTTCTGAGATTTTTCACAGAAACAACAATAATGCTAGAACATTATTTACTGCAGTGGAAAGACTAACAGTACCCCCTGAACTAAACTCCTGTAATTAATTTTCCAGCTTCTTTACTGAAAAGATCTTGAACATCAGAAGATCAATCAGTACATCAGTTTCAACCCCCAATACCAACACTGAGCCCAATTAATACCCATGCAGAGAAAAGGACTCACTCCCAAACAATAAATCACACAAGCTTTGATGAAAGTATTGACAAACTAAGCTCTGCGACCTGCTGCTTAGATATCTTAGCAACAAATTTTATATAAAAGGTCCCCCCAGTCATCAGAGCGGATCTGATCAAAATAGTTAACGGATACCTCCTATCAGGTGTTTTCCCCCAAGCCTTTAAAAACAGCAGTTACCAAACCAATACTAAAGAAGAAGAACTGTTGATGCAAATCTACTGACCAATCTCTAATCTCCCATTTATCAGTAAAATTATAGAAAAAGTTGTGTTCCAACAATTAAATAGCTTCCTAGTTATGAATAACCGCTTTGATATTTATCAGTCTGGTTTTCGTAGGTACCACAGCACAGAGACTGCCCTCGTCAAAGTTTTCAATGATATCCATACAAATACTGACCGTGGTAAAACCACAGTACTGGTAGTATTAGACCTCAGTGCAGCGTTTCACACTGTTGATAGTGTGAAACACTGTCCTGTTTGTCATTGTTCTGCCTCATTCTGGTCCGCCTAAGCATGAGTTGCTGCCTCACTCACGGCTTATTAGTACATCTACAGCCTTGTCTTTTTCCTCTCGCTTCTCTGACCTTTCCTCCTCCCCTGTGGACTCTGATGACCCTGATGTTCTTTTGCATTCCTTCCAGTCTCTCTGTCTCTCTCTTGTGTGGCAATTAGCGCAGCTGAGGATACGCTGCTGTGTAAAGAGAACTGATTCATGGCTTAATCCTGCGACTCGTTCGGCTAGACGGGTGTATAGGAGCGTTGAGCGGAGATGAAGGAAGGATAGAGACCCGGCTTCTTTAATCTTATTAAAAGAGTCTTGGAAACAATTCCAGAGAGTGGTTAAGTCAGCTCGGAAAAATTATATTTCTGACATGATCAGCACCCACTCTGGTAATAAACGAGTATTATTTTCTACACTAAATTAATTTCTCTCTGTTGAGCCTTCTCTTGCTGATGTTTCTGATGAACTTTGTTCTAGATTATTAAACTTTTTTTGTTCAAAAATTGATAACATCAGTACTTTGATCTCACCTTTGCTGGCTGTTCCTCCTGATTGCGATTGCCCTCAGTTTTCATTTGATCGTTTTGAGCCCATCTCACTTTCATTGCTCACTGATCTGGTGGCAGTGCTGAACCCTTCTGGTTCAGCGTTGGATGTGATGCCCCCACGTCTTCTGAAAGAGGTTTTCCCCATGGTTGGCCATCACATCCTTAAAATCTTGAATGGGAGCTTAGCCTCGGGAGTTGTTCCCCAGGTTTTTAAGCAGGCAGTGGTCCAGCCAATTTTGAAGAAGCCCGGCCTGGATTCCACCTCCCTGGGAAACTTTCGGCCTATCTTAAAGCTACCATTTTTATCAAAGCTCCTAGAGAAGGCTGTTTTTATTCAGCTGTACAACTATTTGCAGACTTTTGACATTCAAGATTCCTTGCAATCTGGGTTTCGGGCTGGTCATAGTACTGAGACAACGCAAACTCCCTCTTTAATGGATCTACCTCTGCTGCAGTGGCACGCCTTCAGCTGGTGCAAAATGCGGCCGCCCGCCTCTTAACTAGCACTAGACAGAGGGAGTATATTACTCTCATCCTGGCCCGCCTGCACTGGCTCCCGGTGCGTTATCGGATACAGTTCAAGATTTTACTTTTTGTTTTTAAATCGCTTTACTTGTATGTGCCCCCTTACTTGTCTCAGATGGTTCAGCCCTACATACCGGGTCGGACCCTTCAGTCAGCAGACCACTGCCTCTTGCAGGTCCCAGGGGTTTGGGTGAGGTGACGTGGAGAACGTGCGTTCTCGCTCTGTGCGCCTCATCTTTCGAAGCAGCTTCCTCTGGCAGTGAGGATGGCCCCCTCTCTTTCTGTTTTTAAATCATGCCTGAAAGCTCACTTTTATTCCTTGGCTTTTAATTTGGTCTAGTCTTCTATATCCCTGTTTATTTTATTTTTTGTTATTTTATGGTATTCACTGTGCTATTTTAATATTTCTTTTGAGTGTTTAGTTGTATATGTTTTTAATACTGTACAGCCCTTTGGTCGGGCTCGGCTGTGTAGAAATGTGCTTTATAAATAAATTGGTATTGTATGGTATGGTATAATTCCCAACCTGAACAAGGTACTGCTGGGATTCCTTAAATAGAAAACTTTAAATTGGTTGGAATGTTTGTATAATTGTATTGAAATTACTTTTGTTGTAAAGTGCCTTGAGATGACATTTGTGAATTGGCCCTATATAAATAAAAGTGAATTGAAATGAATTTCAAAACTGTGGCTGAAGTGGGGCTTTAATCCGCTTATTTAGTGGCATCATCCTAACCCCCAGGCAAAAGTCCCAAACCTTTTATACCAACCTCTGCAGCAATCTCACTATTTTATTACACAAACACAGCTGAACATTCCACATTTAATTTCCTTCTTTATACATAGGGCCACAATCTGTGTTTTTTGTCATTGTGGAGGAACTAAAAGTGAGATGTATTCATCTGCTTGATGTGTGATCTCAAGCAAATCATTCAGATTGAGTATTAAAATAAATAAAAAATTAAATAGATGCTACAGACTATACTCTTTAATAGTGTAAAACTAAAGAGTAAAACATTTTTATGTACTTTGTATTCAACTCTGACCATAGACTGTAAAAAAAGAATACACAGCGCCTCCTCACTCCTCCCAGTTTACCAGAATGACACTTTCATGGGGGAATTCATGGCGGATTCACAGACTCCTCCTCCCCAGCTCTGACGAAGCATGTTGCTAAAAAGGGCATAGGGGCGGGATCTTCACTGTAGACTTTGCCCTCGCGTGGCAAGTATGGGCGTGTAGTTCGGTCGTAATCACGCCCATTCTGCTCCCGCGTCTTTAGCTCTGATGCTAAACTTGGCTCGGCCCCCTCATTAATTATGCAAGATTTCAAAATATTATCTTACAAAAACCAGCCTGGTGCCCAGGTTTTTAATGAGCCCAGCATTATCTCAGTAAGAATATGTAGCCATAGAAAGTTTAAAAAAACTGGGGACCAGGCATTAAAGTTGTTTTTAATGTGTCGAAAGTCCAATGCTTTTTAATGGGGGCCAAGCGGCCAAATGGAGGTACTACAGCAAGGGAGGAGTAATGGCGGCCTCCATGGTATGCGGTCACAAAGCAGAGCAGCCAGCGGCCATTGACTGTGAGGCATGTTTATTTAATGTTGTAGTATTAGTTTGAATGTTTAGTCCTATTGAGTGATGCCTTGGTCATGGTCAGAGTCATGGTCAGAGAGTTTTGATAATGATAGTCCACATCCTCCGTTACCATGGAGATGGCTCTTCGACCGGGCATCCTTAAAGGTCTACAATGTTCATAGCTAATGAAAAAGAAAGGTGCCACTAAGTTTCTGATTTTCACCTTGAGAGTTGTACTTTATCAAGTAGAATAGATAGACCAAGGTTGCTAGAAATAATATAAGCTTGTTGTTGTAAGACCGAGACAGGTCATTATTTTTGCTTTCTATTGTGATGTGATACTGTCCTCTTGTATGATCAATTCAAATCATACAAAACGTTTAAAGGAATCTCTCCCATTTTATTTAGAGTCTAAAATCCAACTACATTCCTGGCGCTCAAAAATTTTTTTTCTGGCTTCCGGATTCCAACGGAGAACCAAGTCGTCTGGACGACCCGGGAACAACTGACCGGCCCGTGACCTCCCATCTTCGGAGAAGCGGGGGTTTGGTCCTCCTTGGACCTCCATACGCTGTCTGGAGGGACCCATTACCCGGTGAGAGACATTTCCTCTTTTATAATTACATTTTCATTAATCTGACAAAGTGAAAAAAATGTGCAGTGTTATGGTTTTAGTAAACACAATGCTGTGCTGCGTTTCAATATTATTTAACTCAAAAAAGATTTAATTAACAAGAGTTTTGCTTGGTTTCATTCTCTTTGCACAATGGGATCAGCAAAATCCAGTCTTTCGGCTCCCGACAGCGCTTTTTGTCGTTCAATTTGAGATAAGTACGAAAAAGAATGTTTAGAATTTTTTCACTTTTTGATTTCTACATTGAATTTCCCGGTCGGGGGTAGTCTTGACATCGCAGAAATTGAGAAAACCAAACAGAAATTAATCTTAGAAGAGGAGAGATTACTGTAGAAGGCAGATTCATATTATATTGCACTGTTAGGATGAATGTTTATATAACTCGATTGCACATTACAAGATATCCTCCATTAGCAAGGAATGTTTGATACGGCCAAAGGATTGTTTGTGCGAAGATCTGGCAGAACATCGACTCACTGAGGATTTCCAAGAAAACAGTCAAAACTGAAGGGTCGACATGACCTGGCTCCAGTCTAGGAAAGCATAGCTGGAATCCATCACTTAGGCACCGTACTTGTGTATATGCAAGACGCGCACGCTTCCCTGTGCGCAGAGAGGTATATAAGAATCTTGTTTTGTGAAATTTTTACCCAGGATCTTAGTGGATCGGCACACACAATATAAAAGGAAGAAAGAAAGGACACCAGACTGCTTATTGTGCTAGAATATGTGTCATATTTTATTATTCTGCCACACCGATGCAGTTCAGCCAAAAGCAAAGCAATACTTCTTCAAACAAAAACACTGATTTATGCTAGAATAAGGCGTCCATCTCTATTCCCTACATAGATACAGTTTAGTAAAGCAATGCATCTCAAAAAGGCATTACGTTTTCATCACAGCATCTCACCCTTGACACTTGAGAGTGGAGAGCCAGTCGTCTCCTCTTGGTCAGACCTGTTAACTTAATGCGGCCGGGCGATCGTGCACAAACCCCATGGCAGACTCTCATCAGCTGGACAGCTCCATCTTCATTTATGCAGCATACAAAGCGGGCCAAGCTTTGCTCCCAGGCGCCCCCCCCTTATCAGTCTTTCCAGCCCAAAACAAGTTTTAGAAACCAAAAAACTGCAGCTGTTTCATGGGAGCTGTTCAGCTGAAGATCCAAACTCCTTTCCCGTGTGAATGTTTATCATTACACAGCAAGCAGAGGATAATATTGTTGTGCTCTCATAACATTGCAGAGTGTAACATTATGATGCTTTCATAACATTGCAGAACATTATAACATTATACACAGGTGACTTGAGGACACCAAAAAGATGTTACCCATCAAATCTGTACACCCTATTTTAGTTAGAGTCCCCTGTACGATCGTTTGATGCTGTATTAAGGTATGATCTTTTGTCATAATTTTGTGGCATTTAATTAAAACCTTGCCCAAGGTTGCATATCCATTCTCTAAAGCTGTGTGTGTGTTTTTTAATACTTGATGATACTCTGAGAAGCAACATTACAATCCAAGGCTTTCTTGCGAGGAGTTTCATATAAACAGATTGAAAAACAAAAACGCGTGAGTGTGGGGAAAGACGAAGCGGTTTGGTGTGAGCTTTAAGAAATTGGGCGGTGGTCTAGATATTTCTGGTGATGTTTCTGGGCGCTGCGATAATGCATCGCTAGAACCCAAACGCAAAAAGATTAAGATTCGTTCTGTTAAGTTTCCTACACACACAGACACTCAGCCGTCAGCTCCACCGTTAGACACTTCACGCACAGACGCCACTCCCCACTTAGACACAGACGTCAAACCTCCTCTTTCTGACGCTAAGCAAAAGTGTAGAGTTAAAAAAGATATGCAAGGCCCCCCACCATATGACTCTGCCAAACAGCCGATGTCAGATCTGCAAGCTTTGAAGTTAACCAATCCTGACCACAACCTGGACTCCGCTCCGCTGAGGAGCCAACAGGCGATGGCTACGCCAGAACGGACAGGAGCAGCAGCCTATCCCGAACGAGCAGAGGCGGGCCCCAGTGATGAGCAGCCGAATCAGCCAATGGTACGTGCAGATACCCCGACGAAAGCAGAACCTCAGAGGACAGAGAAGCTAGAAACAATAGCCTATCTAGCTACCCCTGCTCTGAAGAGAGCTATACACCACTTTGACTGTCTGAAGAAGCTGTTGGATGATTCGGAAGCAAAAGCAAGCAGACTAGAAGTCTACAAAATGGTTGTTGCCTTCGCCACTACAGGAGGAACTGCAAAACCGACCTATCGCAATGCAGATCAGCGGGTGAAGAAACCGCCCCTGCAGCTATCATCTCCACCTGCATCCAGAACACGACAAGCTACCGTGTGCAACAGCTGTGAGGTTGGAGGGTTGAGGGCTGGAGCAACAAGAACTGGGCTGACGCAACCGCAGGCCTGCCGCCAATTACCGGCAATGGGCGAGACTTCATGAGGGAATTTGAAGAGATTCGTCTGTCCTTCAAGCCCACCGGTGCAGAGATCTCTCGGATTCTGAAATGCAAACTCAAAGCCGCCGACGCTGCAAAGCTGAGAGACAGTTTGCCTGCAGCGGTCCTTCGTGCGAAGCTTGTGTCTGCTGAAGATGGGGACGAACCAGGGGTAAGCTCTGAATATTTAGGTGCTATTAGTAAGCTCTGCAAAGCCATTGAAAAAGAATTTCCGACAAGGCCAAACTTGACTCAGTTGCACTCTGTGAAAAAAAGACGCAGAGACGATGCAGATAATTTTATTCACAGATTAGGAGAAGCTTTTAAGCAGTTCAGTGGACTTCAGAAACCGGAACAAGGTGACTCTGTAAGGTCCTTGGTGCTTTGCTGCCAGTACTTCGTGCTGAGGTAATGGACAAATACATTGGTTTGGAAACTGGAATAATTATGCTGATTTGCGCAAGTATGTGAGTCACTGTGAGAGTCAATCAAAAAGAAAACAAGGCGAGCTGCTGTCTAAGAGAGAAACAGACATGCACCAAGCAGCATTAACGATGTATTCTGCAGTCGGTATTCAGCCTAGACCCCCCCGTGAATACAGAGGAGAAAGACAACAGCAGAACTCAAACCGATGTCGCCGCCATTTTTCCCCAGACCGACGTCACAACAATGACAACAACAGAGAATCAGGTGATCACGACTGCTGTTTATCCTGCGGGGGGCGTGGCCATTGGAGTAACCAATGTATCATAAGGCGGAGTCGTGGCCCACGCAGAGGACGTCAACAAGCTAACTGATCAAGGGAGCGGACCTCCAGTTCAGAGCAGGAAGGATAATTCCCCGGTTCGCCAGCAGATGGAGTTGGAGCTCTGACGCACACACATACACACACAGGCACACATGTTCACTATAAAAGTGATAATCAATCTGATTTTTGTGATGAATCACATTTTAAAAGCGATGATAAATCTGAATTTTATGATGATACACATTCTGAGAGCAACAATCAGTCTGATTTTAGTGATCAAACACCTAGTGAAAGTGACAATCAATCTGATTTCTGTGATGATGTTGTTGATGAAAATGTTTATTTTGATGGACAACCTGTTGATGATGGAGAATTTGTTTTTTGATGCCAGCAATGAAAATATTGCAATTTCAAATGTGACTGCCAGCGATGAAGAACTTGCTTCCAGCACTAACCATTCAGATCAAGGTTCTAACCCTCACACTTTGGTTACAGAAGCCATTGTACATTTAGAACAACAGCAAACAACACTAATGTACACACATCTGACATCTGATGCATACAAAGCCTTGCCTATCCTGTCTCTCACTGTCTCAGGTACATCTGTGGAATTCATGATTGACTCCGGAGCAACTCATTCAGTCTTGAAACACACAGCCTTACATCCACCACCTAAACTCAGTGGGAACCATGTCTTCTCAATTTCAGCATCTGGTCAGATTGTGAAAGAACGATTCAGTTACGCACTCCATTGGAGATGGGCCATCTTTTAGACATGGATTCTTAATCCCTGAGCAATGTACTGTGAATTTGTTAGGCAGAGACCAGATGTGCAAACTTAACATTTCTCTTTTCTTGTCACCCCAAGGCATCGAAGTTGTTCCTGCCCAGGAGACACCAATCCTGACATTAGTGAAACACACACCTCCTGATCTCACAATTGAATACCAGTGGAAGCTGTTAACAGGTACCTCAACCAAAACTTTCCTCCAGATGGCTCAGAACCTGGTAAGTCTGGCTTCTGTTTTCATGCCACTAGGAGGAACTACACTGCACATCACACGTATTTGTGGGACCAGACATAGAATATGAGCAGACATGGTTCACTTCTGACACAGACAGTTTGAACATATAGTAACTTCTATTTTGTGGGATACACATACATCAGCAGTAACCGTCTATCTCACACCTGAACAAAAACTGCTCTACCGATTCCAAAATTGTGATCCATACATTTCTCTCTCTAAACCTTCAGGGTGAAGAATAGGAAATGGTGTGAAACATCGTTCATCGCGCTCAGTCAGCTTCTAATTGGGAGCGAACTCAGAATGACCGTTCCATCCTCTACTCCAGATCTGCTAGACTGTAGAAGCGTTCGCTGATTTCCACCGTGCATGTCACCAGGGTGATTCATTTAACTGAGGACCCTGTAGAGATGCTTTCTCATGTTTTTCTACATGATGAAGTTGAGACCGACGGCTCAGAAATGCCTCTTTTGCTCAAAGCGGTTCTGACTGATTTGTGGGCAAATGATTCACATGATGTGGGATTAATTAAGGGTTCTACCCAGTGGCGACTCCAGACAGTCTTAATTGCGGGAGCAATGGGGGGTCTTGGTCAATTCAAACGGGGTATGTGATTGATCATCCTCTTACATACAATTGCACCTTTCTTCAATGACAAAAGAACCATTTAAATCACCGATGCACAATAAGTGGCTTAGTTATGAGCAATATTAATAATGGTTCGTACAGCTATTAATAGTGACGAGCTCCCCTGCTCAGCAGAGACAATTAACTCAGTCTCAAGCAGGGATGCACTGGTATCGGGTATCGGTGCAAATACTGTTCTTGTTTACTGTATCGTATTGGTTAACGTTAACTGATACCATGAACTGATATTTAAAATGTTAAAACTGCAATAATTTCACAAAAAATATTTTTTACTTGGAATTTTATTTTTCCTGTCATTTTTTTATTAACAGATATATTTTTTTCCTATTCCCCATCATTTGTTGTAACAAGCAGAGAGGAAAATAAAACCTGTCTTCCAATTTATTGCATTTTTGTGTGGTAGAAGTATTGGCATTGGTACTCGGTATTGGCAAGTACTCAGATCCAAGTATTGGTATCATATCGGTTTGAAAAAAAGTAGTATTTTTGCATCCCACCTGCCTTTTCCTCATGGCACATAGTTTATGTAATTCAGTACTCTTTGGATCAGTATCGGATTGGTATCGGCAGATTATGAAACTAAGATATCTGTATTGGATCAGAAACGATACAATACAGATACAATACAACTGACTTTTAAGGTCAATCTGGAAAGATTTAACTACAGATTAAAGAAAGACACTTCAAATTTATGCACTGGCTTCAGCAAATCACAATAAAAAAAACACAATCATGACAGACAAACTCTTTAGAATAAAAGTTTTGTACCGGCTGCCAAACTGATTTGCAGGTGAAACTTTGGTGAAAATTTGAATATCTTGCAAAAGTTCCTTTGTTTCAATAATTCAACTTAACAAGAAACTCAAAGATGATAAAGCCTCATCACACTTGATTCGACTGTTCAAGGGTACAAAATGTCTCTATTCCAATTTTACGAGATTTTGAATTTGGGATTTCCATACTCGGTAAGCCATAATCATCAACACTATAACCAATGCTGGCTTGATATATCTCGCTTTGCTTCTAATGAGTCTACATCATATATTAATTTTGTCTTTTATATTGATTTACTTAAATTTATTAACTTTTGCACAATATTCAGATTTTTCATGTTTCACCTGTGCATTAATCCTTCTTTATTTAGCTGAATACAGACAAAAACGTATTTGGAGTATGACTGAGAATAATTCTGAATTATTAGTTTTAACTCAGTCCTGATACCTGTTTGTTTTTTATCAGGAAATAACTCTTTTTCACCTTACCTGAAGACCCTGCATAATCCTCCCCGCTGTAGCTGATGACCTCATGTCTTCTCTCTGAATCTGATCTTTCTATTAACAAGGGAAATAAGGATTTCTCTCAAATATGTGGACAGCAATAATGAGCATAAAATCTACACAGAAATGAAAGAGGACTGGGTTTCCTCCAAGCATTAACTAGCGAGTTATGTTAAATTACTAACACTAGTATTGTGAACTAGTTTAAAACGATATAGTTGCATGTGTTAACTTGCTATCATTTAGCTAAGATTACCTGCATCCATCAGCAAAACTGAAACTGCGGCTTGTTTGGAAAAATTTCCATAGAGTTTGAAGCCTTTTGCTGGCTGGTTTGCTTAACAAGCTGCTTTGCTGCACCTGTCTGTGATCGATGCCTACGTTAGCGTGTCCACTTAAGGTGCGTTTAAGGACGGCTTGTAAAAATACGTTACCGCACATTAAACTGCAGTAACAGTTCCACTCGTACCCCGCCGTTTCGCCCATTAATAGGGGGTCAAATGGGGGTCAAAGCTTTTTTTGGGAGGGTTTTGAGACCCATCAAGACCCTCCCTGGTGCCGCTACAGGTTCTACCCCTGTTAAAATCACACCAAAATCGCCTTTTCGACCGGTACAGCGCCAATACCTGTTGAAACCAGAAGCCGTGCGTGGGATCACACCAGTGTTTGAATCTCTGCTAAAAGCTGGCATCATTGGGGATAAAGAATTTTGGATCACACTTTGATAGATTTTTTATGATTTATGAAGAATACAGAATTAGTACTGATGTTCGAAATTTTGTTAGAAATTATTTTTGTTTTTATTCTATTTTTATTTTTATTTATTTATTTTCATTGTTATGGTTGGTTCTATTGATTTGTTTTCTTTGTGTAACCTCTTTACAGGGTCACTATGGTGCTGAGCAATGAGTGATTGACGATCTTGATTTCGAGGTTCACACTGTGGATGCCTGACTCATTTAAGGGAAGAGTACACACTCCAAGTTGTTTTGAAAGATTGGATCTATTTAGTGTATACCTGATTGATACTGCATAACATTGTGCCCTTCTTCTTTGTTTTGCAGTTACGTTAATGCATCCTGATGAGGAACTGAACAAGAGTGCCACGTATTGGGGCTAGGGGCCGTCTCAAACTTTTTGCCTGCCGAGTCGTGAAGAGAAACAACAATTGACATGATCCTAGGACGGAGGTTTCTTATCTTAGGCCACCAGAAGGTTTTTTGTTTGAGATGTTGTTTGAGTTAAGATAAAGTCATTAAGATGGATGCTTAGATTAGAGGATTTTGTTAGAAATGATTCAGTGTGACATGTAATGATTGAGAACATTTGTACTTTGTAATCAACTGTTACACATGTTTAATTAAATGTTATAGTATTAGTTTGAATGTTTAGTCCTATTGAGTGACTCCTTTACCCAAGTCATGGTCAGAGAGTTTTGATAAGATAGTCCACATCCTCCGTTACCATGGAGATGGCTCTTCGACCGGGCATCCCTAAAGGTCTACAAAGTTCACAGCTTCCTAATCAAAGAGAAAGGTGACACTAAGTCTCTGATTTTCACCCTGAGAGTTGTACTTTATCGAGTAGAATAGATAAACCAAGGTTGCTTGAAATAATATAAGCTAGTTGTTGTACGATCGAGACAGGTCAGTATTTTGGCTTTCTATTGTGATGTGATACTGTATCCATCCATCCATTTTCTTAACCGCTTAATCCTTAATGGGTCACGGGGGTGCTGGTGCCTATCTCCAGCTGTCAACGGGCAAGAGGCGGGGTACACCCTGGACAGGTCGCCAGTCCATCACAGGGCAGGACAAACAGGACAAACAACCATGCACACACTCACACCTAAGGACAATTTACAGTGATCAATTAACCTGACAGTCATGTTTTTGGAATGTGGGAGGAAGCTGGAGTACCCAGAGGGAACCCACGCATGCACGGGGAGAACACGCAAACTCCATGCAGAAAGACCCTGGGCCGGGATACAAACACACAACCTTCTTGCTGCAAGGCAACAGTGCTAACCACTGCGCCACCGTGCAGCCTGATACTGTATCATCAATTCAAATTATATTAAAACCTCCAAAATATTTAAAGGAATCTCTCTCATTTTACTAAGAGTCTAAAATCCGACTACATCCGGATTCTCTGACCCCGTTGGCCAAACTAACGAAAAAGTGCAATAGACAATGCTATATTTATATTTTATAGCCCATTCTCATTGTTTGATTAGTTTTATTCACTTACTGTACTACTACTACTCTTTTTAATTTGATAGGCTTACTTAATAATCCAGAGAACATGTGCCTTTGTGATATTTACTTGTTTTCATGATTATTATCTAAGTATTTTTATATTCCTCCCATATGTTTCATATGATTCATTTTCTCTACCAAAACTTAAAGTAAATTCCAATTAAACAAGCCAGCACTTTTAAAATAAGATTCACAGACCTGAATCATGATCACTTTCTTCACAGCTGCTGTTGTCAATCTTCACTTTGTGTCTAAAATCTAAGTTTAAATCTAAAGTCTAAATCAGCAACAGTCATCTCCTGTCGTGTTTATGCAGCACATCCCCTCCTCTCCCATCCCGGCAAGTACACTGCTGAAGTTGCCGAGGCTTCTTCTGCAGGGGGCTCAAGGAGACGCTACAAAGGTTACTTTACGTAGCTGCTTCCCTTCTGGTGAACTCTGGAACTGCAACTTATTTCTGAGAAGCATTTTTCTTCTTCCAAAAGTAAAATCGAGATTTGGGGCTTCGCAGAAAACATCCGGGGCTTAAGCCCAAGTAGCCACCCCCTACCTCCGCTCCTGGAGTGGACTGAAGACAGATTTTAAGGCAGTACAAGCTCCAGGTATCTATCCTGTTGGTCCAATTTACCTTGAGGATTATGAAGTGAAGGTCAGAGACAACCAAGTACTACAGAACTTTCCTTGTTTGGGAAAAAATTAAATGTAATGCTTTTCGTGGTGGTTTCCTGAGAAGACTAATGACACAGGCTGGGTTTCAAGGTTGATGGAAGCCATTGGGCTGCCATCAAGGGCACAAACATAGATGCGAGGATCTAGCTAAAAAAATGAGGATCTTCAACAATATCTGGCTGAGTCAAATTTTGTTTAGAACCTGAATCTATTGAAATGGGTTTTTTTCATGGTCATAACAGAGTATTGAAGACACCATTAATCTGCTTTTGTTGTTGTAACCTGTCAGGACCCCTAAAGTCCCTGATAGGACAAGAAGCAATACAATGTTGAGCGGCACTTTGTCTTCATAAGCCTTTGTCTCTCCTATCTGCATAGTTTTTTGGGAAACTTCCCTGGGATTACTTGGATCTCCTGAGAAGGGCTCTGGAGTCAGTGAAGTCTTATTCTAGAAGGGTAACAATGCAGAAACCAGAATGGAAGAATGGAAACTACAGTCATGGTCAAAGATTTTGAGAATTACAGAAATACTGTAAATTGGAAAGGTTGCTGTTTAAGATTTTATAATAGCAATTTGCATATACTCCAGAATGTTATGCACATTGATCAGATGTATTGCATAGTCCTTCTTTGCCACAAAAATTCCACTGCATTTCATTGCTGTCATTAAAGGACCTGCTGAGGTCATTTCATTTTTTGACGAGCACAAGGCTGGAGATCATTATGTCAGGCTGATTGGGTTAGAATGGCAGAATTGACATGTTAAAAGGAGGGTGATGGTTGAAATCATTGTTCTTCCATTGTTAACCATGGTGACCTGCAAAGAAATGCATGCAGCCATCATTGCGTTGCACAAAAATTGTTTCACAGGCAAGGATATTATGGCTACTAAGATTGCGCCTAAATCAACAATTTATTGGATTATCAAGAACTTCAAGGAAAGAGGTTCAGTTCTTGTTAAGAAGGTTTCAGGGCATCCAACAAAGTCCAGTAAGCGCCAGTATTGTGTCCTAAAGAGGATTCAGCTGCGGGATTGGAGTGCCACCAGTGCAGAGCTGCTCAGGAATGGCAGCAAGTGGTGTGTGCGCATCTGCACGCACAGTGTGTTCGCCTCACACTTTTGGAAAATGGCCTGGTGTCAAGAAGGGCAGCAAAGAAGCCGCTTCTCTCCAAAGAAAACCCATCAGGGACAGATTGATCTTTTGCAGAAATTATGCTGAATGGACTTTTGAGGACTGGGGCAAAATCACATTCTCCGATGAAGCCTCTTTCCGATTGTTTGGGGAACTTTGAAAAAGGCTTGTCTGGAGAAGTAAAGTTGAGTGCTACCATCAGTCCTGTGTCATGCCAACAGTAAAGCATCCTGACACCATTCATGTGTGGGGTTGCTTCTCATCCAAGGGAGTGGGAAGAAAAAGTCATCTTTACATACAGTACATTTTAGCCAGTTCGTTTGACTTAGCAACTGGTTAAAAGATCAATATGTCAATGTACGAATGTATGTAGTCAATGAGTGAATATGATTGTGGAGTTAAAAACAAAATTCTACTAATCTCTATTTATAAAAAAGAGCTATGGCAATTGGATTTGTCCCTTTACTCTAAAAAGTTTTGGTTTTTAGTCATGTTTAGGAATATTAATGAGTTGGGATTAATTCACAGCTATCCCTTAGGTAAAAAAAAAATTATCGTTTGACAACCCTAATATCTAGCCATCATCATAGTCCCCCCTGGAGAAAATTCCACCAGCCGCCACTGGTGTCGTGTCTAGCACTCAATTGTGTAACTTGCTTGTAAGCAGTGTAGGCCAAAACTCGATTAAAAGTGTGATTGAGGTAAAGGTCATAGTGTAAGATTCTGTCCAATATCCTTCTTTGGGAAGCAAGATAGAGGGGTAAGTTTTAATGCCGCGGGCGTCAGGTTAAATTTAACCAATTTGGTCCCCTCTATTAGCAGTTGTTGTTCAATTTGCGTGTCAATAGAAAAATTGTAGCCGTTAAAGGCGTGCATTATGACAATTTCCGTATCGTGTCTGTCCATATCCAGGTAATGGAGGATGGTGTCCCTGATGTGCAACACTGCCCCCGGTGGGACAGTCACAAACATTGTTTGGTTGAGCTATTTAATCTTGGTGATTGTGTCATGCTGCACGTATGACATCAAAGCTTCCAACATTGGTGTGCTAACCAGCCAGCGGTTTCCGGCCCTTTCAATTTTTGTTTCCATTCCTACATCTTTTAATGTCATAGTGGCATTGTTGAGGAGCGTCATTTCTTATGCCACAGAGGTAATCATTGAGATCTTTTATGAATGGGTTGCTGGGGCAGAGACCCAGTGGAAATCTTTAGTTAAGGTACACATCTCGAGATTTGGAGTAAGGTAAAGTTTTGGGTCATTATCACAGCAGGCTAGGATTGAGGGAGTTTACAGATGGAAATGTGTGTTCCCTTTCCAAAGTCATACATTTAAGATAGACTTAAGTCTATAGATGTTTGGTTTCTCAATAATGGGAAGGTTTAATAGAAAGCCAATTTCGAAATGATCCGGGTTGACGAAGATTTTGATCGTGCTACCTAGACTGTATGCCAGGTGGACCTGTGAGGGTTGCAAAATTGTTGGGGTAGCGCTTTTGAGAATGTTTTCTATCAGTTGCAAGGGAGCTAGGTAGGGAGAAATGCATCCTTCTACAAGATTTTCCACTGATGAACTGACTTCTCTAATGAGGTCCTGCATTAAGTCATACAGCATCTACGTGTCATTTTCCACAACCGCTGACAGAGCCTGCACAGTGTGTACAGGTTGGCTAAGTAGGCTGGAATGTAAATTGATGGAGGTTACAGTGCCCTGAAGGGTCTTGAGTCTGTAGCAGTCTCTGTTGGAGGATGAGTTTTTGTTGGAATTTGGGCATTTCATCTTCTAGGTCGGAAACATGTCTTTGGAGGGTTTTTAAGCTGACTGTGTTTGCAGAAGAAAGGCCAATGGAGAACAGAGATCACAGGGCGGACGCGGTTGCTATCAGGCCGCCTAGGAATCGTTTGGGGGCGTGTGTTGGTTGCAACGTCTTCTTTGGTGATGATACATTTTTAGAGCTGTGCGAGGATGTAAGTGATGCTGGATTCCACTTGCTTAATGGTTCAGAGGGATTGGGATTTCCTTTGTCGACCCTCTGTTGGCTGAGGATAGACGGCGCATCTGTTTACGGTAAACATCCCATGGGTCAAGGCGGATAAAGACACTGGGTGTGGAGTCTGCAGTGAGTGATAAGGAGTCCAGGGGTTTCCTGGAGGACAATGCCGGTTGGGGGTCCTAGTTCTATGGTTCCTGTCAGTAGCACGACTGCAGCACCCACAAGGACGGTGAGAACTCCAATGGTCTGCATCCTGCAACAGAGAGTCTTGAATTACCAACTTGTTTTGGGCGTTAAAATATTGGGAAGTTTAGTGGTTAGTAGTTAGTGCATGCTGTTGTGAGTCGTTGCATGCACCCTGAAGCTAACACTATGTACTGCGTTCTCCGTCTTCTGGCGGAGAGTCAGGTTTTTCTCTTGGAGAGGGATTTCTGACGTATGGTTTGATCTGGTTGCCGTGCACCCACTTGTATGCCGGTGGTTGCCTTGGCTTTGAGACTTGCAACCGGTATGCCACTGGGACAATTTTCCTCAAATGGACCAGACAAATTTCGAAGGAACTTTTTGGACCTTCCTGTTGGTTGGGCGTAACGAAAGTAAAATACCTTGTCGCCTAATTCATATTTGTGTCAGTGGACTTTTGGTCTTAGTACGCTTTAGAGCCTTGTGTGCTTGCCTCCAGGTTTTTCTGGTCCCACGCAAAGATAGCTTTCAGGTGTTTCCGCAAATTGTGACGTTTTGGTGGCCTGTGTATGCTGTCGCAACGCTGACCTCTTCCGGGATGGTAGAGGCGGTGTAGCAGGAGGATCATCTGTCTGGCCATCATCATTTCAAGGGAGATGACCCCTGTAGAACACTGAGGGGTGGACTTGATGGCCACGAGGATCAGTGGAAGTTTTATTTCCCAGTCTTTTCCGGTACTGCTGACATATTTCTTTAGCAGCTGACAATTGCTAGGTTCATACGTTCAACCTGGCCTGACAATTGTGGATGATAGGCGAGCTGGAATCTAACTTCCACTCCTAGGATGTCGAGGAGAGAGGTCATGACGGTTGACGTGAAATGAGTTCCCCTGCCTGAGACTTTGGAGAGGGGAAAGCCCCATCGGCTGAAAACGTTGTTTAGCAGCAGGAATGCGGTTGTGATGGCTGTGGCATTCAACCCACTTGGTAAAGCTACAGGAGATGGTTACCATGTATTTATTTCCTCTAGCCGATTTTGGGACTGGACCGATCCAGTCCATCTGCAGGTGTGACCAGGGGAACATTACCCCCCTTCGCTGGAGGGGCCCTCGAGTCAGGGGGTGTGAAGGTTGGAAGGGAAGCAGGAAAGGCTGCCTTGGACGTAGTTTTGTGTATCCTGTGTCAAACCTGGCCAATATGCCACCTGTTTGAGGGTATCAAGGGTAGCATGGTAGCCTCTGTGCCCACCCACAGGGGTGTCGTGGGCATAGGATAACCTGACCCCCCTATGGTCAGTGAGGAAGACCCAGCATGGCACGCCTTGCCCTTCGCAGAGGTAGACCAGGAGCCCATTTTTTTTGTTTAAGGTGTGGTATGTCACGGCCCAGGCTTTGGCCGAGTTCGATTTTGCTGTTTTGTCCATACATACAGACATCGTATCCTTGGAGTGCCATTATCAATGTCACGATGTGGCTGTTTGAAACCCTACCATATCTTAGTTGTTGGCTGTTGAGAAAGGTGACCGGTTGTTGACATGTTTCAATGATAACTTTCTGTCACTCTATGTAGCTGTGGAAGTGTTCCACCGCCCAGACGGTGGAAAGGAGGGCCTTTTCGCAGTCTGAGAACTGGAGTTCCATTTTACTCAGGGGTTTACTGGATTACACAACCACTCTCTTGTCTTGGTCATGTTTCTGCTTTAAAGCTGCACTGAGACAATGGGATGAAAAATCTGTTTCAAGGCAGAACTCTTTGTAGGACCACCTTTGGCTTAAGGTAACCTTGCTGTGGGCCCACATTCTGGGCTGCATTGTCACTGTCTCGACCCCTGGAACTCTGGGCTCATAGGCTCCCATTGTGGGAACCCGAAGCCAAACTTACATGGGTTTAGGCCCCTAAAACCATGCATTTTTATTGTTTCATAGCTCAAAGGTTACAAAGGTTAAGCTAGTTGGCACCAAGCTAGGCTAAGATAGCAAACTGAACTTATATAAATGGACTGAACTTATATAGCGCTTTTCTAGTCATACTGATGACTCAAAGCGTTTTTACATTGAAGCCAAATTCAGATTGAAGCCAAATTCATAGCCAACATGGGACGATGTTGAATTTTTGGGGTCATGTGCCTTGCCCAGGGGCACATGGACATGTGACTGGAAGAAACTGGAATCAAACCTCCGACCCTCCGATTGCAAGTAAACTACTCTACCACTGAGCCACAGTCGCCCATGACCAATGTAGTTTGAAATCACACAGTGTAAACATTTAGCATTTAACCAGCATTAATATTTCAAATCAGCATTAATATAGCAGCAGCAGAAACAACATCAAAGCATTGAACACTTTCAAATGATATCAAAACAGCATTTGGCAATAGTCAGCACAGCACAGCAAATAGCAGCTCAATTCAATTGAAAAACAGAATGCAGCAGTCAACGAGCAGCTCTGCACGGCGGAAGACAATCGGCAAGATTATTATTATGTTTCTTTTAAAAATAAGTGTGTATATGAAAATATCGCTCGCTATGGGGCTCCAATATGTTGGGTATTTATCAATTAAAAATTGATAAAGAAAAGTTACCGTCTATCTGGTTATTCCAAGAATATCAAATTAATCTTTTAGGGATTATTAATTCAATTATTTTTTCAAATTCTTAGAGAGGCACCATCCAGTTTCTGTCAAACTGGTAAAACATATTAATAATTAAAAGAAAACTATCGACCAACGGTCTTATTATTAATAATTAGACTGATTGTTAGGGATTGTACCAAAAGAGGGGTTTGCATGTTCTACCCGTGCATGCGTGGGTTCCCTCCGGGTACTCCGGCTTCCTCCCACAGTCCAAAAACATGACTGTCAGGTTAATTGATCTCTCCAAATAGTCCTTAGGTGTGAGTGTCTGCATGGTTGTTTGTCCTGTCTGTCTCTATGTGGCCCTGTGATGGACTGGCGACCTGTCCAGGGTGTACCCCGCCTCTCGCCCGTTGACAGCTGGAGATAGGCACCAGCCCCCCCGCGACCCATTAAGGATTAAGCGGTTAAGAAAATGGATGGATGGATGTACCAAAAGACCTTATCTGAAGGAAATTAATTATTTGCAATATTCGCACACACACTCAGAATAAAAGAAACCAAAGGTTTGATTCAGTTTAACACGTTTATTCCAAAACCACACAAAAATAAGGAAATATTAGTTACACAAAATGGTTCAGGTAACGGCTATGCTAAAGGCTATCCTACAGGCTAATGCTACGTAAACAATATGGCGGCCAACGGTGACTTCGCTTAGGCACGTCACGGGGCGCTTCCTGCTGACGTCCAAACGCAACTACTTGCATGCACGCATGGCAGCGGTGCACGCGCAGCTTTCCGAATTGTGGGGTTATGACTTTTTATTACTTGGTGTGTTCTTACGTGGTCTTTTGTTTAACAAAGAGACCTCGTGGCTTTTATCAATGATCTAGCTTTCTGCTAACAATGGCTCAGGTCTGAGATCACGGGTAAAAAGAGAATCAATGACTACATTCGGTGCTGCGCGTCTCTGAGAAACGCGCCGTGCGCTAATCCGAGGCACCTAATGCTAAACACCCACTAGCAGAGTAAGGAAGAGAAACAAAATAGGTTCCTACAATCAGATCCTCTACTTAAAGTACGAGCAGTATTATAAACACAAAGCTTTCACAATCCAACACAAGGCTCACAGATTACTCAACACAAACAAAACCAGTACACTCATCAAAGAGCGCTCAAATGAAAAATATAAGTTAATATGTTAACTTGGGTTCGTGAGCAGGACCACGCCCCACATTCAGTATTCTCTCAGTAATCTACTCAGATTCGACTCACCTGGCATCTCACACCTTAATTTAATCCCTAATTATTCTGTGATCTATTTAAACCCTGAGCACCTAGTTTTTTTCTCTTCCTTAGGCCCTCTGGCCTCATCTTTTTTTAATCAATCATTTCCTCTCCCTCACATCCCCCTTTCTTCGCTTCCCACAGGTCCAATTCCATTCATGCTCCAGAAACCCTTTCTAACCCTTCAGTTTTACCAGCAGGCTCAAATGTTCAACTACCTATCCCTGCATTACCTCAAAGTTCTACTGGTCTGCTGTCATCTTCTCAGTTGCCAACTCTCTCTATGTCATTTAGATCTCACATTAAAGAAGTATCTAGGATTTCATTTTTTCACCTTAGGAATATTGCAAAAATTAGAACCATCCTGTCCAGGAGTGATGCTGAAAAACTAGCCCATGCCTTTGTTACTTCAACACTGGATTACTCTAACTCTTTATTATCAGGTAGTCCACAGAATACAATTAAAAGTCTTCAGTTAGTCCAAAATGCTGCTCCTAGGATCATAGTGAATAAAAGAAGAAGAGATCACATTTCCCCTGCTTTAGCTTCTCTTCAATGGCTCCCAGTAAAATCTAGAATAGAATTCAAGATCCTCCTTCTGACATATAAAGCTCTTAATAATCAAGCTCCATCATACATAAGGGACCTGATTCTTCAATATTTTCCTAACAGAGCCCTTCGCTCTCAGACTGCAGGTTTACTGGTAATTCCTAGGATTTCTAAAAGTAGAATGGATGGATTCCATCGCCAGTGGATTCTGTTTTTTTCATCACTTCTGTCAAATCTTATTTAGTTCTGGCATCAAACCCGAGCATTATTCAAAACACTCCATCCGCATAGGTGCAGCCACTTCAGCCTCTCAGTCAGGCATTTCCAACAACACTATTCAAATCCTAGCTTGTTGGTCATCTTCAGCATACCGTACTTACATTCATGATAATCTCGCCAATCTGCACCATGCTCATTCCTTGCTTTGTTAAATAATGACCAACTTTGGTGGTCATAAGCAGGCTCAAGAAGAAGACGGACTTCCAGAGACTGCACACCCACACACAGTCTATCAAACCTTTTAGTCAATAAATATTCTAATCTAAACAAATCTAATCTCTGTAAGCGGGGCCCATGCTAATGAAATGTACGTTTATATGTTAACTTAGGTTCTGGGCAGGACCACGCCCCATATTCAGGATTCTCTCAGTAATCTACTCAGATTCAACTCACCTAGCATTTCACACCTGAATTTCATCCCTAATTACTCTGTGATCTATTTAAACCCTGAGCACCTAGCGATCAGCGTCGCTCAGTCTGTTGTCTCATAACCACCACCCTCCATCCCCCGGATCCTTTATCTCATCAAAGTATTGCATCCCCATTTTACTATTCTTTCATCCCTCATTGCCTCCCTCATCCCTTTCATTCCCTCATCCTTTTAATCTCCTTCATCTTCTCATCCCTTCATCCGTTCTCATCCTATTCCTTACATCCCTCTATCATCTTATCTGCTCTTCGTCTGGGGGGAGTCCTGAGCAGGGTCGAGAAGAAAATGGACTTCCGAAGACTGTGTGGGGGACACAGAGTCTTCAAGCCTCCATCAGTGCATCCTTTCAGACACACCATCTATCGAAACTTTTTGTCAAAAAATGTTCTAATCTAAACAAATGTAATATCTGTAAGCGTGGCCCATGCCAATGAAAAAATATTAAAAATAGAGAAGCATGCAGGCATACAAAATATAAGAAAAAGATTCCTAATTCGCTCCACCCAGGTAGTGAATAGTTTTGGTTTGGTCTTACTTTTGAGAAGGCTGGTTGCAGCAAAAGCGAAAAGTCCCTTCAGAGCTGGTAATGCGAAAAAGGGGGAGAAAAACGGGGCGCTCGGCTCGTCAGCCGCACAAAAGGGAGAGAAGGAAGAGACAGCGACAGGGGAAGTCTTCAATGGCCGTTCAAAGACTGGAGGGTTTGGTTGCAAAAAGGGAAAAGAAAAATCCACACGTGTTGGAACGAAAGAGTCTCTTCTTGAAATTTCAGATGAAACCTGCCACCCATGAAAGCGAGTTGGAAGATGCAGAGAGCTGCAGCGGTTTTGGCGGGGATTGGCATTCCTGCCAATGAGCATGACAGGTTTTCCAGCACTCAGTTGGTTCATAGGAGAGAGAGAAGGGAGACAGCCCTCTCCCTGGTCGTCGAATGAAAGAGGCGTGTAATACTGCCCAATCAGAATGCTGGTGTCATATTTCTAGAGCCCTTTGAATAATATATATATAGCTCAGACCCAACATCCAGCAAGATGGAGCACCGTGCCATAAGGCAAAAGTGTTAACTAAGTGGCTCGGGGACCAAACTGTTGAAATTTCTGGTCCATGGCCTGGAAACTCCCCAGATCTTAATCCCATTGAGAACTTGTGGTCAATCCTCAAGAGGCAGGTGGACAAACAAAAACCCATGAATTCTCACAAACTCCAACAAGTGATTATGAAAGGGTTGCTATCAGTCAGGATTTGGCCGAGAAGTTGATTGAGAGCATGCCCAGTCGAATTGCAGAGGTCCTGAAAAAAAAGGGCCAACACTGCAAATACTGACTCTTTGCATACATTTCATGTATTTGTAAATAAAAGCCTTTGAAACGTATGAAGTGCTTGTAATTATATTTCAGTACATCACAGAAACAACTGAAACAAAGATCTATAAGCATTTTAGCAGTAAACTTTGTGAAAACTAATATTTGTGCCATTCTCAAAACTTTTGGCCACAACTGTAGAGAGATTGGCCAGGGTAATTTTTATATTCTGTTCTGTAAATCTTATACCCGTTTTAACAACTGACTAACTGTGATTGTGACAGTGCTTTGCTGGTAAATGGCTTCTTGAATAGCGGATTAGTGACTGCCTAAGAGTGTTCCTTGATGATGGCTGTCTGGAGGTGTGGTGAAGAGTTTTTTTGGCCAGTCAGTTCTGACGTGATTTTGTTATGGGACTCAAAGTCAGCACAACATCCGACTCTGAGGACAGGTTAAGGATTTGTAGTGGAAAACAATCATCTTACCTTGAATTTGAACCAAACAAAGGAGATGATTTTACATTTCAGAAGAAACTGGGAAAGTCAAAGACCGTCTCCATCATGGGAGAAGAAGTGGAGGTGGTTGAGGAGTACAAATACCTTGTAGTTCACCTTGACAACAGGCTGGACTGGAGAATCAACAGTGAAGCAGTCTGCAGAAAGAGACAGGGCAGACTGTACTTTTTGAGGAGGCTGAGGTCCTTCAAGGTTTTCAGCAAAATGCTGCATATCTTCTACAAGTCTGGGTTGGAAAGTGTCAACTCTTCGTCCATCATCCGTTGGAGTAGCACCATCAGAGCCTGGGACTTAAAATGGCTAAATAACCTGAAGGCTGGTTCTGTTCTGGGGTCAGCTAGTGGGCAGGGATTTCTCTGTTGCTAGTTGTTTACATTGTGCTCCACCAGGAAACAAGTAGTCTGTACTTAGTACCTTAGTTGCCATAACCAGGTTTGGCTAGAGTTAGCTAACATAACAAGGAAGTTAAAAGAACATATTTAACTGCTCACCAGTGAATGTTAATGATAAATCATCATCTCTTTAGGTACCTGAGTCTAGACTGCCCTCAAAACATGACAGACATTAGCCACAAAATGGGGTCTAGACTGGTGCAAATGAAAAAAAAAACATAAACTCAAGAATATTAATATAAATATATTACTAAAAGTTTCATTTCTAGTTTAATAAAAGCAAAATCTATAGTAAAATTGTGACCAGACAAACGTTTTTGAACCTGGTCCATTTTAACCTTTTCTAACTGAGAGAAGGCTATTTTAGCCCTCACACTCTGTGACTCTAGTACTGACTGTTGTATTGAGTTGTCGTAACTGTATATTACAAAAAATATAATTTCTAGTTGACTAAAAGCAAAATCCACATTATAATTGTGAATAGTCAAAAGCTTTTAACATTGGGCCATTTTAAGCTTTTCTCACAGAGAGAAAGCTATTTTGGCCCTAACCCTGTAACTCTAGTACTGACTGTTGTACTGAGTTGTGGTGACGATATATTACTAAAAGTACCATTTCTAATTTTACAAAAAGTGAAATCCACTCTAAAAATATTACTACTCAAAAGGTTTTAAACCTGGTCCGATTAAAGCTTTCCTCACAGAGATAAAGATATTATGTCCATCACACTCTGTTGAGTTGTAGTGTATATATATTACTAAAAGTATCATTTGTAGTCGATTAAAATCAAAATCCACTGTATAATTGTGAATAGTCAATGTTTTTAACATTGGTCCATTTTAAGCTTTTCTCACCGAGACAAAGCAATTTTGGCCCTAACACTGGAAATCTAGTACTGACTGTTGTGTTGAGTTGTGGTGACTATGTATTACTAAAACTGTCATTTCTAGTCGACTAAAATCAAAATCCACTGTATAATAGTGAATAGTCAAAAGTATTTAACATTGGTCCATTTTAAGCTTTTCTCACCGAGAGAAAGCAATTTTGGCCCTATCCCTGTAAATCTAGTTCTGATTGTTGTGTTGAGTGGTCGTGATAATATATTACTAAAAGTATACTTTCTAGTCGACTAAAATCAAAATCCACTATAATTGTGAATAGTCAAAAGTTTTTAACATTGGTCCATTTTAAGCTTTTCTCACCGAGAGAAAGCAATTTTGGCACTAACCCTGTAAATCCAGTACTGACTGTTGTATTGAGTTGTGGTGACTATGTACTAATAAAGTATAATTTCTAGGCAACTAAAATCAAATTCCACTGTATAATTGTGAATAGTCAAAAGTTTTAACATTGGTCCATTTTAAGCTTTTCTCACCGAGAGAAAGCAATTTTGGCCCTAATCCTGTAAATCTAGTACTGACTGCTGTATTGAGTTGTGGTGACTATATATTACTAAATGTCTAATTTCTAGTCGACTAAAATCAAAATCCACTGTATAATTGTGAATATTCAAAAGTTTTTAACATTGGTCCATTTTAAGCTTTTCTCACCGAGAGAAAGCAATTTTGGCCCTAACCCTGTAAATCTAGTACTGACTGTTGCGTTGAGTTGTGGTGACTATGTATTACTAAAAGTATCAGTTCTAGTCAACAAAAATCAAAATCCACTGTATAATTGTGAATAGTCCAAAGTTTTTAACATTGGTCCATTTTAAGCTTTTCTCACCGAGAGAAAGCAATTTTGGCCCTAACCCTGTAAATCCAGTACTGACTGTTGTATTGAGTTGTGGCGACTATGTATTAATAAAGTATAATTTCTAGTCAACTAAAATCAAATTCCACTGTATAATTGTGAATAGTCAAAAGTTTTAACATTGGTCCATTTTAAGCTTTTCTCACCGAGAGAAAGCAATTTTGGCCCTAATCCTGTAAATCTAGTACTGACTGCTGTATTGAGTTGTGGTGACTATATATTACTAAATGTCTAATTTCTAGTCGACTAAAATCAAAATCCACTGTATAATTGTGAATATTCAAAAGTTTTTAACATTGGTCCATTTTAAGCTTTTCTCACCGAGAGAAAGCAATTTTGGCCCTAACCCTGTAAATCTAGTACTGACTGTTGCGTTGAGTTGTGGTGACTATATATTACTAAAAGTATCATTTCTAGTCGACAAAAATCAAAATCCACTGTATAATTGTGAATAGTCAAAAGTTTTTAACATTGGTCCATTTTAAGCTTTTCTCACCGAGAGAAAGCAATTTTGGCCCTAACCCTGTAAATCTAGTACTGACTGTTGTATTGAGTTGTGGTGACTATGTATTAATAAAGTATAATTTCTAGTCAACAAAAATCAAAATACACTGTATAATTGTGAATAGTCCAAAGTTTTTAACATTGGTCCATTTTAAGCTTTTCTCACCGAGAGAAAGCAATTTTGGCCCTAACCCTGTAAATCCAGTACTGACTGTTGTATTGAGTTGTGGTGACTATATATTACTACACGTATCATTTCTAGTTGACCAAAATCAAATTCCACTGTATAATCGTGAATAGTCAAATGTTTTTAATATTGGTCCATTTTACGCTTTTCTCACCTAGAGAAAGCAATTTTGGTCTTAACCCTGTAAATGTAGTACTGACTGCTGTATTGAGTTATCGTGACTATATATCCCTAAAAGTGTGATTTTTAGTCGACTAAAATCAAATTCCACTGTATGATCTTGAATAGTCAAAAGTTTTTAAATTGCTGGATTTTAATCTTTTCTCACCGATATAAAGCAATTTTGGCCCTTGCCCTTTAAATCTAGTACTGACTGTTACGTTGAGTTGTAGTGACTATATATCACTAAAAATATAATTTCTAGTCGACCAAAATCAAATTCCTCTGTATAATCTTGAATAGTCAAAAGTTTTTAACATTCGTCCATTTTAAGCTTTTCTCACCGAGAGAAAGAAAATTTGGTCTTAACCCTGTAAATCTAGTACTGACTGTTGCGTTGAGTTGTGTGATTTATATGTTACTAAAAGTATCATTTCTAGTCGACTAAAATCAAATTTCACTGTATAATCGTGAATAGTCAAAAGTTTTTAACATTGGTCCATTTTACGCTTTTCTGACCGAGATAAAGCAATTTTGGTCTTAACCCTGTAAATCTAGTACTGACTGTTGTATTGAGTTATCGTGACTGTATATCACTAAAAGTGTCATTTCTAGTCGACTAAAATCAAATTCCACTGTATAATCTTGAATAGTCAAAAGTTTTTAAATTGCTCCCTTTTAATCTTTTCTAACCGAGATAAAGCAATTTTGGCCCTAGCCCTTTAAATCTAGTACTGACTGTTGTATTGAGTTGACGGGACTATATATCACTAAAAGTGTCATTTCTAGTCGACTAACATCAAATTCCACTGTATAATTGTGAATAGTCAAAAGTTTTTAAATTGCTCCATTTTAATCTTTTCTCACCGAGAGAAAGCAATTTTGGCCCTAACCCTGAAAATCTACTACTGACTGTTGTATTGAGTTGTGGTGACTGTATATTACTAAAAGTATAATTTCTAGTCGACTAAAATCAAAATCCACTGTATAATTGTGAATATTCAAAAGTTTTTAACATTGGTCCATTTTACGCTTTTCTCACCGAGAGAAAGCTATTTTGGCCCTAACCCTGTAAATCTAGTACTGACTGTTGTATTGAGTTGTAGTGACAATATATCACTAAAAGTATAATTTCTAGTCGACCAAAATCAAATTTCACTGTATAATCGTGAATTGTCAAAAGTTTTTAACATTGGTCCATTTTACGCTTTTCTCACTTAGAGAAAGCAATTTTGGTCTTAACCCTGTAAATGTACTACTGACTGTTGTATTGAGTTATCGTGACTATATTTCCCTAAAAGTGTCATTTCTAGTCGACTAAAATCAAATTCCACTGTATAAACTTGAATAGTCAAAAGTTTTTAAATTGCTCCCTTTTAATCTTTTCTAACCGAGATAAAGCAATTTTGGCCCTAGCCCTGTAAATCTAGTACTGACTGTTGTATTGAGTTGACGGGACTATATATCACTAAAAGTGTCATTTCTAGTCGACTAACATCAAATTCCACTGTATAATTGTGAATAGTCAAAAGTTTTTAAATTGCTCCATTTTAGTCTTTTCTCACCGAGAGAAAGCAATTTTGGCCCTAACCCTGAAAATCTAGTACTGACTGTTGTATTGAGTTGTAGTGACAATATATCACTAAAAGTGTCATTTCTAGTCTACCAAAATCAAATTCCAATGTATAATCGTGAAGAGTCAAAAGTTTTTAACATTGGTCCATTTTACGCTTTTCTCACCGAGAGAAAGCAATTTTGGTCTTAACCCTGTAAATCTAGTACTGACTGTTGTATTGAGTTATCGTGACTATATATCCCTAAAAGTGTCATTTCTAGTCGACTAAAATTAAAATCCACTGTATAATTGTGAATAATCAAAAGTTTTTAAGCCTGGTCCATTTTAAGCTTTTCTCACAGAAAGAAAGCAATTTTGGTCTTAACCCTGTAAATCTAGTAATGACTGTTGTATTGAGTTGTAGTGACTATATATCACTAAAAGTGTCATTTCTAGTCGACTAAAATCAAATTCCACTGTATAATCTTGAATAGTCAAAAGTTTTTAAATTACTCCATTTTAATATTTTCTCACCGAGATAAAGCAATTTTGGCCGTAGCCCTGTAAATCTAGTACTGACTCTTGTATTGAGTTGACGGGACTATATATAACTAAAAGTGTCATTTCTAGTCGACTAAAATCAAATTTCACTGTATAATTGTGAATAGTCAAAAGTTTTTAAATTTCTCCATTTTAATCTTTTCTCACCGAGAGAAATCAATTTTGGCCCTAACCCTGAAAATCTAGTACTGACCGTTGTATTGAGTTGTGGTCACTGTATATTACTAAAAGTATAATTTCTAGTCGACTAAAATCAAAATCCACTGTATAATTTTGAATATTCAAAAGTTTTTAGCATTGGTCCATTTTAAACTTTTCTCACCGAGAGAAAGCTATTTTGGCCCTAACCCTGTAAATCTAGTACTGACTGTTGTATTGAGTTGTGGTCACTGTATATTACTAAAAGTATAATTTCTAGTCGACTAAAATCAAAATCCACTGTATAATTGTGAATAGTCAAAAGTTTTTAACATTGGTCCATTTTAAGCTTTTCTCACCGAGAGAAAGCAATTTTGGCCCTAACCCTGTAAATCTAGTACTGACTGTTGTATTGAGTTGTAGTGACAATATATCACTAAAAGTATAATTTCCAGTCGACCAAAATCAGATCTCACTGTATAATCGTGAATAGTCAAAAGTATTTAACATTGGTCCATTTTACGCTTTTCTCACCTAGAGAAAGCAATTTTGGTCTTAACCCTGTAAATGTAGTACTGACTGTTGCGTTGAGTTGTGGTGACTATGTATTACTAAAAGTATCAGTTCTAGTCAACTAAAATCAAAATCCACTGTATAATTGTGAATAGTCAAAAGTTTTTAACATTGGTCCATTTTAAGCTTTTCTCACCGAGAGAAAGCAATTTTGGCCCTAACCCTGTAAATCTAGTACTGACTGTTGTGGTGTTATTCTGCATAGGGTTTAAACTTTTATTATTCAGAAGGTAAAAGTCTGTTTATATAGTTTGCATGGTTGTAAAATATATGTCTGTCACTATTGTTTATGGGGGTAAGCTTTTAAGTCATAAAACTCTGGGGTGAGTTTTATTGCAAGCTGTAAAAAACAGGATGTCTGTAGATTTAGTGTGTTGCCATAAAACCATAAACTCAGAAGGAGCTTTTAAGAAAAGACGTCTCACCCATATGACTGTATAATTTTCTGACAGCCAATAATGGCTAAGACACTGTATGGAAATGTTCTGATTGGACGGAGTAGAAACGCCTAGAGGCCCGGTTTTCTATAAAGCTGTGAAATGAAGATCATTTAATTGTTCAGATTTCTTTAAATCTGGACCACAGAGGAAATTACGGGGGCAAGTTCCTCTGTAAAACTGCAATTTGTTAATCTGTTCAAAATAAATGTTAAACTGGAAATTGGCTCCATTTTGTCTCTGCTTGAACATGCATTGAATTAATTATGATAATTATTTAATTCAACACTGTTGAGTTGAGTTGTAGTGACTATATATCACTAAAAGTATAATTTCTAGTCCACCAAAATCAAAATTCCACTATATAATCTTGAATGGTCAAAAGTTTTTAACATTGGTCCATTTTAAGCTTTTCTCAAAGAGAGAAAGCATATTTGGTCTTAACCCTGTAAATCTAGTACAGACTGTTGTATTGAGTTGTCGTGACTATATATCACTAAAAGTATAATTTCTAGTCCACCAAAATCAAAATTCCACTGTATAATCTTGAATGGTCAAAAGTTTTTAACATTGGTCCATTTTAAGCTTTTCTCACCGAGAGAAAGCTATTTTGGCCCTAACCCTGTAAATCTAGTACTGACTGTTGTATGAGTTTTGGTGACTATATATTACTAAACATATCATTTTTAGTCGACAAAAATCAAAATCCACTGTATAATTGTGGAAAGTCAAAAGTTTTTAACATTGGTCCATTTTAAGCTTTTCTCACCGAGAGAAAGCTATTTTGGCCCTAACCCTGTAAATCTAGTAATGACTGTTATATTGAGTTGTAGTGACTATATATCACTAAAAGTATAATTTCTTGTCGACAAAAATCAAAATCCACTGTATAATTGTGAATAGTCAAAAGTTTTTAAGCCTGGTCCATTTTTAGCTTTTCTCACAGAGAGAAAGCTATTTTGGCCCTAACCCTGTAAATCTAGTACTCACTTTTGTATTGAGCTGTGGTGACTATATATCACTACGCGTATCATTTCTAGTCGACAAAAATCAAAATCCACTGTATAATTGTGAATAGTCAAAAGTTTTTAAAAATTGTCCATTTTAAGCTTTTCTCACCGAGAGAAAGCTATTTTGGCCTTAACCCTGTAAATCTAGTACTGACTGTTGTAATGAGTTGTAGTGACTATATATCACTAAAAATATAATTTCTAGTCGACCAAAATCAAATTCCACTGTATAATCGTGAATAGTCAAAAGTTTTTACCATTGGTCCATTTTAAGCTTTTCTCACCGAGAAAAAGCAATTTTGGCCCTAACCCTGTAAATCTAGTACTGACTGTTGTATTGAGTTTTGGTGACTATATATTACTACAAATATCATTTCTAATCGACTAAAATCAAATTCCACTGTATAATTGTGAAAAATCAAAAGTTTTTAAGCCTGGTCCATTTTAAGCTTTTCTCACCGAGAGAAAGCTATTTTGGCCCTAACCCTGTAAATCTAGTACTGACTGTTGTATTGAGTTCTGGTGACTGTATATTACTAAAAGTATAATTTCTTGTCGACAAAAATCAAAATCCACTGTATAATTGTGAATAGTCAAAAGTTTTTAACATTGGTCCATTTTAAGCTTTTCTCACCGAGAGAAAGCTATTTTGGCCCTAACCCTGTAAATCTAGTACTGACTGTTGTATTGAGTTGTAGTGACTATATTTCACTAAAAGTATAATTTCTAGTCGACTAAAATCAAATTCCACTGTATAATTGTGAATAGTCAAAAGTTTTTAAAATTGGTCCATTTTTAGCTTTTCTCACCGAGAGAAAGCTATTTTGACCTTAACCCTGTAAATCTAGTACTGAATGTTGTATTGAGTTGTGTTTACAATATATCACTAAAAGTATCATTTCTATTTGACCAAAATCAAATTCCACTGTATAATTGTGAATAGTCAAAAGTTTTTAACATTGGTCAATTTTAAGCTTTTCTCACCGAGAGAAAGCAATTTTGGCCCTAACCCTGTAAATCTAGTACTGACTGTTGTATTGAGTTGTGGTGACTGTATATTACTAAAAGTATCATTTCTTGTCGACAAAAATCAAAATCCACTGTATAATTGTGAATAGTCAAAAGATTTTAAACCTGGTCCATTTTAAGCTTTTCTCACCGAGAGAAAGCTATTTTGGCCCTAACCCTGTAAATCTAGTAATGACTGTTGTATTGAGTTGTGGTGACTGTATATTACAAAAATTATCATTTCTAGTCGACTAAAAATCAAAGTCCACTGTATAATTGTGAATAGTCAAAAGTTTTTAATATTTGGCCATTTTAAGCTTTTCTCACCGAGAGAAAGCTATTTTGGCCCTAACCCTGTAAATCTAGTACTCACTTTTGTATTGAGTTGTGGTGACTATATATCACTACGCGTATCATTTCTAGTCGACAAAAATCAAAATCCACTGTATAATTGTGAATAGTCAAAAGTTTTTAAACCTTGTCCATTTTAAGCTTTTCTCACCGAGAGAAAGCTATTTTGGCCTTAACCCTGTAAATCTAGTACTGACTGTTGTAATGAGTTGTAGTGACTATATATTACTAAAAATATAATTTCTAGTCGACCAAAATCAAATTCCACTGTATAATTGTGAATAGTCAAAAGTTTTTAACATTGGTCCATTTTAAGCTTTTCTCACCGAGAGAAAGCTATTTTGGCCCTAACCCTGTAAATCTAGTACTGACTGTTGTATTGAGTTGTAGTGACTATATATAACTAAAAGTATAATTTCTAGTCCACTAAAATCAAATTCCACTGTATAATTGTGAATAATCAAAAGTTTTTAAGCCTGGTCCATTTTTAGCTTTTCTCACCGAGAGAAAGCTATTTTGACCTTAACCCTGTAAATCTAGTACTGAATGTTGTATTGAGTTGTGTTTACAATATATCACTAAAAGTATCATTTCTATTTGACCAAAATCAAATTCCACTGTATAATTGTGAATAGTCAAAAGTTTTTATTGGCATTTAAGCTTTTCTCACCGAGAGAAAGCTATTTTGGCCCTAACCCTGTAAATCTAATACTGACTGTTGTATTGAGTTGTGGTGACTGTATATTACTAAAAGTATCATTTCTAGTCGACTAAAATCAAATTTCACTGTATAATTGTGAATAGTCAAAAGTTTTTAAGCCTGGTCCATTTTAAGCTTTTCTCACAGAGAGAAAGCTATTTTGGCCCTAACCCTGTAAATCTAGTACTGACTGTTGTATTGAGTTTTGGTGACTATATATTACTACAAATATCATTTCTAGTTGACAAAAATCAAAATCCACTGTATAATTGTGAATAGTCAAAAGTTTTTAACATTGGTCCATTTTAAGCTTTTCTCACCGAGAGAAAGCTATTTTGGCCCTAACCCTGTAAATCTAGTACTGACTGTTGTATTGAGTTGTAGTGACTATATATAACTAAAAGTATAATTTCTAGTCGACTAAAATCAAAATCCACTGTATAATTGTGAATAGTCAAAAGTTTTTAAGCCTGGTCCATTTTAAGCTTTTCTCACCGAGAGAAAGCTATTTTGGCCTTAACCCTGTAAATCTAGTACTGAATGTTGTATTGAGTTGTGTTTACAATATATCACTAAAAGTATCATTTCTATTTGACCAAAATCAAATTCCACTGTATAATTGTGAATAGTCAAAAGTTTTTAATATTTGGCCATTTTAAGCTTTTCTCACCGAGAGAAAGCTATTTTGGCCCTAACCCTGTAAATCTAGTACTCACTTTTGTATTGAGTTGTGGTGACTATATATCACTAAAAGTATCATTTCTAGTCGACAAAAATCAAAATCCACTGTATAATTGTGAATAGTCAAAAGTTTTTAAACCTGGTCCATTTTAAGCTTTTCTCACCGAGAGAAAGCTATTTTGGCCCTAACCCTGTAAATCTAGTACTGACTGTTGTATTGAGTTGTAGTGACTATATATCACTAAAAGTATAATTTCTAGTCGACTATAAGGACAGGTACTGTATAATTGTGAATAGTCAAAGTTTTTAAAGCCTGGTCCATTTTAAGCTTTTCTCACAGAGAGAAAGCTATTTTGGCCAACCCTGTAAATCTAGTACTGACTGTTGTATTGAGTTTTGTGACTGTATATTACAAAAAGTATCATTTCTAGTCGACTAAAATCAAAGTCCACTGTATAATTGTGAATAGTCAAAAGTTTTTAAAATTGGTCCATTTTAAGCTTTTCTCACCGAGAGAAAGCTATTTTGGCCCTAACCCTGTAAATCTAGTACTGACTGTTGTATTGAGTTGTGGTGACTGTATATTACTAAAAGTATCATTTCTAGTCGACAAAAATCAAAATCCACTGTATAATTGTGAATAGTCAAAAGTTTTTAAACCTTGTCCATTTTAAGCTTTTCTCACCGAGAGAAAGCTATTTTGGCCTTAACCCTGTAAATCTAGTACTGACTTTTGTAATGAGTTGTAGTGACTATAATCACTAAAAATATAATTTCTAGTCGACCAAAATCAAATTCCACTGTATAATTGTGAATAGTCAAAAGTTTTTAACATTGGTCAATTTTAAGCTTTTCTCACCGAGAGAAAGCTATTTTGGCCCTAACCCTGTAAATCTAGTACTGACTGTTGTATTGAGTTGTGTGACTATATATAACTAAAAGTAAATTTCTAGTCATCCACAAAATCAAATTCCACTGTATAATTGTGAATAGTCAAAAGTTTTTAAGCCTGGTCCATTTTAAGCTTTTCTCACCGAGAGAAAGCTATTTTGGCCTTAACCCTGTAAATCTAGTACTGACTGTTGTATTGAGTTGTGTTTACAATATATCACTAAAAGTATCATTTCTATTTGACCAAAATCAAATTCCACTGTATAATTGTGAATAGTCAAAAGTTTTTAACATTGGTCAATTTTAAGCTTTTCTCACCGAGAGAAAGCTATTTTGGCCCTAACCCTGTAAATCTAGTACTGACTGTTGTATTGAGTTGTGGTGACTATATATCACTAAAAGTATAATTTCTAGTCGATTAAAATCAAATTCCACTGTATAATTGTGAATAGTCAAAAGTTTTTAAGCCTGGTCCATTTTAAGCTTTTCTCACAGAGAGAAAGCTATTTTGCCCCTAGCCCTGTAAATCTAGTACTGACTGTTGTATTGAGTTTTGGTGACTATATATTACTACAAATATTATTTCTATATGACAAAAATTAAAATCCACTGTATAATCATGACTACTCAAAAGTTCTTAACATTGGTCCATTTTAAGCTTTTCTCACCGAGAGAAAGCTATTTTGGTCCTAACCCTGTAAATCTAGTACCGATTGTTGTATTGAGTTGTAGTGACTATATATAACTAAAAGTATAATTTCTAGTCCACTAAAATCAAATTCCACTGTATAATTGTGAATAATCAAAAGTTTTTAAGCCTGGTCCATTTTTAGCTTTTCTCACCGAGAGAAGCTATTTTGACCTTAACCTGTAAATCTAGTACTGAATGTTGTATTGAGTTGTGTTTACAATATATCACTAAAAGTATCATTTCTATTTGACCAAAATCAAATTCCACTGTATAATTGTCAATAGTCAAAAGTTTTTAACATTGGTCAATTTAAGGTTTTCTCACCGAGAGAAAGCTATTTTGGCCCTAACCCTGTAAATCTAGTACTCACTTTTGTATTGAGTTGTGGTGACTATATATCACTACACGTATCATTTCTAGTCGACAAAAATCAAAATCCACTGTATAATTGTGAATAGTCAAAAGATTTTAAACCTGGTCCATTTTAAGCTTTTCTCACCGAGAGAAAGCTATTTTGGCCCTAACCCTGTAAATCTAGTACTGACTGTTGTATTGAGTTGTAGTGACTATATATCACTAAAAGTATAATTTCTAGTCGACTATAAGGACAGTGTACTGTATAATTGTGAATTGTCAAAAGTTTTTAAGCCTGGTCCATTTTAAGCTTTTCTCACAGAGAGAAAGCTATTTTGGCCCTAACCCTGTAAATCTAATACTGACTGTTGTATTGAGTTCTGGTGACTGTATATTACAAAAAGTATCATTTCTAGTCGACTAAAATCAAAGTCCACTGTATAATTGTGAATAGTCAAAAGTTTTTAATATTTGGCCATTTTAAGCTTTTCTCACCGAGAGAAAGCTATTTTGGCCCTAACCCTGTAAATCTAGTACTGACTTTTGTATTGAGTTGTGGTGACTATATATTACTACACGTATCATTTCTAGTCGACAAAAATCAAAATCCACTGTATAATTGTGAATACTCAAAAGTTTTTAACATTGGTCCATTTTAAGCTTTTCTCACCGAGAGAAAGCTATTTTGGCCCTAACCCTGTAAATCTAGTACTGACTGTTGTATTGAGTTGTGGTGACTGTATATTACTAAAAGTATCATTTCTAGTCGACAAAAATCAAAATCCACTGTATAATTGTGAATAGTCAAAAGTTTTTAATATTTGGCCATTTTAAGCTTTTCTCACCGAGAGAAAGCTATTTTGGCCCTAACCCTGTAAATCTAGTACTGACTGTTGTATTGAGTTGTGGTGACTATATATCACTAAAAGTATCATTTCTAGTCGACAAAAATCAAAATCCACTGTATAATTGTGAATAGTCAAAAGTTTTTAACATTGGTCCATTTTAAGCTTTTCTCACCGAGAGAAAGCTATTTTGGCCCTAACCCTGTAAATCTAGTACTGACTGTTGTATTGAGTTGTGGTGACTATATATTACTAAAAGTATAATTTCTAGTCGACTAAAATCAAAAACCACTGTATAATTGTGAATAGTCAAAAGTTTTTAAGCCTGGTCCATTTTAAGCTTTTCTCACCGAGAGAAAGCTATTTTGGCCTTAACCCTGTAAATCTAGTACTGAATGTTGTATTGAGTTGTGTTTACAATATATCACTAAAAGTATCATTTCTATTCGACCAAAATCAAATTCCACTGTATAATTGTGAATAGTCAAAAGTTTTTAACATTGGTCCATTTTAAGCTTTTCTCACCGAGAGAAAGCTATTTTGGCCCTAACCCTGTAAATCTAGTACTGACTGTTGTATTGAGTTGTGGTGACTGTATATTACTAAAAGTATCATTTCTAGTCGACAAAAATCAAATTCCACTGTATAATTGTGAATAGTCAAAAGTTTTTAAGCCTGGTCCATTTTAAGCTTTTCTCACCGAGAGAAAGCTATTTTGGCCCTAACCCTGTAAATCTAGTACTGACTGTTGTATTGAGTTGTGGTGACTGTATATTACTAAAAGTATCATTTCTAGTCGACAAAAATATATACTGTATAATTGTGATAGTCAAAAGTTTTTAAATTGGCCATTTTAGCTTTTCTACAGAGAGAAAGCTATTTTGGCCCTAACCCTGTAAATCTAGTACTGACTGTTGTATTGAGTTGTTGTATATACTACAATATCTCTGTTCACTAACATCAAAATCCACTGTATAATTGTGAATAATCAAAAGTTTTTAACATTGGTCCATTTTAAGCTTTTCTCACAGAGAGAAAGCTATTTTGGCCCTAACCCTGTAAATCTAGTACTGACTGTTGTATTGAGTTGTGGTGACTGTATATTACTAAAAGTATAATTTCTTGTCGACAAAAATCAAAATCCACTGTATAATTGTGAATAGTCAAAAGATTTTAAACCTGGTCCATTTTAAGCTTTTCTCACAGAGAGAAAGCTATTTTGGCCCTAACCCTGTAAATCTAGTACTGACTGTTGTATTGAGTTGTGGTGACTGTATATTACAAAAATTATCATTTCTAGTCGACTAAAATCAAAGTCCACTGTATAATTGTGAATAGTCAAAAGTTTTTAATATTTGGCCATTTTAAGCTTTTCTCACCGAGAGAAAGCTATTTTGGCCCTAACCCTGTAAATCTAGTACTCACTTTTGTATTGAGTTGTGGTGACTATATATCACTACGCGTATCATTTCTAGTCGACAAAAATCAAAATCCACTGTATAATTGTGAATAGTCAAAAGTTTTTAAACCTTGTCCATTTTAAGCTTTTCTCACCGAGAGAAAGCTATTTTGGCCTTAACCCTGTAAATCTAGTACTGACTGTGTAATGAGTTGTAGTGACTATATATTACTAAAAATATAATTTCTAGTCGACCAAAATCAAATTCCACTGTATAATCGTGAATAGTCAAAAGTTTTTAACATTGGTCCATTTTAAGCTTTTCTCACCGAGAAAAAGATATTTTGGCCCTAACCCTGTAAATCTAGTACTGACTGTTGTATTGAGTTGTGGTGACTGTATATTACTAAAAGTTTAATTTCTAGTCGACTATCAGGACAGTGTACTGTATAATTGTGAATTGTCAAAAGTTTTTAAGCCTGGTCCATTTAAGCTTTTCTCACCGAGCGAAAGCTATTTTGGCCCTAACCCTGTAAATCTAGTACTGACTGTTGTATTGAGTTTTGGTGACTATATATTACTACACATATCATTTTTAGTCCTACACATATCATTTTTAGTCGACAAAAATCAAAATCCACTGTATACTTGTGAATACTCAAAAGTTTTTAACATCGGTCCATTTTAAGCTTTTCTCACTGAGAGAAAGCGATTTTGGCCCTAGCCCTGTAAATCTAGAACTGACTATTGTATTGAGTTGTAGTGACTATATTTCACTAAAAGTATAATTTCTAGTTGATTAAAATCAAATTTCACTATATAATTGTGAATAGTCAAAAGTTTTTAAGCCTGGTCCATTTTAAGCTTTTCTCACAGAGAGAAAGCTATTTTGCCCCTAACCCTGTAAATCTAGTACTGATTGTTGTATTGAGTTGTAGTGACTATATATAACTAAAAGTATAATTTCTAGTCCACTAAAAATCAAATTCCACCGTATAATTGTGAATAATCAAAAGTTTTTAAGCCTGGTCCATTTTTAGCTTTTCTCACCCTGTTGTATTGAGTTTTGGTGACTGTATATTACTACAAATATCATTTCTAATCGACTAAAATCAAATTCCACTGTAAAATTGTGAATAGTCAAAAGTTTTTAAGCCTGGTCCATTTTTAGCTTTTCTCACCGAGAAAAAGCTATTTTGACCTTAACCCTGTAAATCTAGTACTGAATGTTGTATTGAGTTGTTTACAATATATCACTAAAAGTATCATTTCTATTTGACCAAAATCAAATTCCACTGTATAATTGTGAATAGTCAAAAGTTTTTAACATTGGTCAACTTTAAGCTTTTCTCACCGAGAGAAAGCTATTTTGGCCCTAACCCTGTAAATCTAGTACTGACTGTTGTATTGAGTTGTGGTGTTTGTATATTACTAAAAGTATAATTTCTTGTCGACAAAAATCAAAATCCACTGTATAATTGTGAATAGTCAAAAGATTTTAAACCTGGTCCATTTTAAGCTTTTCTCACCGAGAGAAAGCTATTTTGGCCCTAACCCGTAAATCTAGTACTGACTGTTGTATTGAGTTGTAGTGACTATAATCACTAAAGTATAATTTCTAGTCGACTATGAGGACAGTGTACTGTATAATTGTGAATGTGTCAAAAGTTTTTAGCCTGGTCCATTTTAAGCTTTTCTCACCGAGAGAAAGCTATTTTGGCCCTAACCCTGTAAATCTAGTACTCACTTTTGTATTGAGTTGTGGTGACTATATTTCACTACGCATATCATTTCTAGTCGACAAAAATCAAAGTCCACTGTATAATTGTGAATAGTCAAAAGTTTTTAAACCGTGTCCATTTTAAGCTTTTCTCACCGAGAGAAAGCTACTTTGGCCTTAACCCTGTAAATCTAGTACTGACTGTTGTAATGAGTTGTAGTGACTATATATCACTAAAAATATAATTTCTAGTCGACCAAAATCAAATTCCACTGTATAATCGTGAATAGTCAAAAGTTTTTAACATTGGTCCATTTTAAGCTTTTCTCACCGAGAGAAAGCTATTTTGGCCCTAACCCTGTAAATCTAGTACTCACTTTTGTATTGAGTTGTGGTGACTATATATCACTAAAAATATAATTTCTAGTCGACCAAAATCAAATTCCACTGTATAATTGTGAATAGTCAAAAGTTTTTAAGCCTGGTCCATTTTAAGCTTTTCTCACCGAGAGAAAGCTATTTTGGCCTTAACCCTGTAAATCTAGTACTGAATGTTGTATTGAGTTGTGTTTACAATATATCACTAAAAGTATCATTTCTATTCGACCAAAATCAAATTCCACTGTATAATTGTGAATAGTCAAAAGTTTTTAACATTGGTCAATTTTAAGCTTTTCTCACCGAGAGAAAGCAATTTTGGCCCTAACCCTGTAATCACTGTTGTATTGAGTTCTGGTTTTTGTATATTACTAAAAGTATAATTTCTTGTCGACAAAAATCAAGGTCCACTGTATAATTGTGAATAGTAAAAAGTTTTTAACCCTGTAAATCTAGTACTCACTTTTGTATTGAGTTGTAGTGACTATATTTCACTAAAAGTATAATTTCTAGTTAATTAAAATCAAATTTCACTATATAATCGTGAATACTCAAAAGTTTTTAACATTGGTCCATTTTAAGCTTTTCTCACCGAGAGAAAGCTATTTTGGCCATAACCCTGTAAATCTAGTACTGATTGTTGTATTGAGTTTTGGTGACTATATATTACTACACATATCATTTTTAGTCGACTAAAATCAAAATCCACTGTATAATTGTGAATAGTCAAAAGTTTTTAATATTTGGCCATTTTAAGCTTTTCTCACCGAGAGAAAGCTATTTTGGCCCTAACCCTGTAAATCTAGTACTCACTTTTGTATTGAGTTGTCGTGACTATATATCACTACGCGTATCATTTCTAGTCGACAAAAATCAAAATCCACTGTATAATTGTGAATAGTCAAAAGTTTTTAATATTTGTCCATTTTAAGCTTTTCTCACCGAGAGAAAGCTATTTTGGCCTTAACCCTGTAAATCTAGTACTGACTGTTGTAATGAGTTGTAGTGACTATATATCACTAAAAATATAATTTCTAGTCGACCAAAATCAAATTCCACTGTATAATTGTGAATAGTCAAAAGTTTTAAACCTGGTCCATTTTAAGCTTTTCTCACCGAGAGAAAGCTATTTTGGCCTTAACCCTGTAAATCTAGTACTGAATGTTGTATTGAGTTGTGTTTACAATATATCACTAAAAGTATCATTTCTATTCGACCAAAATCAAATTCCACTGTATAATTGTGAATAGTCAAAAGTTTTTAACATTGGTCAATTTTAAGCTTTTCTCACCGAGAGAAAGCTATTTTGGCCCTAACCCTGTAAATATAGTACTCACTTTTGTATTGAGTTGTGGTGAATATATATCACTACGCATATCATTTCTAGTCGACAAAAATCAAAATCCACTGTATAATTGTGAATAGTCAAAAGTTTTTAACATTAGTCCATTTTAAGCTTTTCTCACACGGAGAGAAAGCTATTTTGACCCTAACCCTGTAAATCTAGTACTGACTGTTGTATTGAGTTTTGGTGACTGTATATTACTACAAATATCATTTCTAATCGACTAAAATCAAATTCCACTGTATAATTGTGAATAGTCAAAAGTTTTAAACCTGGTCCATTTTAAGCTTTTCTCACCGAGAGAAAGCAATTTTGGCCCTAACCCTGTAAATCTAGTACTGACTGTTGTATTGAGTTCTGGTTTTTGTATATTACTAAAAGTACCATTTCTTGTCGACAAAAATCAAAATCCACTGTATAATTGTGAATAGTCAAAAGTTTTTAAACCTTGTCCATTTTAAGCTTTTCTCACCGAGAGAAAGCTATTTTGGCCTTAACCCTGTAAATCTAGTACTGACTGTTGTAATGAGTTGTAGTGACTATATATATCACTAAAAATATAATTTCTAGTCGACCAAAATCAAATTCCACTGTATAATTGTGAATAGTCAAAAGTTTTTAAGCCTGGTCCATTTTTAGCTTTTCTCACCGAGAAAAAGCTATTTTGACCTTAACCCTGTAAATCTAGTACTGAATGTTGTATTGAGTTGTGTTTACAATATATCACTAAAAGTATCATTTCTATTCGACCAAAATCAAATTCCACTGTATAATTGTGAATAGTCAAAAGTTTTTAACATTGGTCAATTTTAAGCTTTTCTCACCGAGAGAAAGCTATTTTGGCCCTAACCCTGTAAATCTAATACTGACTGTTGTATTGAGTTGTGGTGACTGTATATTACTAAAAGTATCATTTCTTGTCGACAAAAATCAAAATCCACTGTATAATTGTGAATAGTCAAGATTTTTAACCTGGTCCATTTTAAGTTTTCTCACCGAGAGAAAGCTATTTTCACTAACCCTGTAAATCTAGTACTGATTGTTGTATGAGTTTTGTTGACTATATATTATACACATATCATTTTTAGTCCTACACATATCATTTTTAGTCGACAATCAAAATCCACTGTATACTTGTGAATACTCAAAAGTTTTTAACATCGGTCCATTTTAAGCTTTTCTCACCGAGAGAAAGCAATTTTGTCCCTAACCCTGTAAATATTAGTACTCACTTTTGTATTGAATTGTCGTGAAAATATATCAATACGCGTATCATTTCTAGTCGACAAAAATCAAAATCCACTGTATAAATGTGAATAGTCAAAAGTTTTTAACATTAGTCCATTTTAAGCTTTTCTCACCGAGAGAAAGCTATTTTCACCCTAACCCTGTAAATCTAGTACTGATTGTTGTATTGAGTTTTGTTGACTATATATTACTACACATATCATTTTTAGTCCTACACATATCATTTTTAGTCGACAAAAATCAAAATCCACTGTATACTTGTGAATACTCAAAAGTTTTTAACATCGGTCCATTTTAAGCTTTTCTCACTGAGAGAAAGCTATTTTGGCCCTAACCCTGTAAATCTAGTACTGACTGTTGTGTTGAGGTGTGGGCACTATATATTACTAAAAGTATCATTTCTAGTCGACTAACATCAAAATCCACTGTATAATTCTGAATAATCAAAAGTTTTTAACATTGGTCCATTTTAAGCTTTTCTCACCGAGAGAAAGCAATTTTGGCCCTAACCCTGTAAATCTTGTACTGACTGTTGCGTTGAGTTGTGGTGAATATGTTTTACTAAAAGTATCATTTCTAGTCGACAAAAATCAAATTCCACTGTATAATTGTGAATAGTCAAAAGTTTTAAACCTGGTCCATTTTAAGCTTTTCTCACCGAGATAAAGCTATTTTGGCCCTAACCCTGTAAATCTAGTACTGACTGTTGTATTGAGTTTTGGTGACTATATATTACTACACATATCATTTTTAGTTGACTAAAATCAAAATCCACTGTACTATTCTGAATAGTCAAAAGTTTTTAACATTGGTCAATTTTAAGCTTTTCTCACCGAGAGAAAGCAATTTTGTCCCTAACCCTGTAAATATAGTACTCACTTTTGTATTGAATTGTCGTGAAAATATATCACTACGCGTATCATTTCTAGTCGACAAAAATCAAAATCCACTGTATAATTGTGAATAGTCAAAAGTTTTTAACATTAGTCCATTTTAAGCTTTTCTCACCGAGAGAAAGCTATTTTCACCCTAACCCTGTAAATCTAGTACTGATTGTTGTATTGAGTTTTGTTGACTATATATTACTACACAAATCATTTTTAGTCCTACACATATCATTTATAGTCGACAAAAATCAAAATCCACTGTATCCTTGTGAATACTCAAAAGTTTTTAAATCTTGGCCATTTTAAGCTTTTCTCACCGAGAGAAAGCTATTTTGGCCTTAACCCTGTAAATCTAGTACTGACTGTTGTAATGAGTTGTAGTGACTATATATAACTAAAAATATAATTTCTAGTCGACAAAAATCAAAATCCACTGTATAATTTTGAATAGTCAAAAGAATTTAAACCTGGTCCATTTTAAGCTTTTCTCACCGAGAGAAAGCTATTTTGGCCCTAACCCTGTAAATCTAGTAATGACTGTTGTATTGAATTGTAGTGACTGTATATTACAAAAAGTATCATTTCTAGTCAACTAAAATCAAAGTCCACTGTATAATTGTGAATAGTCAAAAGTTTTTAATATTTGGCCATTTTTAGCTTTTCTCACCGAGAGAAAGCTATTTTGGCCCTAACCCTGTAAATCTAGTACTCACTTTTGTATTGAGTTGTAGTGACTATATTTCACTAAAAGTATAATTTCTAGTTGATTAAAATCAAATTTCACTATATAATCGTGAATACTCAAAAGTTTTTAACATTGGTCCATTTTAAGCTTTTCTCACCGAGAGAAAGCTATTTTGGCCCTAACCCTGTAAATCTAATACTGACTGTTGTATTGAGTTGTGGTGACTGTATATTACTAAAAGTATCATTTCTTGTCGACAAAAATCAAAATCCACTGTATAATTGTGAATAGTCAAAAGATTTTAAACCTGGTCCATTTTAAGCTTTTCTCACCGAGAGAAAGCTATTTTGGCCCTAACCCTGTAAATCTAGTACTGACTGTTGTATTGAGTTTTGGTGACTATATATTACTACACATATCATTTTTAGTTGACTAAAATCAAAATCCACTGTACTATTCTGAATAGTCAAAAGTTTTTGACATTGGTCCATTTTAAGCTTTTCTCACGAAGAGAAAGCAATTTTGGCCCTAACGCTGTAAATCTAGTACTGACTGTTTTTTTGAGTTGTCGTGACTATATATCACTAAAAGTATAATTTCTAGTCGACTAAAATCAAAATCCACTGTATAATTGTGATTAGTCAAAATTTTTTAAGCCTGGTCCATTTTAAGCTTTTCTCACCGAGAGAAAACTATTGTGGCCCTAACCCTTTAAATCTAGTACTGACTGTTGTATTGAGTTTTGGTGACTGTATATTACTACAAATATCATTTCTAATCGACTAAAATCAAATTCCACTGTAAAATTGTGAATAGTCAAAAGTTTTTAAGCCTGGTCCATTTTTAGCTTTTCTCACCGAGAAAAAGCTATTTTGACCTTAACCCTGTAAATCTAGTACTGAATGTTGTATTGAGTTGTGTTTACAATATATCACTAAAAGTATCATTTCTATTTGACCAAAATCAAATTCCACTGTATAATTGTGAATAGTCAAAAGTTTTTAACATTGGTCAACTTTAAGCTTTTCTCACCGAGAGAAAGCTATTTTGGCCCTAACCCTGTAAATATAGTACTTACTGTTGTATTGAGTTCTGGTTTTTGTATATTACTAAAAGTATAATTTCTTGTCGACAAAAATCAAAATCCACTGTATAATTGTGAATAGTCAAAAGATTTTAAACCTGGTCCATTTTAAGCTTTTCTCACCGAGAGAAAGCTATTTTGGCCCTAACCCTGTAAATCTAGTAATGACTGTTGTATTGAGTTGTAGTGACTATATATCACTAAAAGTATAATTTCTAGTCGACTATAAGGACAGTGTACTGTATAATTGTGAATTGTCAAAAGTTTTTAAGCCTGGTCCATTTTAAGCTTTTCTCACAGAGAGAAAGCTATTTTGGCCCTAACCCTGTAAATCTAGTACTCACTTTTGTATTGAGTTGTGGTGACTATATTTCACTACGCATATCATTTCTAGTCGACAAAAATCAAAGTCCACTGTATAATTGTGAATAGTCAAAAGTTTTTAAACCGTGTCCATTTTAAGCTTTTCTCACCGAGAGAAAGCTACTTTGACCTTAACCCTGTAAATCTAGTACTGACTGTTGTAATGAGTTGTAGTGACTATATATCACTAAAAATATAATTTCTAGTCGACCAAAATAGAATTCCACTGTATAATCGTGAATAGTCAAAAGTTTTTAACATTGGTTCATTTTAAGGTTTTCTCACCGAGAGAAAGCTATTTTGGCCCTAACCCTGTAAATCTAGTACTCACTTTTGTATTGAGTTGTGGTGACTATATATCACTAAAAATATAATTTCTAGTCGACCAAAATCAAATTCCACTGTATAATTGTGAATAGTCAAAAGTTTTTAAGCCTGGTCCATTTTAAGCTTTTCTCACCGTGAGAAAGCTATTTTGGCCTTAACCCTGTAAATCTAGTACTGAATGTTGTATTGAGTTGTGTTTACAATATATCACTAAAAGTATCATTTCTATTCGACCAAAATCAAATTCCACTGTATAATTATGAATAGTCAAAAGTTTTTAACATTGGTCAATGTTAAGCTTTTCTCACCGAGAGAAAGCAATTTTGGCCCTAACCCTGTAATCACTGTTGTATTGAGTTCTGGTTTTTGTATATTACTAAAAGTATAATTTCTTGTCGACAAAAATCAAGGTCCACTGTATAATTGTGAATAGTAAAAAGTTTTTACCTGTAAATCTAGTACTGACTGTTGTATTGAGTTGTAGTGACTATATTTCACTAAAAGTATAATTTCTAGTTGATTAAAATCAAATTTCACTATATAATCGTGAATACTCAAAAGTTTTTAACATTGGTCCATTTTAAGCTTTTCTCACCGAGAGAAAGCTATTTTGGCCCTAACCCTGTAAATCTAGTACTGACTGTTGTATTGAGTTGTAGTGACTATATATCACTACGCGTATCATTTCTAGTCGACAAAAATCAAAATCCACTGTATAATTGTGAATAGTCAAAAGTTTTTAATATTTGGCCATTTTAAGCTTTTCTCACCGAGAGAAAGCTATTTTGGCCCTAACCCTGTAAATCTAGTACTCACTTTTGTATTGAGTTGTGGTGACTATATATCACTACGCGTATCATTTCTAGTCGACAAAAATCAAAATCCACTGTATAATTGTGAATAGTCAAAAGTTTTTAATCTTTGTCCATTTTAAGCTTTTCTCACCGAGAGAAAGCTATTTTGGCCTTAACCCTGTAAATCTAGTACTGACTGTTGTATGAGTTGTAGTACTACATATCACTAAAATATAATTTCTAGTCGACCAAAATCAAATTCCACTGTATAATTGTGAATAGTCAAAAGTTTTAAGCCTGGTCCATTTTAAGCTTTTCTCACCGAGAGAAAGCTATTTTGGCCTTAACCCTGTAAATATAGTACTGACTGTTGGTATTGAGTTGTGTTTAACTTATATCACTACACAGTATCATTTCTAGTTGAAAAAAAATCAAAATCCACTGTATAATTGTGAATAGTCAAAAGTTTTTAACATTAGTCCATTTTAAGCTTTTCTCACCGAGAGAAAGCTATTTTCACCCTAACCCTGTAAATCTAGTACTGACTGTTGTATTGAGTTTTGGTGACTGTATATTACTACAAATATCATTTCTAATCAACTAAAATCAAATTCCACTGTATAATTGTGAATTGTCAAAAGTTTTAAACCTGGTCCATTTTAAGCTTTTCTCACCGAGAGAAAGCAATTTTGGCCCTAACCCTGTAAGTCTAGTACTGACTGTTGTATTGAGTTCTGGTTTTTGTATATTACTAAAAGTACCATTTCTTGTCGACAAAAATCAAAATCCACTGTATAATTGTGAATAGTCAAAAGATTTTAAGCCTTGTCCATTTTAAGCTTTTCTCACAGAGAGAAAGCTATTTTGACCTTAACCCTGTAAATCTAGTACTTACTGTTGTATTGAGTTTTGGTGACTGTATATCACTACAAATATAATTTCTAATCGACTAAAATCAAATTCCACTGTAAAATTGTGAATAGTCAAAAGTTTTTAAGCCTGGTCCATTTTTAGCTTTTCTCACCGAGAGAAAACTATTTTGACCTCAACCCTGTAAATCTAGTACTGAATGTTGTATTGAGCTGTGTTTACAATATATCACTAAAAGTATCATTTCTATTCGACCAAAATCAAATTCCACTGTATAATATTGAATAGTCAAAAGTTTTTAACATTGGTCAATTTTAAGCTTTTCTCACCGAGAGAAAGCAATTTTGGCCCTAACCCTGTAAATATAGTACTTACTGTTGTATTGAGTTCTGGTTTTTGTATATTACTAAAAGTATCATTTCTTGTCGACAAAAATCAAAATCCACTGTATAATTGTGAATAGTCAAAAGATTTTAAACCTGGTCCATTTTAAGCTTTTCTCACCGAGAGAAAGCTATTTTGGCCCTAACCCTGTAAATCTAGTAATGACTGTTGTATTGAATTGTAGTGACTATATATCACTAAAAGTATAATTTCTAGTCGACTATAAGGACAGTGTACTGTATAATTGTGAATTGTCAAAAGTTTTTAAGACTGGTCCATTTTAAGCTTTTCTCACAGAGAGAAAGCTATTTTGGCCCTAACCCTGTAAATCTAGTACTCACTTTTGTATTGAGTTGTGGTGACTATATATATCTACGCGTATCATTTCTAGTCGACAAAAATCAAAATCCACTGTATAATTGTGAATAGTCAAAAGTTTTTAAACCTTGTCCATTTTAAGCTTTTCTCACCGAGAGAAAGCTATTTTGGCCTTAACCCTGTAAATCTAGAATTGACTGTTGTATTGAGTTGTAGTGACTATATTTCACTAAAAGTATAATTTCTAGTCGACAAAACTAAAAATCCACTGTATAATTTTGAATAGTCAAAAGTTTTTAACATTGGTCCATTTTAAGCTTTTCTCACCGAGAGAAAGCTATTTTGGCCCTAACCCTGTATATCTAGTACTGACTGTTTTGTTGAGTTGTGGGGACTATATATTACTAAAAGTATAATTTCTAGTCAAATAAAATAAAAATCCACTTTATAATTGTGAATGGTCAAAAGTTTATAACATTGGTCCATTTTAAGCTTTTCTCACCGAGAGAAAGCTATTTTGGCCCTAACCCTGTAAATCTAGTACTGACTGGTGTGTTGAGTTGTGGGGACTATATATTACTATCATTTCTAGTAGACTAAAATCAAAATCCACTGTATAATTCTGAAGAGTAAAAAGTTTTTAACATTGGAGGCAACATTGGTGCCTCCACAATTTCATTCATGGCCCACTTAATAGATGAGAATCTGGAATTATTACATAAGAATCTGGGATCACGTTGTCTCTTAATAACTCATTGAAAACTTTGGCCAGACTGATGCAGACATCAGTACATGATAAAGCAATCTTCAAGCCTCCTCTGGTACATGGATTCAGGCTGCTCTCTTCTTTTGTCTTTAAATTGTAGGCCTTCAAATTGAGTCCACAATTGGTTCTATGCCCACTTCATATATGAGACCCTGCCATTACTTTGTCCGTTCATAACTCATCAATACTTGTACCTAGGCCATTGTTTTGCAATCCAGATCCTGCACGTTTTCAATGTGTTCCCACCTGATTGAATTTCTTTACAGCCGGTTTAGCCGCCATTCATTTCATTCGGGTCTTACCCATTAATTCCTATGGGGCCATAATTGGAACTTTTTTGTAGAGACTTGGGAGTACTTGTGGACTCCTTAGCATGCCTCACCATACCCACACATCAATTTTGGTGACTCAAGCTCATTGGGAACACCCACAAATGGGCATTGCAAATTTCATCTCAAGTTCAAAATTCCATGCGTTCCTATGGGGCCATAATCGTAACTTTTTTGGAGAGACGCTGGAGTACTTTTAGACTCATTAGCATGCCTCAACATATCCAAACATCACTTTTGGGGACTCTGGCTCATTGGGAACATCCGCAAATGGACATTCCAATTTTCATTCCACAATTGAATCTTTGACCCACTTAATAGATGAGAATCTGGAATAATTAGATAAGAATCTGGGAAAACTTTGTCTCTTAATAAGTCATTTAAACTTGTGCTTGGAGTGATGCAGCAATCAGTACATGTTAAAACAATCCCCAAGCCTCCTCTGGTAAAGGATATCAGGCTGCTCTCTTCTTCTGTCTTTAAATTATAGGCCTTCAAAGTGCCTCCACAATTTAATTTATGGCCCACTTAATAAATGAGAATCTGGAAATATTAGATACGAATCTGGAATAATTTTGTCTCTTAACTCATTCAAACCTGTGCCTAGCCTGATGCAGACATCTGAACATTTTAAAGCAATCTCCAAGCCTCCTCTGGTAAATGTAATCAGGCTGATCTCTTCTTCTCTCTTTAAATTACAGGCCTTCAAAGTGCCTCCACAATTGAATTAATGGCCCGCTTAATAGATGAGAATCTGGAATTATTACATAAGAATCTGGAATCACTTTGTCTCTTAATAACTCATTGAAACTTGTGCCTAGACTGATGCAGATATTTGTACATGATAAAGCACTCTTCAATCCTCCTCTGGTACATGGAATCAGGCTGATCTCTTCTTCTGTCTTTAAATTATAGGCCTTCAAAGTGCCTCCACAATTGAATTTATCGCCCACTTAATAGATGAGAACCTGGAATAATTAGATAACATCCACTTTTTGATATTTTTGAGTCACAAATGTAAATTTGTATACGTGTGGATGCAACTTCCAAAAGCATGAATGTGGAAGATACCTCCCTTATGTGTACAACTGGTATTTTAAAGATTTCTGCTTTTGAATATCTCTGTAATCAATTTCCAAATTGTTTATTTTGGAACATCAATCCTGATTTAGCATTTCTGGGATCTAAGATAATTCCACATTTGTTTTATCAGTCTTTATATTCCACATTTATTCATCGGCCATGTAAAATCTTCCATCATCAATCAAAATACACATTTAGAAATGACAGAAAAAATTGCTTTGAAAACAATCTTTATTAGAACATCAAACTCAGATATGAAGAAACTTTTCACATTTGGAGCATAGGGTTGCCCATCTCCTCCCTTCTCAGCACTCCACCCCTCCCTCACATCAGGGAGCCCCCTTTTTGATAATTCCATTCCCCATTTTCACAGAGAGGGACACGCTATTCTCCCTTTCTAGTGGGGGGGGGGGGGGGGGGGGGGTCAATGCTCGAGTCTTCATTTTCAGCCAGTGAGCTGAGACGTTCAGGTGAATAAGGTGAGGGAGGTCCTAAGGGTGGGACAGGTGATGAGGGACGTAAGGAAGATGGGGGAGCTGAGGTGGGTGTGGAAGGCAAATTGGGCACTTGGATTCGGTGCTGGTGCCAGTGTCTGTGGCGGTGCCGGCGCCTTTGCCAGTACCATCATCTGGATGGAGTATTTTGGCATCCTTGGTGGCGCTGAACCCTTCCATGGGGACTTTCTTTTCTGGCTGACAGGTCTCAAAAAGAGGAGGAAATGAACAGGGAAGAGAAGGGGGGGAAAAATTAGCAGATGTTGAGGATTAACAAAGATGGACTTGTCTCATTCATATGTGGTTGGAGGCAAGCTGAGAGTCTGAAGAAGGCAAAGGTTACAGATTTCAATCTAATAATACCAAAGCTAATGCAAAGAGAGATGTGAGACAGTTGACAATTGTGTCTTTGGCCAATATTGCTGCATGTAAATTCATGGCCATTCCAATTTTCCATTACCATTTTTGTATCTGAGCTAGCCCTTCTCCAAATTGTGGTTGTGTGGATTCCAGATTCCAAATTCATATCTATGCATTTAGCTTCAAAATTAGACATTAGAATTTGGTTTTGCTGCAATTATCCTAGGTTACATACATATGGTCTGCAAATTCAACCGTGATGAACATCAATATGCATATAATACACGCTTAATTGGCAGGAGCTCTTTGGATTCTTACCATGCGGTCGGAACTGCTGCAGGGGAAATGAAACTTAACTGACAGTGGGCGATACGTCACAGGTCATTAGGAGCAGCTCATTGTATTTATTTGGGGGGGGGGTTCACTTCAGTTTTGGACGTTTTTTTCAAGTGGCTAACAAAGTGTGTTGTAAAATTTCTGAAAGTATCACTACCAACAATTTCCTGTGTAAACTGTGTTACATTTTTAATTATGAAGTCGGCCTACTCTATCTTTATCAAAGGAACGATGATGAAAACCATGACTCTTCCACACTTACGCCTCTTGCCCCCGAGGACTGGGTGTGGTTGACTGGTAGACCATGCTCATGGATCAGTGACGAATATGATAACGATAAAGAAAACTGGCCAATGCCTCCTGATGAGCTCGAACGGCAAGTTGCGCAAGCTCAACATCCAGATGTTACCGGCTTCACCATGTGTCGATCCCGTGTGAATCCTCCTAGCGATATATTCCTCGTAAAAAGCAGACGGGAGAACAAAGAAGACGACCCGGTGAAGGAGTTTGGGGTATTTTCTGTAAAGACGAAGCGTTTCACCACCATCCTCTCAGCGCCTTTGGAGGGTGTTGCAGATTTCAGCATGGCTTTTGAACCTGCGATTACCTACCTCTTTGCATGCCATCGTCGTTTGAAGAGGTTCAAGGAAGTGAAAAAAGCGCTCCCTTTTTAAATGGCTCCACCTCCTTCGTCTAACCCCACCTCCGTTGAGCTCCGCCCTCCTGCTCCAACCCACATATAACTGGTTCTTGACCAAACCTCAGCACACCCCAAATTACGGGAACAGAATGAAGAACGCTGGTTTCCAAATGACTCTACCAACATACTGGAGCTCTTTTGATCCCTCTCAAGATCTATACGGCCCGCAACCGTTGGATTAAATGGGTTTCCCCGGACCCTACCATCCACCCACTCCCTTGGACTCTCCGACGTCTCCAGAAGCCTCGCCCACCCCCAGTCTACCTACGTACGATGAGTTTGGTGCCTGGTTAAGAGGTACTGCCCCTGCTGACAGAGATCTACCGGCTCCGGCTGATGACAACGCACAAGCGGGGATGGTCCCTGCTGATGACAAGCCTTCGAGACCGTCTACACCTATTCCTGCAAGTGGGTGTTCTCAGCCGGCCCCTCAGGAGTCATCGTTGGAGCCTGTGCCGGAGATGGGTGATGAAGTGGATGGATGGTTCTCTTCTTTGCTGGTAAAGACTATAAAAACTGCATTACTTCACTTGTTCAACGTAACCTATATTAAATATATTAGAGAGACCTGCTACGGCTGTCAAATCTCACACCCCAGCTAACGCCAACACCAATGCTTAAGCGAGATGAATGAAGACTATCTGCAACTGCATTTCGAGGGGATTACCAGAAGGATGATCGGCCCTAAATTCATACCGGCTATTCAAAACCTGTTGAATCGCAAGCATATACAAGCGGCTGATGGCAAAGTTACAACGGTGGTAAAAACTTTGATGCACGAACTCAAATGTGGTTTTAAACTACATTCTTCCATCGTTGAATTGTACGAAAACGTTTCTGCAGAGAACCAACTCGCCGAACTGAATGCTGTCTCAAAGTGTTTTGGATTTGACGACTGATTGATTCTGTACCGGAGAATTTTGATTTAGAAATAAAACAAAAAACATTTATCTTACTTTTGTTGTATTAAAACATTTATACTGCATTTATCTTACTTTTGTTGTATTAAAACATTTATCTTACTTTTGCTGTATTAAAACATTTATCTTACTTTTGCTGTATTAAAACATTTATCTTACTTTTGTTTTTTAAAACATTTATCTTACTTTTGTTGAATTAAAACATTTATCTTACTTTTTTTGAATTTAAACATTTATCTTACTTTTGTTGTATTAAAACATTTGTCTTATCTTTTTGTTTAAAAATAAATAAAATAAAACATTTGACGCAGAACAAATTGTCTCATTTCCTTCATGGTTTAAGAAGAAAGATGGAGCGCAGGATGATGGAGAAAGCTTATTATACACCATCACATCCAGGCATCCAGGGAGTTTTGGTGGTGTGGACAGACTCCGTCGATCTTTACCAAGCAAAGATGGTCAGAGATTTGAAGTTGAAAAAGTTAAAGACTTTCTCTCTGGCCAAGACGCGTACACATTACACAAACCAGCAAGACTTCATTTTCCGCGTAATAGAGTGTTTGTCGCTAGACCTTTGAAACAGCTTCAGGTGTCTTAACAGGGCACAACGATGGTTATAATAAAGATTAAACAGAATTTTGAAAACTAGTGGCGTTATTTTACCGCGAATAACACGCTGAGGTATGTGGGATATTCTTCAAGACCTGCTTTCAAGCTACAACCACAGTTACCATTCGAGCATAAAAATGGCACGTAACCCTTGAAAACCCAGATCTGGTTTTTGACAATCTTTATGGATCTACACCTCAAACAAGATTTAAAATGAAATTCAAGCAAAACACTTTCTCATGAGCTATCTGGGTTCAAGTTACCATCATCAGCTGTTGGATGGTGTTACACACACACTTCCTAAATCTGGACAAAACCAGCAAAACCTGTTTGATTTTAAACCTTTGAAAGGTGAAAAAAATATGTGTTTAGTTCTTTAGGGTAAACTAATTTGAGATGCTGTGGTTGGTAAAGGTAGATATATGAGTGTTAAAAGGTAAGCATAAGGATACTTGCTTAGTTCCTTGGTAACAGGTTAAAAAATCTTTTGGGTTAATTTCTAAGAGTTAATCAATTTTTATGATTTAAGCAGGTAAGTATTAAAAGGTCCATCATATATTAGATTGCAGGTGTAAGATGTCTCTAAGGTCTATAGATTTTTTTCTTTTTCTTTTAACGGGTGAAGATATCATAAGAGTTAATCTATTTTAGTTTTGGAAGGGAAGTATTAAAAAGTATTCTTGCATCTATTTAATTTTCCTTTTTCAAAGGTGGAAGATCATTTTTATGGTAAATTGATTAATTATGTATTGGTCTCATTCTAATTGATGTTCTAATTGATAAACAGCAGCTCCCAGGCTAGTTAAAGAATGAGAGGGCTGAGCAGGACTAGCCACAGCGAGCTCTATCCTTCCAGTGCTTTACAACCCCCATACCTTAACCCAAGGCCACCATCCATCAGAGAGAAAGCAAGTTAAGTGAATGTGACCTATTCCAGTAGGTGCTCGTTGGATGCGCAACATATAGTAAGTCAAAGGCCAGCGAGGCCTTTGAGTGAGGGTGCTCCGGTCTTCCAAGTCTTTACAGCTCCTCCCCATGCTTGTCTTGCATAAGACCACCATCCATTGACCCCTCAGCTTGGACTCCTAACTGAGTACAAGGTGGGGGGGAGAATTTTGTGACAAATTTGAGATATTCAATTAGATTTAGGGACAAAGCCTGATTTGGCCTGTGTATGCATTATGGTCTGTCATGTAGAGGCTAATCCTCCGGGTGGCTACGGTTAAGGTTCTAAGCCATCAACCAAGCCCCACTTAGGAGATCCGCATACTTACCCTGACCTAAGCTCCGCAACGCAAAGAGCTTGTTGACGTGTGTAGGTACTAGGACAAGTTTCCCTCCAGCCTGGACAAGAGTCCGGAAACCAAAGGACAGACAACCTAAGCAGTCCCATTCCTCCCATTCCAGGATAAGGCCCTCAGACGCTTGTTTGAACAGATTGGCCCCTCAGATCATGATGCTCTATGAGGCTTCACTTTAACATCACCTTTTGCATCCCCATACACCACACGACCTCAAAATTATCAGACAGCATAGGGAAAAAAGAGAAGTTTTTGTTATAATGGTACAGAGCATCACTTTTGTCAAGAGACCCTAAAAATGCAATGTGATGTTTCTTAATCATTGACCAGGTCACAAATCTAAGAAGAGAGCTGATGAAGCTGCACCTAATTACATCCCCAGGACAGGAGAACATTTGTTTTCAACTCTGTTTTCTCACTGCGCTTTTACTACAAACCAGTTCTGGCAATATTGTTTTCAAACACGGTTTCATTTTTCCTAAAAAAATATGGCTAACCCCCCCCCCCAATGCATTATGGATAATGAGAGTAGTAATTGAAAATTTGTTTTTCTCACATTTGGTTCAGATGTTGACTTTCTCTTAAAAGTTATTAATGATAAGAGGATAAAATTTCGCAAGGGATTATGGGAAAGGAAAAAAATGTACCTAATGGATTCCCTACCTTTCTGACTAACGGTTTTGTTATAAGGCGAATGATGTCCTATTGCATTATGGGTAATGGGAATCATGACGTGAAAGTTATTTATTTTGGTAAAAAGATTGTGGTTTCTTTACAAGAAATTCGGAGTACACGATTGTCATATCTTCAGATTCCCTCACCTACACCATAAACTCAGATTTTGTTTATAGTCAAACTTCTGAGTGCTTACTACTCATATTGTTAAGTTTTGTAAAGACCTGCTTTCATTACTAAACAACATTAGTTGATCGTACTATGTAGCCGAAGGATCATTTCTATTAATCAGGTTTAGTAGAGATACCTTGGTGTGTTTAGTTTTAAAGAAAGGGAGGCGGAGGGGCCGCTGCATGACCTACAGTGTGCGAGGTGCATTGTGGGTGTCAGTGTTTTTGAATATTTTGTTCTATTTGGGGCATTTGCTGCAATTTTAATTGTGATGTTTGTGTTGGTTGTTTTTACTGCTTTGTTCAGTGTTGTGACCTTTATTTGTTGGTGTAAGAGTTGGCACCATGAGTGAAGAGGTAGTTTAAAGGGAATAAGAGCACTGCGATATGGTTACTCACATGACCTGCTTTTAACCGTGGGACATTAATTGACTGTCAATTCAGTTTAATAACTTAAACTAGTTGTTATTACAACCATGTTATGTGTTTTAAATAACCTATAGTTACTCATCAATCTGGTTTAATGATCAGTTAAAAGTTACAGATGATCAAAGCTTGTGAAAAAACTGAACGTTCTGCGTTAAATTACGCATTTAGTTTCAGCTTGTGCAATAAGTAAAAATGGTATAAGCCAATAGGTTTTCTCGCGATTTGCTAGTAAAGTTAAAGTTCTAGTCTGGGTCAAGAATTTACCAGGTGCCATACAACTTCTACAATCACCTCTCTCTAATTTACCCCTCCCTTACCCAGTCTGCCAGTTTAGGCAAAGAGCCTAAATCAACAAGTTGTTTGTGGTAATAAAGTATGCTTTCCATTTTGAGATGGGGATTTAAACAATTTTTTGGGAGTTACATCAATATATTACTTTTTAAAAGAAACAGTAATATAATGCATTACATATACAAAGTACAGCCTTTGGTTTCTCAGTACAATTTCAATAAGTTGACTAACAATACACTTCAAATGTTTTTAGTCTGAGAGTAAGCCGATGAATTCTGTTTAACTTCTGAAGGCAGATGCTTATTTAAAACCGTCAGAGGGAAATAATGCATGCTACACTTTTCTGATTTCTGTTAATAAAAAATGTTATGAGGGTTCAAAAAACAACTGTGATCAATTGTTTTACGGTACAGTTTGTAATGTAGTTTTGAAAATGATGCGCTTCTCATAAGACCCTGCAAAAAAAAATGACAATAGTGGTCTATCAACTAAGTCTAAAAAACTGATTTCTCTTTAAAGTTTATTCATCTCACTTGTTTCTAATTCCTGTTTTTGTTTTTGTACCAAAATGTCTGGGTTTTTTTTTTTTAACGCTAAATCATAGTTGTTTTGCTTAACGAAACTTGTGCTTGTGACTTCCTGTTAAATTCTCACACTAAATATGTTGTCCTTTGAACTTTCAGTATATTGTAAACCCAGATAAGTTGAATCTACTTTAAAAAAAACTAAGGTAACTCGTTTCCTTTAATTTTTTAAGTAATGAAGCATTAGTTGAATGAGTGCAGTGAAGTAGTTGTCCCCCTAATGGATTTGAAAATGTTTAGTTTAAACAATTGAATTAATTAACTCATCTTGTTAAGTAAGCCTTACTCCATTACTAAATGCAATTCACTGTATATTTTAACTCACCAAGCTTAACTTTTGTAGTTCTTAAAAATCAAAATATATCTTTCATTCAATACAGGCATAAAATGAATACACACAACAGATATTTATTGAACATATATTTTTTCAAGAACAAAAATCAATATTTTACAATACTGAACCGTCTGAAATGTTGTGGATAAACTCAGCCCATCTGAACTTTGGAATCTTTAAATTTACTAATTCATCTAGAACCACACTCTCCCGCTTTCTTTAGATCTGTCTTACCTATGTTCAAAAGTATCTGTTGATCAAAATCACAAGTGTTCATGTAATTTGGATAGTTGAGATGCAGAGCTTAGAAGTCCAAAGGTTATGTACATGGTCTGGGGCAGGTTCTCAACATCCATCACAATATTTCCTTCCTAGATGATTCCCACTGAGGTTGTATTATGGTGAAGGGGCGGCATGCATGGAAAAATTTTTTCCTGCTGATGGCAGATTGTTGTACAAACTTTCCTCACCATCATTATTCTGAAAGATATGACCCAGCTGTTCAGTGTCCAACCACTGGTTATGTCAGTGAACGCTGCAGAACATCGCGTTTAATAATCAATGACAATAATATTTAAAAATGTAAATTGAAACAAAAAAATTAAAAATAATATGGATGGTAGGTAGAGATGAAGGAAGCTATAGAGTGAAGTAGAGAAAACAGAAGTAAAGTTGGAGGAAAATAAGGAAGATGTTAAACAAGTGGAACTAAGGGATGGGAGGAGAAATGAGAGGAGGTAAAAAAAAGAATAAAAGTCCCTTACAACGCAGGCCTTAAAAAAGGTGGGTGGATGATCTCAAGGATCCACAGGAAGGAATCTGAACTCCATCATATTTAAAGCCTGATGGAAGGAGAAAGGAGATCGCATGATGAAAACAGGGTCCATGTCATTCTGAACACTATGTATGAATACAGTAATAAAAAAATACAACCGTTATTTAATGGAAAAAACCCAGTGCTTCACATTATTTTTACAGAGAGCTATTTACATGCTTCATTATACAATATATACCGGACAAAACCAGGTAATGCAATCGGTGGTAAGGGATTAATGTTAAAAAATATTTTAACAAAATGTAACTCTATTGAAATTAGGCTAAATAAAGATCAGGAAAGCATCTACAAACAGCATACCTCACATTCCCGGTACATTCTTATACAATATTGGATTTTTCAACCTCGATCAATTAACCGAGTGCATTCTTAGATAGAAGTATAAAAATTTAAATAAGCTTACCTTTGTTTGTTGCATCTGGTCAGTCAACACCCACCCTGCTAAACATTTCTTTGCCTTAAATATCTCCATAAGCCAGTCCGGGACTTTGGAGGTCAAGGGCCTCATAGAACTCCTGTCTCAGGCTCCTAATAAGCACTCTGCTGCTCTGTAGCAACACCAGAGACATATAAAAAGCATGTTCATGTGTAAAACGAGTTGATCTTTTTTATGCATTAACCCGGACCGCCACTTTACTCTTTAATACAATTTTGATGAGGTCCTTCAGGTGATATAAGAACAAAAAAAAAACTGCCGGTCATGAAATATTACTTTTTAGATTTTTTTGCTTTAACCTGCAAACATAGAAAAGAGTGTGAAACTGTATTTAATTAATATGCAATTGATTTACTTCAACTTTAAATGTCTCTTTTCTTCCCACCATATGTTCTACCAAGTTCTGCACCTTCTACAACTTGTCTTCACTTGTTAGCTAAAGCAACAGTAAACACTCTGTGACAGTAATTGCTGGCCAAACATCCAGTATCACCAGAGATTATGGGTGAACATGTAGCTAGCATTAGTTGAGAAACTATCAAGCAAATTGAGCTAACTTATTCAAATTATGTTATTTACATCAGTCGATTTGATACCAGTGTAGGTTTTAACTCGCCATTTTGTGGCTGAATTCCGGCCAATCGGCTTCAAATGTTGGCTGGACAACTTGCTTCCTTGTTTCAACATTCCCTCTGCTCTGCCTCACTCAGTTTTGATCTCATCAGTGTAGCTCTGTAAAACTGGTTTGAACCACATTTTTACCGGGTGCAAAATGCAAACTTGATGATATTAAGTTGTTTGAGCTTGAACACTGAAAAACTAACAGTTAGATCATATAAAAAGTACAGTTTACATTCCTAAGTAATGTAAAGAATTGACAGCTGTTTAGTAATTTGAATTTAACATTTTTAAGTTGAATAAACATTTGGGTTTACAGTGTACCTTCTTTATGTGAAAGATCTGAAACATGTGAAATGTTATTCAATCCAACTTCTTCCATTCAAAAATGTTTCTTTTTGGTATGGTCTGACAGTGTTAAGTAAACCCCATCCCCCCTCGAGGTGTCTCTGAACTGGTGAGTAAGGAGGGTGAAAGGTGGGTGCTGTGCATACCCCCCCGCAAGCAATGCTACAGATTTAATACACAAATTGTAGACAAAGCGATAAAACATTTACCGTACGAAGAAATAATAGTTTAGTACGAAAAAGTAATGTTACACGAGTTCAAGATGAACCTAACATACTTTTGCTCCTTGATTTAATTCTTTAAAAACTCAAACTAACCGCGAGACCTGCATTCACACTAATCACTATCTTGAACTACAAAGATATAAGTCAATATCGATTGTTACCCAAAACTAATTTAAAACTCTGAGCAAGACTGATGACATTTACTATCATGCATTTCTGTGTCCGAATGTTCATGGAGGAACTGCAGGATGAAAAAATAAAATAAAAATAAAAAATAAAAATAAAAAATCTCGTGACTGCACGGTACAAGGATTTGGGGAGTAGTTTAATGTTGTTTTAATTTTCAATTGTACCACGCAGTTTTGTATGTTGCTGTAACAGCTTTAATTGTTAGTGGCAACTTATTCCATTTTAGCTTGAATTACTAGAGCGATAAGGTATTAAAAACATTTGTGTGGTTTTACATTTACTCATTATTTTTCAGTGTTGCACCCTAGAAATTTGAGTAAATATCATTTTTACTTTTTAGATTGCGTCTTAGTCACATGAGATGCGGTGAAAGTGGATAGCCTACGATCACAATGCTTATGTCATTTGTGATTAAACTAACATTATAAAAAGGTTTAGGAACTGATGATAGGAGAGACCTTCAGTGATGCAGAAGTGTTTTCTGTTAAGCAGAGAAGAAACATGAGACTTACAGATCACGCCTAATATACCTCAATATACAAATAAAGGTTGTCTAATGTTGGAATAAAGAGAACAATCAACTTTGCCCCTAAATCCGCTTAATATAAGAACATACTCATCGATTGGAAGGTCCTGGTATAGAGTACTATCAGACAGATGTATCTTTCACAAGGCTTTCAAAATCTAAAGAGCGCATTGCCTCTCTGGTGATGTGTTACAAACACCCCCCCCACCACCACCCGGGAGGAGACCCTGAGGCAGACCCAGGACATGGTGGAGGGGCTCAGAGGTTGGCCAGGGGTCAGAGGTCTCTCTGCTTAAACTGTTGCTCCGACTCCTGGATAACGGATGGACGGAACAACGCAAACACTGTATGCGTCCGTCTAATGTGTTTTACACAACTATAGCCTAGTACTTCATCAATATATGTAGATTCTAGAGATACACTCGCAATTTTGTTTTTTAAAGGGAAGACGCTTCTTCATCTTATTAATGATAAACTAAAAAAATGTCTGATTCAACTCATTTCACTTAACTTCATTGAGTACTGTCGTGGCCGATGGCAGCTTTGTATCGAAAATACTTTTGCGGCTCGTTTCATCAGTATTGAACGGATAACCGTAAAAAGACTAGAATTTGGGATATTTTAAAAATCAACTTAGAAGTTTAGAGAGAAAAATGTTAGCTCATTCAACAAGATCGACAAGTCTGAGGAATATCAACAAACTATTGTATACTACGTTTGTTTGTTATTTACTCTAAAAAATATATAAAAAAGTGTATGTTTTTAAGGGTTTTCACAATTTTTTTATGCATACAAATAATGTTTGGATAAATTACACCAGTTGTAAGTTTAGCTTTAAAATTTAATTTGGAAAAATGACCTCATCTGTATACCGACTATGTTATAGAAATCAATTCTGTCAGATATTTGAAAAACTACATAAGAGGAAAACTGTTTTACCGGTCATACACATGAAAAACATTAGCAGCAGAGAAAATCAGATTGTGCAAACTTGGTTTAAAAAAGTCATCGTTGCTAAAGTGAAGAGAGCAAGCCCTGAGCAATGAAATGTGTTTTTTATTTCACAATCATTCATCGTGTAGGTGATGCATTGTAGATATTTCAGTGTTCAAATGTATTTATTAGAATATAGTGTGAGCTTTTCCTGATTGATCATTTCTTGTTGAAACTTGGAGATAAGACAGGATAGGACCTTTTTGCAAAACTAACTGAAGGGTAAAGCAAATACTTAAAATCACAATATTAGCAAGATCTTAGTTGGTTCCCCTATTAAACAGAATGGAAGGAGGAAAAGCTATTTCTGTTCAGCGCCTGTGGTTTATTTTGGTAATAAAAGAATTATATAAGGAGGTGACTAACCGTTACAATCGTTTGTCAATACTGCTTTGCTTGATAACCATTACAAAAATAATTTACTATCAGTAACTGATGGGCTTTTGAAATGACACAAAAAGCTAATGATTCAGAAAAAAGACCCAACAACAACAGCAGCAAATTTAAAGCTAAAGAAGAAAAGGAATAGACTTTTTGTTTTATTAGTATTAAGATAGAAAACTTTTATATTCCACAGTTAGGAAATTCTATTAAGACTGTTTTATTCCTACAATGTTATGTTTTTGGTAGTCTATCATCTATATAAAACTGCTTTAGTTCTGGTTTAGGTAGACTTGATGGTACCTTGAACCTAGATAGCTCATAACAAAGTGTTTTGAGATGTAGAGAGCGCTCTCAGCTTAACAGAATAAAACTTTTCCGTCATACGTTCACAAATGTGAACAAATGGATTTGGGTTAGGGTTGGGCCAGTTTAGTTTTATTTTTAAACCCGCTAAATACTTACTCTTTTAATTCCCCCCCCCCATCTTTGACAGTTAAAACACATTCTCTTTTATGGGTAAACAGTGTCAGGGGTCTGAATTCGGTTATACACCCTTCTCCCTTCCTCCTTTTTTTCTATCCATCATTTCTTTTTCCCTGTACGTTGTAAATATAGTTGCCATAATTTTTTATTATCATTAGCAATTTAGATTCAAAATTAATAGAAAGTTGAGACATGTCTGAATTTATGGATTTATATCTTAGTCTTAGTCCACTTTATTGTCAATCAAACCATACAAAAGTACATTACAGACTGAAATTGCGTTTCTCCCGTACTACAAAGTGCGGTTTAAAACTAAGCATTAGACTAAACATAATACAAATATATAGACGAATGATAATCAGTGACCTTACAGTAACCAAACTATCCTACTCATACTCATCAAGGGCAAAAGCGTTATATGGATTGCGTGCGTCTTGCTGTGGATTTAACAGACGCAATGCGCTCTGCGCCAGAATCATCCTGGCAAAGCAATGGTCTGCTATGCTGTGTGACCAACGTGGCATTAGTGGGCTGAAAATGTATAGCCTGAAGGGTCTTAGGGCCTCCTAGCAAAGGTGAGCGATACCCATCAACCAGACTTATTCAGGCGCCGATATGTTGAACATACGGCCACGGGTCGTTCCCAGACGTGAGACCACCCCACCCCAGCGATCGATGAGATGACGCCGGTAGGATATAACCAGAGGGTAAGAGCATAACAAAGGGGTGTTTGGGGAAAGTCTATATATGTTTGAGCGACGCACGTCAACCAGACAAATTCAGGCGATTTGTTTAACATATACTGTCCCCAACCCTCTGAGCGTTATCTGATACTGGTTCTGGGTCAAATTGCTCATTATCAAACGACTCGATCAAGAACAGCCGTTTGTTGCGTTGGTTAAATTGTGCATTACGAAACAACCGTTTGATGCGGAGCGTTCGTAGGGGGATGTAACCCTGAGACGCCGAGTTGAGTGGAGGCCTCTTTTAACCATGCACTGTTGTGTAAAAAAGAAGCTCGTCCTCATCCTCAGAACTAAACCTTGATTTCTCTTAAAGCATAGTTTTTTAGTGTTTTCTTTTTTTTTTCAACAAACTCTCTACAATTCTACCTTCGTTTTCTGCAGAAGTACATAGCAAACCATTTTACGGTTAGAAAAAGTCTAATTCTGTGTTTTTCTATAATTTAAACAAGCTTTCCATCACTGCGATATCTCTTTACTGCTGTCAAGTAGAGAATCGTGCAAACACGGAGGAAGCGCGCTTTCAATATAAAAGCGGCACAGGAAGTTATCGTACTGAAATTGTTTTTCACCGTTTTTAAGAAGGTTAGCTCAAACATACATGCAGATAGTAGCTGTTTTTGTATAAAAGCCCCAAATAGATGCGTTTAAAGTTTTTAAAAGGTATGAATAGTTTAATTATCATGCATTGGGGAAACGTGTTTAAAGTTTTTGAGCTTAATCATAGGTTTTTACACGTCATGCTTGGAGAGATAGGTTTTAGGCGTGATTATAAAATAAACACATTATATGGAATGTTTAATTATAGAGATTACTTATAGAATTTTTATTTAAAGAGCAAGAGTGTCACCTTTTTTCAGCCCTGGATAGGAGAATTACTGCGCTTCCCTTCTGCTTTTACACGACCTGCTCCGACGCTTTTCTTAAGGAAAATGAATCAGATGTTTTGGCAAAAGAAACACCGACTCCTCCTTTCCTACAAAACCACGCCTCAACGCCGGTTTGACGAGTGAGTTTGACAGAAAGTTTTGACCGCTGGTAACCCCAACCCCTCCCTAACCGGCGCCAGCTTGACGAGTGAGTTTGACAGAAAGTATTTTGCCCGCGGGGCCTAGCCCCTCCCTAATAGCTTATTTGACCTTTTGAGTGACCTCTACCCCTCCCCCAAACACCTGTTTAGCCTCAGGCTATGACCCCCCTTCTTTAATCGCCCCGCCCCCTTTTAATCCATCAAACTTCGATTAAAAAGTGACAGATAATGGGTCCTTATTTCTTCTACTGTAGCTCATTGGGAGTGCCTCCCAATTGACATTCCAATTTTCACTCCACAATAACTCATTGATACTTGTACCTAGAGTGATGCAGCCATCTACACATGAGACAGCAATCTTCAAGCCTCCTCTGGTACATGGATTCGGGCTGCTGTCTTCTTCTGTCTTTAAGTTACAGGCCTTTAAAGTGATTCAACAATTGTTTCTATGCCCACTTAATAGATGAGACTCTGGCATTACTTTGTCCCTTTAAAAACTCATTAATACTTGTATTACATAGGTCATTGTTTGTCAATCCATGTCCTTACGCCCCATTGCCCTGCATGTTTTCAATGTGTTCCAACCTGATTCAATTTCTTTGCAGCCGGTTAACCCGCCAGTCATTGCATTCAGGTTTTACCCATTAATTCCTTTGGGGCCAAAATTGGAACTTCTTCGTGGAGACTTGGGAGTACTTGTAGTCTCATAAGCATGCCACAACATACCCAAACATCAATTTTGGGGACTCTGGCTCATTGGGAATGCCCACCAATTGACTTTCTAATTTTCATTCCACAATTGAATTCATGGCCCACTTAATAGATGATAATCTGGAATCATTGGATAAGAATCTGGAATCACTTTGTCTCTTAACTCATTGATACTTGTACCTAGAGTGATGCTGCCATGTGAACATGATAAAGCAAAATTCAGGCTTTTAATCTTGTACATGGAATAAGACTGCTCTCTTCTTCTGTTTTTAAATTACAGGCTTTCAAAGTGATTCCAAATTGATCTATGGCCCACTTAATAGATGAGAATCTGGAATTATTAGAAAAGAATCATCATGTATCATTATGTCCCCTAGTAACTGATCGAAACTGAAAAAGGAGGCAGACTCACTGGTCTTTAAACATTTATTTTCAACAATTCTGAGATGCTTCACATTTTTAAACAAGTTAAAAGCATGATCAAAAATAAAAAAAAAGTTGTGCTTATCTGTGTGTGTGGGCTTGTGTATGCATGTGTGTTAGAGTATGTGTGTGTAAATCAGTCTGAGTGAGTACTTATAAAAGTACTATGAAATCAAGATAAAAAAATAAAATGATTAAATTAGGACGTCAGCATTATTCCTGATTTAAAGATCAATTTAGAAACAAAAAACACCACATCTAATGGGGTTTGTGGCACCAACTCTGCTTTTTCCATGAATATAGGATGAGGTAAACATTATTTGTAAATTTAAAGAATAATCAACTTACATGCAGTCAAGCAGCAAGCATTTTAAACCCAACTAATTCCCATTCAGGGCCAAAAACTGGCACCCAGTTCTCTTCATTTATGGTTTCATGCCTTAACCCCTGATCCAGCAAACAAAAACGATAACTAAACACCTCATGGGGTTAATGGCACAAACTCCTGAACTCCTGGAACACATTCCAAGTCATGCCTGCCTAGGGCTTCTGTGCTTGGGTTTGTGGCATTTGGTCTTCTGGTGCATCTTGGAAAGATTCTGATGTCTCCTGGATCATAGGCTCTGAATCACAAACCGGGTCTGCTTCGGTTTGTGGAATCAGGTCTTCCGGTGTTTCCGTGACAGATTCTGATGTGTCCTGGATCATAGGATCTGGAACACACCCCGGGTCCTGTCCGGTTGAGGTTTCTGCATCCCCCTCTTCGGTTTGTTTTTTGGGAGTGTGCTCTATGTGGCTAATAGGTGCTGGCACATACCATGGGACCTGCTCAGTTGGATGCGCTGGCACACTTTCAGTAGCGTTGGCAGTCAGGGGCTCAGGGTTGCTTCTTGGTTCCTCCTGAGTTGCGGGTGCTGCGGTGAACGCTGTGGACTGCTCAGCAAGGTGTGCTGGAAGGGTCTCTGCCATGGGTGCTTGCCCAAGGAGGGCATTGTAAAAATTTGCTTTGTGGGCATAATAGTCTGCAATTGGTTGCCTCACCCTCTCAACAACACAAGCACACTTGGAAGGTGTGTAGATGTGTGGTTGGGAGACAGATTCTTCGGCTGAGAAATCCAATTTCTTCTTGGACCTACAAGGTTGAGCCGATGGAAGGCTGTCCTGTGATGAGGGTATGTTTAAATTCTTGGTGATTTCTCCCACTTTTCCAGACAGGTCTTTGTTGGCCTGGACACCCCAAAAAAAAATAAATAAATAAAAAAATAAAAAAATTTAAAAACTATTACAACTTCAAATCAATACTATGGCCAGATTCAAACTTGCATCAAGTACGTATCTGAGCAGATACCTTGACTTTCGACTTGGACTTGGGACGTGAAGGTTCTGAATAAGATGGGGGCTCATCCTCTGCAGTCTGATTCTTTGATGATTCATCAATGGGTTTGGAAAACCCACGAACCCTCTTTCTTTCCATCAATTTCATCTTGTCGTCAGAGGACAATGAGGAGCTTGAATCAGGTCCGTCATCATAGACAACTTCCTCATCATCTGAGCTTGTCTCTGGTGTATCCTCAATTTTGTCATCTGGTAAGGATGAGGAGTCATCGCTGTCATCCAAATTTTCCGAGGATTTAACAAAAGCCTCCTTGAGGGCTTTCATCCTCAGTTTTCTCGTTTGATATGCCATGTTTTTGTCTGGCAGAGCTACATAGACTTTTTCTGCTGTAGTGGGGTCATGGCACATTGAATGAGCCACCTCCTTCCTCTCCTTCTCTGTGAGGTGAATCTTGGCCTGTGAACCCAAATAAAGAAATATGTGTAAAATAATCTGAAAGCCTTCCAAATTCTCACCTACGACTTCCAGATTCAGACCTAATATATGAAAATCTAAACTAGATGAGCATTGTGAAATACTTATTTTCAATTCCGTTTATTTTTCAATTCAGTTTATTTATATAGCGCCATTTCACAACAGATGTCATCTCAAGACACTTTACAAGAAAAGTTATTACAATACAATTTTTTTCATATTTAATTTAGGAATTAGAGAACCACAGAAGATTGCGTCGTGACTTCTCAGCAATCCCTCACACTGAGCAAGCATGAAGCGACAGTGGAGAGGAAAAACTCCCTTTTAACAGGAAGAAACTTCCAACAGAACCAGGCTCAGCACAAGCGGTCATCTGCCGAGACCATCTGGAGTTTGGAGAAGGCAGCAGAGACACAGAAAGAGCAACAGAACTGATAGCAATTTGATAGTTGTAAGGATAAGGAACTTTGGCCTGAAATGAAAATATGAGTACTTACCTGTGTAGAGACACTGCTCCGGATCAGGCTAAAGTCGACTGTCCCTTTCAAACCAGCGTCCACCCAAGCCATATTTAAGAAGAGTGACGGCTTCACGATATGCCTGCCAAATATTGTGTGGAAAACATAGGTGCTGCTCTCCTCACAAATGCAGCAGTTACCGAAGGCAATCTTTTTCACCCACCCAAACTTAGTCTTGTTCAGGCACACCGCAGCTTGTCCGAAAGAGCGCATAGTTTTGTGATCATTTACCTAAGGAAAAGGTTACAGAAAACGAGCTTGCTTCTGTAGATAGGTAGACTAACTGAAATTAAATACATACATGGTTTAAATACATACCAGAATCCTATACTTTTTGCAACCATCCCAGCAGTCCGCTGACAGCACCTGATCACGCGTCATGTTGGTAAAGACGATGGCGCGATGTCCCGTAAGGATGGATAGGTAGCCCATGAGGTATCCCATGAGCTGAGAATGTTTCTTACCAAACCTTTCATCAGGTAAGAATTCTACAGTCAATAATATGGATAAATGAAGTTTGGTCAAGTTAGGTTTATGTCAGTTTTCCTCTCTTCATCTCCTGTCATGCATAAATATCTACTGAATTGTACTCAAGAAGCAATTCAGGGATTTTCTTTTTGGCGACCTTCATAAATGTCACTTCTTTCGCATCGAGCAGTTGCTCTGTGAAAAAGTCACATACACCACCCATTTTTGAGGTTCCAAATCCATATTCTTTAGATGACAGAATATATACACAACATCATGATAAAGGAAGAAAATATTACCTGTCTTCTTTTTCGTCACCTTCTGCCGGTGGACAACCACATGCTTGTGCACATTTGCCTGCAGCATTTTAACTTCATAGAGGATTCTTTCAAACTCAGTAGATGTGACTTTGGTGACTCCCTGGGATGAGTACTTCACATGCTTGATGAACATGGTGATATTTATCATCATGTTTCTCACAGTGGTTGGGACGTAACCCTTTTGGGCAAGGTATAGTGGATACCTACAAATAATGGTGGGCAAGCAGAGTGAGTGATAAAATCTTACCTCTATTTCACACCACCTAATTCCAAATACCAATTTTTCATCTACTTCAAAACAATTTAAAAGTCATGATTCACGCACATACACACCTATAATCTCTAAATATTCTAACCAAAAAACACACTTACGCGCGCAATTTGTCCATCTGTAGAAGGAATTTCAAATCCATGGAAACCGTTTTCGGAGTTAGCCCAGTAGCCATATAGAGGCAAAATTGGAGCACATGGCTTGCTGCCTGCCTCCCATTTTCCTTGTCTTTTCTTGCTGTCCGTGAACCCAGTCGAAACTTCCCGAAGTCATCGATGAGCCTCTCTATTATGAAATATACAGAAGATGTTTGTGGAATAGTTACAAAATATAAATCAATAATAAATATAAATAAGTTGCTATGTAAATTGTAGATGAGAAAAGGGAAACAGGAAATGAAAACTCACAAAATACATTTTCCGACTTCTCCAACTTTCTCACATGTTCATGTTTTTGGGCTGAGGCAGTTTGTTTCGACGTTGTGCCTCTGGGTGTCGAGCTCTCATAAGTTTGTCTACCATGTGTTCGAGCGACTGCAATCTGGCTGCAACATTTTCACAGTTGCCTCGATTTGGAAGTGGACTCTCCATGTTACGAGAAAGACTGGAGTCATCTCGATTCTTCAGAACATGTGAGGAAGACAGAGGATGGTCATGACCACGCCCACTGGAGGATGTGAGGTCACCAGGTGAGGCTGTGAGGACACCAGAGGAGGAGACTGTGTGGACAGCAGAGGAGGCTATGTCGACACCAGTGCAGAAGGATGTATGTCCAGAGGAGGAGGTTTCCTTTCCGCCAGGGCTAAGATGTGGTTGTTCAGGAGTGGATGATAAAGCAGGAGGACCAATTTCAGGTTAACCATGCAATGACTCTGCACCCACGGACCGGGTGAGCGGCTGCTCTTCATCGAGGGGCAAATCGCCTTGCCCAGAAGACAATCTCTCATATTAGTCTGTAATGAATCGGAAAAAAAATATCAAAGACCAGTCAACCTCTCACAAACACATTGATACATCATAGTGTAAAATTACCATCTGCGGTCAATTCACCCAACCCCGATACCATTGGTATTTCAGGAGCAGTACGGCGGAGAGCAGCAAACTCCTTTGCAATGCGCCATCTCTTGGAATCCTTTAGCAGAGATTCTCTTTCCTGATAATAAAAACTGACAGATTTTGAAAGAAAAACTATTGTCGTGACTAAAAATTACATTTGCAATACTTATTGTGCATTTGCATTTACCTCTGCCTTTAACGAATGGCAGTCCTGCTTGTCCAGACGAACTAATTGCACCCTCTCGCATGCAGGGCAGTTTAAGCGGTCAGTTGTCCTTGACAACGGAATATTGAATAAATAGCCAAAAAAAATATAGACGAGCAATTTTTTTTTCATGTGGATAAATGTTCCGTATGTTCTTACCTGGCGTTCCCATATTTCATCAACAGACAAAATTCCTGTTTATTGGGAATTGTGTGGGAATTACTCAGGTGTTGCTTCAAATTAACGTAGCTCCTGAAGCACAACCCACATAATTTTGTGGCCTGTAGAAGAAAAAATAAATTACAGCACCACCTACTAGAAAAAGTAACACAAACATTTGAACACATTAGGATCATGCCTGATGAAGTTTCAACACACTGTCTGAAGATCCAAGAAATTACCATGCTGCTACCGCTGCTCCTCCACTTCCAAGTTTTAAATCTAAATGGCATGAATTATGATTTGGAATTAAGGTGGACAAATTCTATATTTACATATGTCAATTTACCAACCACGTGTTGACAGTGATAGTAAATTACAAAAAATGTCACTTAAGAACAATAACCAATAGACTCAATGCTCCGAAACGTGCTCCTAACCACCTTCTTTGAAGTGATTTTTGGTCCCACACTTAGTAAAATTTTCACTTCCTGCCACTCCCATCCGCTTTAATGGGGAACAGTTTTCGGTCAATATCTCGGGAACGGAGTCCCACATTACTCACTGAAATAGAGCAAAAGCAGTCAGGTACGAACACTTTGAATATGACAAAACTTTAGAAATTACACAAACTTACCATTCTGCTGATGCTGTACTTGATAGTCCTGGGCTACTTCCTGTGAAGAAAGGAACTCCAGGTTGTCATCTAAAAAATTAGAAATCACAACGGACAAATTCCACATTTACATATATTTTATTTTAACCACCATGTGATGTAAATAAACTTTTGAAACCATCAAAAGTGCATGAAAAAAAACACCTTAAGGTGATATTGATACATTATACACTGAAATAGAACCAGAGCAGTCAGGTAACACTATGCTTTTTAATTTCTTAATTCGTCATTCAAATTTACCATGCTGCTAATTCTATATTTGATAGTTTTGTGTGACTTCCTGCGGGGGAAAGAAACTCTAAGTTGTCATCAGCAAAATTTGGAATTACAACGGACAAATTCCATATCCAGAGGCCTTTCATAAAGCCTTTAATGAGTTTCCGGATTTGCATATATAGCCCACAAAATAGATGAAAATATGGAATCATTTGGTCCAGTAACTCATCGATACTTGTACCTAGAGTGATGAAACCCTTGTATTTGATACAGCAATCTACAAGCTTCTATTAGTATTCGGAATCTCCTTCCCCCTTTTAAAAATTAGCCTTTAATGTACTTCCAAATATTCATCCATGGCTGTTCCCAAATATAGCTATTTGAAGAACTCTGAATCTTTATAGCTCATATTTACATAGAATGATCAGAACACTGAAAAAAAGAGGCAGACTCCAGCACAAACTGGTCTTTCAAATTTACTTTCAAAAATTCTGCTGAGATATTTGACATTCGTTAAGCATGAACAAAAGTAAAGATGTTTGTCTGTATATACATACATATACACACACACGGGTTTACAGTGTTTAGCCTGACTTTTTGGCCAAACAGGCCCTGTGGTGGTTTAAATGGACTACCCTTTCCCAAGTACTTAGAGCAATCGGAGGCGGCTCAAAACACTGAGAAAAATCTGAAAAAAATTTGGCTCCCTTCAGGTTCAAGATAAGAGCTACACAGCACTTTTTACAGCATCCTGACACCATGGTGGCTTATGTGGACATCAACAAATGTGGTTTATAAGAACAAAACATTATGTGGACTTTAAAGGCACAAACGTCATCTTTAAATCCCCACTGATTTGCATAAAAACACAACCTGACAGCATAAAGCATTAAGAGAACAGCCTTTTTATTTGCTAATTATGACCAGATATTTCTAGTGACAAAACTATAATTATTAAAAACTGTCAAAAGAAACCATAAAATTTAAATTAAATAAGGCACAGAGTGTTGCAGATCTCAGTGAGAAGAATAATACAGCAATGCAAAAAAGCATTTGAAAATAATTTTTTAAAATCACATCAAAAATGTTTTTACAATAGAACATTTTTCAGGACGAGTTCAAAGAACTCAAATTATATAAAAAATAAAACTTTTGCTTCTGTGCCTCCTTTTATAAAAACTGAAAATGAAACAGCAGCCCTTTGGGGACAGAGTGTTATGGCTTTTTTTGTATAAAAAAATGGAAAACACTCAATTTGTGAAATTCTTTTTGTAAAATGAAAAGAACTTATCTGCTAGGCAACATTAAAATCTGCAAAACAAGTAACATAACTTTACAGGTTAGAGCTATAATTTTTGCTTCAGTGCCTGCCTCTTAGCAGTTATTCCACGGTTTCTCACAAAGTCCCTGATATTTTGTGCGGTTCTTTGTGCCAGCACAGAGCCTTCAACCAATTTACAGTGACTGCACTCATTTTTTGTAGCCAGTTTTCCCTTACTAATGTGCATTTTAAAACGCCTCATCACAGCAGAAACCTCAGCAGTTGACCATGGTTTCTTTGGGTGTCTTCTGGATTTTCCAGGAACATTCTCTGAAAGTAAAAAAAAAACAGACAAAAAAGGGGCGGACCAGTTAGGCCACTTTCACACAGGGTAACAAGGCTTGCTGCATGAATATGTTTCCACAGTGAGCTCATCTCTCCATCCCAGAGAGCACTCACAGCAGGTGGCCAGTCCTTGCGTTCCAGCTCCCCCTACCTACATATAATCATTGACTGGAGAAAATTATGGTACATCAATGACTTCATTTGCTCAATGCATCTTAATGTTTGAATGGGTTCAAAGTCACATGGTGACATTTAGAGTATAATCTGTGGAGTTATGGTAACTAATCTAATTGGTTGTAATAATCTGGGCTATCAGGAGAATGCAGATATTAAATAGGAACACCACCACAATGAAGCCCTGAGGCATCCCATATTTGATTTATATCTCCTTGAGTTTGAGTTTGTTTAATGCAGTGTTTGTGGAAATGTGTCCTCTTTAATTTAATCAATTTTGTTTCTTTATATAAAAGAAATGGCAAACATAGTAACATGGTAGAGAAGTCTCTGACTACTGAAGAGGGAGCAGCTCTCTTCAAGCTCTCTTGATCTCTCGCCTTATTTTCACCTCATTCTCCCCTTTTAGTTTCTGCTTTTATTTTTCTTAATGTACCCAGCCTCTGGAATTACTCTATTGGACTCGATTTTCTTTTGTAGATTACTTCTGAAGGACCTTTGAAAGACTCTGGATTAACAACATGGCATTTTGCTCAGCTGAAAACCTTGATAAACTGCTCCTGAGACAAGACGCCTTAGAAAACAGTTACTAGGTGTGGAAGAAGAAGTATGACTTCTGGAAATAAACCTGGAAATTAACACTGGATATGGAAATGAGACAACATTACAGGTGACACAGAAGGAACAAGAACCTGGCAGCCCCTTGCTCACTTGGTCCAGTCTCACTCAGAAGTCCCAGTGCAACACTATTCCATCACCAAAGCACGGAACTGGAAGGACACGACACTCAAACTATGAGGAAAACTGGCCAGCTCTAAAAAGACGTTCCTTAACACTTACTCCGGGAAGGAGCAGGTGTTGAAGAAAATACAAATCCCACCACTCCCCTGGAATTCCACTGAAGAACAGATTTGTAATTCTCAGCTCCCTGAATCACGATGGAGCCTAAGCGGCCAGCCAAGGTTACGAGGAATCCAGCCACAATAAACCACAAAAGAAGCCCCTAACAATAGTTTTGATTATTCATGATGGTTCAATAAATGGCACTTAACACTAGAACTACCAGAGAGCAGCCATTTGGCTTTTCTACCTATAAAGAAGCCACAGTAGAGCCGAAAGGCTGGATGCCCCCTGAATAACCTTCCTATTGTTAATAATCGGGCAATCACTGGACTACCACAGGGGGGGGGATATTGCTTGAGCCACTTCACACAAAACACATTGACATAAAATTGGAGGGAGGGGAGAATCAGGTAGAGCAGGAGTTGCTAACTGACTGTCGTAGCAGAATATATGACTGAATTCAAATGTTAATATATGTAGAAGGATGTAGACGTTATCAAGAACCCTACAACACTGGTCTTCCAACATCCCCAACCAGGACACATAAGAAAAGAGGGGGAGGGGGGTGGTGGGGGGGGGGGGGTGGGGTGGGGGGGGAATGATGATACCATATACAAATAAAGCACAATCAAAATCTGGGTTATCCCCACTGGGCCGTCATGAATATTACTAATAATAAATAATAATAATAAGTAATATCAGGATACAGGGTTAGAGAGTGGAATGATGAGACCTTAGAATTTCTTTGCTTAAAAACTTTAATTGATCCCTTTTGGGGGGACTCCCTCGGGAAATTTGAGAGTTTTCAAGCACACGTGAGAAAACTAAACATTAAGTAACAAAGGAAGTGCATGTGAGTTACATTTCAATAATCACTCACAATCCATGCACTGCCAAGCCGTCTCCTTTCTGCATTTGCCACATGTGTATTTGAAACAGCCTATACATCGCAGAGTGGCATGATTGCTTTTACACTGATTTTTAACCTGACACATTGCTCTTTTCCCAGGGCTAGGTGTTGAAGGTTGTAGCCGAAGCAATTGTTCCCTTTGTGCCTGCTTTGCACCCACATGAGAATGAGCCAACTCTCTTGTAAGCTCCACCAGGAAGTCCACCCGTCTCTCCTGCCTCCCGGTGCATGCTTGATAGAGCACATGTGCATTCAGTGCTGCCATATCAATCATGTTATAGAACACAGCGACTGGCCAGCGCCGTGTTCCTCTGCGGACAGTGTACTCCCGCACCATCTGGTCCATCACATCAACGCCACACTTTGTGGTGTTGTAAAGGGTGACAGTGTTTGGCTTCCGTTTGGTGGTATTCTCAGTCTGAATGACGCGGTGCATGCTGCTGAGAATGTATACTGTCTTCTTCTGTTTGGGCGCATACACCGTTAGCGTGGCACCAGTGGTTGAAAATACCTGAGTGGTGAATTCATCACGGTCCCTCTGTCTTGTTGATTGTGGAATTTCTCGCCGAATCCTGTTGACTGTGCCGAGGATGGTGGTTTTCCGGCTAAGCAGTCGTTGTGCCAGTGACAGCGATGTAAAGAAATTGTCCGTGGTAACATTTCTGCCCTTGTCCATGAATGGTTCCATCAGCCTCATCACTACATTTTCGGACAGTCTCTCTCCACTGGAACGACTGGGGTCCTTGCCAAGATATGGGAGGACATTGCAGATGTATTTGGATTTCAAGTCACAAGCCACCCAAAACTTGATCCCAAACTTGTCAGGTTTTGTTGAAATGTATTGCAGGAAACAGCAGCGAATCTTTGACGGGAAAAGCTGTTCATCAATGGTGATGTGTCGACCAGGGTTGTAGGATGTGATGCAGTTGGTGACAAACGAACCCCACACACCGGAAATTGCAGCAAACTTATCCGTCTTTGCTCGCTCACTGCGGGTGTCCTTGTCGTCAAAGCGTAGGTGTTGCATGAAGCGATTTCGGGACATAGTTGCCATGATCTGGGGGTTTCCCAGGTTTGCTGACCAGCAGTCATGCAGTGATGGAACCTTGGTCAGCCCCCGCAAGATAACAATAGCAATAAATGCCATTAGTTCAGGGAGGGCCATGAACCAGTCCACATGCTCCATTTGCCGTGCATGTTCAACAGTACAGTGTCAAATGGAACTTAGCATTTCCAGAGTGATAAAACACAGGAAGCTCTGAAGACGACTCAAGATGGACCTCCTGGCCTTAGCCGTTGGCTCTCCATCTGCGCCGTATGGAGATGGAGGGGTGAAATGGAGACTTTTCCCCACCTGTTCTTCACACCACACTGTGCCATCTTTCGCCGTCTCTGTCTGGTCAGTCCCCACCCAAGCTCTCTTTTTTGGCTGAGGAGCAGTCTCCTCATCTGCAATGGGAACAAATTCAAATTATGAATTAATAATAATAATAATAATAATAATCATTCCAGTACATCTCAAATAGGTTGGCTAATGTGCTAAGGTGCAAGGACCTCAGGATAAGAACCAAAAGAAACAAACAGAGGCCTGCACTCAGAAACAAAATGGAGGCTGTCTGATGAAAGAAGCCCCAAAACTCTATTCACATGGTGATATGTGCACCACTATTTCCACCTTCCTGCCTGAAATGAAATATAAAATAACAAATAATATGAAATTGAATATTACCTGAAGACAGCTCAGAGTCCGAATCCGGCTGAACGTTTATCTCTTCTCCATCTGAGTCACAAGGGTTTATTCCTTCCAGGACCATTTCCAGTGTCTGTTGAGTGCTGAATCTTCTCTGCATCTTCGTTCCTTGGAGAGGAGGTTTGTACGCCACAGAATTCTTGAGGGTACTGAAGTGGTAGGCTTTTTGCAGTGAGCTATTTATCCACAATGTGATAAACAGTAATTAGTGAGTCGTCAAGGAGTCAGGTGGGTCAACGGCCACAAAACTAGACGGGGTGGTTGCAGTCACATCAGCCACATTGGTCATTCGCATGGCAATGCCGCTTGGGTGCGTCCTCTGAGCATGTGTGAGAATTGAGGTGTGAATGTCTTTTGTCCTCTGCGTAAAGGTGACCTGAGGAGTTGAGCAGAACCTGGCACTGCTCAAATACATAACTGATATTTTGAAATCAGACATATAATATCATATCTTTGACATAACATAACATCACAATGTGGCAAACAGCAACAGTCAGTCTGGTTTTTATGAGTTGAGACAGGGAGAGACAGGAAAAGAGAAAATAGAGGGAAAGAGCAAAACAGACAAAAACAATGTACAAATTCTTAAATATAACAAATCAAATGTGTTTCGGGTGTATCTCAGTTTGAAAAAATGTTACATAAAATAAATCTTGTACAGATATCAACTTGATGAGCAATTCTGTAAATGACTAGTGGGGCTACCACAGATTTTGAGTGCTTTATTTGATGTGGTTCTGTTCTATTACTTTTCTTATGTGTCTGGTGGGGATGTTGGAAGCCCAGTGTTGTAGGGTTCTGATAACGTCTACATCCTTCTACATATATTACATTTTGATTCGGCTCATATGTTCTGCTCAGACAGTCAGTTAGCAATCCTGCTCCTACCTGATTGTCCCCCTCCCCCATTTTATGTCAAGGTGTTTTGAGTGAAGTGGCTCTGCATATCCCCCCTCCTGTGGTGTCCCAGTGATTGCCCCGTTTACATAACAAAAGGAGGGTTCACAGGGGGCCATCCAGCCTTTCGGCTTACCTGTGGGCTTTATAGGTAGAGCAAAAAATCCTGGGTCTTCTAGTGTTAAAGTTTATTTAGCCACAACACTAAAGTTGTCAGTTGTCCCCAAGATACAGTGAATGTTCCCAAACAACACTGAATGTTCCCAAACAAGGACAAGCCTATCCGAACAATCCAAAACAAAGACAAACTGCTTCAAACATTGCCCCACCAGTTCAAGGACCAAGTACTACAGAGAGACAAAACAAGCTTTACTCCCAACCAGCTGAGACAGCAAGAAATGTACGAGCAGAGAAAACTCCACCAGGACAGAAAATATTCATACCAGCAGCTATAAAGCAGAACAGATGGATGAAGCAGAGACATACAGCATTTGCCCTGATGATTGATTCCCCCTTTAGGACCTTCTCTGAAAAAAATGAGGGCACCTATCATGATCGGGACAACACCTAAACTTGGACTAAATCCACCTTCTGGGACTGATATCCTGTCTGTCTATTACCCAACTGGTATTAACAGACATTTGATATTGAAGGGAACAGAGTAATTCTACTCCCATAGTCTCCCAGAAGTTGCCTTGCATCCCTGAACAAAACAGTACTATTCCAGTGCTTATAAGTAGCAGAAAAAAAGCTAAATCCAAACATGAACTTCTTAAGCGAGAGCAAGAAACACAGACGAGGTGGTGGTGTGCCGCACTTTTTTCATGACTCAATAACTTTTAGAAAAGTGCCCCTGGGTAGATTTGACGGTTTTGAAAATCCATAAAGAATTCTAACTCTATATAAACCACCAAAACCTAACTAATTTCTTCAATGATTTTAAGGACCTTCTGTCTGTAATATGTATTGAGTACGATCAACTAATCATTGTGGGTGACTCCATTATCCATAATGACAACCAACAGGATGGACAAAAACATTGACACTTTTCAACAGCCAACACACAATCGAGGACACACTCTAGACTTAATTAACAGAGTTTTAAATATCTCTAACATCTCTGTAGTTGATCTGACCATCTGTGTGTTTTCTTTGAAAGCTCCATCCCTATCAAACTTTCAAGTCACATCGAGACCATTGTAAAACAGGGTTTTCTAGAGGACAGTTCAGTTGAACCTTTTAAACAAATCTACCCCCCCCCAATTCGACTTCTATAAACAAGCTGGTGGATAACTTCCTCACAAAAAAACTATTACTGTACCAGGCTGTTCAACCAATCCTTTTAAGGTTTTACAAATAATTTAAATTTATTTAATTAAGATTTTAATATTGTCTATTGTAAGAATAATCTAGTCTAGATTTAAGCTTCACATGTTGTAGCCTTTTAACTAGACCTGGTCTGAAGTGATTTCAGAGACACAAAAAATTCCTAGTGAGGCCACAAATTAGTGTCTCACTGTAGTGTCCGATGTCGATGTCTCGCCGATCACAATCTGGCAGAAAAAGCCCCGCCCACGTGTTTTATAAGAGTTCAAGTTCCTCTTGAACTGGAAAAATAAAAAAACTCTAAATATTAATCAATATAGAGATCTCCTTCTGGATTACATTGGTCTAGAAACGGCATCTGCCTCCACATCTGATCAATCTTTCTGGTCACCCTTGATCAGTTCCATCACCTAGTGGGGTTGGGCCCTTGATTCCGTTCTGTGGGACACGGTTGCCGATGTGGAGCTTAAGGGTTGGTGGTGACTGCGGGGAGGTCCTTGGGGGTGGGTCCGCTTGCGGTTCGGCGGTAGGTGCCGTGACCCTCGCCTGGGGTGGGACTTTGGGGGCTTTGTGTGGTGACTCCTAGTGGCTGCATGCGGCGCCTTAGAGGGGTCGTGCTGGCGGACACGGGTTACTGGCCTGGTGCTGTGCTGCTCTGGGGGGGTCTGGGCTGGGCCTGGGGCTCGGGGTTCTGGGGCGGCGTGCCCCCCGGCTGGGGCCCTGGCTGGGCTTGGCCGGGGGGGGCCGCTGCCGTCGGTGCCGGCTGGGGGGGGGCTGTGGTCGGCCGGTGGTTGGCGGGCGCTGCTGCCCTTTCCATCTCCCCGGGCTGGTTCCTGTCGCTTGCTCCCCGGTGGCCGCTTGCCGCGTCCGGGCGTCGGCGAGAGGCCGTGGCGGGTGGCCGGCGTCTCCGGGCCCGATCGGCTATATTGACACTGGACATGGCTCCTGGGTCTTGGTCTTAGCCCTCGCGGGGGTGCTGGGGTGGGGGGCTCTGGCCGGTGTTGGTCGGCCTCCACGGTGACTGACCAGTTGGTGGGGTGTGGGCTGGTGGGTGGACGTGCTGGGTTCTGTTGCCACCCGGCCATCGGGCGGTAGTAGCAAGGCTGGAGGATGTCGGCCTGGGGATTGGCCGCCCGGGACTTCGGTCTGCTCACGGGCCTGGCGCGGCATGTCCGGGGTACCCGAGTCGGTGGTGCGCCGGGTTCCGGCCTCGGCCCGGGGGTCCTCGGACGCTGGCGGTGCCTGGGGCGTCTCTTATTGGCGGGGAGGCTTTTTACCATCTAGCACAGGCGCTCTTTTTAACGGGGTGCGCTTGGGACGGGAGGGGGGAGGGCGTTGAGGGTGAGGGGGGGCTAAACTCAACCTGGGTGTATAGTGACATTTGTTTTGTTAGCAGTGTGAATGTTGGGAAGGATTTAGGTATGCCCCTGGCATGGGGGCTGGTGGATTGCCGGGGCCCCCATGGGGCTCGGCGGTACCGCTGCCGTGGGCCCCGACTGGACGTGCTGGGGCCTCCCACCCCTGGTGGATCGGGCCGAACGGGGGTGCCTATTGGAGTCAGCAGGGGAGCTGGCTCCCTGGGGTTGGCAATGGTCACCCCAGTTATTTTCTCCCCATCCCCATGCCTCTGTCCACCTGCTCCTTCATTCTACCATTCACAAGGCCTTGGGACGTGGGCACGTCACTGGGGTGCGGGATGGAGCTTCCGTCTTCGCTACCCGGTGGCGGCCTGGGTCCCGATTTTATTGAGCAACTTAGACACTACACTTGCAACATTTACAGGGAACGCACATGTAGGGACCTGGCGGTGTGGCGCCACAGGCGAGGCCCCCCCGTTGTGGGGCCTCGCCTGTGGTGCCGGCACCCACTGGTTAAACGCATCTAGACACTGGGGCCCGGGGGGGGAGATGGGGGTACCCGGCAGTATTCCCATGTCCCCCCCTCTGTTTTAAGTGCACATTAGAACAACACGCAACAACACCACATTGAGCTGGGGGAGAGAGGCTGGGGGGTCTTTCCACACCCCTGTTCGTTGGACCATCAGGGGTCGGAGCCCGGATAGAACATCACGCCGTCTGGTCGGGGTCCTGGGCTGGTGGGCTGCTCTTGCCGGTGTGGGGGCCTTGGCGGTCTACTTGTCCCCGTCCTGGTGGGCAAAGGGGTCTGTCTCCTGGGTGCAGGGGCAGGGTTCTCTATTGGGGCGTCTGTCCCTGGGCCTGGGAGTATGGAGTATAGTGTACGTATGGGGGGTATGAATGAGTGTATAGCGTCCTTTTTTCGTATGTCCTGTATTTGTAAGAATGTGTACCATGAGAGGGAGGGTACGTATGAGTGTCTCTGTCTGTCTATGTCTACCTGTCAGGTTGGGTGTTTGGCTGCTCTCTGGCCTGATGCATCTTCTTCCCTCCCCGTCACTCCCCGTCGGTGATGGTTGCTCCTGCCCGCTGGTTGATGATGACTCTCGATGCATGGGGCTGGGGGTCCCGGTTGCGGCCCGGCTCGGTCCTGGTGCATGTCGGGCGGGTCCTGGGTGGTCCGGTGTGTCGGGCGGCCGCTGTTTCGGGCCGATGTCCTCCTTGGATTGACTGGGGCACCTCTTATGGGGGTGCCGGGGTTGTAGAATAGGTTGGTGCCGTCCGGTGGATCGGTGGGGACCGTGCCTGGCGCCCAGTCCTCCTGCCGGTTCCAGGACTTCAGCTGGCTGGTCTGTTCGCCTGGTGGGGCTGTCCGGCATTGGCTGGGCCCCTGATCTTGGCGCCCCACGTGGGGCGGGATCTGGACCCTGGAGCTGGAAGATCTGGATGTCCAGGTGCCGGCTGGGCGCGGCCTGGGGAGGGCGTACATCCGCTGTGGCTCTTGCTGTGGCTCCCTGGCGTGTGGATGTGTGGAGGCGGGCCGGGTTGTTGGCGGTGGGTATTGGTCCGGGGTGGCGGCGGCGTGTGTTGTCCGTCGGTTGGCTGCGGGTCCTCCTTGCCTGCGGCGGCGGCGGGGGGCCCTTGTCGGCTGGTCCCTGGTTGGGGCCCCGCTGGGGGGGGGGTGCCCCTGGTCCCCGTGGCCTCCGGTTCCTGATCCGGGCCCGCCCTGGCGTAGCCGGTTACCGGCGGAGCCCGTGGGCTCGTCACTGCGATCTCTCGGGCCCCAGCATTGCGGCTGGTGGGTGCTCCCCTGGGACTTCCATCTGTTCCTCTCTTGGTGGGTGATCGACCCTGCGCTGATCCGCCTGTGGACTCTGTACTCTGTGGGACCCTGGATGCATACATCTCTTGCCTCCTCCATGTCTGTGCCGATTCCTGTAGGACGGATTGACGGTTCCTTACACCAGCTATCAATCACTTGCATGGGGAAACCTTATTCAGACCTGCATGCTCGCACACACATAGGTGTGGGGACATAGGTGAGGACGGACATATCTTAAGCTGAGGTTATCATCATTAGTTAGTTGTTCACAGGAGCTTACCAGAAACATTTGTATTATGTTCATTAATCAATGCTTGTGTGTAGTGAATGTATAATTCTTTGTTTATTCTACTAGATCCGAACTATTGGTTTGGTTCTGTACAGTTTGTTGTTTTTGTTTTGTATTACTGTTTCTCTGCCGTCCGGCAGAGGTGGAGGACTGGGATGTTTTCTTGTGTTCTTTGTTTGCCTCCCTGTCTTGTGTCGTCGGTTCGCCCCTCTGTTGGTCCGGTTTCTTTTCTTCACCTTCTTCCTTTCTCCCTTCTTGTCTCAGTTTAATGTCCATGACGTCAGGAAATTGAACCCACAGTAATCACTAATAAAGATTTTTCATACATATACATCAAGTGGCGTACTACAGCGAAGCTGTAATACTCTGCTTGGGAAAGTAAAACTGTTGGGCTTGTACTTGGTACTCAGACACCAATTCTGAGTAGCATACTGCTAGACAGGACACGTTAAAATAAAAAAAGAGTCAGCTTAAAAATGTATATATACACGTCTAACTAGATGCGTTGGGAGCATTACTAGACGCAGAAAACACATGTGGTGTAAATGCACCATAAGACCTGATCAAATGTGGTTCAGATGGCAAACGATCAGGGGAAGCCACCCTTTAGCCTGAATATAGTAAAACATTTAGATCAGAAGACAGCGTCATAAAAAAGAAACTTGACTTACCTTCTAATGGAGGGACAGTTTCCTCTGCTGTAGTTGACGACGCTGCTCCCACTAACACACATGAGAAAGGCTTTATTAAAAAACTGACCAAAAGTTATGGCATCTTTGGATTGAGTAAATTTACGCAAGTCATCTGTATCAATGATCTGCTCATTTCTTCCAGGGTCTGGTTCTACAGTTTCCACAGGCATAATGTTTTCACATTCTTGTACCAAAATCTTCTTGATCACTCTGATCTGACTCGCACCCATCTTCCTTGGTTTCAGCATTGCTTAAAGCTAATTCATCTGAAAGGCATTAAACAAATGAATACTCTAAATTTATTATGTCTACATTTTAAGCACTACCAAAACAATGTTTTTTACCCTTTATTTCCATTTGATAAAACTGATATACTGAATCAAATCAAAGTTATCACAAAGTTACCACAAATTGATGAACATTCCTGTACAAAAACACTGATTAACTTTCTAACCCTGAAAATCTCTGTTAATATTTTTAATAGTAATTTACATTCAGAAACCAGTCATCAATTTGAAATATGCTTGTGATGTAAGACAAGTCTTCATGATTTTTAAAAAATTTTATCCCATGGTTTTCCCCCCCATTATTCATCACCCAGTGTTCCTAAGTCCAGTCCTGGGCACTACTCTCCCTCTGCAAACCCCAGAAGGGCCCTTCACTGAGTTCAAGCCTCCTTCATGCTTTGAGAGTGATGGACCCTTCTTTTCACCTGAAGGGATGGGGATTCCCCAGCTGGACATAGCGCATGGAAGGATCACGTTATTCCAGCCAGATCCTCCCCAACCCCTCAGGCACCCCAGTCAGCCAGGAGGAGGCAGTATATAGCTCAGAACTGATGCATGTTTTTGTGAGAGTAGCTCAAGGGAACACAGGGAGAACATGCAAACTCCACACAGAAAGGCCCTTTCGCCAACACCACCCAGGGTGTGGGTGCCGACGATGCGGAGAAACAAACACACCCTCAGCACCCACAGAGTCCCCGGCGGGAATCGAACCCAGGACCTTCTAGCTGTGAGGTGAGCTGCGCTACCAGCACCCTGACAAGTCCTTATGATTGAAATAATTTTCTAAAAAACTATCAATAATAACCTTCAATTTCAATCTCATCCAAGGATTTCCCTTGTAGATTGGAAAGATGTCCTTTTTCCATTAACAAGAGCAGCTTTGATATCTTCGCCAGTTGTGTGGTGGGAACTGGCAATCTGTAAAAATCCCTGTGAACATGTACAGACGTGGACAAAATTGTTGGTACCCTTCATTAAATAAAAGAAAAACTCATTTTGGTCACAGAAATAACTTTAATCTGACAAAAGTAATAATAAATAAAAATTATATAAATGTTGACCAATGAAAGTCAGACATTGCTTTTCATCCATGCTTCAACGGAATTATTTAAAAAATAAATGCATGAAACAGGCCTGGACAAAAATGATGGTACCCACAACTTAATATTTGGTTGCACAACCTTTTGAGGCAATCACTGCAATCAAATGATTCCTGTAACTGTCAATGAGACTTCTGCACCTCTCAGCAGGTATTTTGGCCCACTCCTCATGAGCAAACTGTTCTAGTTGTTTCCGGTTTGAAGGGCGCCTTTTCCAGACAGCAAGTTTCAGCTCCTTCCAAAGATGCTCAATAGGATTGAGATCAGGGCTCATAGAAGGCCAGTGTTTTCCTCTTAGCCCTTCTTGGGTGTTTTTAGCTGTGTGTTTTGGGTCATTTTCCTGTTGTAAGACCCGTGACCTGCGACTGAGACCATGCTTTCTGACACTGGCCAGCACATTTCTCTCTAGAATCCCCTGATAGTCTTGAGATTTCATTGTACCCTTCACAGATTCAAGACACCCTGTGTCAGATGCAGCAAATCAGCCCCAGAACATAACCGAGCCTCCCCCATGTTTCACAGTAGGGACCGTGTTCTTTTCTAGATATGCTTCATTTTTCCGTCTGAACATAGAGCTGATGTGCCTTGGCAAAAAGTTAAATTTTTGTCTCATCTGTCCACAGGACATTCTCCCAGAAGCTTTGTGGCTCGTAAGCATGTAGTTTGGCATACTCCAGTCTGTTTTTTTTAATGATTTGTCCTCTCTTTGTTCGTCTCCCATGTAGCCCTCTTTGGCTTAAACAGCGAAGGATGTTCCGATCTGACACTGATGTTCCTTGAGCATAAAGTTCAGCTTGGATCTATTTTGAAGTCTTTCTAGGCTCTTTTGTTACCAATTGGATTATCCGTCTCTGATCTGTCATCAATTTTCCTCCTGCAGCCACGTCCAGGGAGGTTGGCTACAGTCCCATATATCGTACATTACTGAATGACATGTGCAGCTGTAGTCACAGAAACATCTAGCTGCTTGGAGATTGTCTTATAGCCTTTACAGTTAACATGCTTGTCTATGATTTTCTTTCTCATCTCCTGAAACAACACTTTCCTTTGCTTCCTCTGGTGACGTGGTGTGTACCACACTCAAAATAAACCAAACAACAGTGACTACCTGGAGTCCTATATATAGGCCCACTGAGTGATTACAGGATTGTAGACACCTGGGATGCTGATTAGTGGACATACCTTGGATTAACATGTCCCTTTGGTCACATTATTTTCATTCTTTTCTAGGGGTACAATCATTTTTGTCCAGGCCTGTTTCATGCATTTATTTTTTAAATAATTCCGTTGAAGCATGGATGAAAAGCAATATCTGACTTTCATTGGTCGACATTTTTATAATTTTTATTATTACTTTTATCAGATTAAAGTTATTTCTGTGACCATTATGAGTTTTTCTTTTATTTAATGAAGGGTACCAATAATTTTGTCCAGGTCTGTATATCATGACCCAGGAAATCAGCCACCTGGTCGAGTTCATTGTCTTTTAAATTGAGGACTTGTGAGAGCGTGGCGACATGTTTCCGGAGTTGTGTTGATCTGAGAAACTCTGGGTGCTGTGCTCCACACTGGCTTGCATAAATACGCAGACAGTCTTGGCCTCTATAGATGCTCAGTGATTTTGGTCTTGCAAACAGGAAGATGTTTGCTGGAATAACTCCACATTCATCTCTTTTACTGACCAACAGTGACAGGGCATCCACAACATCTGGGGAGAGTAAAACTGCAACCATTCGGCCCCTTTTCCCGATGATTTCAACACGACTGAAATGGCTGCATAGCTTCTGTTCAATCTTGGACAACCCGATGGAAACATCTTCATGGAGCTTGGTATCGTCTCTCTGCCCGAAACCTTTGAGGGGCATTTTAGAAACTTCTCCAGCTCGTCTTCAATTGAACACAATTACCCTTGCAAGAGTAACTTTGGCAAGTTCTGCGTAATTCTGGGGGCTCGCCTTTTCTTTTAAGTTACAAAATGCAGTTTCTCCAGATTTCTTAAGGTACTGATGAAGACTCTGAACATCTTCTGTGAATGGCAATGTCAATGGCTTGTTACATTTGGCATGACTCAGAGTGTTCAAGGCAGTATGGGATACCAACTCAGACAACTTGGATGAGTACAGTTTTTTGAAGTTGTCAGACTTGATCAGTTCTTCGTCTTCTGCCATTAATGCTCTACAGTGGATAATGTCACAGATTTTGTGTAGTGTATGTCCCAGCTTTAGAGCAAGACTGGTTTTATATTAATTGTTTTCATCATCAAAACCTGAGACAATCTTCACTGCTTCCACAACTCTTTGGAAATTTGCAGGCTTCACAGCTTCCTCCAGGTTGTGCACAGAGAACTCTGTGCGCAGACATATTAACAGATGGCTGACTTCACGAAGCTTCTGTCGTATGTACTCGTACTTGGTAGGGTCTTGTACATGTTTGTTGTAGAGAGACTGGGCAAACTGAATGATGGATAGGTCATTTCTCACAGCTGTGGCTACATCATCCTGTTTCATGGGACCAAGAAGCTTCCAAACTCCACTTGAAATCTGCTGACAGAATGCAGATTAATGGGCCATAGCAAAACCCAGTTCTTTCGTTCTTCCAAGATTTGGTTGAAATCTTCATTTTGTGGCTTACAGGAGCATCTGCGGACATGTCTCCATAGTTCCTTCCGAATGTACATACCTTGACAGTACACACAGTGAATAAACATTCCAGTCATTGGTTATACTTTAGGCTTTCTCTTAACTTTCAGTTGTCCTTTCCCACCTTGTAAAACCTCAGAGTTGTGTCTGAAATTTCCCTTGTTCCTCATTTTTTCCAAAAGAACTTTGCGCTCTTTATAGAGTCCTCCGGAAGGGAAAAGGCATATGTAATTTCAGCATGCATCTTGTGTGTTTTTAAATGCCGTGAAATTTTGCTCTGTGGTTTACCACATACAAAACAGTTAACACTCATAATATGCCGTGAGGTTTCCTCTTTATGAAGCTCTTCTGGACCATTTGTTTTATCATTTGGGTCTTGGACTGAATGCACTTGGCTTAATGCTTGAACTGTGCTTTCACCTATGTTATCTACAGGAAGAGGAGAAAAGCATTGAGTAGTGCTTGGAACAGCAGGGCTTAAGTCTGACAAGGATGTAGTGAGATTGGGTATTGTTGAGTTTTCTTGAATTTGTCCAACTTTAGACTTTGTAGACTGAAGAGGAATGCTGGCATCTGATTCTTCATCAGATTCTGAATCTGGCATGTAGTCCTTGTCAGATGCATGGTCATCTGATATTTCAGGTAGTTCTGAGGAAGCTGTGCTGTCCACATCTGATGAGGGGTCACACATTGGATATTCAAAAATCTCTTTTGCCTGGAATAATAAAAAAAAAGGATTTATGTAATGGACACTTTTAAAAAAAAGCATGAACTAAAAAAAAACCACTCTTGTGTATATTCACCTGGGATGGTTGGTCATTTGTAACTCGTTTAAGGCAGTATGAATGCCATACTTTTGAACAACCTGTAAATACATTTTATGTTTATTAACGTTAAGACAGGCAAAGTTAACATCAAAAAGGGGTTGACACATCCTTATTTAAAGATCCCTAAGAAAACAGAAATTAACAATGATTTTTTTGAAGTGCAATGTTGGAATTTCTAACAAGAAAAGGGAACAAACTTTTGCTTTAAAAATAAGGATTTATTGTATTCTGAAATATTCTATAACTTTCAACTGGACCATTTAACAAATTGGAGGTTGATCTGCAAGGGCAACATGATTTGCATTTGTAAACCAGGGTAAACCTGGGGGGAGGATTTTTGTATCACTGAATGTGCACAAAAGCAGAGGTCTCCATGAAAGAAAGTCATTTCTTCTTGGCATTTCTCAGAACGCACAGCAGGATGGCTTCTGGATCACAGCCACACAGGAGGAACCTCAACGAGCAACAGGCTTTGGCCGTGCTTCAGGAAATTGACCAAGCAGAGTCTGATGGAGGAGAGGTTTCAGTTTTTCTCCAGGTCACTGATACCTCATCTGATGAATCAGAGTGCGAGACGGAAGAACTCAAAACGGCTAAACGGAAAATGCCCCGTGGTATTGGTGGTAGTGGTGGGAAGCCCTGTCTGAGCCAGATGGCAAAAGACGGCACTTTGTGGGTAGAGAAGGACATTGGAACGTCCAGTACAACAGCAGATCACCAGTGCTTCACTGCGCAGGCTGGGCCTACAGAGTCTGCAAAGGTATGTCATTGTTATAGCACATATGACATTTATATAAACCCATATATTGTTTATATAAACCCATTTATATAATGGGTTATATAGGCTATTATATAGGTTCATGTAAATGAATTATCTATTTGGTTATCTTCCGACAGCGTAAAATTACCAGCGTGCTTCAAAGCTTCCTCTGCCTGATAGATGTGGGAATGTTGCTGACCATCAGAGAGTGTACAGTCCTTCAAGCCCGCAGAACAGAGCCGGACTGGAAGTTGGCTCTTCATGAACTTATGGCATTCATTTCCATTCTGTTTGTGAGAGCAATTATGTGTCCCGTTGTTGCCATTGTGGATTGCTGGTCAGAAAACTTTCTGGTGCCAGTAATCAAAGACACAATCCCGAGATAGATTCCTTTCCATTATGCAACACCTTCGCTTTGATAACAAGGATACTAGGGCAGAACGGGTGAAAACCGATAGATTTGCTGCTATCTCAGACATCTGGACACGCTTCATCAAGAATTGTTTTGACAGTTTCACTCCAGGACGACACATGACCATAGATGAACAGCTGTTCCCTACAAAGGTTCGTTGTCCATTCTCTCAGTACATCGCAACAAAGCCGGACAAATTTGGGATCAAGTTCTGGGTGGCCACGGATTTGGAGACCAAATATGTCTGCAATGCAGCACTTTACTTGGGAAAGGATCCGAGTCGTCCGAAGGGGAAGCGGCTGGCAGAGAATGTGGTCAAGAAACTCATGGAGCCATTTCTTGATGGTGGGAGAAATGTAACTACGGATAATTTCTTCACCTCACTGGCACTGTCACACAGACTGCTTCAGCGCAAAACAACCCTACTGGGCACCATAAATAAAGTTCACCGTGAACTTCCTCAGCAAGCTAAACACACTGGACAACGGGAGGTATTCTCCACTTCTTTCCTTAGAAGTGGAGGTGTCTCCTTGACAATTTATGCACCAAAAAAATAAAAAAAATAACTGTGTTTTGAGTTCATTTCACCAAGCTGTTACGATCGATGCTGGCACAAAGAGAAAGCCCAAGACAATAATAGACTACAACCACATGAAGGTATGTGAATGTGTGTATAATTTTACAACAGTGATACAATTTTTATGATATGTACTATACAAGCTTATAGAAAAATATATACTCATGATTGTCTCTCTCACTCTACTTTTACAGTGTGGTGTCGATGTGTTGGACCAAATGGCACGGATTTATTCTGTTAGAGGAGCAACACGGAGGTGGCCAGTAGCCGTGTTCTACAATATCCTCGACCTGGCGGCGGTGAACGCCTACATTCTGTACAAGGCATGTACAGGATGGGACGGCAAAAGAAGATTATTTTTGAGTCTTCTTGCGAAGGAACTCCGTTGCAGTTTCATGCAGCGCAAAGAACTAGAGGTACAGAACAAGGCTCTGAAGCTCCCGAGGGCTCCTGTTGGCTCTGAGGCTTCTGCAGCTGCTGAACCAGGGAAGGTTTGGACAAGCCAGTGTCAAGTGCTGAAGGCATGCAAGAGGAATCGCAGCAAGTTTACCTGTGCAGCATGTCAAAGATTCACCTGTGCCAAATGCAGGGATAATGGACACTGGGTTTGCAAAGACTGCAAAGTTTGAAACATATGTTTCTGTTGTTGAAACTTGTATATGGTTGTTATTTTTGTACATAGTTGTTTTTGAGGTGCAAGAGAGTTATACAGTCACCGTATTAGCTATGCTACCTGTGCAAAATGCTCCAAAGTTTGGACATGAAAACTGTTTCTAGTGTTGGAACTTATGTGAGAAAATAAAAATTCCAACTTAACATTTCTTAAATTTACAAATTTGTTCCTAAATTTTTCAGTCCACATGTATTAGCAGTCAAACCAATTTTTACATCACCAGTACACAGATTTTTTATTCAAAACTTCAATATTGCAAGGTCTCCAGATACAACATGGTCCTCCAGAATCATATCGGGGCAGTTGACAATAAAACACACATACACACACTCCATTTACCACATGAAAACCATTACAAGAGAATGTCCTTACAAACCAGTGTCCATATGAACCACATGACAATCAGGTATATACACACACATAAACACACACAGACGCACTGAAGTTAAACAGGTCGACTGACTGACATCATTTAGCCACACCTGAAATATCAAATACCTCTGTATTGGTAGGGGGTGAATCAAGGACTGAATCCATCTCAGTTGGGCTGTTTGTTGCCATCTGATTCTGGTCATTTTCAGCTTTCATCTGAAACACAAAAGGGAAACGCGTCAGAACCATTCTGAACTTTGATTATTCATAGAGATTTTATAGATTCACTCAAGAGATAGTGTTCTATGGCAGCACATAGCGATTTAAGGAAACCAGCTAATCTAAATGGAATTTCTGTAAAAATCAAAATAAAAGCCCATCTTCTGTACCTTTTCAGTGTCATCAGCAATGGATAGAGACTGGTGAACCTCAGGATGTTTGTGACTTGCTTGCCCATCAAAAACCTGCAGAAAGATTAACGATTTGACAGCAAACATTACGAAACAAAAATTACATTACACCGTCTGAACCATTCTAAACTTGGATTATTCACAGAGATTTTATAGATTCACTGGACCGAGTTTTTTTGTCTCGTTAAAGTTTTAAATAAGATCACAGGTACACACACCTTTCCTTGGTCTTGGCTTGACACGGTTTCATAATGAGAGGAAAACCTGGATGGTACCTCACAATCTTGCTCAGCTGAAGACATCTCACTTGGTTTCTGTATATTTTGATAAAAAATTTAGATTATTCAAAATATGAAAATCAAACTTTACTTATAAAGTGCTTTTCAAACAGTTTCTCAAAGTGCTTTACAGATTTAAAACCACCCCACAACCCCCCCTACAAAACCAAAAATACAATCATCATCGCAACTACACCCCTGTCCCGACCCAACCCATCAGCTATACACACACACTATAAAGCTACCATAAAATATTTATTATATGGCTTTGGACAAATTGTTTATTTGTACAATAATACCTTGAATGGTCAATGAACATTGTCAAAAGAATAGTAAAATAAAGTAGTATTGAGAATATAACATTTTCATAATCAAATTAAACATTCTTTGAGCATTAGTTGAATGAGAATAGTCATAAAAAATTTTTCATTTTTTACCTTGCATCTCCATGGCCAGTCTGAGTTACCATAATTATAGGTAATCTCTTCTCCCTGGTAAATATCTCGAATTGCAAACAAACACAAATGTGGCTTGCACTACAACATCAGTTACTTCATTTTGGTATTTGGGCTGATACTGTCATCATTTACAAGCCTTCCAAGGGAGCCATCTTCTTTGGCTGCATCGACACTACAAATGCATAACATTAGAAAGTTACTCAACATCTACATTCATCATGTTCAGCATACAGACATGTATAGGTCCTTCGGATCGCATTAGATCTAAGATACAAACATACTCACCACCACAGTTTTCCATTCAAACAAGAACACTCCAAGTTTGTCATGGTAAACTTTATGTCTCCTCTCACATTCCTCTTTGCTGATCAGTTCACCACGATACTCCAACAGAAAGTCTCCTTTCTGAAAAGACGTTGTGGCAAAGATACCACGGCCTAATTGAGAAAACAAGAAGTCAATAGTATATTCAGTTTCAATTCAATTCAGTTTATTTATATAGCGCCATTTCACAACAGATGTCATCTCAAGGCACTTTACAAAAAGAGTTATTACAATACAATGTTTAGTGTAGAAATTACAGAACCACAGAAGATTGCGTCGTGGAATTCTCAGCAATCCCTCATACTGAGCAAGCATGCAGCGACAGTGGGAAGGAAAAACTCCCTTTTAACAGGAAGAAACCTCCGGCAGAACCAGGCTCAGCACAAGCGGTTATCTGCCGCGACCGTCTGTGGCTTGGAGAATACATAACAGAGACACAGAAAGAGCAATAGAACTGATGCACAAGTTTGTTGCAGGACGTGGAGAATTTTCCGTCACTGCAATGCCATCTTAGTCAGGGTCGTCAAGCAGGGCTAATCCGGAGCACCTACTAATACTAGTATATCTGGGTTCGATTGTAACCAAACCACCTAACAGATATCCCATACCTTTAAAATCATTGATGTACTTGACATCAAATCCTGCTTTGTCCTTTCTAGTGTCAATATAATATTTGGCATCTTCCTTGGGATTTATGCGTCCTCGCCTCTGCATGTTTTACCTGCATGTATAAAAAGTTTTAGAGATTAATGAAGAAGCTTGTAAGAAACACTAGATTTATTTCAACAGCCAGGAAATTGTGCATAACATGTTTCCACATCTATTTTGTAACTGAGGCTAGATACTAAGCTGTGATGACTACCACTTGCACAAATACATCACATCATGCTGATTAAAACTGTATTTCACCATCAACAATTTATTCCATGATCAGTGTCCAATATAGCCTTGCACGGGTTTTTGCAACCCCCACCCCCCCCCCAAAAAAAACAAGCTTTGATAAGTCCTTTAACAAAACTTTGATCTCTATGAATAAAATGCACAATATATTTTACCAAACCACTGGTGACCCATAATTTACATCCATTCTATAGTCCAGACAAAAAATTAAAATGGCTCTTTATAAAGTATATCAGCCGTTAAATAAGTCATACTCAATTGCAATCATCAGACAAAGATAACTTAATACATACTGCAATTTTTAAAGATTTCATTTACCAAGGGAACAACTATCTAAACCAACTTGATCTTGTGTGAAAAATAAAATTGCTCTCCTCTTTTCAAGGACAGATGACAAAGTCACTGATATATATCAATATGTAGTGGGTTTCAAAGCCATCTTTAGAGCTCATGGAATCCAGAACCACATTGAGAACTCTTTTCCACAAATTAAAAAAAACGTGATACAGTAGTGATCCTTCAAATGAGGGACCATCATACCAAAATCACTACAGAGTTCCAAAGCTCATCCAGGAAGATCAAATGAGTAACCCAACTAAATCTAAAGCTCGGCATACCTTGTACAATAAAGACAGGTCAAATATTGTATCTGGGAGAATTACAAGGCCAGAACCACTGCTAACACAAATAAAAGAACAACCTGTCTTCCATTTACTATACAAAACATATTCATGATTCCCAACATATTTGGGAAATTTTCTGTGGATTGATAGGACTGAAGTGGAGAATTATGGAAGGAGTGGTCCCATTATGTCTGGAGTAAAACTAACTGCATTTCAAAAAACACAGACCTACAGTCAGCAGCTGACTGCTGAAACCATCAGCATGAACGTCGTGATGGATGCATGCAAATGTTCACATTAAGCAGCTTTAAAAGATGTCAGAGCATCAGCTCTCTATTGCAGCTAATTATTTGCATTAACACATTCTTCCATTCTTACACGAGCTTTTACAAACGCAAAACTAAGAAAACTTTTACACAAACCTGAGTCTAAGTTAATCTCCACCTGCTTGCTCCTCAACACCGTCTGATGGCAATCAGTAGACTTAACTAGCGTTAACGAGCCTTAACAAGGAGGGCGGCGCTACTCCGAAACGTAGCGTTTAACAAAAAAAGCAGCTTTCCATGTTAAAAATATATTGCTTTATATACAATTATGAAAACATAAAAACCCATAATCTTATCTCTTTCCTCTCAACTCATCCAACTTTTGTATCTCCTTTAGGCACCGGAGGTTAGCATGCCTCTCCTATCTAAGCTAGCTTCTTATTTTAATCTCAACAGCCGAAATGAAAATATACAGCATTATAAACTTATTGTGCTGGTCATTAAAAGACACATGTAAGCTATGTGTTAGAAAATACAAAATAATTTACTTAGATTTAACTTTAGCTAAATTGCAAATTACAATGTCTCTAATTTTACTCAAAATGTTTAATTACAGACTATTTCGGGTAGTAAACAACTTACTCTAAGCAAAACTACATTTTATTTAACAATAAAGCTTACCTGTGCATTTTTTATTCCACCAGGAAATCCATTTTCATTGTTGCAGCTTCAAATGGGGATTTAATTTTTAAAACCCAGGCCTCTGAAAGGGAGGGGCTGAAGCCTTTGTAATGAGACCCTCCCACAGGTTTTATCCAGCCAATCACATGATGGCCGGCTAAAACCGCGCGCAGTGTATAAAAAATGTGTATAACATTGCAGTTCATACACAGCGCCACTTGAAAGCAGGCAGCGCTATTTTATACACTGTAATACACAAAAATCAGGTTGAATGGTTTATACGGACAAATGTAAAATGTGAAAAAACAAGCTTTGTATTGAATAATAAAAAAAAAAAACGCAGTATAAACTAAGCAAACGCTCCCATAGTTCCAATAAGACTGCAATTTTTGATATCTAAAAAACATTTTCTCATAAATATACAAATACACTGATTTACATCAACATTGGCAAGGCCCTTGTAATGTCAGTACGTATTCAGGTCAAGATTTCAACTTGCATGAACTACTTACCTGAGCAGAGACACTGCTCTGTATCTCATTAAAGCTGTTTTTTCCCTTCATTCCACAGTCCGCCCAGGCGAGATTAAGGAAGCTCCCAGCATGTACAATCCGTTTTCCAAGTGTTGTGTGGAAAACATAATCACTGCCCCAACCTTGAAGAAGGCAATTGCAGTTGGTCAGGTTTTCCAGCCACTTAAATTCATCCTCATTTAGGTTGAATGTAGCCTGACCAAATGACTGCACAGTTTTGTAGTCATTCACCATGGGAAATAAAATTCAGAAAAGTATGATTTGTCTGAGTAGGTGCACTTTAAGCAAAACAAATCACCAAGAGAGATGTTCAGCCACTTGTCTTTAACACAGCATTTAATTCATCTACAAGCTCCCTTTGGACTTAATCTGCTCTCTCCTTCTGTCTTTAATATATCACCCATTAAAGTGATCCCGAAATTACATCTATGGCACACTCAATTGATCAATCAATTGGTCCCTTTAGAACCTGTAATTGCTTTTACCTAAAGTCATGCAGCCAACTGTCTGTGATACAGCAGTCTACAAGCTTCCATTGGTGAAATAAAAGAAAAAGGTCGTTCATTTGAGTGATATTTTTACAACCTAAAACTGAATATGTCCATTAAAGATGGGGTCACTCGTTAAGAAACTGACCAGGAAGGGATGACATATATTCCAGGTTCCAAAGTCCAGCCCATGATAAATAATGCTTAAAACACTAGAGGTACTTACCAGAATTTGGAATCTCTCTCCATGATTCCAACAGTCAAAGTTGACCACATTTTCTTTTTTCATGTTGGTAAGGACAAGCGATCTGTATCCTGTTAGAAGGCATAAGTAGCCCATGGGCTTAGAATGCTCATATTCCTGTGTTCCACTACCGTCCAATCGCTCTACAAAAACACCACGGAGAAAAAGACTGAGTTATGAATACAAGCTATCAAAGAACAAGGAATACAGCATGAATAACTATACTACTTACCAAACAGTTTGGGAATATTTTCCCCTCGCAGTCATGAAAGCTATTTCTTGAGCTGATTTTAGTTGATCATCTGAGAAAACAGTGTGATATACACCACAGTTGATTAGTATCCAATTTCAAATTTCCGTAGATAGCACGAAAGATGAACTTCATAAAATGTACCTCTTTTACGACGCAAAATTTTTTGCCGGTGGATGACTGCCTTGCATTGTCCCTGTCTGTCCTTTCCGTCCATAACCCCAAGGAAGATTTCAAAAAGTCTTCAACAGTCTTTTATGCATTTTAAAAATAAAAACTGGTTGTACAATCGCCAAGAACAAAGGTGAAAGGGAAGGAAATAACTCTCTCTACCCCAAATTGCAAGTGGATAAGAAAGAATACCTTACCATAAAAACAAATGCCCTTGTTGACCTGGTCCCTCTTTAGAACAGAGAGAGGTGCTTTCAGCGGAATGGATGTCTCTTGCGGCAATGATATTAAACAGTTTACCTTTCCAGTCTTTTCCAGCTGCTGCAACCTGGAATCAAACTGTTCCCACTTGTATGTGCTGTCCATTGACATTAAAGCAGTCGTAACTCTTCTGTTGCCACTCAAGTGCCCTGGTAGGTTAACTGATTAAAGCAAACTCTCACATGACGGGGGAGGTATGGACCTACATGGGGCGATGGAAGGAATTTGGTGACTCAGAGGTGTTTTGGGCCCCAGAAAAGGAGGTTGAAGGAAGTGGCTGACTAGTATTTCGAGGAAGGACACTGGAGGACATGGTATAAGTGGGATCCTGTCCTTGTGGTATGGGGTTGCAACAATGGAAGGCTGTAAACCAAACTTGCAGTTTGGTTTACAGTCGTGGTTTATGAAAGCTGCAGGCCCAAGCCACAGCTGAGCGCAGCGTTTCGGCGTTGAATACATCACACTGAAGTAATTGACTCCTGCTCTCAAAACAGCGCTGTCAGCAGGGCCAAAATCTGCTCTACAGCCCAGCAGGACCTCAATACGCTGTCCTGCAAACCAGTGCTTTGTAGAGGTTACCTTTGCTCCATTGGTCTCTAAAGAGTATCTGTCACAGGAGTCTATCTTGAAACCACTGTCCAACAGGTAGACACGTAAGTAGCGATAGACATGTTGCCTCAGTAGGTCCTGATGATGGCTTCCCAGAGAATTATAGAAGTCCCAAATCTGTTTGTCCACCGTCAGCGCCTCAAATGTCTTGTTGAAGTCATGAGTCTGCTGAAATCGCTCTAAGTTCTCTTTCAGATTATCCCAATGCTGAATATCTATTAGAGGACTTATATTCATTTTATGGGTTCTGAAGCCCAGCTGAGGGTCCAGCACCAGAGTAGTTGCAAGGTCATCGGTCTCACACAGCTCCTTCACACTCATTCTTCTGCAGCCGTCCATTCTCCTCCACTGTAGACATGCTGGGGGTCAATTTCAATTAATTAGATTTGTTTTTCCATTTAATTTCAATCTATGAATTAAGTGGGAGGTAGATTGAAATAAAATTGATATTCCAGATTTACATTTATGTACACATGTTTGTTTTTAATAGAAAACACAATAAAAAAGGACTTTTTAAAAGTTAAATTGCATAAAACTATGACATTTGGATGTTACCTACTACAATATGACAAAAACAACCAAGTATTAACACTTTTGTGTAAGGAAAATCTATAAATTACAGTGTTTACTCTTACTCACCATGTGCTCAACGCTCCTTCTGTAGCTCAACCTCTATAGCTCCTACTTCCTGTTAAGGAAAGGAAGTCCATGTTTTCATCTACTGCATTCATTAAACAATAGATATAAATATGGAAGGTAAGAACATTGACTGAATTTAATTTTTTCATCTATTATTAAACTTATTTGTTTCTAAAATTAATACACCACACCAAGAGCACAAGAGGTTTTCTTGATCCCTCACAGGCAATCATCCAACATGGAATGATTGTGTCATGGCTCCTTATATAAACAAAAGCCTGCCTGATGAGAAAATAAGCTCCAGGTGTGCAACAGCCTGGGACAGTGGAGCAAAGATCCTCTGGAAAACAGGACCTCACACTCAGGTGTAAAAAGCACACACCAGAATCCTAACAACACCTGCACATGCTGTTGACTTTTATTCAATTAAGTAAATTAACAACAATTTTTATTGCTATTTGACTAGTTTGAATGATAAAGCTGTTTAGCTTATTTTGGCTTTAACGTTTTTAATAGTATAATATTGTAAAAAACATGAAATCATGTAATGCTAGTATTGAAACTGTTGTTAAGATAGACTTACTCAGAAATAATGCATGATATATGATTATCAAAAGGAGCCTTATATCTATAAAGCCTCAATTGTAAAAGCTAATTTGTTCAACTCAACACAGCAATCAGATCATCATTCTGCTTGCTTTGGTGATGAAAAGGACAAAAAGGAGTCAAAATGAAATTGGAAGTCAGTTTTTAATGCAGGCAGGTCACTTTTCTGCAGTCAAAAAGCTATGACCAAGTCAACTCATTTCATGTCAGTAAGCAAGGAAACCTTGAAGTCCACTAGTCCAACAGAACTGCCTACAGTAACAAATCGTTCAAAGGCTAAAAAATAGAGTTCGAGATTGGAGCATTATTTTGACATGGGTTATACAGATCCCTAAGAGCATCCGAGAACATATCCAGCCAAATCTCTAACGCTTTCCACATCTGAGCTACGGTTTTCTAAATTTCACCAATCTAGTACTGACTGTTGTATTGAGTTGTGGTGAATATATATTACTAAAAGTATAATTTCTAGTCGACTAAAATAAAAATCCACTGTATAATTGTGAATAGTCAAAAGTTTTTAAATCTGGTCCATTTAAGCTTTTCTCACCGAGAGAAAGCTATTTTGTCCCTAACCCTGTAAATCTAGTACTGACTGTTGTGTTGAGTTGTGGTGACTATATATTACTAAAAGTATAATTTCTAGTTGACTATAAGGACAATGCACTGTATAATTGTGAATAGTCAAAAGTTTTTAAACCTGGTCCATTTTAAGCTTTTCTCACAGAGAGAAAGCTATTTTGGCCCTAACCCTGTAAATCTAGTACTGACTGTTGTGTTGAGTTGTCGGGATTATATATTCCAAAAAGTATAATTTCTAGTTGACTATAAGGAATTTGCACTGTATAATTGTGAATAGTGAAAAGTTTTTGAACCTGGTCCAGTTTAAGCTTTTCTCACCGAGAGAAAGCTATTTTGGCCCTAACCTTTTAAATCTAGTACTGACTGTTGTATTGAGTTGTGGTGACTATATATTACTAAAAGTATAATTTCTAGTTGACAAAAAGTGAAATCCACTCTAAAATTGTGACCAGTCAAAAGTTTTTAAACCTGGTCCGATTTAAGCTTTCCTCACAGAGAAAAAGCTATTTTGTCTCTAACACTGTAAATCTAGTACTGACTGATGTATTGAGTTGTGGTGCCTATTGTATCGATTCCAGAACCAGGACTCTAGTGCAGACACCCGAACGACCAGCAAACTCAGGAGTTGGAATGAAAATAATGATTTTATTGTTTGGTTGTTAGGAAAGACAGCAGTGAAACCATTATGAAACTCAGGAGGAACCTTCTCTACCAAAACTCGGAAGGGGGCAGCCACTGGGGATGAGAGAAGGCAAAGGTGAGCGGGGTAACGTGACGTGGAGAGAAGCACAAATGGTACGAGGCTTACTTTGGAAATCCTTAGGGCTTGCTTTCCGCTTGAGGAAAGGACAGGGCGTGCATGCAGCTTTTCCGGGTACTGGATGATCTCAACCCAGAGCGTGTTGGTCTCCGGGGAGGATGGAGGGTGGACAGGCAGATCCAGCTCAGTGTTGTGCAGCAGAAGCGGCAAGGTGACGCAGGAGGGACAAACCGACGCTGACTCAGCGATCAGCCGGCGGAAGAACCTGGAGAGACGAGGAGACAACCAGCCAATGGATCCTGGAAGGCGATCAAAGCTTGGTTGAAGGATAGCGGGGTACTGAGTATTTCCTTAGGAAACAACTTAGTCCAAGGCTAGAACGAGGGTTGTTACCCTTCTAACGAACTTCTAATCGAACGATCTGGCGTCTGCTCCAGGTAGGCGCTCCGCTTAAGACTGCTGCACACTGATTCGGCTGAGTGCGATCAGCTGGACCCGGACAACAGGCTGCACCTTCTGTAGAGAAGAGGTAAAACAAACGCACGTACATACACACACACACACACACACCCTGACAGTACCCCCCCTTTCAACGGACGCCTCCAGGCGGCCGAGCATGGCTGGAAGAAGCAGAAGCCCGTCTAGAAGATGCCCGTCTAGGATCCCGGCGGGAGGAGGGGTTTCGGAAGGAGGGCACAAGGGACTGGCAGAGACAGGCTTGACCTGGGAGACATGAAAAATCGGGTGCACACGGAGATGGGCTGGGAGTTTCAGACGGAGGGCTGAAGGACTGATGACTGCCTCAATGGGATAGGGGCCCAGAAAGCGGGGAGCCAGTTTCCTTGGAACCCCTTTAAAGGGGAAGTCACGGGCGGATTACCACACTGACTGGCCAGGTGTATATTGCGGACCTGAGCAGCGTCATTGGTCTGCGTAGTGTTTATTCGTGGCTGATGAGCGTTGGAGGGCGGCCCGAGTCTATTCCCACACTCTTCTGCAGGCTCTGATATGTGTTCTGACAGATGGTAAGGTTGAATTGGGAATGGAGCTGGGAAGGAGTGATGGCTGAAACCCAAGGGAGGCCTCAAAGGGCGAAACACCAGTAGCTGCGGAAACGTGAGAGTTGTGAGCATATTCGATCCAAGGGAGATGGGAGCTCCAGGTGGACGGATTTGCTGTGCAAAGGCAGCGAAGGGCGTTTTTCAAGCTCCTGGTTGAGCCTCTCGCATAGACCGTTTGATTGGGGATAAAAACCAGATGTCAGTTGGACTCGGGCGCCGAGAGCCGCGCAGAAATCTTTCCACACCCTGGAGATGAACTGGGGTCCTCTGTCCGAGAGGATCTCGGTAGGGATGCCGTGTAACCTGAAGACGCGGAGACAGAGGAGCTTGGCGGTCCGACCAGCGGTAGGCAACTTAGAGAGGGGAATGAGGTGGCAGGCCTTGAAGAAACGGTCGATTATGGACAGGATGTATGTTTTACCTTCAGACGTAGGGAGTCCGTTGACGAAGTCTAAGGCGATGTGAGACCAGGGCTGTGTTGGGATGGAGAGAGGTTGTAACAGACCGGAGGCAGGTTGATGGAGACTTTTACTCTGGTTGCACGTTGGACAAGCAGCTACGTACCCCTTTACATCCTTGTTGAGACCAGGCCACCAGAAATAGCGACGGATGAGTGCGACGGTACGGCTGGTACCGGGATGACACGGGAACCTGGATGTATGTCCCCACCTGATGACTCTGGAGCAACAGAGGATGGGACGTAGATGCGACGTGGAGGACCACCAGCTGGATCAGGCTCATCGACTTGAGCGCGTTGGATTAGGGACTCAACATCCCAATTGAGTGACCCCACAGTGCAGGATGGAGGAAGGATGGACGCAGGGACCTGGGGTCCGACATCCGGGGAGTGTTGCCGAGACAGGGCATCAGGCTTGGTGTTTTTGAAACTTGGCTTGTATGTTATGTTTAAATTAAAAAGGGAGAAAAAAGAGACCAACGATATTGGCGAGGGTTTAATCTCTTGGCTGTTTGAATGTAGAGCAGGTTTTTGTGGTCTGTCCAGACAACAACCGGGAGCTCGGAGCCCTCCAACCAATGGCGCCATTCCTCCAAGGCTAACTTGATGGCGAGAAGCTCTCGGTCACCGATGCTGTAATTCGTCTCTGCTGCAGTAAAACCCTTCGAGAAGAAAGCACAGGGGTGAAGTTTCTTGTCCTGGGAAGAGCGCTGAGAGAGAATGGCCCCTACTCCGGTATCTGAGGAATCAACCTCCAGGATGAACTGAGACTTGGCCATTCTTGGACAGCTTTGATTTTCCCGGATCCGCCTTCACCTGTCCAACCTCGAAAACATATCCCGGAAAGGAGACAGATGTTAAATGGAACTCACATTTTCCAACTTTAATTAAAAGGGAATTTTCAAGGAGGTGTTGGAGAACCTGACGAACATGCTGGCGATGCTGCTGGCGGAACTGAAGCTGGACCTGTGGTCGGCCGAACTGAAGCTGGAGCTGTGGCTGGCGGAACTGAGGAACCACGGCCTGCTGGGAGGGGAGGAACCGCGGCCTGCTGCTGGCAGTCGCTGGGGAAGTCCGCAGGCTTAGGCCCGCTGGAGAGGTCCGCTAGCGCGGAAACCATCACTGGAACATCAGGGGTCGCAGGAACCATCACTGGAACGTCAGAGGTCGCATGAACCGTCACCGGAACGTCAGGGGTCCAAGTAACCGTCACCGCAACATCAGAGGTCACTGGAACCGCCTCTGGAACGTAAGGGGTCACTGGAACCGTCTCTGGAACGTCAGGGGTCACTGGAACCATCTCTGGAACGTCAGGGGTCACTGGAATCGTCTCTGGAACAGGAGAGACCACCGGAACCGTCTCTGGGACAAGACAGATCACTGGAACTGCCTCTGGAGCAGGAGCGACCTCGGGAACCGTTTCTGGGACAGGAGCGACCACTGGAGCAGGAGCAACCTCGGGAACCAAGTCAGAGGACCTGGACTCTGGACCACACTCTGAAGAATTGGGTTCCTAACCTGACCCCAAAGAAGGCTCTGAAACAGTCTCTATAGAGCTCTCAGGCTAAGAAACAGTCTCTAAAAAAACATCAGGAGAACATCCCGTGAAGAACCAGGCCCAGGAACACCAAGGAGGCCCGGACTCAGAAGCAGGTTCAGGAAGATCAAATTTTGGATCGCATTCTGAAGATCCGGGTTCCAGAGAGCACCCAGAGGTAGTGAATCCCGAAACGCCCTCCGAAATCCCAGGCTCCAGAATGCGTCCAAAAGCGTCAGATCCTGAAATCTGTTCAGAAGTCCCACGGGAGGTGGAGACCCGGAACTGCAGGAAAACCGCGCTGCATTTCAGCCGAGGAGGAGGCAAATGGCCAAAAAGCTCTGCCCAAGCAGCACTCCAACTCCACTCAGCTTCTTCCCACACCCAGGCTAGATCCAGGGCTAGAAAGTATGCCTGATCTGCAGCTGAAGTCAGCAGGTGAGTCCTTTTTCTCTGCTGAGTCCTCTTTTTGGTCGGGTCCTAATGTCAGGTTTTGGAGGTTTGACTCAAGTGCAGAGACGGGCTTGAAAAGTTATTTCCCATTTTATGGAAGAAGTCAAAAATGTGAGGGACTGGCGACCTGTCAAGGGTGTACCCCGCCTCTCACCCGTTGACAGCTGGAGATAGGCACCAGCCCCCCCCCTGCGACCCCTGGAGGAATAAGCGGTTCAGAAAATGGATGGATGGAAGTCAAAAATCCTTGAAAGCAGCACAGGACAAAGAACAACACAGGGGAAGGTTTGACGAGGATCCGATAAAGACAGACAGAAAAAGGAAGGTATATATACAGAGGGATGGCTAATAATGGAATAAGGAACACCTGGGAAGCACAACAGGTGAAAACAAACTAGGGATAATTGACAGAGAAAGTTGACGCAGACAGGGACGGATCATAACAGCTAGTCTTCATCCAACAACAGACCTGGGGTCTAATTTATAAACGTTGCGTACGCACAAAACGGGGCCTGAAACTGGCGTACGCCACTTTCAAAGCAAAAGTTGTATATTGAAAATTGGATTTCGGCTGAAAAATATCTGAAATAGCTGAAAAAAAGGGGAAGTGAGGAAAATACTTGAAGCCGAACTGTAGATTGCAGAACTCAAGATGTTGAGATTATTTTTGAGAGTGACAAGGATGGATAGGATCAGAAATGAAAGGGACAGCTCATTTAAAGTCAGAGAGGCAATACTGACATGTTTCGGACATGTTCAGAGGAACCACGAGGATTATTTTAAAAGAAAGGTGCTGAGGTCGGAGCCACTACCTCCAGCAGGAGGCAGATAGGAAGACCAAAAATATTCATGGATGTGGTGAGAGAGGAGATTAAGTTATTTGGTGTAAGGTCAGAGGATGCAGAGGATAGGACTAAATGGAGACTGATGATTTGCTGTGGCGACCTATAAGGAAAAAGACAAAAGAGAAGAAGCAGCTGTCTCGGACTCCTTCCGATAAATCGATGATCCAAATATTTGTTTGCTGCAGCCCTAGCGTGCTACTTTTAACCAATCCTCGATGTTATAGTTATGAACAAAATAAAATGCAGGAAATGCTACTGTCAGAAAATTTGCTTTTTGTTGCTGTCACGGCACATAGTCAGGTTCAAAACACCTGGGGTCTCATTTATAAACGTTGCGTACGCACAAAATGGGGCCTGAAACTGGCGTACGCCACTTTCAAAGCAAAAGTTGTGATTTATAAAAAACAGAAAAAAAAACGGGAAAATGTGCGCACCTGTACACCAATTCTGACCCGTGCGTACGGACATTTTGGAGACAGAGGGGAATCAACGACGCAGTTGGTGAAGTGGTGAACTGCAGCCAGACTGCATATTACTCCTCTCACACATATCATTTCACCTCACACCAAACATTAATCATGGATTCATGTTATTATAAACATCCAAACCAGCAATGATATCTATATTTTGGCTCTGCAGTGAGCTATAGCTCTTCTAAAAACATTTTTCAATATTAAAATAAATACATAAAATTTATCTCAAAACCTTAAACTCAGATAAAAGGACCGGGACTGTATGCCAATTAATAAATTGAATCATCTGTACCATACATCCTTGATTGGCACGTTCATTGTGCCAATGAAGGAAGCAATCAGTCTCATTGCTGCCAATATAAATACCCTGATGACTTTCAATCGTAATATTTGAGATGGATGCACTGGCGTTGCTAGAAGATCTTGCAAATAGAAGGATTAGGAGAGAACGCGTGTTCAGGGATCATGCGGACCTCCTTGCTCATGATGATGACTGGCTAATAAGCAGATTCAGATTCCCTAGAGCTGTGCTCTTGGATCTCTGTGCTGAATTGGGCCCGATTTTGGAGAGACCATCAAGGCGGAACCGTGCCATTCCGGTCCAGCTGCAGGTGCTCACCATTCTGGGGTTTCTTGCAACTGGTTGTTACCAGCCGGAATTAGCCGACAGGTATGTGTCTGAGTGACATGATTCTTACTATTCTGCCCAAAGTCCCTTTTTGGAAATAATGCCTTCAAAAATTTTATATTTATTTACTAGGTCTGGGATATCACAGCCGTCCCTGAGCGCAATAATGCCTGCAGTCTTGAATGGAATCATTACAATGAGCAGGCGATACATCACGTTTCCATATACTGTGGGGGAGCAGGCCGAAATTAAGATGCAATTTGCAGCAATGTCCAGTTTCCCAAACATAATCGGCGCAATTGACTGCACCCATATGCCCTGAGAGGAAGTGGGGACTGAGACTGAAATAGGAAGTGGATTATGAGAGGAGGAAGTTTGGGTTAACGGTGAAGTAGAGGAAAAAAGGAGCTTGAAGGGGCAAGATTTATTAGCAGAACGGCTAAAGGGGATGTCTCTTCCTGAGTGAAGATTGCAAGCGGGCTACTGTCCACCCAGACATGTCCGGACGGTTGGAGACGGAGGCGGAAGAACGATGAACTCTGGGTTACTTCCTCATCCGGAATGAAGCCGGACGGGAACGGGGAGGAGAAGCCCTCCGAGCTGGACTGCCAGAGAGATCGGGAGGAAAGTGCTGAGCTTGTGGCGAACAGGGAGCCTGAAGTGATCGGGAAGTAGAGAAGCTTGGAGCCGATCGGCCTGCAGCATCTACTGAGGATCGCTGAACTGCAGAAGAAGTCCCGGGGCGCGACGAGGACGCACTGCGGGAATGGGAGGAATCTTCGCATTACATCCTGGCGGATCCTTGCTCCCTGTGTGAAAGCTTCCTGTCGAGGAGGAGGTGGCTGTGGGTCGGGGTTCTCATGCTGGGGAGGGGGTAGGTCAGGAGGGAGGGGAATTCCAATTTTCAGTGCCATGTTATGAAGAATTCCACATGCACTCACGATCTTGCAGACCTTTGTAGGGTGGTATAATAGTCTGCCACCCGAGGCATCCAATGACCACCACCTACATTTTAACAGGCCTATGGCACGCTCCACGACTGAGCGCGCACGCGTGTGACAGCAGTTGTAGCGTATTTCCTCTGCTGTCTGTGGGTCGGGGAACAGAGTTAGAAGCCAGCTCCTTGGAGGGTAGCCAATGTCACCTGCAAGTGAAACAACGTTTAATTCAGGCGTCAACAACCAGCATTTCTAATGACTATGAGGACCTACCGAGCAGCCAACCATCACGCACAGCGCCTGCCTGCAGTCTGTTCCCTACACTGCTGTGTGTCAAGATAAAGGAGTCGTGTGTTGACCCAGGCCATCGTGTCACCATATTAGTGATAATCATTTGTGAATCACATATCATTTGCACATTAATACTATGTACATGTTTCCGATTGACAAAAACAAATTCATCCTCGGACGGGGCCCTTATAGCAATATGGGTGCAGTCAATTGCGCCGATTATGTTTGGGAAACTGGACATTGCTGCAAATTGCATCTTAATTTCGGCCTGCTCCCCCACAGTATATGGAAACGTGATGTATCGCCTGCTCATTGTAATGATTCCATTCAAGACTGCAGGCATTATTGCGCTCAGGGACGGCTGTGATATCCCAGACCTAGTAAATAAATATAACATTTTTGAAGGCATTATTTCCAAAAAGGGACTTTGGGCAGAATAGTAAGAATCATGTCATTGATTGATTTAATGAAGATGTGGCCTGAGAGGCTAAGAAAGAGAAAAAATTAGTTATGAATGAGGCAAAATTTGAGGGAAATGAGACGGAAGATGCTTCCCCGCCAGCAGGGGTAGCATCTTCCATGTGGGTGTTGGCCCGGCAGCTGAGGGCTGGGATATGCCCTGAGAGGAAGTGGGGACTGAGACTGAAATAGGAAGTGGATTATGAGAGGAGGAAGTTTGGGTTAACGGTGAAGTAGAGGAAAAAAGGAGCTTGAAGGGGCAAGATTTATTAGCAGAACGGCTAAAGGGGATGTCTCTTCCTGAGTGAAGATTGCAAGCAGGCTACTGTCCACCCAGACATGTCCGGACGGTTGGAGACGGAGGCGGAAGAACGACGAACTCTGGGTGACTTCCTCATCCGGAATGAAGCCGGACGGGAACGGGGAGGAGAAGCCCTCCGAGCTGGACTGCCAGAGAGATCGGGAGGAAAGTGCTGAGCTTCCGTGTTACCAGCAGGCTCAAAGGTTCAACAACCTATCGCCGCATTACCTCAAAGTTTTACTGGTCCGCTGTCTCAGTTGCCATCTTCGTCTATTTACACTTCAGCCTCTAACCATTACAGTCTTTCTACAGCAGTACCCCCCATTCGGCCACCCTCTTCCATCAATCGCCCTTCCCCAGTTTCACCCGCTCTCCAGCAAAAAATTCTGAATGGTAATTATATCGATTTAGGTCTCCTTCTCCAACCCTCTCTAGGTCTCTCAGGTCAGCCCCGGGAGTTGCAGACCGGAATGGGGCTGATGCAGCTAGGTTCAGCTCTTAGCTCTAGTTCCAAAGATCTGACCCCCAAAGAGTTTGCTTTTGCATTCTCTCTTTACAGGGACATCATTTGCTCAGTGTTTCCTGACCGGTGGACCGAGTTAGACGATTATTTGTCTATTGTCCTTGACATGGCCCTTAGATTTGGAGGAACGGGGTTTTATCAATATCACGTCCTTTTCTCATCCCAGGCAGCGGGCCGTCTCGCCCAATACAATCAAGGTACATACTGGGGTTGTCTAGACTCCGAGTTATATTGCCGTATCTTTGCGACCCGGGCATCCCTATCTTGCAGCCTCTGCGGTGCTTACTCCCACCCTGCTACTGCATGCACTCTTGTCACTCCTCTCTGACCTCGGCCATCATCATCATGCTGCTCATCAGTCTCCAACTGTTCGTCCTCACCTGCCCCTCCCCCTTCAGTGATTCCTTAATCTTTTCTACCACAGTCTAAACCTAATGCCCCTGTCTCCGGGGGCATGGATAAGCGCGGCCGTCCAATCCTTTTCCAAGGTTGAAGGATGGTGTGTAACAATTTCAATGACCTTGGCTGCTCAGCCTCCAGCTGTAGGCTCTTGCATACTTGCTCTTTCTGCGGAGGGGCACATGCTTGGAACACCTGCCCCCATAACCCCACTTCCAAAACAGATTAACTATCACAGCACCTCGCCACTCCCATTAAAGGGACATCATTTATTTCTCACCTGTCCACCACCGCCAACATCCCTTTGCTTCATGGTCTCGCCATTGAGAACATCGCCGGATGGAAATGCGCCTTTCGGCAAGAATTTATTTCATCTTGGAACGGCATTTCATTCTTCTACAATGACTTTATGAATTTCTCATCCAGATGACATCTGGCTATTTACCGATGCAGCACCCTCCGCAGGCTTTGGTGGTTTCTACAATGGAAGGTGGTTTGCTTCAACATGGCCCCCGAGTTTGAACGTTTGCAGCTCCAGTCGGTCTCTCTCTCATCCGCTCATTATGAAATCGATCCCATTGTGATTTGAAGGATTTTATACTATATTCAATTTAAAACTTAACTCTATAAATTCCATGCGTGTTCATTTTTATCAGAGAGGAGACGAGAGTAATTTAATTTTCTTTAGATTTTAATACAAGAAATCAAATACTGGTTCACAGGGTTGCTTAAAACAAATCAAATATTTAGTTTAAAGAGTGGTATAAATTATTCACACTCTGGGTCACCCTACCTAAGAGGAATGACAAAGTATATAACAGAAACTAAGAAATTAAGTTTTATATTTTAACACAAATTTAGAGAACCTCCCCCCTAACGTTACATATGGGACACAAAACATGATTGGTTCATTCAAACTTTTGCCAAGACCAGCCTCCTTACAACCATGCATCAGAGGATAATCACAAGACCAGTCATGAGGGAACAATGGATGTTTCACTTCACTAGTCAGAATATAGATAACAATACGGGACACTTTGTATAATGCTGAGAAAGACATTCACATGATCTGTCATGAGTGTAACACCAGATAACAAGATTTGTCATGAGTCAATATGAGATATTTACATACAATTGGTTCTTGTTTGTACCTTAGAATCAGTTTAACATTTTATATAGACATGTGTAACACAGTCAGAATTAAAAATGCATCAGCACTAATTCAAATAAGAAGTATCTATGTAATAAATGAATGCCTACAATAAAGATTCCCACTACATAATTAACACCAATTCACATAAGAATTAACTTTATCTAAGACCAAAGAGAAGGTAATAAATTTTACCGGTACATACTGTAGCTCTAACTCGATTTTCTGCTGACCATTATTTCTTACATCCTTCCATTGTCAATTGTATGGTGGTGTTATCTGCCTGTGCTTTCCTGCTCAATGTCCTGTTTTTCTGTGAACCAAACAAGAGCTGACTCTGCAAAATACCTCTAAAACAATCTTAAAAGTATAATTAAAAAGTATGGTAACTAAAACACTTTAATCAAACATTAATAGATGTTTAATATACTTCAGATTGCAGCCCTTTTTTGGGGGGGCATGAATGGTCTCAGCACTGTATCCTTATTCATTCAGACAACTCTGCCGTTGTCGACATCATAAACAAAGGCCGTTCACTTTCATCCTGCATCATGCAGTTTATTCGTAGACTCACTCTGGCGCCAGCCAAACTTCAGTTCATTCTCCGTGCTGCTCATGTATCTAACAATCGGAATTCCATCGCTGATTCACTCTCTCGCCTCTCTTTCCAGAAATTCAGGTCCTTGGCTCCAGACGCAGATCCTCATCCAACTCCGATCCCACTGTTTTCAGCAACCATCTACAACAAACTACACAGCTTCAAGACCTCTCCATCATTTCTCAGAATGCTATCCTCAACAGCATTGCTCCTAGAACTCTCTCATCTTATCTTTCAAGATGGAACAGTTTTTAAAAGTTTCTATGTAACGTATAACCTTCCATTCCCTTCACTCCTCCCGTCTTCTATTCGCCTCTTCATTACCTGTTCACATACAATCATATAAATCCGCGTTTCCACTATTCAATCATACCTTTCTGGCATTAATTTCTTCATTAAACTGGCTACCGGCAACTCCCGTCCAGCTCTCTCCCATAGCCACATATCCATGCTGCTCAAAGGTCTTAATAATCAAGAAACACCTTAACCTTATCACCGATTCCCTATAACCTCTGACCTCCTTACCCGCTGCATCCACACAATCTGTTACGGTTACTCTCCTCCTCTAATCAATCCCGTTTAGATCTGGCATCAACCCTGATAATTATTCAATCCACTCCATCCGCATGGGCGCAGGCACTTCAGCTTCTCAGTTAGGCATTTCCGACAAGACTATTCAAAACCTAGGTCGTTTGTCATCCTCAGCATACCGTTCTTACATTCATAATAATCTCGACGATCTGAACCATGCTCATTCCTTGCTTTGTTAAATAATGACCAACTTTGGGGGTCCTGAGCAGGCTCGAGAAGAAGACCGACTTCCGAAGACTGCACCCCCACAGAGAGTCTACAAGCCTACATCAGTGCATCCTTCCAGACACATCATCTATCTAACCTTTGTCAATATATGAACTAATCAAAACTAATCTAATCTCCGTAGGCGTGGTCCATGCTAATGAAATGTAAGTTAATATGTTAACTTAGGTTCGTGAGCTGGACCACGCCTCATATTCAGTATTCTCTCACTAATCTACTCGGATCCGACTCACCTGGCATCTCTCACCTGAATTCCATTCCTAATTACTCTGTGATCTATTTAAACCCGAGCACCTAGCCATCAGCGTCGCTCAGACTGTGGTCTCGTAAACCCCACCCTCCCTCCCGCTGATCCTTTATCTCGTCTCAGTATTAGATCCCCATTTTACTATTCCCTCATCCCTTCATCCGCTCCCTCATCCCCTCATCCCCTCCCTCATCCCTTCATCCCCTCCCTCATCCCTTCATCCCCTCCCTCATCCCCTCCCTCATCCCTTCATCCCCTCCCTCATCCCTTCATCCCCTCCCTCATCCCTTCATCCCCTCCCTCATCCCTTCATCCCTCCCTCATCCCTTCATCCCCTCATCCCCCCCATCATCCCTTCATCTCCTCTGTCATTCCCTCTCTTATCCCCTCATCCCTTCATCTCCCTCCCTCATCCCCTCATCCCTTCATCCCTTCATCCCCTCATCCCTTTCATCCCATCATCCCTTCATCTCCTCTTTCATTCCCTCTCTCAACCCCTCCCTTATCCCTTCATCCCTTTCATCCCCTCCCTCATCCCTTTCATCCCCTCCCTCATCCCCCTTTCATCCCCATCATCCTTCCATCCCCTCATCCTTTCATCACCTCCCTCATCCCTTCATCCCCTCATCCCTTCATCTGCTTATCTGCTCTTTCAAACTCCAGCTCTAATTTCTGTTTCTTTCAGGTTCTTTGTCTGGGGGGGTCCTGAGCAGGCTCGAGATGAAGACCAACTTCCGAAGACTGCACCCCCACACAGGTTCTATTTCAGGTGATGTCCCTGGATCAACTTTGGAGCAAGGCTACCGGAAAAATGCCCCCAAAAAACACTACAAAAAAGAAGGGGTTCTCATGCTGGCGATGCTAAGCTAGCGGGTGGCATTAACCCCCCATCAACTAGCCTGACCAGAGCTCTGGAGGATATGACAGCAAATATCTCTCACATGATGGATGAAAAGCTGGATAAGATGGCAAGAAACATCTCCCAGAGTTTGAAAGAAGTTACTGAACGGGTCGGCGAGGCCAAGCAGAGGATCCTAGTGGTGGAAAACGGGTCGGCTGATACTGAAAAACGCCTGCGGGCTCTGGAAAAGACGTCCAGCGAGTTGACGGAGCGTCTCCACGACTACGAAAACAGTAGCAGACGCAAAAATCTACGGATTGTCGGACTACCGCAGAAGCTGGAGGGGACGACTGCAACAATATTTATGGAGACGTGGATACCCGAGATCCTGCAGCTCAACACCAAAGCGGGACGCATCAAGTTGCAGAGGGCACACAGGCTTCAGGGTCCAGCAGCCTCCAGGTTTCCCCGTGGTATGATAGTTAGATTTCATAACTTCAGCGACCGCCAGTGGGTGATGGATGCAGCCAGACGACTGAAAGATATCAGATTCGAGGGGTCGAGGGTTCACTTCTTCCCGAATTTTGCAGCTGCAACACCGAAGAAGCGGCGAGAGTTCGACAAGGTGAGAATGAAGCTGCAGAGTATCGAGGGGGCTCGTTACGCCATGATTTAGCCTGCTCCATTGAAAATTATGATGAATACCACTGTTCATACGTTCATACGAGCAAGCCTATGCATTTGTTGACTCTCTCCAGTGAGCAGAAAATATGTTGATCCCCATAGCTGTCATTATAGAGAGCCTTGCTTCACTTTAATACGCCTTCAGGTAACTTAATATACTAAATGTCTCCCCCCGCCACCACCATTCTGACCACCACACCCTTTTTATTGTTATCTTATTTTCATTCTGCCCCTCCTTCCCTCCCCTCTCCTCTCTTTTTTGAGGAGTTGGTTTACCTCATTTTTGATATCATCTATGGTGGTATAATATACAATATATTTTGATTCACTTTAGTTCTGACCAATTGTGCCGGCTCATTTGCATTTAGGGCTAGGCAAAGGGTCTTTCACCTTAAAGGAGCGTGTGAACTAGCTCTCTGCTCGTTCTTAAGTTTAAAATTTTTTGATAGAGTCACTGAAAGACCTAGTGTTGGTGTTTGTAGATAGTTCTATGTTAAGTTTGGCCACTGTTGTTTTTACAAATTTACGATGTGCTCAGTCTGATTAGGTTACTATGTATGATAGTGAATGCAACAACTTGAGTTATGCCAATGTTTATTTAATCTAGCTATGTGTACTCCCAATATCAAACTTTATACTTGGAACGTACGGGGTATTCACCACCCAGTAAAGAGGAACAAAATTCTCACCTCCCTTAAAAAGGAAGGTGTTGAGCTTGCATTGCTGCAGGAAACCCACCTGGAGGTCGGGGAACATGTCAAGCTGAAACGGGACTGGGTCGGGGAGACCCTTTTTTCATCATACACCTCGAACAGTAGAGGTGTGAATTCTAATCAGCAAAAAACTGCCCTTTAAACTAGAATCCTGTGTCAAGGACAGTAATGGATGCTATATTATGATTAAAGGCCTATTATATGGAAAATATATTTCAATTCTCAACATGTATGCTGGCTACTCAACTGATTTGGTCACAATGGCATTTTTGGAGTTCGCTGAACTTGAAACTGAATGTTTTGTAGTAGGTGTCGATTTCAATTGCCACCTGAATCCACTTTTTGATAGACTGCCAGCAGAAACTGGGGCCCCTTTAAAAAGAGCTAGAGCATTAGCAGATATATGTGATGAGCTTGGATGGGTTGACATCTGGAGAACTAGTTTACTTTCTTTTCCAGCGCCCATAGAATTAGCTCCAGGATAGATTACTTCTTTGTCCCTAAACTGATGCTATCTTCTGTGGTGTCTTGCGAAATAGGACTTATTTATGTCTCTTATCAGAGTCCAGTATTTTTACAGTTGATGTTTAATGAAAAAAAAAATTTAATATCTCTTGGAGGTTCAACCCATACTTACTTAGCGACCCCAAATTTGTCTCATACTTTAAGTCAGAATTTAAAATATTTATTCCATAAATAAAACACCAGATGTTTCCCTCTTTGTGTTGTGGGAAACCTCTAAAGTGTATGCCCGGGGGTTAATTATCTCATATGCAAGAAGTAAAAAACGTAAAACCCTGGAAGCTCAAGTAAAACTACAGGAGGAACTGTCTAACCTTGAAAAGAGTTAAGCTAACTATCCATCTGAGGCTAATATGAAGGCTATGCGGCTTAACCATAGTGCTGAGCAAAGTATTAGGTTTGCTAAACACAGGGTATACGAGGGTGGTAATAAACCAAATTAATACCTTGCATGATTGGTAAATGGGAAGAGCAACTTTCAGACTATTTCATCTATTAAAGACAGAAATGGATCTAGTAAATTTGATACAACCAGTATTAATAGAGTGTTCAGGGATTTTAAGCTCTACACTAGTGAGGAACCCTCTGGAGTTCAGGACTTATTTGATAAATCCATGTCTAAACTCACTTTACCTAAGCTAACAGAGGATCAACAGCAAGAATTAAATAAACAAAACAGGAAGCTTTGGAGGCTTTACAGACCCTGCAGTCGGGGAAAGCCCCAGGCCCTGACGGCCTTAGCTGTGAATGTTATAAAGAATTTATGTTAGAACTTATAGACCCCTTTTTGGAGATGTTAAATGATTCATTCGTTAGAGGATCTTTACCCAAGTCCCTTACTGAAGCTAATATCAGTCTCATACTTAAAAGGGGGCAACCAGCTGATGAGTGCTCTTCGTATCATCCCATAAGCCTGTTAAATGCCGATTTTAAAATAATTTCTAAAATACTAGCACGACGCCTGGAGAAGGTACTTCCCGGCATTATTACTGCTGACCAGTCAGGATTTGTTGTGGGCAGGAACTTTTGTAATAATATGAGAAGGCTATTAAATGTTATACAATTGTCGCATCAGCAAAATCTAGCCAGTATGGTGATAAGTCTGGACGCAGAAAAGGCCTTTGACAGAGTCGAATGGTCTTTTCTTTTTTCTGCTCTCGATAAGCCCTTTTCCAATGATTCAAGCGGACACTCAAAATAAAAGAAACAAAGTTTGATACAGTTAACCAATTCATTAACTAATTACCAAACAAAACAACAACTGAAGTTCAACTACCACCTAATTCGGTTGAGCTAATTGCTAAGCTAGGGGGCTACAGCTACTTACTACATAAACAAAACTTCAGGCGTCCAGTCAGGCTGTAAGAGAGCTGCAATGGGTTTGATTGAGTGATTTTTCACCCAGTCGAGATGGAGGCTTGTCAGAGTCCAGCCCTTCTAGGAGGGAGTGGGGTTCTTTTGATCGCCCAATGTAGGGAGAGAGAGAGAGAGAGAGAGAGAGAGAGAAAGGTGGTGCGCCGCTGTGATTCGGCCGTGGGGTCTCCTCTTTTTCAGAACAATGTTCCGCTTCTGAATTAAACAGCAGGCAAAACAGCACAATGGGGAATGCTGGTTATTGTGTAGAACCCCCCTCTTTGTATCATTTCATATATTCAGGGGTCAGATTCAACACGTTTAACGAGGACCCATCAGAGGGCAGATCTGGTGCTAGCAGTTGCATTAATTCGAGCTCCAAACATGTATCTTAAAGTTGCTGAAGGTAAAAAGCTTGTAGTTGGATAGCTGAGTGTCCTGAAGCGTTTACTTAGAAAAAAATAGTGTTCAAAGCAGGCCGCGAGGCACGCAAAGTCTTGGACACAACAGCGGAGGAGGCGCCCTTTGCCTCTCGTGGAGAGCCGGGCATCTCCGAGGCCTTCCCGGCGGACCCACAGTGTGTTACTTGCCAATGCAATGAACTGCTTCTCCCTGCATTGCATTGAGCAGGCCCCAATGGTGCAGAATAATAGGTGCCTAAATATGCACCATGCATTGCATGAGATGCAGTGCATAGTGTATATATATATATAGGCTACATACAGTATATAGGCAAGTCTGAAGAGAATTATTTGTCAATCAAGTAGATGAGAAGCAACAAATAAATCTGTTAAAAACTTGCTTGTTAGTGCAAAGAAGTCACAAATGTCAGTATGCATTTCAATCATCATCTGAAATATAAATATGTTTAACAGGCTCTAAACTTGACCAGCAGGCCAGTAAATAAAGCTAAAAACAAACTCTAACAAACCTGACTGATTAAGCTAATGGGCTTAAAGTCTTATATATAAATATCCAAGTGCGTGTGTGTCTGTGTGTGAGTGTGTTTGTGTCTGTTAATGTACTTACTGTGACCATCTGTTTAACCAGCACCCACCTGCACAATCAGTCTGTTCTTATGCAGTCCTTTGTAAACAGTGCTAGGCATTTTCTTTACTATTCTCGGTGCACATTTACAGCTTAGTTGGCAACTAGATATTGAGAGAACGTTCTGTAAGACAGGAAACCAAAAGAAAATATTGGATTAAAACAATATTTTTGTAATTGCAGAGACATCCCTCCTTTGTATAACACTTTTTCTTTTTTTGAAATGGGCTGCTCACCATCAAAAGGAAAATTAATTTCAGAACCACATCACTTTGGTATTCAGAGGGCTCTGGTTACTGAAGTATCACAGGAGGGTGTGAATTGTGGACCTGCACTGGATGAAGATACCCATTTGAAACCTCAAGAAAAGGAAGAGGAACCATCCTTACTTACTTATAGAAAAGAAACTTCATTGACTCGACTGGAATCTGATCCAACTCTTCCTGAAAATGTAATGGATATTAAGGTAACAAATGGACATGTAATGCCCCAGGAAATAATTGGAGATGCCATTCAAAACCGTGTGAGTCAGGTGGCAGAGACCCGAAAGAAAAACATAAAGAGATCTACAGAAAGGGAGAGAAAGTCTTTTGCTTTTCAAACAAAAGTAGACTTCCCACCACATATGGTGAGGGCTCACCAGGCAGCTTACAGTTTCCTAAACTCAAATATCTCCAAATATGAAACTCTTCTGAGGCTGCTGGATCAGGCTGTCCAGACCCAGCTGTCCCTACAATCAATTATTTCTACTTTGGATTTGTTTTTTGAGGAAATCAACCAGGCACTAGAGGAGATGGCTGAAGAGGGGGAGCTGATGCTTAAGGAGCATGGGGACAGTATAACATTGCCTTCTGGGATGTTGGGTTCAGCTAAACCTAGGACTACCACAGTGGATCATTTTGATCCATCGCCAGATCTTTTACATCAGCTGCTTCAATATTCATCAGAAAAACTAAGGCAAGTTAAAAACTCAGTAAAAACTCTAAGTAACAATACACTTGAGGAGGCCATTGAGTATTTTTCTTCCCTCTCTAAAATGTTTGCTGAGAGGCTGCAGACTAAGCACGCTGCAGAACTTAGGTTGGCTCAAGTACTTGCAAGGGTTGAGATATCAGCCATTGGAAAGTCTAACCCAAAAGATTCTGCACTGCACAGTGAGGATAGTGGTATTGGTGGAGAGAATGAGAGTTCATCAGGACCTGAAAAGCACCCTTGCCACTGTGGTAGAGCTGAATCTGGCAGTTTTAGGTCTGAAGTCAAAACTTTGGATATGCTTCAAAATCATTCAAATAACTTAGCCAGTTCTCTTAGTTATATCAAGGATTATGAAGAGAAGAATAAGAAAGAGGAGGATGCAGATAAATATGAAGGTTATGAAAATGATCAGTGTACGAGGAAGAGGTCAAGCTCTTCCCCACCAGATCCCTGTCACGTTCTTGGTTACATGCATTCAGACTCCATTAAAGATCGGGAGTCTAAATTTAATCGACTTTATACTGCAACAGATGCTGAACACTGTTCATCCAGCAGTTGTATCAACGTGATGACAGAAGTACAAAAGAGTCAGAAAGATGTAGACAAACTGATGATTTCAGAAATGAAAGAACTACATTTTGTAAGACCTCAGTACATTTTGCAACAAGATGGACTGAGAAGACATTCTTTAAATGGATCAGTTGGCATGCACAAAAGCCAAGTGAGTACAAATCAGCCACCAGATTCATCATCCTCACCACCAAATAAACCACTAAAGCACCACTCAGTCAGAAAGCTCGTAGATACATTTAGTCAAGGGGTTAATGGGAGGCCAGGACAGAGTATTTCACAGATTCCACCTTGTACTACGAAGCCCAGTAAAAGTTACAATCTTCAAGTTAATAACACTGAAGAGGACAAAGTCAGTAACAACAGAAGGAGCTCCCAAGATGGCAGGATTGACCTAGATATAGATGTTCTACCACCTCCACCCCTGGAAATTCTAATGGATAATTCTTTTCAACACGAAGAAGGCCAACTACAAAATGAAAAGTTACTAGCAGATCCAGTTCCAAATCTTTCATTAATAGATCAGAGTACTGGGAGTTTTCGGCGAAGAAAAGTAACCATGCAGAATGTGGAAATTCTGCCAAACAAAGCAAATGTAAAACCAAGATTAGTGCCTTCATCAAATACCCCTCCTTTTAGACAGGAAAGAGTTCCTGAGGTGCAGCATAAAAGGCTGCAACTAGATACAGAGATGTCTGAAAAAAGTGAGAGAACGACAATATTCCACAAACAAACAAGAAAGATTACCCATTTTCGCAAAGGAGAATCCACTGACAAGAAAAAAATTCTAGTTCAAATCTCAGGGGATATAAAATCTTATCAAGCTACAAGTAGCCACAGAGGTGAAAATAATGAAGTGTTAGTATCTGAGATGTTCTCTTGCAATCTTCCCATCATAGCACCACCTGTTTCAAGAGTCCGCTTGCCACCATCATGTCCTTCTGTGCGCCACAGCTTTCCAAGCCCCCCTATTTTCAGAATGCAATCTAACTCTGGATCTGTTTCTCACTCAAATTATCCACAAACAGTTGCCCAAGCAAATGATAATTCAGAAGAGATAATTCCATATGTGTCGTTTCATGATGCCCGCTCAGTCTTCTGTCAGAATGAGTTGCAAAGTTCTCAAGCCTGCCTGTCCTTTGGAAGTCCTGTGCTTCCTAGAAGATGGGGAGAGGTCATTCGAAACAGTTCATCCTCAAGAGGAGGAGATAACCCATCCCGTCGCTCTCAGTCAGAACAGAGGCATCAGATGACTTCTTATTCAGAGATGGAAACAAATGGCCATTTGTTGTCCCAAGAAACCAAGGATAAACCTGTTAGAGAATTATAACGGTAAGTTACACCCTTATGATTTCTTTTTAATGTTTTGCTCAAATGTGTCCCTTCAAAATTAAAACCTGCTCCTTTAGAGCTTCCCAATATATTTAATATTAGCCTATTAAAAAATGTATTAATGTTGGTAAATTCAGTCTTCCCTAGGGCTGCCACGATTAGTTGATTCGTCTTGACAATGTCTACAACCAGAATTGTCAACAATAAATCTATTTGTTGATGTCATCGTTTTTTGGTTTTGTTAAACTGCGGCTTTACCTCTCAGTGCTTTCTATATACTTTATGTCTATGGCTCTGTCTGCCTCTCTGCCCTGTACGCACATGCACAGCAGTGGGAATCCATATCAGTTGTGGCGTAACACCGCAATGGCCCAAACTGTTTTGCCGAGCTGACAATGGAGCTCTGTAGGAGCGAGCCTTTGATAAAAACTGTACAGAAGTATCTGTAATCTAAAATCTACAAACTAGAACCTGCAGGATGACAGTGATTCTCCAGCATCTTAACAGGAAGCCCGATGCAGCTGACTACAAAGAGTCAGCTGCTAATTAGCGCGTTAGCTGCTAACGTTAACACCAACAGTAGGCTGACTGAACATCCTCTTTTACCAAGACATGCGGCTTTGCGTGTTCTGTCTGGGGAATTCATAGATCAGTATAAATGTCCGGGTTTTTATATTTAATCGCAGCTTTTCTCTCATGTCACCAGCACCTGGACGGTGGCTGTTTCTGATCCTTTCAAAGTAGACAGCGTAGTGCTGCTGCTGTCAATAAGAAATTAATGCAAATGTGGAGAAGTGCACATAGCTGGCTCATTTATTTCTGTTTATGGCAGCATCCCAATACCCCTTTGGTGTTATGGATGCAAAAACTATGAAAAGGCTGAACAAAGTAAGAGTTTATTAAATGAAAATTGTTATTAATGACTTGTATTGAAATCTGTAACATTAACAGTAGTGATTGTGATTTTATTTCCCTTAGCATGTCGTGTGTCTGCTGTAAAACGTTTTGGAATTAGTTCATGAATATTGAATAAGTAATCATTTTAACTGTCAGTTTTTTAGATAGCACATAATACTTATAGAAAACACTTCCAGCTGGAATATATATATTTGAGCAGGTTCTATTTGAGCAGGTAATATTCATAAATTTGGGGATTTTTTTAAATCAATCTAAATTTCAAAGGTTAGTTTTAGTAATAAAATTTGAATCACTATACTTTTTTTCTTTATGCTACATGTGCAATTGAATCCTTTGTAAGGGGTGTTGATGACCAGGATTGCATATAAATGGTGTGACAAAAGGGTTTTTGGTAAACAGACAAAATAGCTTTGACTAATTGATTTTTTTTTATCCCGTGAAGGTGTATTCTTCATTCATAATATATATTTTCTCCTCGCCACGCTGCCACAGATAGATAGATAGATAGATAGATAGACAGACAGACAGACAGACAGACAGACACTTCATTTATCCCCAAAAAGGGGAAATTCAATAAAAAGATACTGTTGCCCTAATGTGATGTTATTTGTCTTTTGAATAAGGATAAAATTGATACTAGAAAGATATTAGAATTACTTTTTAAACAACACAACACTGTGGCAGTGCTGGCAAGATCCATGTGATACTGCTAATAAGTCCATGGATTCGAAATTAGTGGCACCCTGCGCGGGAGCATTTGAACGTGCTTGTGATAAGAGGGACAGTGTGGAGGTCCTGTAACTATGGCTCCGTTTGATCATGTGCCTTGGCGACTGTGGCTCAGTGGTAGAGTAGTTGGCTTGCAATCGGAGGGTCGTAGGTTTGATTCCAGCTTCCTCCAGTCACATGTCGATGTGCCCCTGGGCAAGGCACTTAACCCCCAAATTCTACATTGTCCTACCGAGCCATGTTGGGTGTCGGTGTATGAATGCGAGTGTTATTGGGTGAATGCGGCTTCAATGTAAAGCGCTTTGAGTGGTCAGTAAGACTAGAAATGCGCTATATAAGTCCAGTCCATTTACCAGTCCATTTGGCTGCTTGGCTACAGGGATATCTCTTTGGATGATTGGTTAGCGCGCATGACTCTCACCTGGGAGTTGTGGGATTGAATTGTGTACCTTGCCACACACACAAGTTGCTTCTGTTTTAGAGTGGTTAGAATGCTGGACTGCCACCCTGATGCTGGTGACTTGATTTCATGTATGACATTGTTGTGCACCTTGCTTCACAACCATTTTTTTGGGTTGAAAAATTCAACATCAGGATTTAAAGTGGTGGGGACAAAACAATTATTTATAAATAATGCCGGGGAAATGTCCGCAGGTTAAACATGGTTGTGTTGCAAAGTGCAAAACAATGTCATACATGGATTTGAAGTACCAGCACCAGGGTGACAGTCCTGCATCTTGACCACTCTGCTACAGCAGCAACTTGTGTGACCTAAGCAGCCAGGGTGTGTTATCAAGCAGACAGAACATCCCACACAGTCGCACAGTTTAATAAACTGACGGAATAGATTGCAAATCCGTGGACACGGTTTAATAAACTGAGGAAACGGATTAGTAATCCGTGCACACGGTTTAATAAACTAAGGAAAGGGATTGGTAATTAGTAATAAATGGCGCTCTCCGTACGTTTGGCCCATGTTGTTAGTTGCAAAGCTTTCCTTCATGCAAAATTTTAATTATTTAGCAAGGTGTACTTATCTCTTTCTCTAGGAATGGAATGCTGTATCAGAGGAGGCTATACGCTCTGGAAGAAAAGAATTACAGCTACATATCAGATCAAAAGGATACCATCCGGTATCAAAGACTTGCTATTCCAAGATGGATGGTGCAGAACAGCCCATCAAAACCCGAGATTTCACAAAGACTGAGAGTTCTTATTTGTTCTGCCAGCCCCAACAACCGAAGAAATGTTTTAGAAGAAAAAGAGATATGTGGTTGTGTTATGTCGTTTTCACAACACTGACTGCACCATCCACAGGCTCTGCTGTGCTGCAGCAAGGGGCGACCTTCCATCCACCACTTACCAATATGATTAGTTATGAGCAATTGTTTATACTTATGTTCATAAGTTATGTGACCCAAAAGATATTAAATAAAAACTTTTGAATTATTTTTGTTGTCATTATTCAGAATTGAGAGGGATGGGAAGATAAATGTTAATGCCGAATGACCCAATCAGGCAGTGTCATGTTTTGAGTTTAGTTTTCTATTTCACATGCAGAAAACCACTAAGTAGACCAGTTGTAAAATAAAAGAATAGTTTATTGAAAATATGAATATAGGTTGATTACTAGAACTGGGATCACTGCATGCAGGAATGGAGAAAAGGAGAACTGTAAGACGGGAATAGCATAGGGGAAAACCTTTCCTTGATTAATGAGAATTTCTCATGAATATTCAGTGTTGCTTTCTGTCAGCAGGTGGTAATGATGTCAGGGAGAAGAAGCTAGGAATCTGGGACATCTGCAAGGTTCTACAAGGTCTTCCTATGGAGCTCCAGGAGCGATCTTGAGAGTCAGGACTGATTTCAGAGTAGGGCTTTGACCCCGAACTTCATTATTCAAGTATAATTTGAATGTTTTAAAAATTAAAGATATTCAAACAAATTTTAGGGATCTCATAATATTCAAACCTGTATGGGAATTTTTTTGTAAATGTGTTTGCTTGTAAATGTTTTCAATTCACATTCTGAGAAAAGCAAGTAGTAGGCATGAAATCGGACGTACTGCTCCACCATTTTGCCGGATGTTTAGGTTACGTAAAGTCGTAAGGTTTTTTTCAACCTGGACCTTATTTTTGGCAAATGTAATATTCATTTACTCACCCATAATGGTTAGGAGTTACTTTGAGATGTTCAGCAAGAGTTTATATTGACTTGTGATCAGTGTATATCCATATAATGGAAGTCAATGGGGGCAGGATATTGCTTGATTATTAAACGTTAGCTCTACTACCCTTTTAGTTTAGAACATCTCAGAAGTGTTCAGTAATTTAGAGGCAGATATACAAATACACTATTGCACAATTACAATTACGCCAATGTCATGCTCCATCCCATTTGTAATCTGAGCAGGACTTTCACTCTGTGTTCTATGGCAGTCGGCTAGACAGAACTTGCATGTTTCAAAATCACACTAACCGAATGACAACTTGGACTAAGTGCAGTTTCTACAGGCTTCCTTTTTGCAAGCTACGGAGATGACAGCTGTTATGCCGGCTTCGCAGCCGTCATTGAAATCCAAGGTTAGTAGAAGTTGGAATCGGTCTTCTACATGTCTGTGGTGGAGAGTGTCATCTCTTCGTCCATCATTTGTTGGGGTAGCAGCATCAGAGCCAGGGACTTAAAACGGCTCAACAACCTGATAAAGAAGGACGGTTCTGTTCTGGGGACACCCGTGGAACAACTGGAGATAATGATGCAAAGAAGGATTCTTCATAAAATTAAAAAGATTATGGACAACCCTGAGCATCCTCTTTACAAGACTATCCTACAGCAATAGAGTATCTTCAGTCGGAGGCTTATTCAGTTTCTTTGCAACACAGACCTCTACAGGAAATCCTTTCTCCCCACAGCCATCATGGTTTACAACAACTGCTTGAAAAAGAATTAGTAATGAGCTACAACAACACTTAATTTCCCTCTGGGATCAATTAAGTATTTTTGAATTGAATTTGAATTGAATTTGAATTGAATTTGAATTGAATTTGAATTGAATTTGAAACAAAAAATCTTCTAAGATAGTCAGGGTATATTCTGCTGTTTTGGGCCTAAAGGAAGGACGCTTTACCCTCTCTGATAGAATATTAGGTGTTGAGCCTTAAGTGATTAATGCGTTAATTACTACAGCGAGGGTATAACGGACCAGGTTTGCGAGCCTGTTCCACCTCGAAAATAAAAGGTTGTAACGGATTAGATTTGGGAATCAATCCACCTCATTGGGATATAAAGTACACCAATGAATGGAAGTAAAAACACAAAACAGCAGAATCAAAAAGATATACCGCACCCTAAGTGGGTTTATGTAGTTAGGCACAGAACATAATCTTTATGTATGCCAGTCCAACCTGAAACCTAACGGTGTAAACGTACGGTTTGACGGGCACTACAAGAGATGTTCCGTGTGGATTTATAGGTCACAAAACACATCCTTAGATTAGGAAAGCAGTAAGACGGCTCAATCCAGTTGCACAAAAGAGACACTCAGAGTAAAAAACCTATACGATCCAGTTTTAGCAGAAATTGATTACAATTAAAAATCTCAAATAAATGACCAAAAATGTATTTAATTAATTAAAGAATCAATGAGTAACTTCAACTCATCAACAGACTAATTTAATAGTCCTTGCTTTTTTATTCCTCCTAGGACTATTTTGGTATTCTAACATCAGACTTTACCAGACTAATTAATAGAATCCATTAAAAGTTATATAAACACAATGCAAAGATGGAAAACCATGTTCCTATCAACAAATTAGAGGGAGATTCAAAGTATATGCATAAAAAGGACCCAGAAAATCTTCAGTTTCTGACTAAATGGCGCAAAAAATATAAAGTAGATGGGAAGTTAAAAGGAAATCAGTGGAAGGATTTAGTATGTATTCTTCATGCAAAAGCATTTCTCGCTAGGGGGAAAAAGATATGTTTTTAGACCATGGTCACTTTAAGATGTTTAAGAGGTTGTAGAACAAATCACTAGCCATAAGGAGGATCCAAAAAAATGGACAGACGATATGGTTGATGTAATCAAATCCTACCGGTTAAACGGTCAAGAATTAGGACAAGCTATGGTCGCAGCGTTGGGAAAAGACTGGCACCGTGTAGCAGGAAATTACACAGGAAGAGATGAGGCAAGTTGTGTTGCAATTTCAGAATGATTTCCAGGGAACATTAAAGGAACAATTCGATGCAGTAACAAATCAAGTTCGTGCACAGTTTAAAAAGAAACCAGATTATGGTCATATAGCCTCCATAAAACAGAAGCCTGGGGAAACTGTAGATGATTTTAGATTCAGATACCAAAAGGAACACGATATCCACAGTGGCCTTATTAAAGACACTGGTGATGATAGCCCATATATGCGGCATTTATGTAATGGCTTGCTACATAGTTTCCACCCCACTATCACTAATTGGATCAAAAATCACCTTCTGACCTGGGAAACATGCAACCTTACCACCCTTATGGCCAATGCACGTTTTGCAGAAGGTGTCATGGAAAGAAAGGGGAGGAAGCCAAAACCCCCAGACTCAGACACACAGGTATTTCACACCCAGGTAGAAGACCATGAGGGGGAAGTTTATTATCAAAGTGACAACTACAACAGAGGGAGGGGGTTTAGACCACTAAGGAATACACATATTCACACACCCCAGGTTTCATAGAGACATCAAGGTGGTCACCCTGCCCCCACGTGTTGGACCTGCGGAGAAAAAGGCAACATTTCAAACGAATGTAGCAGAGGCAGAGGCCGAGGAAGGGCCAGAGGGGGAGGTCAGATCCATACACAGGGTCCAACTGCCCCAGACCATTCGCAATTCACACAGCAATGACTAGATACTTTTGCCACCTCTAATGAGGTGGAGGATTGCTGTGGCGCCTGGGAATTGATTAATGTTCTGAAAGAGAAGCCTTATATAAGACTTAAAATTAATGAACAAATGGTAGAGCTCCTTTGTGACACCGGAGCTTGCAGAACGGTGATCCCTGCTGGCGTTAATCTGCCAGAATCTAAAAAAAAGCATTTTAGTAAAATCAGCAGATGGTGCTACTACGCGCTCATTTTTATCTAAACCAGTGTTAATAACAGATCCACAAACTGGGTTTAGTTCTAAAAACCCAATAGTCATTTCACCACAATATCCACTCAATTTATTGGGCAGAGACTTAATGTCAGACCTAAAAATCTCCATTATCCCAGTGGGAGACGGCATGAGAGCTGTGAGAACAGGAAATGTAAATTATTACATTTACCTAAATACAACTCATAGACCACAGGGACTCGGGACTCGGTCTGTACTACTCTTTACGAGTTGAACCTAAAGAAAACCTTAAAGACACAACAACAATGATGAACACAGTTTTGAAAGTAGTTCCTGACCCTGACAAACAAATCATGCCCACATCACAGTTACATGTGACTATGGCTCTGAGGCCTGAACCTGATCCCAAGTTCCAAGACTATTTTATGCAACTCTCACCTGCTGTAGTGTTCACCTCACACATCATTACTGATGGAAAATCTGATTCAGCTACCTCAGTAATACTGACTACCTGCCTTAAACCATTCTTTGATCTGCCTACAGATCCACATATATCTCTGACAAAAAGCAGTATATCATGTTGGAAAGATTTGGGATATATGGTGTGAAAAGCAAATAACGCCACAGATTTGAAAGCTTTGCAAGAAAAAAAATAAAAAAAAGAAGATTGTTGATAAAACAGTGAATCCACAGGTTTATATAGGCTGCCCCTTGTCATGCCACTCCACTGCACCACTAAAGTAGCACCACTAGAATAACCTGAAGCAAAAATTATCTTATTGACTAAAGAGGAAGAAAAGGAACTCAAAGAAGTCCCTAACTCATTATGGTCTAAAAGCCCCACTGATGTGGGCCTACTCAAACCATTGCTCCCGTTCAAATAACTGCTAAATAACATTTTAGACCAACAGTAAGAGAACATCCCCTCTCTGCAGAAGCAGATTTAGGAATTCAACCAGTAATTGAGGAAATATTAACAACAGATGTCATAAGAAAATGACCTGATTCACCATGTAACACACCAATTTGGCCAGTTAAAAAAGCTGATGGGAAAAATTGGCGTATGGTTCAAGATTTGAGAATGGTGAATTCAGCTGTCCTGACCTGAGCGCCGAATGTGCCTGATCCAAACACCTTGTTAAACTCTCTTGAGTCCCACTAGGAAGTTTTTCACAGTAGTGGACCTCAGTAATGACTTTTTTAGTATTCCAGTGCACCCAGATTCACAATTTTGGTTTGATTTCACTTATAATCATGTAAAATAACCATGGCCTGAGTTTTGGACCTAGCAAAACTTTACATGAGAATCACACCAACAAACCAAGGTTTAACACCCTTTGAAATCATTTATAATTCAGACCGCACAGGTTACCTCTAGTCGCGCCTGTTTGCAAAAACCAGACTAAGAACTCACATTAGCTGAATACAAGAGGAAAATTATCCTAGTCAAAGAAGTGCATAGCACACACAATCTGCCTACCTTTACTTTTGTTTTGCAGGACCCTGAAACCTGCTGACCACACTCACGGCTGTGAAAATCGCTGAGAGACCCTCGTGGATACACATCTCACACTGCAAATTGCAAAGGCAATTAAGGGACTAGACAAGGGACAGTGGGGAAGTTCTGGACTTCAAAGGGCAGAATGACCAACAAGGCTTCTGATCTCAAACCCAGCAGAAAAGCATACCTTTCTCCTAGCGGTCAAAGCTCCGTTTGGGAGGGCTAGTCCTCTTAATTGCCTGTAGCCAACATGCAGTGTTGCTCCTCTCCCTACTGCTTTTTCCTCACACCTGATGACGCTCAGACATCAAAGGAGGTTTGGTGGACTTTGGAAAACATCACAGACATCCTTGCCGAGATGTCCAACCTGCTGACCAAGGATCCTGAAAAACTGACGATGAGAACTATGCTTATGCAAAATCAGGAAAGCAGTAATGGACAGTGGGATCTCATGGGCTGGCTGAGAACTGGCAGGTGGTTTCAGGTTCTTTTAAAAATAGCTATGCCATTCATTGCAATTTGATACTTTTCTGCATTTTTGTTAGTTGTGTTCTCCCATGTATAAAACAAATGATGAATAAGATGATTACTAACACAATGGACCAATACTCTCTTCTTAATCAGAGGCTTGAAGATGAAGACAGAAATGAAGAAGAAGATATGGTGTAAAAACCTTTTTATGACTCCATTAATCTAAACTACTGCTCAGGTAGTGATTAATTGGATGATGTCTAGGTGAAGTCCACATTAATATCATTTTGAAATTGCTACCTACTTTTGCAATTCTTTGTTGTATGTCTCATTACATTTTTTTAATTTGGGAAGTGTGGTGTTATTCTGTATATGTTTTAAACTTTTATTGTTAAAAAGGTAAAAGTCTGTTTATATAGCTTGCATGATGGTAAAAATGTGTCTCAGTATTGTTTATGGGGGTAAGCTTTTAAGTCATAAAACTCTGGGGTGAGTTTTATTGCAAGCTGTAAAAAACAGGATGTCTGTAGATTTAGTGTGTTGCCATAAAACCATAAAACTCAGAAGGGGTTTTTAAGAAAAGACGTCTCACCCATATGACTGTATAATTTTCTGACAGCCAATAATGGCTAAGACACTGTATGGTTTTTGTTCTGATTGGACGGAGTAGAAACCCTTAGAGGCCCGGTTTTCTATAAAGCTGTGAAATGAAGATCCATTTAATTGTTCAGATTTCTTTAAATCTGGACCACAGGGGAACGACGGGGGCAAATTCCTCTGTAAAACTGCAATTTGTTAATCTGTTCAAAATAAATGTTAAACTGGTAATTGGCTCCATTTTGTCTCTGCTTGAACATGCATTGAATTACTTATGATAATTATTTAATTCAACAAATGGTGACCTCGACTGTGTGCAGGGTTTTGGACCAGGCTCCAGTTATTTTTTAAGTTAATAAACGGACATGTATTTGCTCTATTGACAATTTGCGCAGAGTTGCGTAGTTTTTTAATTCTATTGATTGGTTAATCTAACATTGGGTAATGTTGTCATGCAAGTTAAATATGTTTTTTTGTTTTGAGCAGATTGACTATTGCATGCCCGGAGTGTTGAGCCTGATCGGCTGTCTGTTCTGAGCAGGATTGACTCCTTCTTTACGCTCCGTAGAGAAACACCGGTGCCTGCTGGGAGATGGAGTTTCTTACTCTGCGGGCCCAGTGGGGGCTGCCTGTTCTCCGGGGCGGACAGTGGAGCAGATGGACCGGTCTCTTCAACGACTCAAACTCGGACCCACGGTGCGGATCGGAACTCGACGGGTTGGCCACCCTGCCCAGAACAGGACGCTTTCTGGGGGGCTCCCAGGCTGCGAGCGAAATAGCAGCACAGGGCCTGTGGCGCCCTCTGACTGCTGGACGGCTGACCTGGGAGAGGGACTGCGTTTACTTCCATACGCGTGGCTGAGCACCACGAAGTGGAATTGCGAAAATGGTCCGGCATTTTTTGGAGAAAGGTCCGATGAGGTTAGTGTTTAGATTTCTACTTGTACAAGGGTGTGTCTATGTGTGTGTGTGAGATGTTTTTGTACGCAGGCGCTTTGCGAGACGTGCTGGTGATGTTGCGTTTTGTGTTAAAATGTTATAGTATAAATAATGAACTCGAGTATAATAAATAAATTAAAATAGATAAATGAATATCTAACTGAGTATGATGGATAACTGTAATTAAAAATCTATAAGAATTAGTTGTGAACATTTATGACAGGCCATCAGGGTGGCCGCCCCAAGCTAGGTGCTATGGCGGAGCTAATTCTGTGTGAGTTTTTGCTTGATAGCATGGCTAACATACGACAGCTTTGACTATATGTTTTGATAAATAAATTAGTGGTAATAGGCGGTTTTCTGCCATCTGTTCGAGTCTTTTGAGTGGTTTTCTGGAGGCCGGCGCCAGGAAATTTCTCAAAGCGGACTACGGAACTTATAACAGATTGGTGTAAACCTCCGCGAGAAAATAATTAATACGGTCTAAAAGTCACCGCTTATAATGTTGTGTTTTTTGTTAATGGTTTTGGGCTATAACGGACGTAGTTGGTTCGGTGTTTTCTGTGCGGAACGGCTGTTAGGAAACATATGTTTCAGTCCGCGTGGGAAGAACAGGAGATTTTTTTGTTCATGCCGAATTAAAGTTTGGTGACGTGGTATAACTTGTGCGGATTAAGTCCTGGTATTGCGGTAAGTCATCTTCTAAAGTGTGTGTTGCGATGTTCTGGAGTGTTTTCGCCGTACGTTTTGTAGTGTTTAACGTTTCGTTGCAAAAAGAAAGCTAACGGTAGCGCGTTGCTGTGGGCTGTTGTGCTAGGTTAGCGGTGGTGGTTTTTGTGTGACAATGTGTTTCTGGTAGAAACTAACTGCATGTTCTGTGTGTAGCAAGCTAGAAGTTGATTTTGGATAGAAAGTGATTACAGACTCCTGCGGACGATTGCCTTGTTAAGACTTAAACTTATTTGGATTTTTGTTAACTTTTTCTGGTTGAGTAAGAGGTAAAACGGCCTCAAGACAACTGCTCAGATAACTTTTGGTTGCTACTCCCTTTCGGCAATGTTTTAGCAAATTTTCTACGAAGGGCAATTTAAGGTGTTTAAAGTTTAACTGAACTGTTCCGGTACGGAGATTAAAGGTTAAGAAGTACATGCTGAATTTGGTTAACTGCTTTAGCCTGAGAAGGCTCGATTGATTACATGAGGAGAACAATTATGCATGTTATAATTAAACGCAAAAGGCTGAGAACAGTTACTCATGAGTCGATTCTGACTTGGTGAAGTTTTAATTTTTGATTTCATTTTTGAAATTAAAAAGAGAGGAAAGTGTATAGTCAAAATATAAGTTGCATTTTTTGAATTTTTGAGTAGGTAGATTTTTTGCTTTCTGGATTGATCTAAGCAGGATTTGATTAAGTTGGCCTAAATAAAGATAAAGCATTTAAGAATAAGAATTTAACGAAAAGCAAACGGTGTTAATTGGAAAGCAACAAACTGGTCTAAATTATTTTTTTAAGCACCGTGTTGAATGATACAGAGAATGAATTCTTTCTGTGATTTAAATAGTATCATTTATGCTAAAATTATGTTTGGCTTATTTCTGATGGCTCTATAGACTTTAGAAATATAGCTTAGTCTCTGAATAAATGATCTAAAGGAGACTGATGTTAGATTATTTAAACAATTGAACATTCTTAATGATTTTGTGGACACTCAAGGCTTATTGGAGTTATCAAAATTCAACTGGGGCTCATGAAGTAACCCAATACATTTCAATTCTGTTACAAATTAAATGTTTTTACCATGCAAAACAACACTTATCATAGTGATATTTCCTAAACTAGTGGGATTTGAATGTTTGAGTTTGAAAAAAAAGAAAACATTAAAACACAGAGTCATCTTTAAGTAATCAGTTTGTTTTTAAACAGGCTGGGGATAAATTTGAATTGGTCTAAGGATTGAAAGTAATGAATATCACGGTGATCGAAAATGATGGTTTAATTTGGAAGTAAGAAGTAAATTCTAAATTCATTTATTCTGATCGTGTAGAGGCAAAATGTGATTAGACCAGCTACATTGAAATAATTTTTACCTTATATTTGAATACACATTTTGTTTTGACAAATAAGAATCGGTTTTAGTTTTAAAATTTAAGATTAATCTTTCAGATGTTCTTTATTGATTGTTAGCTAGTTTACTTGATGCTGAGAGTAAATTTACAGGTCCTAAAACATTTTGGAACAGTTCTGATCATAGAATAATGGCATAACATATCATTTGATTAGTGGGGACTCTGTAACTGACAATTTATTTAGATTTTTTTGATTTTGTTTTCTTTATTTTTTCTTATTTTTATTTTTTTCCTCTTTCTCTCTCAAAATTTATATATTTGGTTCGACTTGGATTATGACCCAGATTTCTGAACTGCGGTCTGCTTATTAATTAGAACTTTGGAAAAATGTTAATTTGGGAAGCTGGATTAAAGAAAACATGATTCAGTGGTAATGTATTTGACATCTCTAGAAGCTTCAATTTAATTTGGTGTTTATCATTGGAGAAAAGAAAAAAAAAAGAAGCCTGAGAGGAAAGGAGGGATACTGAAAAAATGCTGGTTTTTATTTATTTATTTATTTTTTTTTAATGCGACTAGTTTTTGTTTAGAGAAATCTCATCTCTTGAACCTCCTTTATTGAATTTTTTTGTTTTGTTTTACTGCTAAGGGGAATTAGACTACTATGTATCCTACAAAAATTTAAGAGGAGTTTTAGTTGCAAAAATCAGTTTGACTATGTTCGATTCCCTTCACAGAATCGGACAGATGTTTTTGAAGTATGAAATGTTTTCATTATTTACAATCAAGAATATTTGGGCAAGTGAGCACATTTGGGTTTGTTTAAAGAGGAATCATATAAGCAAAAGTACTTTGAATTTATATTGGCTTGTGTTTAAAAAAAAAGTACTTTAGGTTTGGCAATATTTATAGGGAAGCTGTTTTGTCAGTGATTTAAATCTTGGATTTTTCTTTAGAAATATGGATAGCATTTGAAGTATACCAAACTGAAGACTGTTTTTGTAAACTATGTTGTGTATCAGTCAGTACTGTTCTCTGATTTTGTTTTAAACATTTGATGTTTTTAATTTTGATAATTTTTGTCTGAGCCAGCTTGATAGAGATCCAGTACACTAAGTGATGGGGAGTTGGAGACTGGATCTTTGCAGATGGTTATTGACTTTATTTTTGTTATTGCAATGTTTTAGTGGTGCTTTAGCAATATCTAATGAAAAATCCAGCCTTTTTGTTTTCTTTTTTGATTTAATTTTATTTTTCTAGGAACTAAGTGTGTTGATGAGATATTGCGATGGTCAATCTTTATAAATGTTTAATTTACACATGAGATGGAAGAGACATTTATCAAATTGAAAAAATAGAGAAAGGCATTGCATTGATAAAGTATAGAATATAAATTGGATAAAAAATGAAGGAATCATTAATTAAAATAAGCAGGGGAAGAATTAGAACAACAGTTTAATTGGAAGTATAAGGATTGATTATTATTCCTAGTGGAGAGAGCAAACCTATTAATTAGTATATTTTTACCAGAATTAATACTGCAGAAATTATTACTAGTATGACTGATTGAAGTAAAATTAAAATAGAGCCCACATAGGCAGTCTGAGTGTGGAAGATATTTAAATTCAGCATCCGAGGAAGGAGACTAATGAATATGAAAATAAAAAGTTTAAATGAAACTTGATTGGAATAAGCTGAGAGGATCGACTGTCTGTTTTTTTTTCTTACTCTAATTATATATTTTTTCTCTTTTTCTCATCCCGCAACAGAGAACCCCTCAAATAACATTCTTGAGAAGTAATTTATGATCCTGGGGAGATAAGATGGGTGGGGGTGCGTGGGCTGATGACGGATAGTGCCAGGCGCCCGCCATAACTGCCAAAGAGAGAAACATCTTTACAACCAGCGCAGAATTATGACTCTCTTGTGCTCTGCTCCCACACAGGGGGGCACCGGTGACTGTATATTTTCAGGGGTGAACTGGAGGACACCCTCAACGGAGCACGTTTCCTCATGCTGAGCTGAACTTTCAAGGACAATATGTGTGAATTCACTTGGCTGGCGTGAGATGGACTGTTTCTGCTGAAGAAGTGATGATCAAAGACTGCTGATTCAATGTCACTGTTGCTGAATTAACCACAAGAGTTTCTGTTTGTCTGATCGAAGGTGGCCGAGGTTCTTCGAACTTTGATAACCCCATGTCTTCCCCAGGATTATCTCCAGGTAAAATACCACCATTTACCGGGAACAAAATTTGGAAGGAAAAATTGGGCCGATAGCAGGGGGTTGCTGGCTGGTGAGAGAGAAATTTTTTTGTTTTTTCTTATTATTTTTACGTTTTCATCCACAGGGATGTACTGAATTTAAGAATGGATATATTGTAATGGAACAGACATAAGTGTCTTAAACTGGATAAATAAAATAAGTAAATGTAAGAATCAATTTGGGTGAACAAGCAAATGGATAGTAATTAGTTGAACTGTACACAAAAAGTAAACTCTTGAGCCTGCTCTTGTTTTTAAATCCATTAATGAGGGAGGTGTTTTTGGTTTAGTTTTTAGGAAAAACAACGCTGTTGTATCGAAATAATATGGACTTGCTCTTTCCCCAGGGATTATTTTTAATTAGATGGGTGAAATAATTTCTCGGCACAATACAGTTGGATTAGATTGAAAAGGAGTGATCACAAGACCGGATCAAAAAACTGTCTTTTTTAGATGTTTACAAGCTTATGCCCCCAGGATTATCTCCAGGATTCAGCAGCACGTGAGGAGCACACAATCTCCTCTGGTCACAGCTGCTGGAAGGGTCCAAGGTACAGCTCCAGGTCGAATGCGTGAGGAGTCCAGTGGTTCAGCCAGTTCCAGATGACAGCTGGGAATACACACAAAGTGCAGCTCCACGCCAACGACGAACCTGGTCGAGGATCAGCAGGAATCTGCCTAACGAGGGTCGAGAAGGTTTTGACCAAGCTGAATCGGAAGCTGGGGCCACAGGCGGCAGGGCTTGGCCCACCCAGAAGATTGGTTCGGTTGCTGTGATCATTCAGTGTGATCTTTATGTGCCAAAATTGGGCGAGATAAGCAATTTGGGCTTGCTTTTCTCGAAGAGGGAGTATACAGAAGAGAAAGATCGCAAAACATCTAACACATTACACAGCAGGTTTTGACCACTTCACAATCGGTGAAGGAAGCCAGGAGGCGGGGCCTGTCTGTGTATTTGTGTTTTATTGGGGGAAATGTTCAGTTAATGAAGTAGCTGGCATTTCATTGAGGGCGATCTGAAAAAATTGGAAGAAATAAAGAACCCACTCTACTGAATCATCTCACCACTTGCAGCTGCTTGGTGACGGAGGAATAAACAAGAGTAAAGACTAAAAAATATAATAATAAAGACTGAACATTTATTAATCATTTTTCTGTTTTTTTACAGGTTGTTTAACTATTTTATTCACAAGTGCAGAATTGTAAATATTGCCTAAGAGGATTTCTGAAAGAATTTTAATCAGTTAATTTTATTTCTTAATTTCCAGTTGTCTGTAAGGTTCTATTAAGGTTTGCATTAATAAAACAAAAGGGTCTACTAGAGGAAAGACTAAATAGACTCGAGGATTACATTTGTAAAGGGTTCTTAATACCTTCTATTTCACAGGTTTCTTAACACTTTAAGATTGATTTATTTCAGAATATAACATAGTAAGAATGTATTTGTTCATGGATTTTTTAAGCTTCTTCCACGAGTATCAACATGTTTCAAGTCAGATTTAATTATCTCTTCACATGTAAGACATTCTTATACATTTTTGGGTTTTTGAATTAGTTTTTGGGAATTGTTAAAATAATTTTTTGTATAATGCCAAAAGAGGGTGAATCTATGATTAACAGATTTACATTTTTAATGGGAGTTAAGGTTAAAGGTACTTTAACAGTTTGTGTTTTGAATTTTAATCTGGAAGTCTTGTTGTGGTATCATAGAAAAGACTTCACGTTTTGAACTGATGAAATTTCTTGGATTTGATTTCTTGCATTCTCAAAATGCTTTACAGGTTTTGATCTTAAGTTCTAAACACTTACCTTGAAGGAGAGTACAGAGGAGATATCAATCTATTTTTAAAAAAGATTGAAAGAGGGAATTGTGGTGTTGTTCTATATATGTTTTAAACTTTTATTGTTAAAAAGGTAAAAGTCTGTTTATATAGCTTGCATGATGGTAAAAATGTGTCTCAGTATTGTTTATGGGGGTAAGCTTTTAAGTCATAAAACTCTGGGGTGAGTTTTATTGCAAGGCTGTAAAAGCAGGATGTACTGTAGATTTAGTGTGCATGCCATTAAACCATTAAAACTCAGAAGGAGTTTTTAAGAAAGACGACTCACCCATATGACAGTATAATTTTCTGACAGCAATAATGGCTAAGACACTGTATGGAAATGTTTGATGAGCTTCTTGACGGAGTAGAAACGCCTTGAGGCCGGTTTTCTTTAAAGATGTGAAATGAAGATCCATTTATTGTTCGATTCTTTAAATCTGGACCACAGGGGAACGACGGGGGCAAATTCCTCTGTAAAACTGCAATTTGTTAATCTGTTCAAAATAAATGTTAAACTGGAAATTGGCTCCATTTTGTCTCTGCTTGAACATGCATTGAATTACTTATGATAATTATTTAATTCAACAGAAGCTACTTATTTTTGCAAAGTTTTGTTGTCTGGTTTTTATGATTCTTATATTTTTACATTATTAGAGTTGTTACCTATTTTACAACTTTTTATTGTTCGTTATCACATTTAAAAAAACAAATTTCAGGGGGAAAATGTTAGGGAAATATAATAATGTTGTATTATTATTTTCTTAGGGTATATTTCTTTATCACATAGTTTAAATGTACTTTTTAAATCATTCGGTTTCAACCATTTGTTCCTTTGTATACACCCTGTTCTTTTAAGATGCTAATGAAGTTTGACCAAATAAAGAGAGAGTGCAACGGGAGGGCCTTTGGAGACTAGGAGACATATGGTTTTCACGGCTGAACAGTGCAGGGATGTAGCTACACCCTAAATGTTTAGTAGGAAAGGTAGGTTATTGTATGGTCGAAAATATTGTATTTTCATGATTTTCTGACTCCTGACCCCATTCATTTCCAATGGGATTTTCGGGCGTTGTTTTGGGCTAATTACGTTGCCATGGTAACCCCAACCGCCAATAAAACTAATAGCCAAGATGTCGTGATCGAGCCGGTCATTTTGATATATACATTGTGGGGGTGCATGCTAGGGTACGACCCGCATTAACGGAGACATAAGAAAAATAAATAAGAGTCCAGATGAGGTGAATAGTAATAGGTGACTGCCCATGCAATTGCATGAAGGCAGTGCAATGAAAACTTTCAGACCGCTGTTTAACGTATGTCCTAAAAAGCATGCATCGCTTGCATCTGAGGAAAAAAGAGCGCGTGGGCGGACGTTCTGAACTATGGCGAATAGTATCGAGAGAGTGGCTTGGCTTTATTTGCTAAATAAAGCTAGACAACGTCGACTTCAGCTACATCAGCGCCCTTTGTTGGTTCACCCCATTATTCAGATGCATTCTGAGTTTGGGGAGTTTATCCATTTGCTCGGCGTCCAGTTTGATGACCTCCTGGGCCGCATCGGAGCTCAGATCTCCTACCGCTAGACAGGTGCTCTATTCCTTCCGAGGAGCACCTGTCCATCTGTCTTCGGTAAGTGTTATTTCGGATTTTGCGATTGCAGAAAGCCACAATCAGCTTGTCTTCCATTGTTGAAAATGTTTTTTCTTATCATATGTATATAGTGTCATCGCTACAGTGAGAGGCTCTGAATATTTGCCGCACTGCTTTAACTGCGTTGGGTCCGTCAAGAGTTCAGCTTGCTGAACTTCTGCGTAGCTACGTTGCCATAGAAACGCAAGTGAAGTTGACGGAGCCAAAGTACACAACGCACCGCAGAGCCCCTGACAGACCTCAGACGTACTTGACCATAGACTTTACATGTAATCTTGCCGCAACTGATGCCGGCATTTGGTGCAGTGTCAACGCAGCAATAGAGATATATGTACAATGTGCGTTCTGAAGCATTATGGGATATGAAGTTGTTCTGAATGCCAAACATTTTGATTAATAGACAGACACAAAGACACATAGATAGATTTAGAGAGACACAGAGACAGATACAAAGATAGGAATACAGATCAAAAGATAGAGACAGACAGGGGGACTAAGACAGACTGAGACAGACAAGGAGAAAGACAGAGACAAGGTCAGAAAGACAAAGACAGAATTACTGACACATGGACTTGGTTGTAGTACCTCTCTATAGTACGTGGTAGTAGTGCCTGTGTGTAAGTGGGTTTTATTAGGCCTTCAATGTATTGACTTAGGGATAAACATTGATCACAGGTGCTCCGTTTCCCCGACAACAAGACTGAGTGACAGCTGCTTCAGTGTCACAAACTTAGTCAGAGAAAAAAACGTGGGCTTTTTGAGTAAGATCAGTTAGATAAGGAAAAGCTGTGAGCTTTGGAGCAAGCTAAAGCATAATTGTAAACTTTGAGCTCTTTTGGGGGGGGGGCAAAACCAGTAAAATAAGTATGAGTAATGTTGCAGAAAAAGATGGTTCTCCCAATTGTCCTGAAACTAACCTTTTGATTCAAATGAAAAATAAAAATGGTGATGATATATATGATTGTTTACAATATTGGAATTGTAAACATGGTTTTCTTGAAGGTGGGTGTATCAGCCAAACTCAATTAAAGAAGTTGAGGGACAGATTAGAAGAGAAAAATTAAGTAGTGTTGAAAGATGTTTAAGATGTTTAAGAAATGGATGAAATTAATGAATGTTTAAAAAAATGGGAAAAAGAAAGCATGAAAAGAGACAGACTTGCATGTTAACAAGCTCTCACTGTTTTAAAAGTAGAGAAGAACAAGAGAAAAGACTGACGAAAGCACTGGAAAAGAAGAAATTGTTGAGAAAAACCCTGATACTATTCTTTTTCTATACCCACAGAAAGCCTGGGGATCTTTAGTGGACCTAACCCTGTACTCTACACCTTCGCCTGCCTACGCATCACCAGTGAGACCAGAATAAGCCCAAGACCTCCAACAACAAGTCACAGGATGTTCACAACATGTTCACGAAAAAATTTTCCCCACTTCCACTGAGATGGCACGCATTCTTGGAAATCGCATGTCACTCGCCCAGTTTGGCCTCCTGAATGTTTTCTCCATCCCTATCAGCCTGCTACCCCTGCCTTGTTTAAGGTAGCAAACCATGACCCCGAGGCAAACACTGACTACCAAACATGGCAGACTGGACTGTGCAGCAAGATACAACAAAAATTCCCCACTCAGTGCAACCTTAACAAGGTCAGTAAATGCACCCAACAAACGGCAGAGCCAGTGGATGACTACCTGGAACGCCTGAACATTGCGTTTGACGACTTCAGTGGCATTCCAAGGTTGGATCCTTATCCTGGTGTCAAAATGGCCCTGAATGAAGCCCTTCTAAAGAATGCATTCATGGAAGGAATGCTGCCCCACCTGGCTGAAGCAACAAAGAACTCCTGCATCATGTGGGCTGATGCGACTGTTCGCTTCAATGAGGTGCTCCATCATGCACGCCATGCACAAGCCAGATGATTAGAGATTGAATCTGGTAAGGAACAGAAACAGGACACCACCCACAGAGCCCAGCTGAGGCTTCTGCAGCATGCCACAGCTGCTCCCCCACCCAACACCGGCTCTCAAGGTCAGAACAACCAGTCTAGCCCTGACGCCTGTTTCTACTGTGGCAGAACCACCCACTGTACCTGTCCAGTAAAGGCTTTCCAACAACACCAGGGGAGAGGGAGAGGGAGAGGAAGAGGACGTGGCAGAGGCAACTTCAGCTGTGGGTGTGACCGGCATTTCTCCATCAATCATCAGTCGGACTGAAGGGAGAGGCGAGCCGAAGTTCCAGAGGGAAAGGAAGCTGCGACCCTCTCGGTGCCTGCAAATGAGGTCATGCACACATACACACTGCACAGGCTGTCACATACACACACAAATTTTTTCACTTCCCCACTGAATAGACAATTCAGAGACTGCCGCACATTGAGATGAAAGTGAAAGACACTATTCTTACATTTACTGTTGATTCTGGAGCAACGTATTCTGTCATACGTTTAGCTGACTTGCCCGGTCAAAAACTTAGTGGAAGTTATCACTATTCTGTGGGTAGCAGCGGTGAGGAAGTGAAAGAATCTTTTAATGTAACGTTACCCTGCACACCACTTAATATGCCACCTTTAAAACATTAATTTCTGTATTCCAAATGTTGCCCGTTCAATCTCATGGGCAGAGAACTGATGTGTACTTTAGGAATGGATCTCAAATCCACACCTGAAGGCCTGATGGTCACAACACAGAATTAATTTCAGTTGTTAAAAGACCCAACTAAACTTTCAGTTTACCTATGTGTTTCTGTTCCAGTCCCTGAGGACCTCCCTGAACTGTATGATGTCCTATCTGAAGTTTGGGCTAAACATAAATATGATGTGGTCCTCATTCACAATTATGAGCCTCTATTTTGTCACTCCGAAAGCCTAATTAATGCTTCTCCAACCGCAAATTTGCACTCATACGCAGACGTATTGACAGAGACATTTTCTGTTTATAGTACTCCGCTCTTCTCCTTCATTCTCTATTGTGTTTTTCCGCGTTGCTCGACCAGGACAGCAGGGGGGGTGCTTAGTTTTCATGGCGTCTGTGCCTACTATCACACAGCGCCGTTTACATTTTTTTCTAGGCTTGTGAACGCATTTCTTACTCAAGGAGCAATTACAGTTTAATATGATTTCTATGACAGATTTTTCAATTCTTTTAACAATTTTCCAAAACTCTTAACACAGTTAGCAATACATCCGCCTGTGTAAGCTATACTATTAACACATTTCTTGTTGCTTTAACACAAAATGCATACAATTAACACAAATTTAAAATGCTTGAACTTCTTTTACACACAAGCGCAAACAAGATCAAAACAACGTATTTTTACTGCTAAATTTACCAATGATTTAACAATGTATGTCAGAACAGATAACACCATGTTCTAAACCTAGTCTTACAGGCTAAAGTCAAAGTGAACCGCTGTTCATATTGTGAATTGAAACATAAATATATTCCCTGTATTTTATTCCATTGCTAATGAGAAACAGCTTATTGAAGTTATGCAAATATATAAATCCCAACTGATTCCCATCTCGGAAGCACACTCAGGTGTTGAGGTTCTTTCAGTCACATGATCATATGTTCTAAAAAAGGACTCTTTGGGCTGATCTTGTGTGGAAAAGATGCACTCGGGAGAGGAAAACAGGTACCAGGACAAGGGAGAGGACTGGGGCAAGGACAAGGGCAAGGGAGAGGAGTGGGGTAAGGACAAGGACAAGGACAAGGGAGAGGAGTGGGGCGAGGACAAGGAAGAGAGAGCGGAGTGGGGCGAGGACAAATACAAGAGAGAGGAGTGGGGCAAGGACAAGGATAGGAGAGAGGAGTGGGGAGAGGGAGAGGATTTTAGAATGCGTGGTGCCGCTCAAAGAAGGACCCAAGCTAGGGTAACTGATCAAATAAGAGCAACTATCATTGACCATGTCGTAAACCATGGGCTTTCATACAGAGAGGCTGGTGAACGAGTACAACCAAATCTTGGCCGGGACACAGTGGCATCCATTTTCCGTATTTTCAGAGAAACCAACAGGTAGGATATTGCTTCTCCTACAGCAAAGTGTACTGTAAATACTGTAATATTACCATTTACAGTATTAGAGTGACTGTATGCCTCCGGTCTCTAATATGTAACTGTATTTTGTTCCTCTAAGGATTCAACGTCTACCTCCCTCAGGGTGCAGAGGAAAGCTCCTGAATGAACAACAGGAGCTTGGTATTGTCAACATGGGGATTGCTGACAATGAAATAAAACTGAAGGACATTCAGTCCAGAGTTGTAGAGGACAAACTTTTCTTTGGGAACATTGCAGAAATCAGCATAACATCCATTTCTCGGACTCTAGCTAAACACAGAGTCCGAGTGAAAGAACTATACAAAGTTCCTTTTGAAAGGAACAGTGAGCGCATCAAAGAACTCCGCCGCCAATACGTCCAGGTAAGGTTATGCAGTACAGTCATTACTGTACTATACACAGTGTGTTTTGCAGTAAACTACTCTATAAACCTGGAGTACATTAGGACATACAGGAGATATACAGTACAGCACCGTATTTACATACACTGTGTCTAATTACTTTCAGAGAGTCATGGAGTTGGAGGCCAATCAACTACCACATGAAATTTTCTATGTTGACGAGGCTGGCTTCAACTTGGCGAAAAGGCGTCGCCGTGGGTGAAACATAATTGGCAAAAGGGCCACAGTTACGTGCCGGGCCAGAGAGGAGCCAACATCACCTTGTGTGCCGCAATCTCCAATAATGGTGCACTCCTGCATAAATGTGAGATTGGCCCCTACAACTCCGACCGCCTTCTCCTATTTTTAGAAGACCTGCATGAAAGATTGGTGCCAGAGGGGACAGGTGGGAGACCACTTGCCAATATATGTGATCACATGGGACAATGTGGCATTCCACCATTCTCATGCAGTCACAGCCTGGTTTGACGCCCATCCAAGGATGATGTCCCATTTCCTTGCCCCTTACTCCCCTTTCCTCAACCCCATTGAGGAGTTTTTCTTATCCTGGACCTTTTCCAGGTCTTTGCTACTTCCGCCCAGGTCATCGCTGTCCAATAGCAGCACCGATCGTCTCACACGTGGATGTGTTCAAAAAATATTGTCCACTAACAAAAATGAACAGTCTGAAAACAAACCACAGCAAAGGAAAAAAAAAGTTTGCCTTTGGTCCGGACCAAACAACCGGACTAAAGGACTTTTCTGGTCTGAATACACCGTTAATCTCCTGCCTGAGAGCTCAAAATCAGGGTGAAGAGGATGTTCAGGATACTGTATAGGTTTTTCTCCACTAGTACCTTTTTGCCCTGCCATACCGTACTGGATACTGAATACTCGCTACTTGGCGTGACACGGTACAACTCGTTTTGTGCTGCTTCTCCATTGCAACAAACCAGAGCGTCTCAAGTGAGTGAGTCTGTCATATGCCCCAGAGTACGTAGCAGGAAACAAACAAAGGCTCGGAGAAGAAGAACAATTTTGCAATCTTGAGCCCTTTGCTCAGTCTGTGGCTTTTTGTAGTCGCATGTCGAAGAATAAGACCATGGAAAAGCTACACGCTGCAAGGAAAAATACGATGGAGTAGTATAAACGAGTGTGAGAAGCTCTGAAGGAGTTTGACACTACAGAGAGGACCAGGTGCGGCTTGTGCGGGTAAGCCAATGCAAATACTACCCTGGTGTGGTGGGCTATCCATACGCTCTGGGGATTTATTTATTCGCCAAAGCCCAGTGTAAAAACGCATGTTGACAAGTTGGCATTTGTAATAATTATTCTGTGTGTGCGTGTTTCAGATGACTGCTCTGTGAAGTCATCAAAGCCGACCCTCGGTTTGGTCATTTAACTGGGCCGTGCAGTGATGAGACATTGTTGTTCTGGGTTTCACCGAAATACACACAATACAACAGATCCCAAGACCAGTTACTAAGAAACAGATGATGTCTTTCTTAGGTTTGACGTCGTATTGTCGGAATTTCATAATCGACTATGCGATTGTTTTGGAAGCCACTTCCTGAGTTGATTCATGGTAGACATATGATGGCCTCTGACGCCATCCAGTGGACTCCTGAGGCATTTCAATTACTTGAGGAGCTGAAAAAAGCTCTACAGTGCCCTACAGTTCTGGCTTTGCCAGATGCAGAAAAAAAAAATTCAGATGGTTGATGAAAAGAACGGAATGACGAATGTTCTCCTTCAAAATCCTTGTGGTTTGAAACAACCTGTGGCTTATTACTCTGCTAAACTTAATCAAGTTCCCAGCCTTCCTGGCTGTCTGAGAGCTGTAGCAGCAGCAGAAAAAGCAGTTTTGGCTTCGAGAGACATTGTGATATATTGCCCACTAACTGTGTTTGTACCCCACAATGTTGCCATCTTTTTTTGTTGGAGAAGAGGTCTTCACACTTGTCAGCGGCTAGATGGCTGAGGGACACTTCTGTTTTGCTGTATTTGCCTAACATAACTGTTAAGAGGTGTTGTACTTTGTCTGCAGGAAGCCTTCCGTCTCATGTCTCTGTGCAGACCGCAGAACTGATTGCATTGACGAAGGCCTGTGAGCTGGCTAAAGATAAAGCAGCTACCATATACAGTGACAGCAGCTATGCAGTGGGCGTGGTTCACCTTTCTGGAGCTCTGTGGAGACACAGACGGTTCTTGAAGTCTGATGGTAAGCCAATTTTGAAGGCATCACAGGTTGCTGATCTCCTTAATGCGATTTTGCTGCCATCCAAAATTGCAGTGGTGAAATGTGCTGCACACACAGCATCCAGGGATACTGTTCCTCTTGGGAATGCCAGAGCGGATGCTGCCGCCAATGCTGCCATAAAGGCTGCCACTGTTCAGCCAATGACGACCTGTGCTGCTATTGAGCAGGCAGAGGAGCCCCTTGACGTGTCTGATCTAACAGCTATACAGAGTTTTGCCACTTCTTCTGAGATAAAAGCATGGACAAAGGCATGTTGTATCAAAGATGAAGGTGTGTGGGTTTCTGTAGAAAAGAAGCCATCGTCTGCCTAAATATTTTTTCCCAGTTTTTGCAAAACTCAGTCATGAGCTGGATTATTGTTCCAAAACTGGAATGTTTGATCTTGCTGCTACACATTGATTCACTAAAGGTTTCATATCTTTTGCTGAGAAATATTGTCATTCTTGTATGGTTTGTACTGCACACAATGCAGGTCGAGCAGTGTCCAGTCAACCTGCTGGTCATCAGGCTCCACGGAGACCTTTTGAACGTCTGATGATGGACTTCATCTAACCTAAACCTGCTGAAGGTAAAAAATATTGGTTGTTGACATGTTTTCTAAATGGACATGCTGACACTGCTGCGGTGGTGAAAGCTTTGTTGGGAGACGATTTTCCAAGATGGGGAATCCCGGACAGAATTTCCAGTGACATTGGCAGACATTTTGTGGGCAAGGCTCTTGAAGAGATCGGTGAGTTCTTGGGGGTGCAATTATCCACACATTGTGCGTACTACCCGCAGTCGGCCGGGGCTGTAGAAAGAGAAAATGGCACGCTGAAAGCCAAGCTTGCTAAGTGTTGTGGTCAAAGCTTTGCCTTTGGCTTTGTTTTACATGAAGATGAGAAAAAGAGCCAGAAATGGAGTTGGAGACGTATCGCGTTGGTAAGACGTATCGCGTCATTTCCTGTTTTGTGACTAACTCGTTTGTAGCAAGTCGGTGTTTCTCTCTCTCTTGAACTGATCTAACTTTCTCTGTCAATAAGTTTTTTCTGAGTTGCTTAACACACAAACACATTAAAACGTTAAGTTTCTTCACGGTTTAGGACTCTTTAAGCGTTTTACTGGGTTAATTACTTTGTTTTTAGGTAAGGTAAGGTACCGCTTGGTTAGCTTAGCTTTACGGCTAGCATGGCTTCGGCAGCTTTCTCTCTTGTCCCTCCATCTCTCTCTACACCTCCTCCTCTTTCCTGCTCTCTCTGTCAGATGTTTAGTTACTCCTCCGCCTCATTTAGTGAAGTTGGTAGGTGTAATAAGTGCAGCATTTTTGTAGCTTTGGAGGCGAGGGTTTCTGAGCTAGAGGCCCGGCTCCGCGCTGTAGAACAGCCAGGCCCAGCAGTAGCTAGCGCGGAGTCAACTAGGACAGGACCTAGCCGTCCTTCAACAGCTCCCGTGCAGCCGGGACCTCAGGCGAGCTGGGTGACTGTTCGTAGGAAGACTAGCGCCAGACCCCAGTCCGCGGCCAACCTCCAGCCCCTTTCTCTGAACAATAGGTTCGCCCCGCTCAGCGACGCACCCGCCGAGCAGGAGAGGCCGATTCTTGTAATTGGCAGCTCCATAGTTAGGAATGTGGCTCCAGAGACACGAAAGACCACCGTCAAATGCCTTCCAGGGGCCAGGGCTGCGGACATTAGGTCCCATCTGAAGCTTTTGGCCAAGGACAAACGGCGGTATAGCAGGATCGTTATCCATGCTGGTGGCAATGACACCCGGCGACGGCAGTCGGAGGTCACTAAAATTAGCGTAGCTTCGGTGTGTAGGGCTGCCAAAAAGATGTCTGACTCTGTAATTTTTTCTGGTCCCCTGCCTGATCGTACTAGCGATGACATGTACAGCCGTATGCTTTCGTTCCACCTTTGGTTGTCAAGGTGGTGTCCAGAAAACGATGTGGGCTACATTGATAACTGGGGGGCCTTCTGGGGAAAACCTGGACTGTTACGTAGAGACGGCATCCATCCCACCGAGGACGGAGCTTCGCTTCTTTCCAGGAACATTGATAGGGTTATCTCTAGTTCCCCAAAGCCGTGACAACCCAGAGTCCAGCTCAGGGAACCCAGAGTCAGGTCAGGTCAAGGAACAGGGACTGCCACCCACCCACTACCCTATAGAGATAGTTTCCCGTCCACTACCCAAAACTAATGAATTAAAAGTTAATGCTACTAGAGCAAAGTATAAAAATCTCATAAAGATAAATAAAACTCGGACTGAACATAAAAACAAATCAATTAAATGTGGTTTACTAAACATAAGATCTCTCCCCTCAAAAACACTCTTGGTAAATGACTTAATTTGTGAAAATAATATTGATTTGTTTTGTCTTGCAGAGACATGGTTGCAGGAAGAGGACCATGTCACAATAAATGAGTCAACTCCCCCTAGCTACTTAAACTTTAGTGTCCCTCGAAGTACTGGTCGAGGAGGTGGAGTAGCAACTATCTTTCATTCCGATTTACTAATTAATCTCCAAAAAAATAATAGTTACAGTTCCTTTGAGCATCTAGTTTTTAGCTTTCCTCATACACATAACAAAGCAGTAAAGCCACTTTTGTTTGTGGTCTTATATCGTCCACCAGGACCTTATTCTCAATTTTTAGATCAGATTTCAGATTTTCTATCTGACTTAGTTTTAAACACTGATAAAGTCATTATAGTCGGAGACTTCAATATTCATGTTGATAATGAAAGTGATAGTCTAAATACAGCTTTTCACACTATCCTAGACTCAATAGGCTTTACTCAAAATGTGCAGGGACCAACACATTCTTGTCACCACACTTTAGATCTTGTGCTGACTTATGGCATTGACTGTGAAGAAATAACAGTCTTTCCACATAACCCTATCCTGTCTGATCATTTCCTTATCACTTTTAAACTTACTCTAATGGATCATATCAAACCTGAAAGAAAACTTCATTATACCAGAACGTTATCAGACAACGCTGTAGCAAATTTTAAAGAAGCTCTTCCAACTTTAATTTCCTCAGTTTATAAATGCAGAACAGAAAACAGTGATTTAACTCGTGACCCCTCACAACTTGACATTTTAGTTCATAGCGTTAATTCCTCCCTGCGTCGGGCAATAGACAAAGTTGCCCCCTTGAAAAGGAAGGTGGCTAGCCATAGAAGATTAACTCCCTGGTTTAATTTAGAGCTACGTACCCTAAAGCAGAATGTTAGAAAACTAGAGAGAAAATGGCGCTCCACGCATTTACATGATTCCTTTTTAATATGGAAAAATAGTTTATTGCTATATAAAAAGAGCCTTCACACAGCTAGAACAGCATATTATTCATCTTTAATCGAGGAGAATAAAAATAATCCTAGGTTTCTTTTTAATACAGTTGCCAAACTCACACAGGATCATAGCTCTATCGAGCCAACCATTCCCCAAGCTCTAAGCAGTGACGACTTCATGCAATTCTTTATAAATAAAATAGACTCCATAAAGAATAAGATAATTGGGAACCTTCCCAATATGCTTGCTTCCTCCTTAGTTAATGAGGCAGCCTCAAAAATGGTGGAACCTAATATATGCTTAAACTGCTTTAATGCAGCCGAACTTTGTGATGTACTAAAATTATTAGCTTCATCTAAACCTTCAACTTGCGTTTTAGACCCAATCCCAACTAAACTCTTAAAAGAAGTTTTCCCTCTGATCGCTGCTCCAATTTTAAATATAATGAATCTATCCTTAGTCAATGGATATGTACCACAGGAGTTTAAGATTGCTGTAATTAAACCTCTACTTAAGAAACCCTCTCTTGATCAAAACGACTTAATTAACTATAGACCGATATCTAATCTTCCCTTCTTATCTAAAATTCTTGAGAAAATAGTTGCACACCAGATATGTGAGCATTTAAACAATAATGAGCTGTTTGAGAAGTTTCAGTCAGGCTTTAGAGCTCATCACAGCACTGAAACAGCTCTGGTGAAGGTTACTAATGATATTCTCATAGCCTCAGACAATGGACTGGTGACCATTCTGGTCCTGTTAGATCTCAGTGCTGCCTTTGACACTGTTGACCACAATATTCTCATAGAAAGGCTTCAAAGTGTCGGTATAATAGGAACAGCACTAGGTTGGTTTAAATCTTATTTGTCTAACAGATTTCAGTTTGTTCAGGTAAACAATAGATCTTCCTCAACCTCAATAGTTACTTGCGGAGTACCACAGGGTTCAGTGCTTGGGCCGATTCTCTTTACTATATATATGCTTCCTATTGGTAAAATAATTAGGCAGCATGGGATAAAATTCCATAGTTACGCAGATGATACACAGCTATATCTATCCATAAATCCTGATGAATCCAATCAGTTAGGTAGACTACAGGCATGTCTGGAAGACATAAAAACTTGGATGACTCTAAACTTCTTGCTTCTAAATTCTGATAAAACAGAAGTTGTCGTCTTTGGACCAGAAGCTCTGAAAAAGAAACTACTTAGTCAGCCCCTTCACCTGGACGGCATTAAATTAGCCTCCAGTAATAAAGCAAAAAACCTCGGTGTCATTTTTGACCAAGATATGTCATTTAGAACTTACATTAAAGAAGTCTGTAGGATTTCCTTTTTTCACCTTAGGAATATTGCAAAAATTAGAACCATCCTGTCCAGGAATGATGCTGAAAAACTAGTCCATGCCTTTGTTACTTCAAGGCTGGATTACTGTAACTGTCTATTATCAGGTAGTCCACAGAATACAATTAAAAGTCTTCAGTTAGTTCAAAATGCTGCTGCTAGGATTCTGATGAATATTAAAAGAAGAGATCACATTTCCCCTGTTTTAGCTTCTCTTCACTGGCTCCCAGTAAAATCTAGAATAGAATTCAAGATCCTCCTTCTGACATATAAAGCCCTTAATAATCTAGCTCCATCATACATAAGAGACCTGATTGTTCCATATGTTCCTAACAGAGACCTTCGCTCTCAGACTGCAGGTTTACTGGTAGTTCCTAGGATTTCTAAAAGTAGAATGGGTGGCAGATCTTTCAGCTATCAGGCTCCCCTCCTATGGAACCGGCTCCCAGGGTTGGTTCGTGAAGCAGACAATTTGTCTATCTTTAAAACTAGGCTAAAAACTTTCCTCTTTGACAAAGCTTACAGTTAGAGATATGTTTATAGGTAGTTAGAGTCAGGTCAGACAGGTAGATAGGAAGAGACAGGTTAATGTTAGTAGTCAGGCAGAGTGTCAAAAGTTAGGAAGAGATAGGAAGAGGTAGAGTAGCTAGGTAGAGATAGATTAATGTAAGCCAGGTAAAGATCCGGAGCCGGTCGCGGCTTACCGCCGCGGAAGAAATGTGCCCCACAGGGGCCAGCCAGCGCCGGAGAGAGGTCCCTCAAGGGGATCCTCCCGCACAGTGCGGCCGCCCATTACCTGCCGGGTTGAATCCCCTGGGCAGACTGTGCGGACCCCACCCGTTTATCTCTTAAACGTTTCTCGCCCTCTTCAACTCTGTCCTCTCAGTTCTGTCTATTTTTCCTTAAGATAGTTGTCGACTATCGGTCTCGTGCCGGTATTTAGCCTTAGATGGAGTTTACCACCCACTTTGGGCTGCATTCTCAAACAACCCGACTCCGAGAAGACCCCGGCATGACGGGGGCCGTTACCGGCCCTACACCGTCCACGGGTCAGGAGGACTAAGACAGAGTGTTGGTAGCCAGGTCTCCTAGTAGCTAGGAGACAGGTTAATGTTAGTAGCTATGCTGCTTTAGGCTAGGCTGTTGGAGGACATTATTAGGGTCTGTTACTACTTTCTCTCCTACTTCTCCCCAACTGCATGATGTGCTGTCAATTCAAGCACTAACCTGTTTTCTATTATAGTAGGTGCTCCGGATTAGCCCTGCTTGACGACCCTGACTAAGATGGCATTGCAGTGACGGAAAATTCTCCACGTCCTGCAACAAACTTGTGCATCGGTTCTGTTGCTCTTTCTGTGTCTCTGTTGTGTATTCTCCAAGCCACAGACGGTCGCGGCAGATAACCGCTTGTGCTGAGCCTGGTTCTGCCGGAGGTTTCTTCCTGTTAAAAGGGAGTTTTTCCTTCCCACTGTCGCTGCATGCTTGCTCAGTATGAGGGATTGCTGAGAATTCCACGACGCAATCTTCTGTGGTTCTGTAATTTCTACACTAAACATTGTATTGTAATAACTCTTTTTGTAAAGTGCCTTGAGATGACATCTGTTGTGAAATGGCGCTATATAAATAAACTGAATTGAAATTGAATTGAATTGAAATAACCTGAGTCCTTTTGAAGTTCTTTTTGGTAGACCTCCTGCAGTGGGGCTAAACCCACCTGCAAAGCCACATCTCTCTACAGACCTCTGTGAGGATGCTATGATTTCTTACTGTCAAAATCTCTATAAGACCCTTGCACAGGTGCACCAGCAGGTGAAGGACGCCCTGCCAAAAGCAGCTGCGGGACCCCTTCATACAATCAGACCTGGAGACTGGGTTCTGATTAAAGAGCTGAGAAGACGACACTGGAGACAATGACGTTGGCAAGGGCCGTTTGAAGTGGTCGCTGAGAGAGCAACTTGGGTAACGCCAGTCATTGCAAGAGAGTGACAGGACCGGTTCTGGACAAGCCTACTACTGCTGCAGCAGAAAAACTGAGAGACGTAGACTCTGAAACAAATGGCTGACGTTTATAGCTTTATCATCAATTATCACACGTGAAGAAATGGAGAAGATGACACATTCTTCAAAGCTCTGGGGCTCCAGAGCAAAAAAGACTGAGACATTTATACTGTTTGTGTTTTATTTCTTGTTAGGGGGCGTTGTTTGGACTCTGCATTGGAGCCAAGAGACCGTCTGGGCTGGACTTCATCTGAGATCGGTCACACGTAATGTCTTACAAGAAAGCTGGGTTTGAGGAAATTTGTGGTACCAGTTTGCTAATTATTCTGCCAGATCAGTTACTAATAAGTCTTGTGTTGTTTGCATGGGTACAGCACTCCCCAAGTATTATGTTCCTATACCATTCGAGGAGCAGTTAGATCAATGTGCGAGTTATTGTGAGACCCCAGGTAGTTTTCCTGATCAGTGGGACACAGTACAAGCTCCCAGAATTAATTTCACCCTTAAAGGTAGAAAGTGCAGTATTTGTGCCTCTCATTGTATTTTAGCAGTAACAGCAGGACCTGGGCGAAACATTGTAGTTTGGAAAAAAATGTTGAGGCTCCAGGGTTAATTGACCTCTTACAACCAGCACCAGATGCATCTTATGTTTGTTTTAATGTGACAAGATCAGGACAGCAGGTTGACATGGGTGAGTTTTCAGGGAAGTGTTCAAAAATATTTCATCTTAATGAGCTTGATTACTGGATTTGTTCTAGAATTCACTTGCGTAGGTGGATTCTGAATCAGGAACAGGCAGGCCCGGACGTTTACTGGGTTTGTGGTGACAGCAACCTGAGGTCCACTCTACCCCGGAACTGGAGAGGTATGTGTGCTCATGTGATGTTGGCAGTTGATCCTTGCAGGAAGGAGGAAGTTTGCCAGCATCACATGTCCAGGAGAACAGTAACAGTTCCAGGGAGCTTTGATGAGCATGTTTACTTTGATGCGATTGGAGTGCCACATGGAGTTCCAGATGAGTTTAAAGCTAGAAATCAGATTGCAGCATGATTTAAATCAATTTTTTTGTGGCCTACTATCAATAAAAATGTGGATTGGATTAACTATCTGTTTTACAATCAGCAGAGGTTGATCAACTACACGCACAGCGCTATGCAAGGTGTGGCTGAGCAGCTACACGCCACTTCCCTCATAGCTTGGGAAAACCGGATGGCCATCGACATAATGGAGGCAGAAAGAGGAGTTTGTGCTATGTTGGGAGGAAAATGTTGTACTTACATTCCAGGGAACACAGACTCTGATTGTAGTATTACCAGAGCCTTGCAAGGCCTAAAGGTCCTGAAGGAGAACATGGCCAAAAATGCTGGAGTGAACACTGACCTAGGTGGTTTGGGTGGTTGGTTAGATTCTGTTTTTGGTAAATGGAGATCTTAAGCTATTTCTGTTTTTGGAACTTTGCTAACAGGCATGGCAATTTTTGCAGTGTGTGTTTTTGTATCGGTCCTTGTCTCAGAGGTCTGGCAGTTAGACTGTTTGAGAAAGCTTTTTCACATCAAATGTTGACAAAACCTTTGACTGATCAGACAGGCGTCTCTGGACCTGATGCAGACTCGATCCGACAAGATGGAGATGGAAGAGAAGAGCTGTATGGAGATGAAATAGGTATGGACTTGCTTGATGATCTGGAATAATATGAGTGATTAGTTTACAGGTGTAGGATGACTTGGTAAATGGACTGAATTTATATAGCGCTTTTGTAGTCATACTGTCCACTCAAAGCGCTTAACATTGAAGCCACATTCATCCATTCACACACTGATAGATAACATGGTGTTATCTATGTTGTAGAATTTTTGGGGTTAAATGCCTTGCCCAAGGGCACATCGACATTGAGGAAGCTGGAATCGAACCTACAAACCTCCGATTGTAGGCCTACTACTCTACCACTGAGCCACAGTTGCCCCACTTGGTTTGTCTGATATTTTTCCCTGTGACTAGTCTCTTGTGTTTTTCCACAAGAGTTTAGCAGTCTCATTCCAGGGATGACAGTGACAGAAAAGAGGGGTTTGATTTGATTTTTAATTTCATTATTTTTTGTGGTTTTTTAGGGTTTTTATATTTTTCTACAATTCATCAGTGTTTTTTATTGTTCATTCATTATTTCATCTCATTTGTTTAAATCTATTTCCTTTGCAGTGATTTTATTTTATTATTTCATTGAGATACATTTTGATTGGCTTCATTATTTGGGGATTAAAGATTTTTAGAGATTTTTAGATTACAGAATTATACATTTTTATATGATTTATGTAGAATACATTATTATTGAAGTTAGAGATTTTATTAGAAGTTATTTTTGTTCTTATTCTATTTTTGTTTATTTTTTGAATGTTTAATTGTTATGGTTCATTACTATTGAGTTGTTTTCTTTGTGTAACCTCTTTAAAGGGTCACTGTGGTGCTGAGCAAAGAGTGACTGACGATCTTGATTTTGAGGTTCACGCTGTGGATGCCTGACTCATTTAAGGGAAGAGTACACACTCCAAGTTGTGTTGAAAGATTACATCTATTTAGTGTGTACCTAATTGATACTGCCTAACATTGTGCCCCTCTTCTTTGTTTTGCAGTTACGTTCATGCATCCTGACTAATAAGGAACTGAACAAGAGCGCCACCTATGGGAGCTAGGGGTCGTCTCAATCTTTTTGCCTGCCGAGTCGTGAAGAGAAACAACAACTGACACGACCCTAGGATGGGGGTTTCTTATCTTAGGCCACCAGCAGGTTTTTTGTTTGGGATGTTTTTCGAGTTCAGATAACATCATTAAGATGGATGCTTAGATTAGATGATTCTGTTAGAGATGATTCAATGTGACATGTAATGATTGCAAACATTTGAACCACTGTTTTATTGTCTTTCTTTTTGAATACTGCCTGTCTCCTAGGTTAGTTACTGATTGTTATTGATTATTGATTCTCCTTTGTATTTTGACTTATCTTTGAGATTACATAAAAGGGGAGGAGACTGTGGTGGAGAAATGTAGTGTTATGATTTATCTGTACTTTGTAATCCACTGTCACGCATTTTTACTTAATGTTGTAGTATTAGTTTGAATGTTTAGTCTTATTGAGTGACGCCTTTACCCAAGTCATGGTCAGAGAGTTTTACCATGGAGATGGCTCTTCGACCGGGCATCCTTAAAGTTCTACAAAGTTCACAGCTTCCTAATCAAAGAGAAAGTCGCCACAAAGTCTCTGATTTTCACCTTGAGAGTTGTACTTCATCGATTAGAATAGATAGACCAAGGTTGCTAGAAATAATATAAGCTTGTTGTTGTAAGACCGAGACAGGTCAGTATTTTTGCTTTCTATTGTGATGTATTACTGTCCTCTTGTATGATCAATTCAAATCATATTCAAACCTACACGACGTTTAAAAGAATCTCTCCAATTTTATTAAGAGTCTAAAACTCGACCACAATCCACATGTGCAGCAAACTACATCCACTGCTGGAGCAACATGACTTTTTGCCTCTGTGTCCCATAAAAAAAAACGAGTTGCCATTGCTCTGTGGAAGCTAGACATGACAGAAGCATGACTGTTTTTTAGAGTTGATATCCCATATCTTAGTAGTATAAAATCGTATGAATAATGTAGCAAATGCTTCAGACTGCTACATTTTAAATCATGTTGTTAACTGTCCAAAATCTGTTTTGTGGTTTCATTGCTGTTAAACCTGTGGCACTTTGCTACATATTCTCAAATTAATTCATCCTCCAGGCTCTACATTTAATTCTGTTGATTTAAGATGTTTCACTTAACCAGATCTAATATAATCAATACATGTTACGAATCTGATGAATTACAAACCACAACTGTGTCAGTTTTGTAATAAAGCTGTGTGCTTTGAAAATGTTTTCACTTTTTTAAAATCATGCTCCACTAGAATGTGTTTTACAGATGAGATCTGAAGGAGTTTAATCTTTATTCAATTTAAACCTTAACTCTATAAATTCCCTGCATGTTAATTTTTATCACAGACGAGACAAAAGTAATTTAATTTTCTTTTGATTTTAATACAAGAAATAAAATACTGGTTCACTGGTTCCTTAAAACAGATCAAATATTTAGCTCACAGAGTGGTATAAATTACCCACACTCTGGGTCACCCTACCAAGGAATGGACAAGTATATGACAGAAACATTAAATTTTATATTTTAACATAAAATGAGAGAAACTCCCCCCTAACTTTACATATGGCACACAAAACATGATTAGTTCATTCACACTTTTACCAAGAACAGCCTCCTTACAACCATGGATACACAATTAACCATTTTCCTATTGTTTTACTTTGTTTGGTCAGCAAATTCCAAACACATTATAACTAAACTCTCAGTGCTTTTTTATGAATTCTGCTAAGTCTGTTTGATAACCTTCAAAACATTTCTGACCTTTGCGAGAGTCTTGGCACATCCTGTAAGAGGCACACAAACAGATATTTCCCCTGAAAACCCAGATAAATGCAAACCCTTTCAAATGAGGATTTTATTACCTTGTCCAGTTCACAAAAGATTTGAGGAGGAATCTGCTTATCCGCTACACCATACATTTCCTGTTTTTCTGTGCTCTAAGCAAGAGCTGACTCTGCAAAATACCTCTAAAACAATCTTAAAAGTATTATTACAAAGTATGGTAACTGAAACTCCTTAACACTAGAACTCCCAGAGAGCAGCCATTTGGCTTTTCTACCTATAAAACCCACAGGTCAGCCGATCGGCTGGAAGGCCACCTGTGAACCCTCCTTTTGTTATGTGAACGAGGCAATCACTGGGGCACCACAGGACGTGACATGAGCCACTTCACTCAAAACACCTTGACATAAAATGGGGGAGGAGGAGAATCAGATTACAGCAGGATTGCTCTGTCAGAGCTGCTAACTGACTGGGCAGAACACATGAACTGAATCAAAATGCAATATATGTAATATATATAAAAGGATGTAGTTATCAGGACCCTACATCACTGGGCTTCCAACATCCCCACCAGACACATAGGAAAAGGAAAAGAACAGAACCACATCAACAAAATCACTCAAAATCTGTGGTTATCCCAACTGGGCCTTCATGATATTTACAAATAATAATTAAAAAAAATGTATAATCAGGATACAGTGTTAGAGAGTGGATGTGAGTGAGACTTAGAACTTATACTTAAAACTTTATTGATCCCTTTGGGGGGACTCCCTCAGGGAAATTTGAGTTTTCAAGCACACAGAGAAAACTAAACAGTAAGTAACAGTAAGTGAGGTGAGTACATGTCAATAATCACTCACAATCCTGGCACTGCTATGCCATCTCCTTTCTGCGTTTGCCACATGTGTATTTGTAGCGGTCAATACATCGCACAGTGGCATGATTGCTTGTACACGGAATTTTAACCTGACATATTGGTCTTTTCCCAGGGCTAGGTGTTGAAGGTTGTTGCCGAAGCAATTGTTCCATTTTGTGCCTGCTTTGCACCCACATGAGAGTGAGCCAACTCTCTTGCAAGCTCCACCAGGAAGTCCACCCGTCTCTCCTGCCTCCCGGTGCATGCTTGATAGAGCACATATGCATTCAGTGCTGCCATATAAATCATGTTATAGAACACCGCGACTGGCCAGCGCCGTGTTCATGTGCGGACAGTGTACTCCCGCACCATCTGGTCCATCACATCAACGCCACACTTTATGGTGTTGTAAAGGGTGACAGTGTTTGGCTTCCTTTTGGTGGTATTTTCAGTCTGAACCACACTGTGCATGCTGCTGAGAATGTAGACTGTCTTCTTCCGTTTGGGCGCATACACCGTCAGCGTGGCACCCGTGGTTGAAAATACCTGAGTGGGGAATTCATTGTGGTCCCTGTCTTGTTGATTGTGGAATTTCTTGCCGAATCCTGTTGACTGTGCCAAGGATGGTGGTTTTCCGGCTAAGCAGTCTTTGTGCAAGTGACAGCGATGTAAAGAAATTGTCCATGGTAACATTTCTGCCATTGTCCAGGAATGGTTCCATCAGCCTCATAACTACATTCTCAGATAGCCTCTCCCCACTGGGACGACTTGGGTCCTTGCCAAGATATGGGACATTGCAGATGTATTTGGATTTCAAGTCACCAGCCACCCAAAACTTGATCCCAAACTTGTCAGGTTTCGTTGCAATGTATTGCAGTGAAAAGCAGCGAGTCTTTGACGGGAAAAGCTGTTCATCAATGGTGATGTGTCGACCAGGGTTGTAGGATGTGATGCAGTTGGTGACAAACGATCCCCATACACCAGAAATTGCAGCATAAAGGCGACCTGAGGAGTTGAGCAGAACCTGGCACAGCTCAAATCCATAACTGGTATTTTGAAATCAGACATATAATATCATATCTTTGACATAACATCACATTACAGTGTGGGCAAAAAGCAACAGTCAGTCTGGTTTTCTATAAGTTGAGACAGGGAGAGACAGGGAAAAAGAAAATAGAGGGACAGAGCAAAACAGACAAAAACAATATACAAATTCTAAAATAAAACATATCAAATACATTTCTGGTGTATCTCAGTTAGAAAAAAATGTTACATAAAATAAATCATTATCTTGTACAGATATCAACTTGATGAGCAATTCTGTAAATGACTGGTGGGGCTACCACAGATTTTGAGTGCTTTTTTTGATGGGGTTCTATTCTTTTACTTTTCCTATTTGTCTGGTGGGGATGTTGGAAGCCCAGTGTTGTAGGGTCCTGATAACTTCTACATCCTTCTACATATATTACATATATTACATTTTGATTCAGTTCATGTGTTCTGCCCAGTCAGTTAGCAGCTCTGACAGAGCAATCTTGCTGTAATCTGATTCTCCTCCTCCCCCATTTTATGTCAAGGTGTTTTGAGTGAAGTGGCTCACGTCACGTCCTGTGGTGCCCCAGTGATTGCCTCGTTCACATAACAAAAGGAGGGTTCACAGGTGGCCTTACAGCCGATCGGCTGACCTCTGGGTTTTACAGGTATAGCAAAAAATCCTGGGTCTTCTAGTGTTAATCAAACATTAATAGGCATTTAATATACTTCATATCCGATTTTTTAGTAGTATCAATTGGTATGCATGACATAGCAAAAGCCTCAGTCCGTTACAGTTTACATCATGTGTAGCTCTCTGTTTTTTATAATCCCATCCATCCATCCATCCATTTTCTGAACCGCTTATTCGTTAAGGAGTCGTGGCGGGGCTGGTGCCTATCTCCAGCTGTCAACGGGCGAGAGGAGGGGTACACCCTGGACAGGTCGCCAGTCCAGGGTGTACCCACAGTTTTCTAATCCCTATTTCCCATTTTAAGAAATAAATGTAATTTTTCCCAGGGATTCACAACCTATTTTTTTAAAGAACTAAATTTAGGCTTTTCAGCAGCTTTCATATGTATGTAATTGACTTATTTTGCAGAGCTAGACTTTTGTAAAACTTCATAGCAGCCAGAGAAAATGTTGATATCAGACATTAAAAGGGTGCTGATGCCAGACATATTTTAAAATGATTCCACCAACCAGTGTGTAATGAAACTGAAAATGAATATACAACCCAGGAAGGTTTGATTGAAGGCAGATTGAAGGCATCTCCACCCTCCGTAAGCCGGCTTCCTGCTCCGTTCCATCAGAAAAAAGTGATGATCCCGCTCCAACTGATTGCAGATTTTTTTTTAAAGTACTATGCTTAAAATGCATTTAAAAACATACATTAGGAATTCAAATTAAGGAGTAGAAACAACTATGTCTTACTATGCTGCAGAAAACTTAAGTAGGTCATTCATATTTACAAAAACAAAAAGTAGCATCGGAACTAATTTGGATAACGAGTAATAAAAAAAACAGTCAAACTGAAGATGATATGCAACTGAATGGGTTAATATTGTGAATAAAATATACAAGCGGCATTAAATTAGCTTTATACAGAGAGTACGAGACAGCAAGTTCGGGGCTTTGGCTTTCTCTGTTTCTCTGCTTCAGCCTGCTGGTGAGAACCACCTAAAGATGCTCTGAGCCTTGAAGTTTACCCTCCTATAAAAAGTTGTTGACAGGTCGGGTAATGTAACACCAATGATTTTGCTTGCTCTAACCTTTTTTATCTGCCAATGAGAGCCTGCCAAACTAGGTGATGATGGCAGAGGTCAGGACAGATTCAACCATAGAGTGGTAAAAGATTGTCATTAATTTGCTGCACACCCCAAAGTGGTTAAGAACCCGGAGGAAATGCAGTCACTGCTGTGATTTTTTTTCACACAGCATCAGGGTTATCATTAAAGGGACTATATCATGCATTTTACAGCTTTCAACTTCTGGGATAGACACATATATTATAAAATGTTACTCTTGGTGTTATACAGTATAAATTTGTTCTAATATTTAACCTATATCCCGTAGTTGTGTAGTTATGTTGGATCACGAAGTAAAACGGCTCGTTTCTCTGTAATCCCGCCTCCTCCAAATTAGATATTTACTTCTCTGTCCATCAGGCATCTTTGTTCTTTGATCCAGCTGCTGTTCTTTAGGAATGTAGAATAATATCCTCTTATCCAGACAGCCAAATGGGCGTTTTTACAGAGAAAGTAAAAAACAAAACAAAAAAAGTGTTTTAAGATGCCACAAATCGAAGCAGCAATGAGCTGTGAGAAGGAGGAGGTTGTGTTTGGAACTCTAGCAGAGGTAAGCCGCTCTGCCTGCAGGGGCGGTGCAGACATCTCTAGCACTCCTTTGTTTTTATGATTCATAAGGTCACTAGTTGAACAGTTTGAACACTCAATCATTTACTGGGAGAGGGAGGGGCAGCTGCTCAGAGAGCAGGATTAAGGAGGATTACTCAAACATGCATGAATTAAGACAAAAACCATTCCAGTGGGGGGGGGGTATGAGAAAATTGCATTATCAGATGGTTGAAAACTCCAAAAACTTGATTTTGCATGATATAGGTTAACATGTTCCACTGTCTCCTCCTTAATCACAGGTAAAGGTGGTGGGTTTGATTTCTTCCTAAAATCAAAGCACGTCCTTGGTTTTTGTGACATATATGTCAATGGTGTATGGTCTATGTCTACATGTATGTCTTATACTGGAAGTCTGAGGTGTACAGAGTGACAAGGAATGGTGAGGGTACAGTCCCTTGTGGTACTCCTGTGCTGCTGCCCAGCTCGCTTGAAATAGAATTCTTCAGTCTCACAAACTGTAGTCTGTTTGTCAGGTAGTCATTGATCCAGGTGATTCTTCAGGAGTTTCTGACCAAGCAAATCAGGCTGAATTGTGTTAAATGAACTGGAGATATCAAATACCATGATTTTCACAGTGCTGCCTTCTTTGTATGTATGTACATTGCAACACAACAACATCAGAGATGGCACACTATTTAAGGTTTAAGACACTTCATAAAGTGTTACATTTTGATCAGGAAAAGGTAAAAGGGTTTAACAGACAGTATTGTCATTATCATTGTCAGAATCAGAGGAAATTAGGTATCAAAACATCCATCCATCCATTTTCTGAACCGCTTAGTCCTCCAGGGGTCGCGGGAGGCTGGTGTCTACTCCAGCTGTCAACGGGCGAGAGGCGGGGTACACCCTGAACAGGTCGCCAATCCATCACAGCCTGCCATACAGGAGTTGGGGAACTTTATTGCTGAGTGCAGTGTCAATCAAACTAAGAATAAGGGCTCTAATAGAGGGTATACAGCAGCAACCACACAGAATAAGAACAGATGAAAACACAGCGACGCCTAAAAACGGAGATGCTATGACAGCCTTGTATCTAAATAAGTAAGTAAGTAAGTAAGTAAGTACTTACTTACTTACTTACTTAAGCCTTGTATCTTCCAAAAATATCAGGCCAGGAATCAAACATTGAGGAATCGACTCCTGAGTGTATTTTTAATTTATTATTAAGGATTCTGAGTCCATCGACTGCCTTAGTTAGCTTATCTGAGTGTGTTGTTTGGAATAAATTAACAGCATTGATCGCCAAAAATAGAACAAACACTAACTTTTTCAGCTAATAACATGTCTACTGCAATTCTGTTTTGGAAAGACATCAGAGAAGTGGCCTGAAGTTGTTCATGAACTGCTTCAAAACCATCACGACAGTAGTTAGCTAATTTTTGGATAATGAACACCACCAGCAAATTGATGAATCCCATCCAGTAGAGATTTGATTAACGATCTTGTATTTGCCTGGCACCCCTCTTGGCACCCCAAATTCATCAATATAAGTTGGATCAGATACTCCATGAATTACTGATCTTTTAGCTCTGTGATGGTAAGCTTCATGGTCTGGAGTGTTTAAATCAGTAAAGTTCATATAACACAGTTATATGTATAATTAAGGTTACCGGAGTACGTACACCTGCCCAATTTTGATGTAGTACTGCTCTCATAGTTTTGCCTCCACACCACCACCAAATGTATACATGAGCTACATTAGGGGATGAGGAGAGATGGTGGGTGAACATGCAGTAAGGCATTAACAGCATTTACAAATATTTTACATTTGGTTGCATTGTTAAAACAGGTGAAATTGTTTAAGGCCACATCATAATTGAAGTAGGGAGGAGCAACTTTTTTATCTTTTACAGGGAAAGGATTTTCCCAAAAGGGACACTCGAGGGGTGTATTAAGGCTGGTTAACAGAAAATTAAGACAGGTGTGATTAAGTTCAGAAGGAGTTGGCATAATTCTTAACAGTGGGCATGGAGTTAAACAAACAACACAGTTGCCACCCACAGTTTCAAAAGTCTGTTGTGCTATAAAAAGCCACTTATTAGTCTCTCCCGAAAATCCAGTAGTCATTTCAAACATGTAATCAGTAGTAAGTTCACTAGTAGTTGTGATGCCTACAGGTTGGGATTTTAGATCTGCCACAGGAGCATGAGTCGTATTCCTTGGTTCCTGACTAAGTGTAATGTCCCCAATTTTTGATCAGTGCCACTTAACCATGCATACAGTATGAGGTTCACGCAGGCACTGTCTGGTGATACAGATACTCATCCTTTTGATGAGTGTTTGTAATCAGGTCTGATTTTGGCTTTTGTGAGGTTAACTTTGAGGATTAAAGATGTTTTTGTAGCTGTCATCTCCAGCAGGGGAAGGTGTTTGTCGTGTCGATGTGTTGTAAATGAGCTCCAATCATAATCTGGGGGGTCTGCCACAAGTTCAGACCATGTCAAACCTCCACGTAACAATAAAAAATAAATTAGGTAACCAGCATAGCTAGATGCTTTTACTCCTTCAATGGACAGGATACTGAGGGGAATAGACGTGGTGGTTACTGATCCTTCTGGAAGACATATAACATCAGATCCTCATTTATCCCCACTCAAGGAGGTAGCGGAAGGAGAGATAAAGTATCTTTTCTTCTTCAGCAAGGGAGGGCTTGATGGTCTGGACGATAGAGCTGGATTTGTGACATCAGGAGCAGGAGTGCAGATTAGGGTACCATTTTAGTGGACAGCTGGCCATAGGAGAATGGGTAGCGTGATGCCGAGGCTGATCAAATGCACACACTGACCCGCGTAGCGACCATCCATGGATGTGGATCTCTCCATGATGAGATACGTAGGTAGCTCGGTATGCTACTTGTTGCAGTGAAGGCACACATTCCCTCACTGATCTGGCTTGAGTTCACTGAGAAGGTCGGAGGGTTGCTGGAACCTTCCTGCAGTGTGAAGCGTGGATCAAGGTGACACGTTCAGCAACCTTTACTGCCGTCTGGGTCGTCAGGAGGATCTGTTATTGGCCCACCCAGCGCTGATGGTTCCACCTCTTTCAAACGTGTAGTAAGAGACACGCAGAATTTGAGCAAGCTGTATTCATACAGGATGCTGTCCGAAAGGAGCTCCTTGGGAGGATGTAGACATGTGTTGGGAGGAGCTGCGAACAGAATTTCAAAAGGGCTTAGATTAGCTCTACCTCTTTTCCTTATTCTTATGTACATTAGTACAATGGGAAGGACTTTTATCCAGTTTAAACCTGTTTCAGCACTGCATTTAACAAGCTTGTTCTTTAATGTGCCAATTTTTCACTCCACCACGCCTCCACTAGCTGGATGGTATGTGCAATGTTTTCTGAGGTCGATGTTAAGAGAGAGAGAGCTGTGTGATGGCTTCGTTAGCTAAATCTGGTCCATTATCACTGGATATTTTCTCTGGAATGCCCCACCTTGGAATGATTTCCCTCAGAAGTGCTCTGGCCACTGATGCATCTGGTTTAGAAGTAGGAAAAACTTCAACCCATTTCGACGACATGTCAACCATTACAAGACAATATTTTTTCCCTTTTACAGGAGAGAGCTCGATGAAGTCGATTAATAAATGTTCAAACGGCCTGGTGGGAGGTGGATGTGCTGCCTGTTCTGTATGTTGTGTTTGTCTTCCTGCATTGTTAGCCGCACACACCATACATGATTGACAAAATTTTTGAGCATAAATTGTGAATCCTTTAATTCAGTTAAAATCAATTCACTTTTATTTATATAGCGCCAATTCACAACAAATGTCACCTCAAGGCACCTTACAACAAAAGTAGATTCAAAACAATTATACAAACATTCCAATCAGTTAAAAGTTTTCTATGTAAGGAATGCCAGCAGATTGCGATCAGTCATTGACGTGCTTTGTGCCCAGATCATGCAGACTCTAACCACGGCAATTCTTCCGCAATCCTACATACTGAGCAAGCATATAGCAACAGTGAAGAGAAAAAACTCCCCTTTAAGAGCAAGAAACCTCCGGCAGAACCTGGCTTAGTACAAGCGGTCATCTGCCACGAACGTCTGGGGGTCTGAGAAGACAGAGAAGAGACAGCATGGAGGATGCTCGGTAACTTTGAGCATAATCTGGACCGATGTTCCCCATCCAGCAGGGGACTTTATAGTTGAGCAGGGTACCAGACCGTGTGGAGCTTCTATGGGGGGGGGAAATCCGGAAAGAAAACTGGGTTAACAATCGCAATAACAGCAGAAAAATATATATCCTGAGAGTAGTAGACGAGAAAAGTAGAAGCGGGAAGAAAAGTGGTCAGTCTGTCCTCCAACAGTCTGTAGCAGCATAACTACAAAAATAGCTGAGGACAACCTAAGGCACTCTGACTATAAGCTTTATCAGACAGGAAGGTTTTTTAGCCTAGTCTCGAAAATAGACAGAGTATCTGCCTCAAGGACTAAAACTGGGAGCTGGTTCCACAGGAGAGAAGGCTGGTAACTAAAAGATTTGATTCCCATTCTATTGTTATTAATCCTAGGAACTGCCAGTAGACCTGCATTCTGAGAACAAAGTGCTTTGTTAGGAACATATGGAACAATCAGATCTCTGATGTACGATGGAGCTTGATTATTAAGGGCTTTATGCGTAATTGGTAATATTATACTAAATATGGGATTTAAATGTCATGTCTTGGTCAAAAATTACACCAAGGTTCTTAAATAATTACCAGAGGCCAGATTAATGCCATCCAGATGAAGTGATTGATTTAGCACTTTCCTTTTTAAAGGTTATGGTCCAAAGACAACAACTTCTGTCTTTTCTGAATTTAAAAGTAGAAAATTCAGAGTGATCAAGGTTTTTATGTCTTCGAGACATGCTTGTAATCTACTTAATTGATTGTTTTCATCAGGTTTTATGGATAAATATAATTGTGTATCATCAGCATAACAATCCATTCCATGTGTTCTAATTATTTTACCAATTGGAAGCAAATATATATATAGTAAAGAGAATCGGTCCAAGCACAGAACCCTGTGGTACTCCACAAGTAACCCTTGCGTGTGAAGAAGATTTATCATTGACATGAACAAACTGGAATCTGCCGGACAGATATTATTTAAACCAGCTATTCCCTTGATCCCTACATCATGTTCAAGCCTTTCTAAGATAATATTATGACTGACTGTGTCAAAAGCATTACTGAGATCTAACAAGACCAGAAAAATCAAATCCATTATCTGAGGCCATTAGATTTCTTTATTGACTTTCACCAGTGCTGTTTCAGTGCTATGATGAGCTCTAAAACCTGATTGAAATTCTTTAAACAGGTTGTTGCTATTTAGATGCTTACATACTTGATTAGCAAGTATTTTCTCAAAAATTTTGGATAAGAAAGGAAGGTTAAATATAGGTCTGTAGTTAGCTAAATAATCTTGATCCAGGGAGGGTTTCTTAAGTAAAGGTTTAATTACAGCAACCTTAAATTCCTTAGGCACATATCCATTTATTAAAGATAGATTCATCATGTCTAGAATAGGGTCAGTAACCAGAGAGAACACTTACTTAAATAATTTGGTTGGTATTCCAAAAGTTCAACAGAATCAAAACAGTACAGACATAGACATGGTTATACTCTCTGATTCTGCATCAGTTACTGAACGAGAGTTAATCATGTTTAAGAGAATGCCAATGATTTTATTTTTAATATAATTTATTTTACTTATGAAGAATCCCATAAAGTCATCACTACTGAGAGAAGGGGGGGTAGTTGGCTCAACACAGCTATGACTCTGTGTAAGTTTGGCAACTGCACTATAAAGAAACCTAGGATTGTTTTTATTTACCTCTAGTAATGATGAGAAATATGCTGTTCTAGCTTGTCGAAGGGCGTTTTTACATTGTATTAGACTATTTTTCCATGTTAGAAAGGAATAATTTTACTGTGTAGAGTGCCATTTTCTCTCCAGTTTTCTCGTATTCTACTTTAAAATAACCAATTCTGCACTAAACCTGGGAGCCAACCTCCTATGGCTGATTAGCTTCTTTTTTAAGGGGGCTACACTATCTAGTGCCAAATGCAGTGAGGAAGTAATACTTTTAACCAGACCATCAATTTCTGACGGGTTAGTGTTGGAATTACTGCAGTCACTTTGTTCTGAGACGGATAGGGAAGCAAGAATGGAACAGATTCTTTAAAACTTCTTTCAGCACTGTCTAATAAAATTCTACTGTAATTACATTTTCTTTCAGATTTTGGAACGTTGGGTAAAGTAAATTCAAAGGTTATTAAAAAATGGTCAGATAGGACTGGGTGCTGTGGGAGGATTATTAGTTCATCACAATAAATGCCGTATGTCAAGTGTGTTGGGCAGTGTGTGTCTCGTCACTTTCTGAGTAAAGCCAATTGAGTCTAAGATAATATTAAAGGCTGCAGTTAGGCTATCCCTTTCAATGTCCATGTGAATATTGAAACCCCCTACTATAATTACCTGAACAGCGTTTAAAACTAAATCAGATAAAAAATCTGAGACCTGGACCAAGAATTGAGAGTAAGGGCCTGGTGGGCGATACAAAACCACAAACAAAAGTGGGTTTCATGTTTTACAACTTGGGTGAGGAAAACTAAGGATTACTGTAGATGTTCAAAAGAGCTGTAGTTAATAGTTGGTCTATGGCGAAGTTGTATTTATTTTAATGAGATTTTCATAGTTTGCTTTTGTCAGGTTAACTTTTAGTCTATTTGATTTTGGCAATGGGCAAGACACTGTCTCAATGGGGTATTGAGTGGGTAAGAGTACAGAAGCTGCAGAGAGGTAGGTTAAACTACGACTCTGCTTCCTGGTCTGGACCCTGGTTTGTCAGTGCTTTGAAGGACTAATTTATCTGTCTAGATTCCTAGAAAGACGAGCTGCTCTATCCAAAATGGGATGGATGCCGTCTCTCTGGATCAGACCAGGTTTTCCCCAAAAAGTTTTCCAGTTATCAATGTAGCCCACATTGTTTGCTGGACACCACACAGACAACCATCAATGAGATGACAGCATGCGGCTAAACATATCGTCACTGGTCCGATCGGGCAGGTGACCAGAAAAGATTACACAGTCCGACATCTTTTTAGCAAACTTACACACCGAAGGAACACTAATGTTAGTGACCCCCGAATGGCGTAACCCGGTGTCATTACCGCCAGAGTGAATAACAATCTTACTGTATTTACACTTATCCTTAGCCAGCAGTTTCAGGTCGGACTTTATGTCGCCTGTTCTGGCCCCTAGAAAACATTTGACTATGGTCGATGGTGTCTTTAATGCCACGTTTTGGACTATGGAACTGCCAATTACCAGAGTCTGTTTCTCAGTGGGTGCGTCACTGAGTGGGGAAAATCTGTTAGAAACGCGGACAGGTTGGTGGTGTACTTTGGGCTGGGAACTATGCTTTCTATGTACCGTCACCCAGTTGGCCTGAGATCCCAGCTGCGTGGGTTCTGTTGGAGGACCGCTAGGTGATTGTATCCTTTTTGACTCCATGCTGGCTCGACTATTTACTGGATTCTCAACTGCACGGAGCCGGGCTTTTAATCCTGAAACCCTCACCTCCAAAGCTACGAAAATGCTACATTTATGACACTTACCATTATAACTAAAGGAGGCGGGGGAGTAACTAAACATCTGACACAGAGAAATGGAGAGAGTAGCCACAGAGAGAGAGAGAGAGCTAAATTGAAGAGAATTAGCTATAGTTGCTACGAAGCTAAGCTAAAGAGCCAGTGAGATCTTAGCACACCGAGAACAACCGTGTGAAACACAAAGGGTTCCCAAAATGTAAAGTACACCAACTGGAAATGATAAAGTGCTTGTGTGTTAAAATAAATTAGAATGACCTCAATACAGAGAAAAATAGTTTAATCGAAGAGAATCTGAGCACCAAACACCAAGCAGCTCCAAGGAGCTCAACAGTTACAACAGGAAGTGACGCAGGCACGCAGTAAATGTCGCAATACTCACAATGTCCACCAATGTTAACCAATGTGTTGAAATAGCACTTAGCATTCCTGACTTTGATGCGTGGTCCAAACCATGCGTTAATTTTGCTTATTGAGGAAACAGAGAAGAAGGGAGGCAGGGTTTGTTATCAGGACCAAACCAGCCAGCTGGTGTTTTAACACAGTCAGCAGCTTTCCATAATTTATTGTCTGTGGGTGTTGCCAGCGACTACACAGCTGAGAGAGAAAATGCAGCAGAATCACCTGAGGTACATGAGTCAGAGGCAGAGCTGAACTTTGCCAAACAGAGTTGTTTATGTATGGCTGCTTTCTTTGTGGCTGCGTTAGCGCTGGCATTTCCTGTCGAGATTGGGTCAGACAGTAAGTCAGCGCGGGCATTTCCTGTCGAGACTGGGTCAGATAAGTTAGTGTGAGCAACACATTTACAAACAAAGACAGCTTTAGGTAGGAGGATGGATTCAATGAGCTGTGAAATGAGAACATTGTATAAGACAGATTTTCCATCAGATTTTAAAAAGCCTCTGTGCCTCTAGAGGGCGTCAAAGTCATACCATGAGCCACTGTATATGGTTGCAGTTTTTCCTGCAGCCAAAATACAGGCACAAGCCAGATTTCTAGGGCTCTTTGATATCGTATACATGGCTCAGATCCCAACATCCCCCCTTTCAGTTCTAAAGGGTGTGTTCAGTCCATTCTTTGGAACTGGTAACGGTCTGTGTACAGTGTTCATGAATGTGTCTGTCTGTTGGACGTTGGTTCAACGTTTCAGTCCTTTTGAGCAGTGGTGAACAACAGTCCTTTAAATGCGAATGAACAGTCCATTGTGAAATGGTGGGTGAAACAGTCCATGAGCACAACAATGACTCAGTCCATTGATCGAATCGCGACAAAAGGTGACAAAAGGGGAAAAAGACGTTATGGGTTCGACAATATATGTCCCTGCGTTCCCCCCTAGCTGTAAAGAGTGGAATTGCTGGGTGCAGTCTTAAGAGCTACATTGGGTACATGTATCTCAAAATGTTTTTGGTGAACCCTACCCTGGGTGGAGGCACCTGGGCAGAGCCTAAACTAACAAAATCAATCCCATATATAAGAATACATGAAAAACAATAGTAAAGGGTTACATAGATCAAATTAATGAGTCAAAGAAACATAAAATATGTAAATAAATAAATAAAAACATTGTTTTTTGACCATGATGTATTTGATTATGGGTAGGGGTAACATAAGGTAGTGTCACATCTCCTGGGTTGGTGGTTCTGTGGTCTCCTTTTTTTTTCTTCAGCAGCCTAATGAGAGCTGGCGTTCCTGATGTGCTTATGCACCTGCCAGCAATTACATGGAGTATAAAGGAGGATGTAGGATGGATGTAGGATGACTACTCCTTGCCTGATGGTCCAACATGACTGGTCAAAGAAACGCTCTAGAGTGCTAGCCTTCCTCCTCAGTCTCTCCAACCTGCCCTCTCTCGGACATCCAAACCCACTCGAACCGCCCTACCAAAGCCGTTCCAGGAGGACAGCCTTCTCCCCCACACTAACCATCACTGGACCGAAGTAAGACTTCAACCCTTCCTTGTTTCTCTCGAGTTTCTATGAGTTTCCCTCACAACTCTTAACGCTCCTCTCTCCATTCCGAACAGAGCCCAGCACACTCCCATCACCCTTAATCAAGCGGACTAACTGATTGAATAAACTTTGTTTTTTCCTTACCTGTCTGTGAACTTGGTTCTACATGTGGGTCCAGAGATTACCTATGAACATGACAGAACCATCAGGCCAGTTGGATCCAGCAGGACCACCCCCTGGTCCAGCTCCAGATCAATACAGCGTCCTGGAAAAGCTAGCGACTCTCTTCGAGCAACAAAACCTCGCCTTGCAACGTTTAGATCAATTGTCGGCGTGATGCAGGAAATCAGTGACAAGCTGTCGGCGTTGGGTCCTGGCGTCACTGCTGCCCACTTCTGCTCGTTTGAGGGATGTTGCCTCGCCTCCCCTCAAACCGTTTTCGGGTGAAATTGGGAAATGTAGGGTTCTTTTTTTGCAGTGTTCCTTAGTTTTTTTCTTTTCACCTCAGTCCTTCCCTGATGACCCCTCTGAGATTGCTTATTTTGCTGGGTTATTACAGGGCAGAGCTCTTAAGTGGGTGGAGGCGAAATTTAATCAGCATACCTTGTTTCAAAGAAGTTAGGACTCCTTTATTAAGGACTTGAAGTTGACCTTTTGTCATAGTGAATCTGAAGGCGAGACTGCTAGAAAGAAATGGAGTATAAGACAGGGCAAACAGTCTGTGGGTGATTTTGCAATCGATTTCAGAACCTTAGCAGAATCCTCTGTTTGGAATCAACAAGCCTTAAAAGGTGCCTTCCAGCAGGCTCTGAATGAACACCTGAAGGACGAATTAGCCTTCCAGGAAGAGCCAAAGACCCTAGAGGACCTGATTTCAATGGCTATTCGCATTGATAATCGCATTAGAGAGCGTTGTTAGAAACAACAAAGAACTTTCCATCCTTTATTTCCTCAGTTCCAGTGTAAAGATTTCACCACCTACTGTGTAACAATTCACCACCTACTGTGTAAGAATTCACCACCTACTTCCCCAGTCCTGGCAATGGAGGAACCAATGCAAATCGGACGTGCTCGCTTGTCCCCAGAAGAAATACAGCGCCAGATGGAGAACCGGGCTTGCCTGCATTGTGGGGAACTAGGTCATTTCAACGCCGCCTGTCCGGTTCAACTAAAAGGTAGAGCCCACCCGTAGCCACGGGAATACTGGTGGGTAGTTGCAAGAACCCTCTTTCCCATTTAACACTTTCTGGTTCTATTTTTCTTAACCAAACCTAATTCCCTGTTCCCATACTCATTGATTCTGGCTTTGAGCTAAATCTAATGATGATAATCTGGTTAAAGAACTTAGTGTCTCCAGAGTCCCCATGTCTACCCTTGTCCGTGTTACTGCTTTGGATGGTAATCCCCTCCCCTAATCACTCATACAACTGAACCTTTGGACTTAAATATTTCTGGAAATCATCGTGAAAAACTAATTTTCTTTGTGTTTCCTTCCCATCAGTCTCCCCTGGTTCTGGGCTAACCCGAGCTGGTTAAACATAACCCGCAATTGATTTGGAAGGAGGGACGGATTGAATCCTGGAGCCCGTTCTGCCATGCTACCTGTTGTCAAGCTGCCTTTGTGTCCACGTCCCCTGACTCTGAGGATGATCCTGACCTCTCAAGTGTTCCACCTGAGTATCACGATTTAAAATCTGTATTCAGTAGAACAAAGGCCCTCTCATTACCCCTCCCCACCACCCCTACGACTGTGCCATAGATCTTTTTATGGGTGCTACCCTGCCTTCCAGTCAACTTTACAATCTGTCTAAACCTGAACGAAAAAGTATGGAGAAGTATATTAACGAATCCCTTTCTGCAGGCATCATCCGGCAATCGACCTCTCCTCTAGGGGCTGGATTTTTCTTTGTTGCAAAGAAGGATGGAAGCCTGTGTCCATGTATCGACTATCGTGGGCTCAACGACATAACCGTTAAAAATAAGTATCCCCTTCCACTACTCACCTCTGCCTTTGAACCCGTTCAGGACTCTACACTATTCACAAAGCTGGATTTGCGGAACACATATCATCTTGTTAGGATCCGTTCTGGAGACGAAGGGAAAACAGCTTTCAAGACCCCCGGGGCCATTTTGAATATCTGGTGATGCCTTTTGGCTTAACAAATGCCCCTGCAGTTTTTCAATATTTAGTTCATGATGTTCTCAGAGGTTTTCAAGACAAGTTTGTTTTTGTTTATTTGGATGATATTTTGATTGTTTCAAAGTCTCTAGAAGAAACGTTTCATGTTCTTCAAGTGTTACAAAGATTCCTTGAAAATAACCTTTATGTCAAAGCTGAGAAGTGTACGTTTTCATGCATCTTCTGTCTCGTTTCTGGGTTTTGTCCTCGAGAGTGGGCGAGTTAAGGCTGACCCCGAAAAGGTTAAAGCAGTTCTGGACTGGCCAACCCCATCCACCAGAAAGGAGATTCAACGTTTTTTGGGCTTTGCCGATTTCTACCAGCGTTTCATCCTACAGCCAGATTGCTACCCCTCTATCTGCCCTTACCTCAACTAAGAGAGCTTTTTTCTGGTCTCCCGAGGCAGAAAGTGGTTTCAAGATGTTAAAAGACAAGTTTGCTCAGGCTCCCATTCTGTCACAGCCTGATCCTACTAAACAGTTTATTCCTAACAGTTCATTGACGCCTCAGTATTGGGAACTGCCCCACCCCGCCTGCCCGTGTTATAGATGGGCATCCTGTTTATTCTGTGAGCAGGATACTGGACGTTAGACGACAGGGCAGGGGTTTTCAGTATTTGGTTAACTGGGCTGGTTATCGTCCGGAGGAACGGTCTTGTGTTCCCCACTCTTTTATATTGGATCCCTCTCTCACTAGGGACTTTCACAGGTCCCACCCTGCTAGACCAGGTGGAGGCCGTTGAGGCAGGGGTACTGTCACATCTCCTGGGTTTGTGGTTCTGTGGTCTCCTTTTTATTCTTCAGCAGCCTAATAAGAGTGGGCATTCCTGATGTGCTTATGCACCTGCCAGCAATTACCTGGAGTCTAAAGGAGGCTGTAGGATGACTACTCCTTGCCTGATGGTCCAACATGACTGGTCAAAGAGATGCTCTAGAGTGCCACCCTTCCTCCTCAGCCTCTCCAACCTGCCCTCTCTCGGACATCCAAACCCACTCGAACCGCCCTACCAAAGCCGTTCCAGGAGGACAGCCTTCTCCCCCAAACAAACCATCACTGGACCGAAGTAAGACTTCAACCCTGCCTTGTTTCTCTCGAATTTCTATGAGTTTCCCTCACAACTCTAACTCTCCTCTCTCCATGCCAAACAGAGCCCAGCGCGCTCCTGTCACCCTTAATCAATCTGACTAACTGATTAAATAAAAAAATAAATTTCCTCACCTGTCTGAGATGTTGGTTTTGCATGTGGGTCTGGAGATTACCTTCGAACATGACAGGTAGGAAGGCGGAACATCGGCGACACTTGACGTCCATCAGGCACAGGTGTCTGTTTGCGCCCTGGGCCTTGGATTGGCTAATAACCGAGATGTAATGAAGGTCACAGTGTTGAGTCTAGCATGCAATTGTGTAACTTGCTTGTAAGCAGTGTAGGTCAAGGTAAAGGTCATAGTGTAAGATTCTGTCCAATTATCTTTCTTAGGGAATTGAGATAGAGGGGTAAGTGTTAATGCCGCGGGCGTCAGATTAAATTGAACCAATTTGGTCCCCTCTATTAGCAGTTATTCAATTTGTTCGTCAGTAGAAAAGTTGTAGCCGTTAAACGCATCCATTATTTCAATATGACCATATAACATTATGTCTGTCCGTATCCAGGTGATGGAGGATGGTGTCACCGATTTGCAACACTGCCCCCGGTGGGACAGTCACAAACATTGTTTGGTTGAGCAATTTAACTTTGGTGATTGTGTCATGCTGCTCATATGACATCAAACCATCCAACATTGGTGTGCTAACCAGCCGGCGGTTTCCTGCCCTTTCAAATTTTGTTTCCATCCCTGCATCTTTTAATGTCATAATGGCATGACAATTTTGTTGAGGAGCGTAATTTCTTAGGCCAAATAGATAATTATTTATGTTTTTAATCAAGTGTGCAAATTTTGTTTTTGGTGCACGGATCAAAATTAGGAATAGAATAGTTTCAGGTTTAGTTAGGCTTGAATTGATGGGGTTTAAAATTGGATATGGATGTTTCTTTATGCATCTATATGTTTGGTTTTCCAAAGATGAGAAAGTTAAGTATGAAATTAAATTCAAATTGATTTTGAATTAATAAATTGGAATTTTTGTATACAGGCTGTATGCCTGGTAAATTTTGAGGACTGTACAATGTGTATTAGTGTGACATGGTACACAACGAGGGCCTGGGCAGGATTTGATCCCACGACGCCCAGGCCCTCGTTGTGCACCATGCCACATTTGGCGTTGCTGGCAGGGTCCATGTGAGACTGGTAAAAAGTCCATGGATTTGAAATTGGTGGCACCCTGCACGGAAGCACAAGGACGTGCTTGTGATAAGAGGGGGAGAGATGTGACAGTGTGGAGGTCCTGTCACTGTGGCTCCGATAGATGACGTGCCCTGGCTGCTAGGCCACAGGGATTTCCTTTGGCTGACTGGTTAGCGCACATGACCTTCACCTGGGAGTCATGGGATCAAATCCTGCCCAGGCCCTTGTTGTGTACCATGCCACATTAGCACTTTGAGTGTTTTAGCCATTTAAAATGGGAATATATTAGGATGCCTCCTTATAAAAGATAGTCTACAGATAAGTTAATTTATCACTGAGACTCTGTACAAAGTCTCTTAATTTTTGCTATTATTTCTTTTACAGCATGTCATTTTTCAGAACCTAACAGAATTGTAAAATAAGTATGATTTATTTAATTAGTCTGGAGTGCAGCATTAAGCTCAAAACAGTTTTTTAACTTAGGATATTTTAAACTAGCTGGATTTAACAGGGAGTTAATAATCTGGAGCCTCCTTACTCCAGTGGAGTGTCTGAGATTGTCTGAGAATAAACCATATGGTGATCAGTGATTGAGAGTGCTGAGAGTCTTTTGAGGAAATAGGCTGAAATTTGGAGAAAAGTTCTATTTTATCAGCTGCTGTTTTCAACACATCAGCTTTCTCAAACTGATTGTTGATTTTAGCTTTGAACTAGGTTCTGGATTTATGTAAGCTGTCTGATATGTGTTTACCTGTGGGGTCCTGAGGGGCCCCAGATGAGCTGTAGGTGTGGCTCCCCAGCCGACCAGATGAATCTTGGCATCAGGAGCAGGATGCCTGTCTAGTTCTGCTGGCGGGGTTTTTCTTCACCTCCTTTTGGAGGAGCAAGTGTAGTTGATGAGGACCTTTTCTAAGTCTTCCTGTTTCAACTGTTTACTTTCTGACTTGTTCTTTTCAAATTGTTTCTGACTTATCTGGTGTTGGTCAGGTGGGCTTCTGTCAGGCTGAGTGTAGTCTGGTTTTCGGGGTTTTAAATTCTGCCAACCTCCACCCCCCTGATTCTGTTGTGTTAATCGGGTCGACTTCTGTGATTTTAAAGCAGCCATCGTTCAGGTGGGAGGAGCTTCCCTCCCCTCCAGCTCCAGACTGTCCTTCCCTGGCCTCCATCTGTAGAACCCTGTGTTCGCTATCTGTCTGCCTGGACTTTCTTCTGGTTTCCCACGCTAACTGAGCGAACCTTCTGATCTCCTTCATCTTTAACTTCTTCATTCTACAATGCATAGTAACGTCAAAGCGTATAGTTTCATGCAAGTTGTGAAGAAACAATGACTTAAAGGTGCGGTCTTCTTCCAGGCCTGATGCAGTCTGACCTTGGAAGTACTCTGCGCGGAGTCTCCTATAAAAACCTCTAGGTGGTTCATTTCTCTTTTGAAACACAGAGAAGGCTCCCATTGTCGCCGATGCTGGGTCAGCGTACACTAAGTACTCCTGTCTGAGTGCTTTGCACAGTTAAGCGTAATCATCCCTGATCGCTGGAAGTAGGGATTCTATATGATTATGGAACACTCTAGAAGTAGTCTTCCAAATTAGTTTAGGCTTTTCGCGGGTGGAGGGATTGGGCAGATCAAAAAGGCCCCTTTCTACCTCTCTGAGGTAATTATCAATGATTCTAGCTGACATGGTCTGATTCCATACCAATGAAATGGCTCTGTTTCGTCCGTTTCAGACCAAACCTGGACATATTCATCGCCGTATGGAAACAGATTTGATTGTAACTGCCTATAGCAGGGGTCTTTAACTAAAGTTCGAAAAGGTCCGTTTAGAAAATGTGTCGGGAAGTGGAGGTCCGGATGGGGAAAAAAAAAAAGTATAAATTGACCCTGTATCATATACTTCTGTAGCCTAAATGTGGTGGCACGTCTGCATATAATTTTAATCTAACTTTCACTAAAAAATAATTCAGTACAAATGCGTTGTTGGGCAGTGAATGTGTTACTCAGAATCCTAGCAGATTGCTCATTTGTGCTTTGAGACTGTTTATTTTTTGTGATCTGACTTCTGACTTGGGAGGGTATGATTGTTCAAATGTTTTGTGCTTTGTCTCATAGTGGCGTTTAATGTTTAACTTTTAATAAGTGCAACAGTTGCAGAACAACTGAGAGCTTTGTACTTGCTGTATGAAGCACGAACAGAAAGGACTCTGTCCATTCAGGAAGAAAGGAGCGAAACTACTCTGATTTAACCTACCTAGCGTCCAAACAGACTTAGATCCTGGTCCCTAAAAGACTGGCCTGTTGGATAAGGCTAGGGAAGGGATGGCCTGGAGTTCTGGGGTAATTATCCTTGTAATCCAGAATATTTCACCCCTCTCCCCTAACAACAGTTTAGACATAAGTATGTCTCGGGTTTGGGGTGAGCTGTCCCCCCTACCAAAAGCTGTGGCATAAGCATGCCTCGGATCTGGGATTGGCTGAACCCCCCCACCAAAAGCTGACACGTAAGCATGCCGTGGATCCGGGAGTGGTTAACCCCCCTGACCTCCTGCCCATGGGTCACTACTGGCTGCCGGGACAGCTGGTATAGTCAACCTGGCAGCTCTGAGTTCCCATGGAGGAGGTTGCATGGATGAGCTGCCGCCTACCTGGGTGTCAGGTGCAAAGGCAAGCTGAGGGGTTACAGCTGTCCCACCTGGTGGAATGCTGGCTAGGTTTGGGTCAGGGTCTGTTTTTAAGTTGGCTGGTGCTGACACCTGCAGTGTTTCCCCACTTGGCCACTGTTTCTGCTTAGGCTTCAGGGAGTTCAGCTTTGACTGAGTTAAGCTCGGCCTCCAGCTGGGCTGTGCTTTCTGTGTTTCCAATTGGAGTTGTCTCTGAAGCAGCGTGGCTAGTTCACCTAATAGGCTGGCGGTAGTTCTCTGCTCGCCCTGTGGATCCAGCATGAAGTCTGTCAGGCTTTGAATCTGACTGTCACATGACCTGCAGTTCCTGCAGCTGGCCCTCGGCTGAATAAGCCTGAGCTCCAGATTCCGGATTGGAACAGTCCTCAGAGATGCAGCACACAAAGGGGATGAGGGATTGAAAAAATCCAACAAACGACAATGCTAGCAACTACATGAAACAATTAGGGGAAGGCCTTATTGTTAATTAAATTAACAAGACATGTGTCAAAGTGATTTTCAGCTATCACTTAAAAGGCACCGTCGGTTTGTGTCTTACAGTGGCTGTCTTTACAGCCCTAAAGTTGCACGAAAAGAATCATGGTTTACTACACTAATGCTAGTTAGATAGCCTTAAATGTTGAGTTATTTTGGCCAAGAAATGAATAAACGTGTTTAAAATTTACTGTTTCATAGTAGATAATGCTGAGGTCAAGCTAAATTCAGTCATAGTTGTTCAGACTCTGTTGCTGATACTTGACAATGTCTTAGCGTGCTGAGTTATTCCTTTGAGAGGGGAATCGACTCTCAAAGTTTAATTAGAGCTTTTCCCAGAGTTCAAAGGAACTAAAGATTGCTAAGATTATAAATGCCGTCTTCTAGACAGCAATCTTAGCGAGGGTAAACGTTTATAACTAATCAAATATGAGATTATCTGAAGGAAACTCATGAAAATGAAATGGCTGATTAGCTGCAGGTGAACTGGGCTGCGACGTATAGAAATCAACGAGAAAGCTGAATCATTTAAGTTAGGTTTATCTTAATTATTTCAAAACTACTAAATCAGTGGAGAAATAAATGCAGGTTGTTACCAGGCTAAACAAAATGTTCATTGAACAAACAATATTAATCTTAGACAATTTTGTAGAGAGGAGGCAGGATTAAATGATGAATGGAAATTTATTTTATTTGTTGTCTGCTACTACGGTGAATTTAATTCAATGTGCAGCTGTGGACAGTTATTAATTGATGGACTTATGATCAATATCACATTGACAGTATTTTTTATTTTATTTTATTGTGGTGCTGTGTTTTAAACAGCACACAGAATGTAAACTTTCAATTATTGCAGTTTGGAGGAAATTGGACAATTGGAGTTGTAGAAAAGTGAAAAAAAATTACAATTAAAATGCAGATTGATTTATTTAGCTGTCAGCACAAGGCTAGCTGTTAGCAGGGGGTGGGCTCAGTGTTGTAGCAATAGCACAGAGCTAAGCTAGTTAGCTTCTGGGTTAAGCTAATTGGCACCAAGCTAGGCTAATAGCACACCAATGTAGTTGAAAACACACAGTGTGAACATTAGCATTTAACCAGCATCAGTATTTCAGATCCGCATTAGCAATGAATGATGTTCAAACAGCAGGGGAAAACAGCAAATAGCAGCACAGCAAAGTGTAGGGGAATTTATCAATTAAAAATAATTGATTAATTGATCATTGTTATGATCTATCTGGTTATGTTAAGAATATTAACTAATAATTGTAAATTAGTAGTTAATTATCCTTGAAATCATTTAATCGGGGCACCTCTAGCCTCTTGGCTAGAAACAAGATAATATATATAATCAAAAGGGGATTATCAACCAATAATCTCACTTATAATGATTAATTATTAGTGATTACACTAATTTTATCATTGTGGTAGTTTTCTGCTAACAAAGACTCTGGTTCAGTAACATGCCAAAAAAAGATCTTTAAAATCATTCCCTCGGCGCTGTGCGTTTCTGAAAGGCACTCCGTGTGTGTGTAACATGTAGAGAAAAAAGTGTAATGCATTCCACCAAAAAAACTCCTTCATTTTTATTTACTTTATATTTCTTTTTATTCTGTACTTCATTTATGAGCGTATTTAACCATCGTTTTCAATTGTAAATTAATTTGGGAGCTTTTAGTTATTTTAATTCAAAGTCGTCGCCGTTTGTGACGTCATCGACTAGCGTAGCGTTCCTTCCCTCAGTCTGCTTCTGGCTGTTGTGGAAGAAGGTGAGCCTGCTCGGAGCTCTTGCTAATTTACTTGTTAAAAGATTTCTTAATAGATCAAATGTTATGAAGTCGGTTAGATACTGTGGTAATATAATTTCTATGTAGTTGTATTAATGTTTTAGGCAAATTTTATATTGTTTAGTAGCATGTGGTGTGTTAGCAAGCCAGCGCCGCGTGTGTCGCGTGTGTGTTTTTTTCCTCTGCTGTAACAGAGTTTCTCATGCCACGGGTAGGTGTGCTGGGGTCGGCTGCAGGTTGGTTTGTTCATGCTGCTGAACTGCTTTGTTATTCTGTGCCAGGTATGTTTTAACTTCTCCATTATGTATTATATTTTCTTTGTTTATTTTGCAAATGTTTTATGTTATTTTACATGCATTGGGGAATGTGAATGTTTTAAATCTTGGTTCTAATATCATTAATTATTCAGTTGGTTGTGTGGCTCTTCGGCATTAATGCTAAATTCATTATAAATGTAAATCCTCTGATTAAAAAGGAAATTTTAGGCATTAAAGACATTTATATAGAGTGACCATTAATTTGTAGCCCTGAGTCTGCTTTCTGGCTGTAGTGGAAGAGGTGTGCTGGGGTCGGCTGCAGGTTGGTTTGTTCATGCTGCTGAACTGCTTTGTTATTCTGTGCCAGAATAAATACGCCACCTGCTTGGGCTGAACTGAGATACCTGTGTCTTCGTCAATCACACAACGCAGAGTGGGATCCGTGATCGCAAAAGGATTCAAGCACGAACTGGTCACATTGGTGCCGTGACCCGGATACATCGTGAATCAACATCAGCTTGGTCACGGGGGGGCTGCCGACCAACAACGCAAGGTTAATTTCAGCAACTGGTATCAAAGTGACACCCGAGCATGGTTTAAAGGACAGTGAGTTTTTACTTTTTCACAAAAAGAAAATAGAAAAAAAAGATTTTATTTGCCATCTTTCTTTTTAGTTTACTTTAATTGACTGTTGATGATATTCCAGTCATAACCCAAAGACTATTGTTTGACTGTAAGTGGACTTTGTTTTACACTTTCTTTTTGGTGGTTTAAAAAAAAAAAACAAAAAAAAAAACATGGCTAGCAAGAATGGAAAGGGAGATGATGATGGTGCTTCTACTGATTTTTCCCTTGGTATGGGCAGGGGTAGATTTTTGAGGGGGCTTTATGATACTCCTGTTATAGGTTCAGACAATGTAGGCTCACCAGTTTTTAGTTCCACTCAGTTGCCCAACCAGCCATTTACTTTCCGCAAACCCACTGACACACTGTCGACCATTCCAGATGTTAGTGACCCAGCTTTAAACCACCTTATTACACACATAGCCCAGCAAGTTGGCCAAGTGATATCGGCCCAGTTAAAAGGGGAGAGTAGATCAGATGAGAGCAGAGGTGCACAGATCCAGGACTCTGGTGCAGGCCAACCACTCACTGATGGCTTGTCTAGCTTGACTGGTGTACGATTGGTCATGCAAACTGATGTGAAAGAACCTCCTAGTTTAAGAGGAGATGGCACAGACAAGTTATCAGTGTATGAGTGGGAGGAGCTTATGGACACATACCTAAGAAAAAGGGGTGTACAGCTTGGAGAGCAATATCAGGAAAGGTTAACCAAGTTAATGGGCAAAGCTAGAGACATAGTAAAGGTGACGCTTCGTAGCAACCCATCACTGAGGCCCCATGAGAACCCAAAAGTCATCACTGACATTCTAAAACAACATTTCAGTGAAGCAACTTGTTCTAGTATGCCCCTTGCTGACTTTTATAGCACTGTGATTGGTGAAAACTCTGTAGAATACTGGTTCCGCCTCAACAAGGCAATTGATGCAGCTGAAGAGGGTTTGAGTAGACAAGGGCGACACATTGATGACCCTAGACGCGAAGTGACAATGATGTTTGTCAAGCACTGTCCAGATCCCTCTCTTGCCGCGGTACTGCGCTTCAAAGCCCCGGATCAGTGGACAGCAGGTGAGATACAAGGGCATGTGGATCGCTATCAGATAGAAATGAGGGAGCGCCAGTCTAACAAACCAAGTCATCCCAATTTAGTGAGGCGAATGGCATCTCATGTTCAAATACCTGCTTCCGAGGAACCCGTCTCATCCAGCTGTTCAGGCGTGCCTCCTCCACAAGCTGAAGCCACCGTCAACTGCATCTCCCAGTCGGATGACAACTGCATGAAAACCCTCATTAATCTACTTGACCGCACACTTACCCAGAGCAACCAAACAATGTTCAGAAAACCTTCACCCAACCAATTTCAGAGGAAACTTTGTAAGGTTTGTCAGTCTGTAGAGCATTCAACCCTTGCACACTGCAGACAGGAACGCTTGTGTTTTTCCTGTTTCAAACCTGGTCATATCAAGAGAGACTGTCAAAGCAATAATGCTAGATACAACCACCAGGCCACGCCTCTTTCCCCAGGGCAGCAACATTTAAACTAAGTAACCCGCATTTGGAGGGGGGATGTGTGGGTGATGATGTGCAAACCCTCAATATAGATAGTGAGTCTGAACAGTGTTATGTAAATGCATGTGGGACAGTACCAGCTAGTGCAAAGGTAGTCGTGCAGAATACACAAAGAGTAGCGTCCTACGATGAACTGTTTTACGCCCCTGTTTGTGTGAACCAAAAGTTTCAGATGCGTGGAATGTTAGATTCAGGCTCTATGGCATGTACTTTCAGTGAGGAAGTAGAGGAGAGACTGCGCAGAGAAAACGTGTTGCCAGAGCCCAAGCCTTTAGCGCAAGAAGTTGTCTTGGTGGGATGTGGTGGAAAACTCACAAAACCCAAATGCGTGTATGAGGTCGAGCTTAAGGTTTACGGACAGAACTGCATAGTTCCAGTGCTTGTTGTGGCGGGACAGAGAGATGACCTCATAATTGGCACAAATGTGATTAAGTTCCTCATGCGTCGGTTGAAAGGCAGCGAAGATTATTGGCGTATAATTTCCTGTTGCAGTTCGGTGGCATCTCCTGAGTGTGAGCAGTTCTTAGACCTGATGGCAAACACTTCACGTTGGAGGGGTGATGCGATGCCAGATAAGATTGGAACGGTAAAGCTCAGACAGTCTGTCACTCTTCTAGCCAGAAAAGAACACCTCGTCTGGGGTAGTCTACCCAGTAATTCCCCCATGTCACCTGGTAGTACAGTTATAGTTGAACCTACCTCGTCAAAGTCCATGCCTCGGAACATACTGGTTGGTCGCATCGTTACGCCTTTGTGGGGTGACAGGTGGGTACCCATGAAGGTAACCAACCTGTCTGACAAACCCATCACACTTAGGAGGAATTGTAAATTGGCTGATGTTTCTTCCTGCATCGCGACAGAGGATGTCGAGATCTTTCAGGGCTCCAACCAAACCGAGAAATCAGCTCCAGAGAAAAGCACAGAGCATTTCAGCCTTTCGGATCTTGAGCAGATACTGCAGGATGTCGGCCTTGGCGACCTTGACATTCGCTCTTGCCATGCTGGGCAGGAAGGCAAGGAAAAGCTTGTCCAGCTCCTCGAGCAGTACAATGACATTTTCTCCAAGTATGCCCTAGACTGCGGGGAGGTGGAAGGCTTTGTCCATCATATTCGACTTACTGACGACCGGCCATTCCGGCTTCCTTATCGAAGGGTTCCACCAGCCCATTACCATAAGTTAAGGCAGGTGCTGACAGAGATGGAGGAGCAAGGGATAATACGCAAGTCTGTGAGCGAATACGCTTCTCCTTTGGTAATGGTGTGGAAGAAGGATGGCAGTCTAAGGATTTGCACCGACTTTCGGTGGTTGAATGCCAGAACACTCAAGGATGCCCATCCTCTTCCACACCAGTCCGACTGTCTAGCTGCACTGGGGGGGAACACTTACTTCAGCACCATGGACTTAACCTCCGGTTTTTACAATATCCCCATGGCTGAAGAAGACAAAAAGTATACAGCCTTCACCACACCATTAGGCCTACATGAGTATAATAGGATGCCACAAGGACTCTGCAACAGTCCAGCCTCTTTTATGCGCATGATGTTGAGCATATTTGGAGACCTCAACTTTAGCAGTCTTCTTTGCAATCTGGATGACTTACTCGTCTTTGCATCTACAGAGGAGGAGGCTTTGCAGAGATTGGGGGTCGTTTTCCAGCGGCTGCGTGAGCATAACCTCAAGTTGAGCCCCAAAAAGTGCCACCTCATGCAAACATCCGTCAAATTCTTGGGCCATGTCATTAATGGCGATGGAGTAGCTGTTGACCAATCAAAAGTGGGAGTTATCTCCAAAATGTCGAGGTCTGATCTAATGGAGGACAATGAGTGTACACCCTCAGTGCGACGCATCAAATCTTTCTTGGGTATGGTCTTTTACTACCAACACTTCCTCCCAAATTGCTCTTCCATTGCCAAACCGCTCTTTGCTCTCACTGCTGGGCAGAAAAGAAAAGGGAAAATGAAGACAAATGCAGGAACTTACAGGAAGTTAAAACCTGATGATTGGACTGAAGAATGTGATGTGGCTTTGGACAGACTGAAAGAGGGCTTGCTGAACTGCGTGGTTCTTGCTCATCCTGATTTCACGCGCCCCCTGATTCTATCAATCGATGCTTCTTTGGATGGTCTTGGTGCTGTGTTATCACAGATACCTCCTGGCGAAAGCAAAGCCCGGCCCATAGCTTTTGCAAGCAAGACCCTGAGTAGCTCCCAGAAGAGATATCCCGCTCACAGGCTTGAGTTTCTGGCGCTTAAATGGAGCGTGTGCGAGAAATTCAGCCACTGGTTGAAAGGTAATCCTTTCACAGTGTGGACGGATAATAATCCGCTCACATATATCATGACCAAGCCAAAGCTCGATGCCTGTGAGCAACGTTGGGTTGCCAAGCTCGCCCCTTACACGTTCGATCTAAAGCATATTGCAGGAAGCAAGAATATCGTGGCTGATGCTCTCAGCAGAGACCCTTTTGCTAAAACGGTTGGTCGCAGACTTATCACGGAGCGTTACGACAATCTGCTAGCTGAGTCTGATGGGGTTGGTGAAGATGGGGTCCAGGATGTGTTCCGTTTGAAAGTCCAGTGCCACTGTGTCAAGGGGTCGACCCACTGTGGGACCAGCGAGGTTCACTCGCCCAATCTCTCAGATCATACAGCTGTAAAGGCTCTCTTTAATGCACACAACCAGTGGAGTACATCTGCGGAGTCCAGAGCAATTCAGTTTGTGCAGACTGTTAAACAACTCAGGCCGACTGGGCTGGTCTCGTCTGTTATTCCTCTAGAGGAGCTCCGGCAGAACCAAGAACTAGATCCGAGTATCTCCAGAGTACTGCCGTTTCTGAGTCGGAAAAGAAAACCTTCCAGGAGAGAAAGGGATGGAATGGATTTGGGAGCACTTGCCCTCATCAAACAATGGGAGAGGCTTAAAGTTCTCGACGGGGTCCTTTACAGACTCAGTAAGGACACTTTAAGCAAACAGAAAAGACATCAGTTTGTCCTGCCACGCAGTTTAGTAGAAAAGGCTTTGCAAGGTGTGCATGATCTAGCTGGACATCAAGGACAGGAAAGGACAATACATTTGGCGAGACAAGGTTTTTTTTGGCCGAAGATGGAACAACAAATCAGAAATTATGTGAAGTGTTGTCAGAGATGCATAGTGGCCAAAACTCCAGAGCCTTCTGCCAGGGCTCCACTAGAGAACATCAGGCAGGGCTCCACTAGAGAACATCAGGACATCTGTTCCTATGGAGTTGGTCTGCTTGGACTTTTGGAGTGCGGAGGATAGTAGACAGCGTTCAGTGGATGTTCTTGTGCTGACAGACCATTTCACAAAGTTAGCTCATGCCTTCCCATGTGCAAATCAAACGGCAAAGCAAGTCGCCAGGAAGTTGTGGGACCACGTCTTCTGTGTATATGGGTTTCCACAGCGCATTCACACTGATCAAGGGGCCAACTTTGAAAGTGAGCTGATCTCTGAGCTGCTTAAACTGTCTGGAGTATCTAAATCGCACACCACTGCATATCATCCTATGGGGAACGGGGGAACGGAAAGATTCAACAGGACCCTGGGGAACATGCTTCGTTCCCTGCCACTCAAAGAGAAAGCTAAATGGCCTCAACAAATACAAACCTTGACATTTGCATACAACGCAACAGTGCATGAGACGACCGGCTATGCTCCTTTTCATCTTATGTTTGGCCGTGTCCCAAGACTTCCTGTTGATGTCCTGTTTCAACGGGTGCTGCATGACCCAGTGGTCGTTGACTACAGTAACTACGCCGAGACACTTATGTCCCACCTCAGAGAGGCGGCATGCATTGCTCAGGAACATGCAACAAAAGAGCAGAACAAACAGGCCAGATGTTACAATAAGAAAATCAAGGGATTTCAGCTGAACAAAGGAGACAGGGTGCTTCTGGCCAATAAGGGAGAAAGAGGTAAAAGGAAGCTTGCTGATAAGTGGGATTCAACTGTATACACAGTGATGGACTTGGATACCCAGACACATATATACAAGTTGGAGGATGCCAGAGGAAACACCAAAGTGGTACATCGCAACCTCATCTTGGATATTAGTTTCCTACCCGTTGTGTCCACAGATAAGGACATGAATGAGACTTTGTGCAGCTTTGATGGTTCGGAGGATGAGTCTCAGATGGCGGATCTCACTAGCTCATTGGAGGAAGGGACTGAAAGTGACAGTAGTGGACCAGTTGACACGGACAATGAGCTGATGAACTCTCAAATACCAGGTGCTGAGCCTGACGGTCTCACAGACTCTGACTGTTTAGTAATGACACCTGCAGGTGGAGCAGACCATAACCCAGCAGTTGATATAAATTCAATGCCTGGGGGTGATAAAGATCAGGGACAAACCAGTCTACCTAGCCCACAAGCAGACCCACCGGGTATAGTAAGGACACGGGTTGGAAGGGTTGTCAAAAAGGTTGACCGCCTGGTAGAGTCCATGGTTCAGAAGCCATTCAGCATCAGAGGGTTTACTAGTTCTCTTAGCAAGAAATCACAGTCTCTTCTCACACTGTTTTAATGAGGATGTTTTTTTTTCTATTTTGGTTTGTGGAATATGACACTGTATAACATGTATGTAAACTTACACATATGTAACAGAGGACGTGAGTAAGCTGGGTGGTTTGGTGTAAAGGGCACCATTCCGTTCCGTGAAAGATTGAGGCTTGATCAACCTTTTTATTTTTCTGGACCTGTTGAGCAGGTGGCTTCTGCAGTCGAATGTAGAGATAGTATTCTTTATGTAAACCCAAGCTAGTTGTGAAATTTGTGATGTCCCTGTTTAGAATTGTCTTAACCTATGTGGTTGACAGTCAGATTTTTGGTGTCATTTTGGAGGGGTGAATGTAACATGTAGAGAAAAAAAGTGTAATGCATTCCACCAAAAAAAAAAACTCCTTCATTTTTATTTACTTTATATTTCTTTTTATTCTGTACTTCATTTATGAGCGTATTTACCCATTGTTTTCAATTGTAAATTAATTTGGGAGCTTTTAGTTATTTTAATTCAAAGTCGTCGCCGTTTGTGACGTCATCGACTAGCGTAGCGTTCCTTCCCTCAGTCTGCTTCTGGCTGTTGTGGAAGAAGGTGAGCCTGCTCGGAGCTCTTGCTAATTTACTTGTTAAAAGTTTTCTTAATAGATCAAATGTTATGAAGTCAGTTAGATACTGTGGTAATATAATTTCTATGTAGTTGTATTAATGTTTTAGGCAAATTTTATATTGTTTAGTAGCATGTGGTGTGTTAGCAAGCCAGCGCCGCGTGTGTCGCGTGTGTGTTTTTTTTCTCTGCTGTAACAGAGTTTCTCATGCCACGGGCAGGTGTGCTGGGGTCGGCTGCAGGTTGTTTTGTTCATGCTGCTGAACTGCCTTGTTATTCTGTGCCAGGTATGTTTTAACTTCTCCATTATGTATTATATTTTCTTTGTTTATTTTGCAAATGTTTTATGTTATTTTACATGCATTGGGGAATGTGAATGTTTTAAATCTTGGTTCTAATATCATTAATTATTCAGTTGGTTGTGTGGCTCTTCGGCATTAATGCTAAATTCATTATAAATGTAAATCCTTTGATTAAAAAGGAAATTTAGGCATTAAAACATTTAGTATATAGTACCATTAATTTGTAGCCCTGAGTCTGCTTCTGGCTGTTGTGGAAGAAGGTGTGCTGGGGTCGGCTGCAGGTTGTTTTTTTCATGCTGCTGAACTGCTTTGTTATTCTGTGCCAGAATAAATACGCCACCTGCTTGGGCTGAACTGAGATACCTGTGTCTTCGTCAATCACACAACGCAGAGTGGGATCCGTGATCGCAAAAGGATTCAAGCACGAACTGGTCACATGTGCGCAACAAAACGCCTATGTCATTAAACACTCACTATGAGAGACACTAAATAAACAAAGGGGTTTCTTACAATCAGATACACGTTAATAGGAAACAAACAGCATAGAACTTCAAGAGAGCTTGGATCACAGAGATCATTAGAAACAAAAACATGCATGCATCAGAATACACAGGATTCCTGACTAATTCCACCAAGGTTGAGAAATAAATCGAACAGTCTTACTTTGTAGAAATCCCAGATGCAAGAAAAAGGTACCTCATCCTTGATTGCGACGAAAAAAAATGTGCAGGGAGAAAACGGAGTGCAAAAGGGGGAATAAAAAAAAATAAAAGCGAGGGGGAGTTCAGAATGAAGGTATTGGGCTGCAAAATAGCTTTTGTGGCCAGCCAGAGCTAACGAAGGACTTGGTTACAGAAAGGGGGAAATCCATAAATACGTGATGGAAAAGAGGTTTCTCCTTGAAGTTGCAGGAACTTTCACCCACCAAAGCGAGCTTGGAAGAGGCCGTTCCAGAGCCTAGTGAGGATATTTATGCAAGGTGTGGGGTGTTTCGCCCTCCCTTTCTTTGTATCGGTCCCCAATCATGCTTTATAGACCTGTGGCGGTCTTGACGGATTGGCGCTCCTGCCAATCCGCGTGACAGATTCTCTAGCGCTCAGCTGGGGAGGGAAACAGAGAGGTGCTCAGCAGCTAGATGAAACCACAGAGCCACTGTGTCTTTAACGCCTACATCACGTGTAGGACTGCAGAGACGGAGGTCATCTACCTACTGTCGTCGGGCGGAGCGCGATAGTGGGCTGAAGCAGGAGAGAGAGGCTGCCAGGACCTGATTGTAAACTGTGGGAGATTCACAGTAGCCCTGGGGCATCCTTGTGAAAATGTAGCTTTTTCCATTGAATTGGCAAACCAAAATTGAGAATCTGGGTGTACCGGCACAGAGAAAAATGCATTAGACAGGTCTAAAACAGCAAACCATTTAGAGCCTATGAATATTTCCCAGTAATGTGTAGGGATTTGGAACAGAGGGGGCTCTAGCATGAACTGCAGCATTTACAGGTGTGAGGTCTTGTACAAACCTCCATTCCACAGGAGGAGCCAGTGGGCGTTTTTTTTTAACAGGCAAGATGGGTGTGTTGAATGGAGAGTCACTACAGGGAACAAAAGCTTCAGGTTTTAACGGGTATTGTGCTCTGCTGGGCTAGTAGTGACACTCAAGCCTAGTTTATGCTTCTCCGTTTTGACGGAGACGGATTGACCCAAACCATTATCCGTCAAAGCAAGGGCTCACCTATGCAAGGACACACGGAGTAGAGGCCGATTTTTTAACTATCCGTCTCCATCGACGGATGGCTTATGCATCTGATTGGTCAATTTCGGCAACAGCCAGAGATCACTTCACCAGAAAGGGGCTCTATAGTCGCTGTAATCAGTAGTTGATGCAGCGTTTGTCCACTAAATGCTTTATATTGAAAGGATAATTTATTTAATTTGTTCTTTCGAACACAATGAGGTGTAGGAAAACAACAACAAAGGCTGCTGTGTTTGTTTCCATGCTTTTTTTAGAGTATTCTATGAGCTGCACTTCTAGTAAAAAGCTTTTCTAGAGTATTCAATGAGCATTTACCTCTAGTAAAAAGCTTTACAGCTTAATCAAAACTTACTTTCTGTTGTGACTGTAAGTTTATGGCACATATTGCTCACATTGACTACTGATGTATATTCTTGTTTGTATTTAATTTACAGAAATACCACGCTCACACAACATTAGCAAGGAATTTACCTGTAACTGTTGCAACGTTGAAAACAATAAACCAGGTCAAACCAGTCCCTGGAGTAGCTTGAGTCTTTCTGACTGAAGACTTAGGCCAGACTTTGTACACCCAGCATCCAATAATATTCCATAATATTTCACAATCATAATAAATTATATACTTTCAAAAATACCAGCAGATATAGGTAGGTCTCTTTTTGCGGATGACGGAGCATTGTGGAAGAGAGGAAGGAAAGTGGCACATGTAACTGGCAAAGTATAAGGGGCTATTGATGAGGTGATAGAGTGGGGTAGGGATTGGGGGTGTTGGTTCTCAGTTGAGAAAACCCAGACAGTAATTTTCAGCAGGAAAATAATAGAGGAAGAACTGAAATTAAGGGTTTATGGAAATGAATTAGAAAGTGTTGGAACATTTGAATTTCTTGGAGTAGTATTTGATTCACGGTTAACATGGGCAGATCACATTAGTAGGATTGTAGAAAAGTGTAAAAAAGTGATAAATGTGATGAGATGTATGATATGTAGGCAATGGGGAGCTAATTGCTCAGCACTGAGCAGAATATATGTAGCATTGATTAGGTCAGTATTTGATTATTTACAGTATTGCATATGGGTCAGCAGCTAGATCTCAACTAAAGAGAATAGATGTAATTCAGGCACAGGCACTGAGAGTCTGCAGTGGGGCTTTTAGGACATTGCCAGTGCCTGCTTTAGAGGTAGAGATGGGAGAAATGCCACTAGAGCTGAGAAGGAAACAGATGAGGGGGAGTTACAGGGTAAATTTGCAGGGACACAATGATTCTCACCCTACAAAAGAAGTTTTGATGGAGTGCTGGGAAAAGAGGAAGAGTCAGGGGGAAAATTTTGGACGGATAGAGAAAGATGTGGCAAAAGAACTGGGAATCTTGGGAATGAAGATAAGTCCAACAGTTGTATACCCAAAAGTACCACCTTGGTTGCTGGAACTGCCTTATATAGACTGGCATTTATTAGAGATGTAAAGAAAAGGAAAAGTTCAAAAAGACCTTGTAACACATAATGGTCTATACAGATGGAGCAAAGGATCCTGAGACCGGAGCAACAGGATTTGGGGTAGCTGTATCAGCAAAAGGAATTGGGGTAAATAGGAGTATTTCGAATAAGTTAAGGTTGTATACAGTAGAGATGCTGGCAGTGCTGGTGGCTGTAAAATGTGTGGAAGAAACTAGACACGAAAAGGTTTTGATCTGTTCAGATTCTTCATCAGTGTTAGTAAGCTTGGAATCATTACACTCCAAAAGCCGACAAGATATATTACATCAAGTCCTTCAGTCAATAACCAAAATAGTGAATAGAGGAGGTCAGGTTATAATTATGTGGGTTCCAGTACATGTAGGTTTGAGAGGGAATGAGAGAGCGGATGGATTAGCAAAGAAGGCATTAAGGAAAAAAAGAATAGAGATGAAATTAAATACAAGTAAGGCAGAGGTGAGTGTCATATGGGAGAAAGTAAACCTAAGTGGCAAGAGTGGTGGGATAGAGAGCAGAAAGGAAGGCATTTATAAAAAATTCAAAATAGCATCAGAGTCACTAGGTTGGAAAAGGGGCAGGAGAGAGGAAGTGGAGATTATGAGACTAAGATTGGGGCACTGTTCACTGAGTAAGTCACTTAAACTTGTAGGGAAGCATCAGACAGGACTGTGTGAGAGGTGTCAGGAAGAAGAGGAGTCAGTGGATCGTGTCATTTTGAGATGTAGGGCATATGAAGCACAGAGGGAGGAGATGAGGAATAATTTAAGGGAGTTAGGAGTCCAAGAATTTAATTTAAAAGAAATACTGGAAGTGAGTGAAAGAGCACGGGTCAGGATAGAGGTTAGGTTTCTGAGAGACATGGGGCTTTTTTACAGGATTTTAAGAAGGTTAGGAAATGTAGGTATAAGAATTAAAATAGGGGTGTGAGCGTGGGGATGAATGTGTGATTAGATGTAGACCAATTGTTTGGTCCACACTCCAGAGCAGAAGGGGGGGGTAATGCACTGACGCTGCATGCCAACCGCCGTAAAACTAAAAGAAGAAGAAGGTGATTCGGATTTACATCGCTCGCTCACTTATTTTCACCTACTACGTAGGAGGTGTAGTAGAAAGGAAGAATGTTTAATTGGATTAAGGATTTTTTAAGTGAAAATACAATACAAGTAAAAATTGGTCACGATATTTCAGAATAGAAATTGGTGGAAAATGGGACACCTCAGGGGAGTGTGATAAGCCCAACATTGTTCACCATTATGATAAATGACAAATTTTGCGAGTTATCAGCAGATAGGGGGAAATCGTTGTTTGCAGATGATGGTGCCATATGGAAGAGAGGTCGAAATAGTGGGGTAATAGGTAAAAAGTTACAGAGGGGAATAGAGGAGGTTGAAAAATGGGGTTTGAAGTGGGGTTTGAGGTTTGAGGTAGAAAAAACAAAAGTTATGGTGTTTACTAATAAGAAACAGATAGAACAACGGAAGCTAAGGTTATATGGTTATATTAGAGGAAGTAAGAAGTTTTCGATTCTTAGGAATTCAATTTGACTCAAAGTTAACATGGAAGGAACACATTGATAATGTAGTAAAGAAATGTAAATCGGTCATCAATGTTATGAAATGTTTAACAGGGATAGAGTGGGGAGCTGAGTTAAAGACAATCAAAACAAATATATGTGGCATTAATTAGGTCAAGACTTGACTACGGGTGTTTTATATATGGATCTGCAGTTAAGTCAACTTTGTCTCAGTTGGATAAAATTCAGTCAGGAGCATTAAGAATATGTTTAGGGGTAGTAAGAACAACACCGGTGAGTGCCATCCAGGTAGAAACAGGAGAAATGCCGCTGTTCATTAGAAGAAGGCAATTGGCAGCAGGGTACTGGGTAAATGTGAAAGGATATGAAGGGGATCATCCAGTGAAGAATGTTTTAGAAGATTGTTGGGAGAGAGGGAAAGGAAGGAAGAGTAGCTTTGGATGGATTGGGAATGAGGTGGCAGAACAAATGAAAGTAAATCGTATAGAGTGGAGTCCAAAAGTATTGTGTCCTGTGATTCCTGAATGGATGTTAAATAGTGCGGATGTGGATTTAAAATGAGAAAGTTATAAAAAGGGAAACAGAGGTACAGATATGGTGCAGGAATATTACAGTCATGTAGACAAAAAAAAATAGGAATTACATACACATTTTTACAGATGGTTCAAAAGATCCGAGAACTGAAGCAACAGCAGCAGTAATTTACATTCCCAAATATCAGATAGGCCTAGGAAAAAGAACGCCTGATAGTATGAGTGTGTATACAGTAGAAATGTGTGCAATTCTGTTAGCGGTAGAGTGGGCAGAGGGAATAACAGAAGATAAAATACTCATATGTGGTGATTCTAGGTCATGTTTAGAATCAATTTGGTCAGGAACAACCAGAAATCACCAAGAAATAATATATGAAATAATGTTGATAAACTCAAGATTGGTCAGGATAGGAAAGAAAGTAACTTACATGTGGATTCCAGCACATACAGGAATACCAGGAAATGAACGAGTAGATAAATTAGCAAAAAATTCAGTTAAAAGAGGAAATATATACATTGATATTAAATTATCCAAATCAGAGGGAAAACATAAGATATGGAGAATGGCAATGAGTGAGTGGCAAAAAAGTTGGGATAAAGAAATGAAGACACGAACATTATATGAAATACAAAAAACAGTGGGGAAAATGGAAAATAGTGGCAGAAATAGAAGGGAGCAAGTTATTATTAGCAGGTTGAGAACAGGTCATACAAAGCTTAACAGTTCATTGTATTTGGTGGGGAAACATCCAGATGGGAAGTGCAGGTGGTGCCAGTAGAGAGAGACAGTAGATCATGTAGTATTAAAGTGTAGAAAGTATGAGCAGGAAAGGAAATAGTTGAAAGCCGATCTGATGAAGGTAGGGATAAGGACATGCACTTACGGAGAGATTATGGTTGGTGTAGGTTCTGAGGAAGGGAGGAAGGTTTTATTTGTGTTTTTAGAAAAAATTGGAGTATCAAAGAGGATTTGAAAGAGTGGGGATGGAAGTGATAAGCTTGGTTGGATTACCGGAAGGAGGCAGTAATGCAACAAAAATGGATGCAGGCTGCCATTAAAAATCCAAAAGAAGAAGAAGAAGAAGAAGAAGACTCCGACTACTACCGGATACAGCACCGACGAGTTTAGGGCGCGATTGACATAAATTGGTTTGTGACTGGATCGGGATGGCTACACAGGTAGTAGAGGACGAAGATGATATGGAATTTGATGATTGGTCACAGGTTGATAAAGGAGGAGGGCGAGGAGGTAAAACAAGTATGAGGCAGGGAAAGGAGGTTGGAGCACCGGATAGCCGGAATAATAAAAGAAGTCTAGAGGGAAGTAGTTCAGATGAGGAAAACCGCATAGTTCGCAAGAAGGTTGAAAGGGAGGAATTTGCAATAATAATCAAATTCAGGAAGGAAGATGAACAGATTAATCTTAGCCCAATAGCATTGTCCAGAGAGCTGAAAAAGAAGATAGGAGACATAGAAATGGCTAAGGTTCTTAGAGATGGGAACTTGTTGGTAAAATGCAGGAATGAAGATCAGAGAAATAAAGCCTTGCATATGGAGAATATTTGTAAAAAAGTAGTGACGGAAAAAAGAGCTCTGGGTGGGAATAAAATGTCCCGAGGTGTGATAACCGGCATACCCATTCACGAGGATTTGGAAAAGATTTAAAGAAGTATTCAAGGAGGCAACGTGACGAGGCTGAAAAGGTAGTTAAGAACAGTGAATGGGGAGAGAGAAGAAAGTTTGTCAATCCTTCTTGAGTTCCAGGACTCGAGACTTCCAGACAGAATAAAAGTAGGCTGTATGAGTTTTCCAGTCAGGCCTTATGTTCCACCTCCACTTCGATGCTACAAATGCCAGAGGTATGGGCATATAGCCGTGGCTTGCAAAGGTAAGCAAAGGTGTGCTAAATGTGGAGAGGATCACAGATTTGAAGAGTGTGGAGTTAATGTGCAGCCCAAGTGTTGCAATTGTGGTGGCCAGCACAGTGTGACATATGGGGGATGTGAAGTCAGGAAAAGAGCTGTGGAAATTCAGCATGTGAAAACAATGAATAACATAAGTTATGCTGAAGCAGTAAAAGCAGTGCAGGGACAAAAGACAATAGAAGAAACAGCTACAATCAGCCAAACTGTAAGATCAGAAGGAGGTCAACGAGAGCAAGCTAACAAGAAAGCAGAGCTGGAAGTGGATAAGTTGATTTTGTTTGTTGCCTATGTGATCAACTGTGCAGATCAAGTCAAACACAAAACAGAGAAAATCAAGATAATTGTGAAAGGGGCTGAAAAATTCTTGGGTATGAAAGACTTATCCTGGGAAAAAATCAACAGAAGACTTGAAGAAGTCTGGAAAACAGGGGGTCAGGGGGAAAAAACTTGATGCTCATTCTGCAATGGAACGCAAGGAGCGTAATTGCAAATGGTCAGGAATTTAAAGGATTTATTAAAGATCTCAGAAGGAAACCTGAAATAATATGCATTCAAGAAACTTGGTTAAAAGCAGTATTAGATTTTGGAATTAAAGGTTATAAAAGTATACGCAGAGATAGGGAAAAGGGTAATGGAGAAGGCTGTATAATATTGGTAAAACAGGAAATGCAATATAGAATAATAAAAAAGGGGACAGAGTGGGAAATGATAGTGATTGAAGTATGGACAAAGGATGGTTTTATCAAAATAATCAACTTTTACAACCCATGTAAAAAGTTATCACTGGAAGGACTTGAGGAACTGGCAATAAATTTAGATGGGAAAGTTATTTGTTGTGGAGATTTTAATGCACATAGTACATTATGGGATAGGTATAATGACGGGAATGGAGAAGTGATTGAAGAACTAATGGAGTCTAAAAACATGGTATGCCTCAATAATGGAAAGGGTACAAGAATTGATGTCAGAAATGGGAGGGAATCTGCCATGGATCTCACTTTAGTGTCAGAAACTCTGGCAGGTATTTGTACTTGGGACATTGTTAAAGAGACAACAGGAGGAAGTGACCACTATCCAATGATAATAGAAGTAGGCTTAAGACAGGAAATGTATGACACTGAAGGAGTAGAAAGATGGGTTTTCAGGAGTGTTGACTGGGAAAAATTTAATAGTGATAAGGAAATGGAAAAAGTTAATATTTGTCAAGATGTAGATGAATTAAATCATGATATTTGTGAAGCCGTTCTAGGGGCAGCAAAACAAATAATTCAAAGGAATGGAGGGAGAAATAAAAAGAAAGTTGTACCATGGTGGACAAAGGTGTGTGATAATGCAATAAAGTCTCGGAATAAAGCATTTAGACTTGTTAAAAGAAATCATAATTTCCAAAATTTTATTGAATTTAAAAGGTTGCAAGCTAATGTGAGGAAAACAATTAAAAATGCAAAGAAGGAATATTGGAGGAAATTCTGTAATTCAATAGGAAGAGAAACCAAAATAGGTAAAATATGGGGAATGATTAAAAGAATGAATGGGATTAATAGAGAATATGGATATCCAGTATTAACTGAAAATGAAAATGTTGCAGTGACAGATGGGGAAAAAGCAGAGATGTTGGTACAGAGTTTCATCAAAGTTCATAGCTCAAGTAATATTAATGAAGAGGGTCGAAGAGGAAGGGAAGCTACATTAAATGAGAATGAAGAATTGTTACTACAAGAAGAAGATGCCGATGATTTAATAAATGTTTCATTCACAAAGGCAGAACTGAATCGTGTACTTAAGAAAACAAAGATGTCATCACCTGGAAAAGACCAGATATGTTACATTATGCTAAACCATCTCAGTGAATCATCTAAAGACATACTACTGGAGTTATATAATAAAGTTTGGGAGAAGGGGAAAGTACCACGAAAGTGGAAAGAAGCAGTGGTAATTCCGATACAGAAGCCAGGGAAAGACTGTAAAAACCCAGGGAGTTATAGGCCTATAGCTTTAACATCTAATGTATGTAAAATAATGGAAAGAATGATAAATGAGAGATTAACATATTACGTAGAAAACAAAGGATATGTATCAAAATATCAGAGTGGATTCAGAAGAGGTAGAAATACCATGGATCCTGCTTTATGTTTAGAGCATGAAATAAGAAAAGCACAAATAAATAGGGAAAGTGTAGTAGCCATATTTTTTGATTTGGAGAAGGCTTATGATATGATGTGGAAAGAGGGGTTATTAATTAAGCTACATAAAATAGGAATTAAAGGACCAATGTATAGATGGATAAAGGATTTTTTGTTGGAAAGATCTATACAAGTTAAAATAGGAAAGTGTTATTCAGATAAAACAGTTATTGAAAATGGAACACCTCAAGGGAGTATAGTGAGTCCTTTGTTATTTTCTATTATGATAAATGATGTTTTTATGGGTTTAGAAAATGGGATGGGATTTTCTCTTTTTGCGGATGATGGGGCAATTTGGAAGAGGGGTAGGAATTTGACATTTATAATGGGAAAAATACAAGAGGCTATCACTAAAATAGAGGAATGGTCATTCAAGTGGGGGTTTAAATTTTCTGTTGATAAAACAAAGACAATGATCTTTACAAAGAAAAGAGTTGTCAGTAATTTAAAACTTAAATTGTATAATCAAGAATTGGAGAGAGTAAAGGAATTAAAATTTTTAGGTTTGTGGTTTGATGAGAGAATGACATGGAAAGTACATGTTCAGAAAACAAATGACAAGTGTAAAAAAGTTTTAAATGTAATGAGATGTTTGGTAGGAAATGAATGGGGAGCTGATAGAACATCAATGAAAACCATTTACATAGGATTAATTTGATCAGTATTGGATTATGGATGTATAGCGTTTGGATCTGCAGCAAAAACATCTTTGAGAAGGCTAGACAATATCCAATATCAGGCTTTGAGATTGTGTTCAGGTGCTATCAGAACAACCCCAACAGCAGCACTACAAGTGGAAATGGAAGAAATGCCACTGGAGTTGAGGAGAACACAGCTGTCATTAAATTACTGGGTCAATTTAAAAGGTCATAATGAAGATCATCCAACACAAGAAATACTGAAACAATGCTGGGAAAAGGAGAAAAAAGAAAAAGAGTTTTGGATGGATCATTGAGCAGAAAGCAAAAGAGCTAGAAATAAATGAAATGAATATTTGTCCAACAGTACCACTCTCAGCAGTACATCCCTGGATACTTCCTGATCCTGTGGTAGACTTGACATTGCTAGACAAAAAGAACAGAGAAAAGGAATTCATTCTGCACCAACAAGTAATACAGACATACATAGAAAATAACTATTATAGCTGTATTCAAATTTATACAGATGCTTCAAAGAACTCAGCTTACAAAGTTAGTATTTCGTTCATAGTTCCAGAATTCAACATAAAAATATGCAAACGAATTACTGATGGATTGTCAGTGTATACTGGAGAGATGTTGGCAATCTTGTTAGCATTACAGTGGGTTGAGGAGGTGAGACCTTTGAGAGCAGTGATATGCTCTGATTCAAGCTCTTCATTAATCAGTATACAGAATAACAAGTCAGAGGGCAGACAAGATATATTAATGGAGATACAACAAACATTATATAGAAATCAAATGATGGGACTCAGTATAGTACTTGTATGGATACCAGCACATATAGGAATAAGGGGAAATGAATTAGCGGACAAGGGTGCAAAGGAAGCAACAAAAAGAAATCATACGGACATGGAAGTTCCTTTTAGTAAAACAGAAATGAAAACTACGATAAAGTATAAATTGAGAGAATGGTGGCAAAAGCAGTGGGAAAAAGAACACACAGGAAGATGGTTTTACAGTATTCAAAGGAGAGTTGGCATGATGAGAAACACGTGGAAAACCAGGAGAGAGGAAACAATCATATCCAGGCTACGCTTTGGTCACACCAGATTAAACAGCACGTTATTTAAAATGGGAAAACACAACTCGGGGAGATGTGAATTTGGTCAGGAGGAAGAAACAATAGAGCATGTTATGCTTCATTGTCAGAAGTATGTTGTTGAGAGGAGAAAAATGGTTTTTAATCTCAAAGAAATCAAGGTGAACTATGATTTGAGGGATATATTACAGAGAAGTACTGAGGAAAAGTGTTATCGATTCTTAATTCAGTACCTTAGAAGCAAAAAATTGTTAGAAAGTATATAATTGTGGATGTTATTGTTTATATTTTGGTATCTCACCGTTTTTCTTCGTCCATTTTTTATTTTTTATTTTTTTTATTATTTATTTATTTATTTATTTTTTTATTTTTTTATTTTTATTAATTAGAATGTAGGATAGTCCCGGTTCACACTCCTTACCAGTAGGTGGCGGTAATACACCAAAAGTTGTTTGTCAACCGCCAGAAAACACCACGAAGAAGAAGAAGAAGAAGAAGAAGAAGAGTTATTCGGATGCAGCCTTAGATAGACAATTTTTCCTGATTTGGGATTTCGTGGGTGCGCAAAATATTTCTTAACAACAATAATCTGTCTGGTTTCTTTAAAATTAATAGTACGGGGTGGAGAGTGACGTTTAAAGGATTGTTTAATCAGTCTGTTTTCTCACCGCCCAAAAGAGAAGGGATATCCTAAGACTGCTGATGAAAGTTAGCTGCTGAGCTACCTTGTGAGATAGACTCACGATGTCTGCCTCTACTGGCTGTTCCCCGTCGGCCCAAAGCTCAGGCCTTGGCCCTAGTATGTCCATGTTTCGATGGCTGGAGGTGCTGGAGAAGGAGTTTGATAAGGCATTTGTGGATGTGGACCTTTTGCTCGGAGAAATAGACCCCGATCAAGTGGATATAACATACGAAGGAAGGCAGAAAATGACGACTCTGAGCTCCTGTTTTGCTCAGCTTTGCCACAAAACACAGACGGTGTTCCAGCTTAACCACAAACTAGAGGTTCGTTGGTATATTTTTGCATTTATTTTAATCAGTAAGTCATTATTATATTGTGTTTACATCTGAACGAGAGCAGTACTCCGTATGAGCATTTCAGACTTTTCCTGCTCCTGATTTCTGATTTGGGTTAATGGTTGGATGGTTTACACAGTAAAGACTCCCGTAAAGCCAACCCTGATTAACCGAAAACATTTGACAGTAGCTCCAACTGAGTCATTGTTCTCAGGGTGCTTTCCGAGACAATAGGACAGATTGCCTTTCACTATGTTCCTCCTCTTTCTAGAGCCAGCAGCAAATTATTTAAGACATCTTTAAAATTAAGATCGATTTAACTATAACCTCAAAGTTAATGCATGAGAGAGTATTCAGTAGATACATTGAACTATATACAGTTATTTTATTTTCTATCGAACCCGTCTTTAATTATGTTGACGTTGCAGTGGCCGTTTTCTTCCGTGTGATTTACTAATAGGGGATAAAGTTTTATCACTGCTGTCTTTCTGTAATTGTTTAAAAAAATCTGCTAGTTCATTATCTTATAGATTGCGTTTTCGTTTGAACTCCTCCATCTTTTAACGTGGTTTGGTGGCAGAAATATGATCAGATTTATGGAACACTGACGTGTTCAAAATTAAATAAATAAATAAAACCTAATGAAATAAATGTCTACGTGAATAAATAATGGACAAATGTATAAAATGACAATGAAATCGTAAAAAAATGGATTCATTTGAAATTCTTATCTCATTAGTATGAAATATTTTCCTTTAATATATAATTATTAAAAAACATTATTTAATCTTTAATAAAAGATTTTATTTGAGAGAAAAAAATTTAATTCTACTTTTTCCCCCCAAAAAATAGATTTTGATTAACCATCTTTATTTTATTCCATCAGTTTTTATTCTAAAACATCTTTTTTGCAAAGTCGGCTTTCATTTCATTCAATTCAAATTCAAAAATACTTTATTGATCCCAGAGAAAAATTAAGTGCTGTTGTAGCTCATTGCTACTTAATTTTTCAAGGAGATTTTGTAGACAGTGATGGCTGTGGGGGAAAAGGATTCCCTGTAGCGGTCTGTGTTGCAGCGAAACTGAAGAAGCCTCCGACTGAAGATACTCTATTGCTGTAGGATAGTCTTGTAAAGAGGATGCTCAGGGTTTTCTATAATCTTTTTCATTTTATGAAGAATCCTTCTTTGCATCATTATCTACAGTTTTTCCACAGGTGTCCCCAGAACAGAACCAGCCTTCTTTATCAGGTTGTTGAGCCGTATTAAGTCCCTGGCTCTGATGCTGTTACCCCAACAGAGGATGGATAAAGAGATAACACTCTCCAGCACAAACTTGTAGAAGATTTGCAGCATCTTGCTGCAAACCTTGAAGGACCTCAGTTCCCTCAAAAAGTACAGTCTGCTCTGTCCCTTTTTGTAGATGGCTTCACAGTTGATTCTCCAGTCCAGTCTGTTTTCCAGGTGAACTCCGAGATATTTGTCAACCTCAACCACTTCCACCTCTTCTCCCTTGATGGAGACAGTCTTTGACTTATCCCTGTTTCTTCTGAAATCTATAACCATCTCCTTTATTGTTCAGATTCAAACTGTGGTCAGTTTGTCAAATAGTCATTGATCCAGCTGATTGATGAGGCCTCCACCTGTGTCTTCAGGAGTTTCTGACAAAGCAAATCAGGCTGAATTGTGTTAAATGCACTGGAGAAATCAAAAAACATGAATTTCACAGTGCTGCCTGCTTTGTCCAGATGAAAGTGAGTCCGAGGTCGATGATGGCATCTTCAACGCCAACTCCATAGCAATAAGCAAACTGCTGGGGATCCTGATAAGTTTTAGTTTGCTTACTCAGGTGGGGCAACAGTAGTCCTTCCAGGACCTTCATGATGTCGGATGTCAGAGCAGCAGGTCTGTAGTCATTAATGACTGATGGATGAGTTTTCTTTGGAACTGGAACAAGGCAGGATGTCTTCCACAACACTGGAACCTTCTCCTGGATCAGGCTAAGGTTGAAGAGGTGCTGCAGAATCCCACAGAGCTGCTCTGCGCAGGTCTTCAGGACTCAGGGGCTGACACCACCTGGACCTGCAGCCTTGTTCCGGTTCAGTTTCTCCAACTGCCTCTTCACCTGACTTCTAGAGACAGACAGGTAGGAGAGTGAGATAAAGGGGATAGCAGCATCTCCTGACTTGGTTGAAGACAAAGTTTTGGAAGTAGCAGAGTTCATGACTGAGGTGGAAGATAAAACATTTCAGATGTGACAGGACAGGTGTGGGTCAGAGGAGAGGGGGATGTGTCTTTGGCTGGAAACAGGAGAGGAGGATGCTGAGCTTGTTCTTGAACTGAACCAATTGAAGAATCGGTTCAGGTCATTGGCTCTATCAAGACTTCCATCTATCCAGTCCTTCCTGTGCTTAAAGCCTGTGATCTTTTTCATTCCAGACCAGACATCTCTTATATTGTTCTTGTGTAGGTTTTTCTTCAGTATCTTCATGTAAGCCTCTTTGCTGTCTCTGATCTTGACTTTTAGTTGCTTCTGTATACTCCTTAATAACTCCACATCTCCCTGCTTGAAAGCTCTTTTTTTCTTGTTCAGCAGTTCCTTCCGCTCACTGGGGATCCAGGGTTTGTTATTAGGGAAGCATGTCACTGTTCTGGAGGAGATTATGTTGTCCACACAGAAGTTTATGTAGTCAGTCACACACTCAGTCATGGCATTGATGTCCTCTTCATGTGGCTGGCAAAGAGTCGTCCAGTTTGTGGACTCAAAATAACCCTGCAGGGCTTCTTCAGCTTCATATGACCATTTTCTAACAGTTCTCTTTGTTGGAGAAATTGCCTCTGAACAAGTTTGATATATATGGTTTATATTCAGAGCAGTTATAGGGGCGACTGTGGCTAAGTGGTTGAGTAGAGTTGGCTTGCAATCGGAGGGTTGTAGGTCCGATTCCAGCTTCCTCCAGTCACATGTCGATGTGCCCCTGGGCAAGGCACTTAACCCCAAAAACATCGTCCTAGCGAGCCATGGGTGTCGGTGTATGAATGTGAGTGTGAATGTGGCTTCAATGTAAAGCGCTTTGAGTGGTCAGTATGACTAGAAAAGCGCTATATAAGTTCAGTCCATTTACCATTTATCATCCTTTACATTTGCATAAAACAAATCCAAGGTTTTGTTTTCTCTCATGGAGCAGCTGACAAACTGTATAAATGTTGTAAGTGTAGAAGAGAGTGAAGCATGATTAAAATCACCAGATATTGCCACAATGCATTGGGGTGCTGGGTCTGTAGCTTAGCGACAATGAAACTGATGACATGACATGCATAGTCAGCAACGGCTGAAGGTGGAATGTAAACAACTGCCAAAATAACATTGGTGTACTCTCTATGGATGTAACCTTACTGCCAAGAGTTTAATATCTGGGCTGTAGAGACGAAACTTCACAGTAACATGTCCTGGATGAAACCATCTGTTGTTAACAAGCACTCCTCCACCTTTTCTTTTCCCACTCCTCTTCAGCTCTCTGTCTGCTCGTACAGTCAGAAAGCCTGGCAGAGAGACGTTGGAGTCGGAGATATAATCCTGTAGCCACGTCTCACTGAAGCACATAACACTGTATTCCAGAGACTGAGGCTGAGTCCTTGTCTGGGCTTGTAGTTCATCATTATTCAATGTGTTTTCTTTATTTTCATGACTATATTGTAGATTCTCAATTAAGGGCATCAAAACTATGATTGAACACATAATGTATGGAATTACTGTATGTACTTAAACAAAAAGGGTGAAATAATTGAATATGCGTGTTATATTTTAGATTCCTCAAAGTAGCTACCCTTTGCTCTGATTACTTCACAGAGATGCTTCGTACTTGTAGGGTATTTTGTCTTCACTCTGCGGTTCAGCTCACCCCAAATCGTCTCCAATTGGGTTCAAGTACAATGACTTTGGAGGCCAGGTTATTTCATACATTTTTGTAAAGTACTACATAATTCCATATGTGTTCATTCATAGTTTTGATGCCTTCAGTGAGAATCTACAATGTAAATAGTCATGAAAATAAAACGCTCTGAATGAAGCCTAGTTTATGCTTCTCCAACCGCAAATTTGCACTTAGACGCAGACGTATTGACGGAGACGTTTTCCGTTTATAGTACTCCGCTCTTCCACTCCATTCTCTATTGTTTTTTTCAGCGTTGCTCGACCAGGACAGCAGGGGGTGCTAAGTTTTCATGGCGTCTCTGCCTACTATCCCACAGCGCCGTTACCGTTTTTTTCTAGGCTTGTGAAAGCATCTTTCTCACGGAGCAATTAACGACAGAAAGTACGTTTTGATTAAGCTATAAAGCTTTTTACTAGAGGTGCAGCTTATTGAATACTCTAGAAAAGCTTTTTACTAGAAGTGCAGCTCATAGAATCCTCTAGAAATGCTTAGAAATGCTTTGTTGTTATTTTTCTACAACCGCTTGTGTCCAAAACGGCAAAAAAAAGATTAGATTAATTATCCTTTCGATATAAAGCATACAGTGACGAAACACTGCATTAACTAATTATTACAGCGACGACAGAGCCCTGTTCTGGTGAAGCGATCTCTGGCTGTTGCTGAAACTGATCAACTAGATGCATACGCTATCCGTCAACAGAGACGGATAGTTAAAAAATGGGCCTCTACTCCGTGCGTCCTTGCGTAGGTGACGGAGAGCCCTTGCGTTGACGGATAATGGTGTTGCGTCAATCGGTCTCCGTCAAAACAGAGAAGGATAAACTATGCTTGAGAAGGGTTGTCCGTACTTTTGGATTGTACTGTATATTTATGGTTTGAAAAATGTGTGTTGACAGGCAAACAGAGGGACCCGTGGGGGGAGGGCTGGGCGGCATCAGCACCTCCTTGCTATTCCAACTCTCGACGTATGGCCAAGACTGGGCTTATTTTACAGTGGTATGACGGCTGGCCGACTTCAGCAATAGTGGCTGTTGGGTCACACACAGCCATCGGGTGGCGCTAATCTGCATTTTAGCTCCACAGGAGAAGAAAACCCCCCACTTCCACAGGAAGGGGGGCCGGGCAGACTCTATATAAAGAACCCTCTGCTGGAATTTAGATCTTCTTCAAAGCGGCTCTTGGCCAGCTCACTCAGGCCGGTCAGTTGAATCTTAAACATTAATGAACAAAGCCATTGTTTAATCCTCAAAGCCCGCCGAAACATTCCCTGAGTTGCAGACCTCCGGAAGAGGAGATCTGGGAGCTGACCCGCCTGAACCAGCCGAAACTGCATACATTCGCCACCACAGAACCAAGAAGTGTTTATTGTCTGGTTGGAGAAAGCTGCCAAATGGTACTGTTCAGTGATGGAAAGTCGGAGCTGATCACTGCTAAGCCAAATTGGAGGATAAGCTACCTGCGTCTCCAACGGTTATGAGGTTCACTGTTAAATAGCTACCGCAGCCATTGTTAGCCTGCTAGGCAAACTTCATTTAAGCCCCCATCATCAACATGGAGAATAACCTGGAGAACTTTAAACATTCTATAAGGTCTGTTTGGGCAGAGGCAATAGTTGTGTTTCACTGTAATTTGTTACTGTGAGTAATATTTTATCTGTCGTTTGTTTGGTTATGGACAGGCATTCAGCCTAAAGTTTTAACCAGTTATTTAAAAGATTTTCACGACCAAGAGTCTATTTAAATCCTGCAATTTGACTTACTCAATCAGACAGGAGTTTTTTTGTTTTTGTTTAATGTTCTATAAATGTATTAGTGGCTCCAAACCTCACCACGTGGGTTGCCCGAAAGCTATATGTTAAGATAAGCCCCACGTGTTTTGTTTAGGCCTGCACTGTGTTCAAATAGAGATCAGTTCAAAGTAGATTGTTTAAGAACAGAAAACTAATTTTATTAGCCGTGTTTGAACCGTCCTTAATGCATCAAAATACTGGAATTAGATTGTTTACTGCTGTGATCAATCCAAAATAGAAGCAAGTTTACAAAGTACATTGACTTTTTATCCAGATTTTTTTTTTTTACTTTTTTTTATCCAAAGAATGTTTTGTTCCTTCATTGTATATTAGTTTAGACATAAATCATTGCTAATTAGCAGTGCTAGTTAAAGTAATTTAGCTTTCAGCTTTCCAGCTTTGCAAAAGCCTTGTTTCTTAAAAGCATCCAGATTACTCCAGAACAGTGACATCAAAATTTATTGTTTTTATCTTTATTGCATATTTAGCCATTCATTGCGTTTTTTTTTTTTTGTGTGTTTGTTTCTAGCTTGGAGGATTAAAGGTTTTTCTTTTTCTTCTTTTGTAAATAAACTTTTGTATTTTGGAAAGTCACTGGTTGTCCATTATTCAGCATACATGGATAGTGGCAAAGTTGTTTGTTCAATACATGTCTAGAACAAACTCTTTCTTGTTATTGACCTCAGCCTAATCTGGGCAGGTGCCATACTATGAGACTATATATATATATATATATATATATATATACATATACATATACACTACCGTTCAAAAGTTTGGGGTCACATTGAAATGTCCTTATTTTTGAAGGAAAAGCACTGTACTTTTCAATGAAGATAACTTTAAACTAGTCTTAACTTTAAAGAAACACACGCTATACATTGCTAATGTGGTAAATGACTATTCTAGCTGCAAATGTCTGGTTTTTGGTGCAATATCTACATAGGTGTATAGAGGCCCATTTCCAGCAACTATCACTCCAGTGTTCTAATGGTACAATGTGTTTGCTCATTGGCTCAGAAGGCTAATTGATGATTAGAAAACCCTTGTGCAATCATGTTCACACATCTGAAAACAGTTTAGCTCGGTACAGAAGCTACAAAACTGACCTTCCTTTGAGCAGATTGAGTTTCTGGAGCATCACATTTGTGGGGTCAATTAAACGCTCAAAATGGCCAGAAAAAGAGAACTTTCATCTGAAACTCGACAGTCTATTCTTGTTCTTAGAAATGAAGGCTATTCCATGCGAGAAATTGCTAAGAAATTGAAGATTTCCTACAACGGTGTGTACTACTCCCTTCAGAGGACAGCACAAACAGGCTCTAACCAGAGTAGAAAAAGAAGTGGGAGGCCGCGTTGCACAACTGAGCAAGAAGATAAGTACATTAGAGTCTCTAGTTTGAGAAACAGACGCCTCACAGGTCCCCAACTGGCATCTTCATTAAATAGTACCCGCAAAACACCAGTGTCAACATCTACAGTGAAGAGGCGGCTGCGGGATTCTGGGCTTCAGGGCAGAGTGGCAAAGAAAAAGCCATATCTGAGACTGGCCAATAAAAGAAAAAGATTAAGATGGGCAAAAGAACACAGACATTGGACAGAGGAAGACTGGAAAAAAGTGCTGTGGACGGATGAATCCAAGTTTGAGGTGTTTGGATCACAAAGAAGAACGTTTGTGAGACGCAGAACAACTGAAAAGATGCTGGAAGAATGCCTGACGCCATCTGTTAAGCATGGTGGAGGTAATGTGATGGTCTGGGGTTGCTTTGGTGCTGGTAAGGTGGGAGATTTGTACAGGGTAAAAGGGATTCTGAATAAGGAAGGCTATCACTCCATTTTGCAATGCCATGCCATACCCAGTGGACAGCGCTTGATTGGAGCCAATTTCATCCTACAACAGGACAATGACCCAAAACACACCTCGAAATTGTGCAAGAACTATTTAGAGAAGAAGCAGGCAGCTGGTATTCTATCGGTAATGGAGTGGCCAGCGCAGTCACCAGATTTGAACCCCGTTGAGCTGTTGTGGGAGCAGCTTGACCGTATGGTACGCAAGAAGTGCCCATCCAACCAATCCAAATTGTGGGAGCTGCTTCTAGAAGCGTGGGGTGCAATTTCTCCAGATTACCTCAACAAATTAACAGCTAGAATGCCAAAGGTCTGCAATGCTGTAATTGCTGCAAATGGAGGATTCTTTGATGAAAGCAAAGTTTGATGTAAAAACAATCTTATTTCAAATAAAAATCATTATTTCTAACCTTGTCAATGTCTTGACTCTATTTTTTATTCATTTCACAACGTATGGTGGTGAATAAGTGTGACTTTTCATGGAAAACACAAAATTGTTTGGGTGACCCCAAACTTTTGAACGGTAGTGTATATATATATGTGACGGGACAAAATTGTTTGTACCCTTCATTAAATCAAAGAAAAACTCATAATGGTCACAGAAATAACTTTAATCTGACAAAAGTAATAATAAATAAAAATTATATAAATGTTGACCAATGAAAGTCAGACATTGCTTTTCATCCATGCTTCAACGGAATTATTTAAAAAATAAATGCATGAAACAGGCCTGGACAAAAATGATGGTACCCACAACTTAATATTTGGTTGCACAACCTTTTGAGGCAATCGCTGCAATCAAATGATTCCTGTAACTGTCAATGAGACTTCTGCACCTCTCAGCAGGTATTTTGGCCCACTCCTCATGAGCAAACTGTTCTAGTTGTTTCCGGTTTGAAGGGCGCCTTTTCCAGACAGCATGTTTCAGCTCTTTCCAAAGATGCTCAATAGGATTGAGATCAGGGCTCATAGAAGGCCAGTGTTTTCCTCTTAGCCCTTCATGGATGTTTATAGCTGTGTGTTTTGGGTCATTTTCCTGTTGTAAGACCCTTGACCTGCGACTGAGACCATGCTTTCTGACACTGGCCAGCACATTTCTCTCTAGAATCCCCTGATAGTCTTGAGATTTCATTGTACCCTGCACAGATTCAAGACACCCTGTGTCAGATGCAGCAAATCAGCCCCAGAACATAACCGAGCCTCGCCCATGCTTCACAGTAGGGACCGTGTTCTTTTCTAGATATGCTTCATTTTTGCGTCTGTGAACATAGAGCTGATGTGCCTTGGCAAAAAGTTAAATTTTTTTCTCATCTGTCCACAGTACATTCTCCCAGAAGCTTTGTGGCTCGTCAGCATGTAGTTTGGCATACTCCAGTCTGTTTTTTTTAATGATTTGTCCTCTGGCTCAAACAGCGAAGGATGTTCCGATCTGACACTGATGTTCCTTGAGCATAAAGTTCAGCTTGGATCTATTTTGAAGTCTTTCTAGGCTCTTTTGTTACCATTTGGATTATCCGTCTCTTTGATCTGTCATCAATTTTCCTCCTGCAGCCACGTCCAGGGAGGTTGGCTACAGTCCCATGGATCGTACATTACTGAATGACATGTGCAGCTGTAGTCACAGAAACATCTAGCTGCTTGGAGATGGTCTTATAGCCTTTACAGTTAACATGCTTGTCTATGATTTTCTTTCTCATCTCCTGAGACAACTCTTTCCTTTGCTTCCTCTGGTTTATATTGAGTGTGGTACACACCACGTCACCAAACAACACAGTGACTACCTGGAGTCCTATATATAGGCCCACTGAGTGATTACAGGATTGTAGACACCTAGGATGCTGATTAGTGGACATACCTTGGATTAACATGTCCCTTTGGTCACATTATTTTCATTCTTTTCTAGGGGTACCATCATTTTTGTCCAGGCTTGTTTAATGCATTTATTTTTTAAATAATTCCGTTGAAGCATGGATGAAAAGCAATGTCTGACTTTCATTGGTCAACATTTATATAATTTTTATTTATTATTACTTTTGTCAGATTTAAGTTATTTCTGTGACCATTATGAGTTTTTCTTTGCTTTAATGAAGGGTACCAACAATTTTGTCCACGTCTGTGTATATATATATATATATATATATATATATATATATATATATATATATATTAATATATTTGGCTATTAATAGTTCCTGACTAGTCAGGTGATGTCCCATTAATAATAAAGTTCCTTAAATAATTAATCTTATTGATTGCCATAAGCAATCCTTTAACAACAAATAGCCAAATAGCTGCATTTCCTCCAAATACCCAACTATGGCTGAGGCAGTGTTAGGGCCTGATTCAAATTCAAGTGCATTGTAAAGTTTTAACCTGAAGAGGGTACCTTAACGATGGTTTTTATTAGGTCTTTTTCTGTTTTTTTTGTTTTGTTTTGGGTCACCCCCAATTGCTTTGCTCTTCATTTTGTGTTTTTCCTCGATTCCTTCTGATTCATGTTTGTCTGATCTAGGCCCAGCTAGTTGACCTGCGCTCTGAGTTGACTGAAGCAAAATCTGAGCGAGCCGTGGTGGAAAAGGAGGCCCATGACCTGCTTCTGCAACTTCATGCTCTGCAGCTCCAGCTTAGTTCCAAACAAGGTCAAGCAGAGGACTCTGATACCATCAAAGACAGACTGGTTGGTGGAAAAAAATTTGCACTGGTTTGTTTATCGGTGAGCAATGTAAAAGAGTACCTATTGTTTCACAACACACAAGAGAGTAAGAGAGTAAAAGTTGAAAGTTTTGTCCTTGCGAGTGCCGCCTCAAGCCAAACACGTAACTGCAGCCTAAATGGGTAAGCTAATGCATGAGGCTCAGACATGTCGTGTGAGAGCTCACAAACAAACAGAAATAAACAACAGCTGAGTCAGTCCCGTCCTGGACAATTTACAGACTTGCTGGCATGATTTCATCTGAGGTAAGGGATGTTACTGTTGCATAATTTCAGTTGGGGTCTGCGCTGGAGTTTTGTAGAGTGCTAAAAGCCACTCTCTTCTTATGCTCATCTGAATCCGTCCTTCAGTAGTTACATCCTGCTCTGCGGTTGTTTATGATGGAAATAGTGAACGCCATTGAGTGTGAACGCGCATGACGCCATTATGCTGCCCATAGAAAGCACCCAGAAATCTGTAAATTCACTTAAATAGCGAGTGATACGGTCGAACAAGCAGGCATGTAGAGGCAACTGCAGTGAAAAGGCCTGGGCTCATTCTACTGACCAGGGCATTGCTTGAGCATGTATGGAGAAGACATTTTACATTTTTATATATTTACTATACTGAGTGACTATTCAATTCAATTCAAAAATACTTTATTGATCCCAGAGGGAAATTAATTGTTGTTGTAGCTCATTAATTAATTTTTCAAGGAATTGTTTTAGACCATGATGGCTGTGGGGAGAAAGGATTTCCTGTAGCGGTCTGTGTTGAAGCGAAACTGAAGAAGCCTCCGACTGAAGATACTCTGTTACTGTAGGACTGTCTCATGGAGAGGATGCTCAGGGTTGTCCATGATCTTTTTAATTTATGAAGAATCCTTCTTTGCATCATTATCTCCAGTTGTTCCACAGTCGTCCCCATAACAGAACCAGCCTTCTGTATCAGGTTATTGAGCCGTTTTAAGTCCCTGGCTCTGATGCTGTTACCCCAACAGATGATGGATTCTCATGCATAGTCCCTTTAAAGGGCCTATATAATGCAAAATCTATTTTTTTTTAGCCTAATTTATGCATGTCTGAGTAATCCTCCTTAAATCTGCTCTCTGAGCAGCTGCCCCTCCTTCTAGAAAATGACTGAGTGTTCAAACTGTTCAACTAGTGACATTACTAAGTGAAAACAAGGGAGTGATAAAGGTGTCTGCACCAAAAATTATGGGAATCTAGGTTCAGTTCAATTCTTTTGATTAACATAGTGCAAATTAACAACACGTAATCTCAAAGCACTTCACAAAAATAGTTATTTCATTCAAATCATATATAGAAACCCAAATCAGGAAAAATTTGAATGGTAAGTTAAATTGAAATTAAACTGAAAACAGTTCTTTATTAAATAATATTTAACCTGTAGTACATTGAAAACAATATAAAAGCACAATATTTAATATGTACCTTGTGAATTTTATTTAATTTCTTTATTTTTCCAAAATAAACATGTATTCCAATTTTAGTTCTTGAAAAACATAAAGTTGGAACAGCAAAGCTTTTACTACGGTGTAATGGTGTAATTCCTTTTCACAACACTTAACAGACGCTCAGGGACTGAAGACACCAAGTGATTAAGTGTTTCAGGTTTAATTTGATCCCATTCTTCTTGCAAACAAGTATTAAGTAGGCTGGGGTCTTTGTTGTTGCATTGTGCGCTTCAAACTACGCCTAATATTCTCTATTGGAGACAGGTCGGGACTGGAGACAGGTCAGGACTGCAGTCAGGCCAGTCAAGTACCCATACAGTCTCGCTGCAGCCAGGACATTGTAAAGTGTGCAGAATGTGGTTTTGCACTGTCTTGTAGAAATATGCATGGACATCCCTGGAAAATTCTATTCACTTTTATTTATATTGCGTTAATTCACAACAAATGTCATCTCAGGGCACTTTACAACAAGTCATTTCAATATAATCATACAAAACTTCCATTCAGTCGACGTGAGGTTGTGCCCAGATCATGCAGACTCCAACCACAGCTATTCCTCAGCAATCCCTCCCGCAAGCATGTAGCGACAGTGAAGAAGAAAAACTCCCCTTTAACAGGAAGAAACCTCCGGCAGAACCTGGCTCGGTACAAAGAGTCATCTACCACAACCGTCTGGGGATCTGAGAAGACAGAGAAGAGACAACATCGAGGATTTTGAGCATCATCTGGACCGATGTTCCCCATCCAGCAGTGGATTTTATTGTTGAGCAGGGTACCAGACCGTGTAGAGCTTCTGGGGAGAAAAATCCTGAGAGAAAACTGAGTTAACAATCGCAATAACAGCAGAAAAAATATATCTGGAGAGGGGTAGAAGAGAAAAGTAGAAGAGAGAAGAAAACTATCAGTCTGTCCTCCAACAGTCTAAACCTATAGCAGCATAACTAAAAAAAAATAGCTAAGGATAACCTAAACCACTAAATATAAGCTTTATCAAAAAAGAAGGTTTTAAGCCTAGTCTTGAAAACAGAGTATCTGCCTCATGGACTAAAACTGGGAGCTGGTTCCAAAGGAGAGGAGCCTGATAACTAAAAGAAACCTACATTCTGAGAACGAAGTGCTCTGTTAGGAACATATGGATCAAAAATTGCAAAGAGGTTCTTTACATTAGTAGCAGAGGCCAAATTAATGCTTCTTCTGTCTTGTCTGAATTTAAAAGTAGAAAATTCAGAGTCATCCAGGTTTTTATGTCTTCGAGACATGCTTGTAATCTACCTAACTTTTATGGTTTTATGGATAAATATAATTGTGTTTCATAAGCATACCTGTGGAAATTCATTCCATGTTGTCTAATTATTTTACCAATTGGAAGCATGTATATATATATATATATATATATATATATATATATATATACAGACGTGGACAAAATTGTTGGTACCCTTCATTAAATAAAAGAAAAACTCATAATGGTCACAGAAATAACTTTAATCTGACAAAAGTAATAATAAATAAAAATTATATAAATGTTGACCAATGAAAGTCAGACATTGCTTTTCATCCATGCTTCAACAGAATTATTTAAAAAATAAATGCATGAAACAGGCCTGGACAAAAATGATGGTACCCCTAGAAAAGAATGAAAATAATGTGACCAAAGGGACATGTTAATCCAAGGTATGTCCACTAATCAGCATCCTAGGTGTCTACAATCCTGTAATCACTCAGTGGGCCTATATATAGGACTCCAGGTAGTCACTGTGTTGTTTGGTGACGTGGTGTGTACCACACTCAATATAAACCAGAGGAAGCAAAGGAAAGAGTTGTCTCAGGAGATGAGAAAGAAAATCATAGACAAGCATGTTAACTGTAAAGGCTATAAGACCATCTCCAAGCAGCTAGATGTTTCTGTGACTACAGCTGCACATGTCATTCAGTAATGTACGATCCATGGGACTGTAGCCAACCTCCCTGGACGTGGCTGCAGGAGGAAAATTGATGACAGATCAAAGAGACGGATAATCCAAATGGTAACAAAAGAGCCTAGAAAGACTTCAAAATAGATCCAAGCTGAACTTTATGCTCAAGGAACATCAGTGTCAGATCGGAACATCCTTCGCTGTTTGAGCCAGAGGACAAATCATAAAAAAAAACAGACTGGAGTATGCCAAACTACATGCTGACGAGCCACAAAGCTTCTGGGAGAATGTCCTGTGGACAGATGAGAAAAAAATTTAACTTTTTGCCAAGGCACATCAGCTCTATGTTCACAGACGGAAAAATGAAGCATATCTAGAAAAGAACACGGTCCCTACTGTGAAACATGGGGGAGGCTCGATTATGTTCTGGGGCTGATTTGCTGCATCTGACACAGCGTGTCTTGAATCTGTGCAGCGTACAATGAAATCTCAAGACTATCAGGGGATTCTAGAGAGAAATGTGCTGGCCAGTGTCAGAAAGCATGGTCTCAGTCGCAGGTCACGGGTCTTACAACAGGAAAATGACCCAAAACACACAGCTAAAAACACCCAAGAAGGGCTAAGAGGAAAACACTGGCCTTCTATGAGCCCTGATCTCAATCCTATTGAGCATCTTTGGAAGGAGCTGAAACGTGCTGTCTGGAAAAGGCGCCCTTCAAACCGGAAACAACTAGAACAGTTTGCTCATGAGGAGTGGGCCAAAATACCTGCTGAGAGGTGCAGAAGTCTCATTGACAGTTACAGGAATCATTTGATTGCAGTGATTGCCTCAAAAGGTTGTGCAACCAAATATTAAGTTGTGGGTACCATCATTTTTGTCCAGGCCTGTTTCATGCATTTATTTTTTAAATAATTCCGTTGAAGCATGGATGAAAAGCAATGTCTGACTTTCATTCGTCAACATTTATATAATTTTTATTTATTATTACTTTTGTCAGATTAAAGTTATTTCTGTGAACATTATGTGTTTTTCTTTGATTTAATGAAGGGTACCAACAATTTTGTCCAGGTCTGTATATATATATATATATATATATATATATATATACATATATATATATATATACTAAAGAGAATCTGTCCAAGCACAGAACCCTGTGGTATTTCACAAGTAACCCTTGAGTGTGAAGATGATTTATCATTGACATGAACAAACTGCAATCTGTCGGCCAGATATGATTTAAACCAGCCTACTGCTGTTCCCTTGATCCCTACTACATGTTTAAGCCTTTCTAAGAGAAAATTATGATCAACTGTGTCAAAAGCAGCACTGAGATCTAACAAGACCAGAACAGTCACAAATCCATTATCTGAGGCCTTAAAATATAATAGGTAACTTTTACCAGTGCTGTTTTAGTGCTATGATGAGCTCTAAAACCTGACTGAAATTCTTCAAACAGGTTGCTGTTTACATGCTTACATACTTGCAGACCCGTCGCTAGACCTTAGTCTTAAGGGGGGCATATCAAATGCATGGAGGGGGGGGGGGCACAATTATTATTACCCACAATGGTTTATTTGCGCAGCAGCAATACATGTTATACATAACCATCAGCACGTCCAGCAACAGCCTACATCAGTTTTCATAATATAAAATAATAGAATACATGAAAGAAGAAATGTTATCAATATCCATAAAACAGGTGCTGCAACACCAGAAATATCTCTCAAGCTGAAAAAGCACTGCTGCTGGTGCGTTTCAAAACAGTCAACAGAGAGCATTTACAGTATATTCCAATTCAACGACATCAGCTCCAACTAATTTCAGTGGCGGGGTTACCTTAGATGGGTCGAGGAAATGATCCTCTGTCTCTGGTTCAAAGCGCTCAGTGCGCCAATGAGCTTGCTACTGCGCTCACCAAAACGTCCATCTATCTCTCCTTGCACAGCATCAATAACACTGTAAAATAACCTATTGAGCTCAGTCTTTTCGTCTATTTCTCTTTGTGGCTGTCCAACTGTTTCTTCAACTGCAAGTTCACTAAGGTTTTTGTTAACTGTGTCTTCTGTTGCTTAGACCGGGCCGGTCACTGGCACAGCCTCGATGTCAGTGGCTGGAGGAGCGGATGGATGCCACAGTGCAGAAAATTCATTTTCTGTGTGCAGTTCACAAGTGTCACCGTAGTGAACAAGTCCATATCTTCAGCTTGCAGTAGTCTGTTCGGTGGCTTGGAAAAAGACAACAGCGCAATGAAAAGAAAACTGAGCTGCGTAATTGCCTGTGGCCCCGACGCACACCTCAGCTCCGAGGCCTCTTGAGTTCTCTACCTCAGTCAGTAATGTGGATACGTCATGAAAACTGTTCACCACAACTTTGACCGTTGCCAAGTGGCCTGTCCATCTCTGGTGCAAGAGACGTTTCAGGGTCTCGCCTTTGTACAACCAGGCGACGGTTGGCTTCCTGATGAAGTTATACAGCATGTTGCATACTCCAAAAAAATCCAGTGGATGTATGGTATGTTACGATCCAGTTTGTTTTGGAGCGATTTTTGCACACCACCATGCCTGCCAGACATGAGTGATGCGCCATCATAAACCTGACTTAGGATTTTTTCCGTGCTGAGTCCGGCGTTGGTGAGCTCATCAATGATTACACTTGTGAGAGCCAATGCATCACCTTTCTTTGATGTAGCCATGACCAAGAGGCACTCACACGTAGTATAGTTTTCATCAACAAAATGCACAACTATGGATATATTTTCTTGGCCTATATGATCCCGTGTACCATCGAGTTTATTTGAATACCAGCTTTCCCCGACTTGTGTCACGATCTCCTGTCACAAGTTTGTTCATCATTTCGATTATCTTGTTCTGTATCTGTGGGTAAGCTGTGTGGTTTCAAAATGTTTTGGTTTTTTTAAATCCGCACCATTACAATGTAGTTTTCAGATAGCCCATCTTTGAGTAGGCTTAGGCTTTTCATCAGCTTTCAAATATATGAAATTTACTTATTTAGCAACGCAAGACATTTCTACTTTTAACATCTTGTAAAACGATTCCACCAACCAGCATATAAGGAAACTGCAAATGAAAATACAAGCGCATAACTTGGACATTTTAATTGGACAGGTATAGAAAAAGTTCAGAAACAAATGTCCAGCTGAACATGTCTATGGGTCATTGTTTAGTCTGCAGCATCCCAGGAAGGTTTGATTGAAGACAGATTGAAGGCATCATGTCATCTCCACCCTCCGTAAGCCAGTTTCCTGTTTCTGCTCCATCAGAAGGTGTTGATCCCGCTGCAACGGATCGTTTAAAGTACTATGCTTACAGTGCATTTAAAAACATACACTAAGAATTTAAATTAAGGAATAGAAACAAATATGTCTCACTGTGCTGCAGAAAACTTAAGTAGGTCATTCATAGTTACAAAAACAAACAGTAGCATTAGAACTAATTTGGATAACTGATAATAAAAAAACAGTCATACTGAAGATGATATGCAACTGAATAGATTAATACTGTGAATAAAATATACAAGCGGCATTAAATTTGCTTCTTGTTGTCTTTGGTCTTGAGCAAACACTAAACAGATCCACTTGCTTTCAAAATGGCAGTCGGTTTGTTGTTAAATGAAGCTGTCAAGTTACTCTCCAGTGACCCTCCAGCCAATCAGTGACTGACAGCCGTCGCTTTTCAGTACCAGTTCAGCACGGATGGAACCACAGCTGAGGTGGTACGAAAAATGGTATTGGCTCGGAGCGGCTTGGAGCGGCTCATCCAGACTTCTGCCAGTGGAGAGTGAAAGGTACTGAGGTTGAGTTGATCAGAGTCGACTCAAATCATACCGGTGGAGAGACGCCTAAAGGTTATCAAAAAATGGTCAGATAGGACTGGGTTATGTGGGAAGATTATTAGTTCATCACACTCAATGCCATATGTCAGTACAATGTCTAAAGTGTGTTGACCAGAGTGTGTTCGTCCCTTCACTTTTGGAAGGAGTTGACTCATTTGTAAATACAAAATCCTCCTGCTGCAACCAGGTTCTGATAGGAAAAATAGATCAATTTTATTATCACATATTAAGTAATTTCCAAAAAGTCTTTGAGGAGAGGGATCGAATGTTTAGTAAACCACATGTAATTGCCCTATTTCCTTTGGTCAGAGTTGTGTTTATTTTAATGAGATTTTCATAGTTTGAATTTGTCAGGTTAACTTTAAGTCTATTTGATTTTGGCCGTGGGCAAGACACTGTCTCAATGGGGTATTGAGTGGGTAGCGGTACAGAACCTACAGAGAGGTGGGTTAAACTACGACTCTACTTCCTGGTCTAGACCCTGGTTTGTCAGGGTTTTGAAGGACTAATAAATCTGTCCAGGTTCCTTGAAAAAAGAGCTGCTCCATCCAAAGTGGGATCAGACCAGGTTTTCCCCAAAAAGTTTTCCAATTATCAATGTAGTCCACGTTGTTTGCTGGACACCGACATCGACAACCATATATGAAATCAGCATGCGGCTAAACAAGTCATCACTGGTCCGATCGAGCAGGGGACCAGAAAAGATTAGACAGTCCGACATCTTTTTGGCAAACGTACATACCGAACCAACCCTAATTTTATTGACTATGTGTCATTACGGCCAGCGTGAATAGCAATCTTATTGTATTTACGCTTATTCTTAGCCAGCAGTGTCAGGTGGGATTTTATGTCTTCTGTTCTGGCCCCTGGAAAACATTTGACTATGGTCGATGGTGTCTCTTATGCCACGTTTCGGACAATGGAACTGCCAATTACCAGTATCTGTTTCTTAGTGGGAGTGTCACTGACAAAAATCTGTTAGAAACGCGGACATGTAGGTGGTGCCCTTTGGGCTGGGAACTATGCTTTGTACGTACCGTCACCCAGTCGGCCTGAGATCCCAGCTGTGTGGGTTCTGTTGGAGGACCGCTTGGTGATTCTATCCTCGTTGGCTCTGCGCTGGCTAATGGGCCTCGACTATTTACTGGATTCTCAACAGCGCGGAGTCGGGCCTCTAACTCTGAAACCCTCGCCTCCAAAAGCTACGAAAATGCTACATTTATTACACTTATCATTATCACTAAAGGAGGCGGGGGAGTAACTGAACATCTGACACAGAGAGCAGGAGAGAAGAGCCACAGAGGGAGAAAGAGAGCTAGAGTGTTTCTTAATGTCATTTGCTTACGAGGACATTGTCCTTCCTTGGTTAAAAAAAACGTTTGGAACAGACTTGCCTTTCGTGACCGCGGCTGCCAGCTTACGTGCTCTGTTTACGTCCCGCCCATCGTAGTACCAATAGCATAGTAAAATTACTTCAACTATGGAACTGGAAATGTATAACCAAAGTTTTACTTTTTTTTTTCTTTTTTACATGTCAGTTAAATCTAATGTGCAAACGAATTAGTACCTGGTAGCCACCGAGGCTGCAACTACTAAGCAACTAACCAACAATATATAACTGCTTTGGATCTAAAAAATAATAATAAAAAAAATAAAACAAAGATTTTAGATATAAGCCCGATGGTTAAAATTAGTTGGCTTAAATTTAAAATAGAAATTTACCCCCGAAGTAGCTGCTGCCGACTCCTACTGCGCTGTATTCTGGGAAATTTTTGACCGAGAGAAGGCATCAAGGCATGTCTGATGTATCCTTGGTTAGGTAGCTAAACGGCTAACAAACGGAGGACAGATTCCTCGGTAGAACATGAACATTGGAACGTGCCTAGGCGGTCCCTGATGACGTATCTCCTAGGCAACCGGGGCGAGACCAAGCATCAAGGCGAGGTTCCTGGGCATTGAGAAACACCCCTAGACTGAAGAGATGTAGCCATAGTTGCTACAAAGCTAAGCTAATGAGCTAGCGAGATCCTAGCACACCAAGAACAACTGTGTGAAATACAAAGGGTTCCCGAAACCTAAAGAACACCAACTGGAACTAAGTGTAGTAGTGTGCTTGTGTGTTAAAATAACTTAGAAAGACCTCAACAAAGAGAAAAATAGATCAATCGAAGAGAATCTGAGCACCGAACACTAAGCAGCTCAGAGGAGCAGCAGCAAAAAATGTCACAATACCAACCTTTGTCGGAATGTGTTGCAGGTCTGAATGACAGGAAATTATGTATATTTAGAAATGAAATGTAGTTGACCAGACAAAAAATGGAACACTTTGACTTGTATCTCATTGCAGACAATATGAACACAGAGTAAATATAGGACTCGCTACTTTCTTTTTTTTAATTTGCGTTTTCTATACTGTCCCAACTTTTTGTGATTTGGGGTTGTGCTAGGGCTGGGCAATATGTCCTCAAATCAATATCACGATAAACTGGACAGTTTTACCTCGATAACGATAAATGCACGATAAACCCCATATATATATATATATATATATATATATGTGTTTGTAATAAATGCCAATAACATAGTATTGTTTCATATTTTATATTAACAGTCAGACAAGTAGCCTAACCACCAAAACGAGAGCTATTTCTATTCGATGTGCACACTTACCGATTGCCACGTGCAGTCTGTGTCCAAAGCACTGCTCTCGCATCCAGTGGTTGAGCTCGGCATCTTGCACAATTTTGGCACCGTTGTCAGTTGTGATGGTGATGAGATTCTCTTCTTTGAGGTCCCATGCAGACAGCATCAGTCTTAGGCCTTGTGCGATCATCTCTCCCGTGTGATCATCAGGAAAATAGGCTGTCTCGAGCGCAGTTGCCACTTACGGTCTATATAATGCACAGTCAGGCTCATATAGGGATCCATGGTGCGACTTGACCACAAATCCGATGTGGCTGCATAATCCGTGATATGTTTAAGTTCAGAAGCGACCTTCTCCCTTACTGTGTTGTACATATTAGGAAGCACGGTTTGCGAAAAATATTTTCGAAATGGTATAGTGTACCTTTTGTCAGCTACTTTCATGAGCCTTTTAAATCCCGTGTGCTCCACAGTAATTATAGTGGCCATATCTTTAGCTATGTGATAAGCAATCGGGTTTGTTAATTCTATCCACCTCTTCGATGTTCTGTGGTACGGTGTCGCCCCTGCAAATGCCTCCGTTATGGGTTGCTGTCTGATGGTGGTGGAACTTTTCAAACCTTGCTTATCGCTTTGGGCTTTTCGCAAATCATCAAACTCAATAGTATGGTTGCGCTGTAGGTGGTGGAAAACGTTCGAGGTGTTGCTTTGTGTGGTCAGGACCGTTTTAAGACAGACTTTGTTTTTTGGTGTTCTTTTGCTCAAGGTCATCTTTGTGGAACCCAAAATATTTCCACACGACAGATGTCGAATTTCTTTTTGGAACTAGCGCAACAGGATCAACCTCGTCTAATGTTTCATCTGCGGCGATTTCAGCCACATCTTCATTTGAAACACCAGACATGTTGTCCTGACCGGATGCATAGAGTCACGTGGCTTGTACGCACGCAGCACGCTCTAAAACCTTCTTAAAGGGGTACGCACAAAGCCCAGCCAGAACACTGTCAGAACAGGCACACAGCACTTCTTTTTTCTGCTTTTTCTTTTTTTTTTTTAAACACCGACTTTACCGTCATGGGAAAAATGCCGTCGGTCATCGTAGTAAATCTCGGTAACGGTAAATTTCCGGTTTATCGCCCACTCCTAGGTTGTGCATACCTTTGAATCTAGTTAGCAAATCAAACTTTATTTATAAAGCGCTTTTCAAACTACAAAGATTCTCAAAGTTCTTTACAGATTAAAATGACCCCACAAACACAAAATAAAAACATCATCACAACTACACCCCCCCAACCCATCTCCCAAGCATGTACACACGTAAAAGCAACAGTAAAAGCAAAAACGGGCTGATTACAGATGAGCCAGGAAAACACACGGCGCTTTCAAGTTCAGTTTGTTACTCATGTTAGTTTAAAAGTTTTTTACCCAAGGCCTAGGTCACATGGCAGAGTTTTTAGGCGAAAAAACAGCTTGAGCGATGCATACAATGGATAAAAAGTCTGGACCGCCCCACTCCCTCTCTTACTTAATAGTAACATATTAATAAGAGATCCCAGCAACCCCCGTGACCCATTAAGGATTAAGCGGTTAAGAAAATGAATGGATGGATGGATGGATGGATTATTTTGATTCAATATCGCAGCATGTATGTTTTTTTGCGAGCACAGATGAGCATGCAGCCTGTTGACTGTGACTTCTAGAAGGTCAAAAAGCAAGGTGAGAGGCAGAGATGTGTGGATGCACCTTTGAAGCATCTATTATTTTTTTTTAAGTTTAAGCCATTACTTGACCTCAGTCCAAAAATGCATAGAGACCGAGATTAGTCAAACCAAACTGTGTGACAACATATCCATATACAGGGGCCTACCGCACAAAACTGGGATAAAAGGTTAAGCTAGGAGGGAGCATGGTGGCTCAGCTGGTAGCGCAGCTCACCTCAGAGCTACAAGGTCCTGGGTTCGATTCCTGCCGGGGACACTGTGGGTCCATATCATCAGCACCCACACCCTGGGTGGGGTTTGACGAAAGGGCCTTTCTGTGTGCAGTTTGCATGTTCTCCCCATGCTTCCTTGAGAGCTACTCCCACAACAACATGCATCAGTTCTGGGCTGAATACTGCCTCCTCCTGGCTGACTGGGGCGCCTGAAGGGTTGGGGAGGATATGGCTGGAATAACGTGATCCTTCCACGCACTATGCCCAGCTGGGGAAACCCTGCCCCCTTCAGGTGAAAAGAAGGGCCTGCCCACTCCTCGGGCAAGAATGAGGCCTGACCTTCAGTGCAGGGCCCTCCCACAGTTAGCAGAGGGAGAGCAATTACCAGAACTGGAACTAGGTAGGAGCACTAGGTGATAAATAATGGGAAAAAAGGATAAAAAATTTTTTAAATGGTTAAGCTACGATATTTTGCTTATCCTGGCTCAATTTACCCGTGGTCCACTTGCACAGAAACAGGATAGGGACAAAAGGATATGTTAATATTTACAAAGGAGATATGTTCCGTGGAGCTAGCCTGCTTAAAACCAGGCTAAGTTCCAAGATTTATTTAATCCTATTCCTTATCTCAGTCAAAAGTCACCACAAACTGAAACCAATAATTATTCCACTGCCCATTACACATTGTTATCACATTATTTAAATGTTTGTGATCATTCATTTTAAGCTTTATGAATAAATAATTATTTTATCCTAGTTTCTCCTTGATTGTGAACGTATTAATGATCCTCAGATAATATCTCTTGACCAGGATTAACAGTGATGTAATATGTACATGTGATTCTGTATGGATTCTCGAGCCATGGTATTTTTTTAATGGTATTATGAGGTGTATTCATTTAGGTTGGGTTAGGATAGCACTGAATGACTAAAGCTGAAATGTAAGGCCCTTTGCTGCTGTATTTTGTCAGGGAGGGGAGGGTGTGAGCACCCGCTGACAGAAATGTAAAGTGACGCCGCTGTCTCAGGACAAATGTAAGCTGATCCACGTGTGCCACATCTGGTGTCAAGTCAACAGTAATTGAAAGGTATTTGGCGATTTTTACTTCACTGACATTTTTTAGATAAAATACGATCACAAATCGGCTGCATAAACTGATCACATCTTTAGCAGGAAAATAGAAGGGTATTCCTTCATTTTCATATTTTTCTATGTGACACTTCAGAAAGGGATCAAACTCTCTTATTAACTCCAGAATTTCTGTTATCAGCCCTGCCAGAAACGTCATTGGATCCTCTGAGAGCCAGTCCACTCTCTAACAAAAACTTGACAACAGCATGATAGATGTTATATAGGTCACCATAGCTTTTCTGTGATGTTTTTATTTTCATGCTTCATGTGGTCTGTTGCACGCTTCCAGTCACTGAAGCCTGTTTCAAAACATGACAGACTTTTAGCTTTGCTGAAAGCATGACATGCAAAGCAAAACAGCTCTGGTGGATGGAGAATAAAAGCAGCCACTATGGTCGAATATTATCACCACTTCAGAGCTTTTAGTTGAAGTGCAGTCAGGAAAGCAGCCACTTCTGGTGTTTGTACACCTGTTCTGATGCTTAAAACTCACCATCATTGTTCTAAGAGCTACCCGGCCAGTCCATGATCAGCTCAGTAAGCCCGTACAGACTCATCCATCCTTCTCCACAGGGCAGGATCAGTACTGTACTGCTTATCCACAGTTGTCAGAAGAGAATCAGGCCTCTATTGCTTCTCTTTCTGTAGGAGCCAAATGGTCCAGGTCCCCTCTGTCACTTCCTGCCGGTGACTGGGGCTCCTGCCCGCTGGTGCATTGGTGATGCTCGATGTGTGGGGCTGGGGGCCCAGATTAGCTCCAGCTCGGTTTGTCGGCAGTATGGGTTGGCCTGGGACGGCGTTGACGTGTTTAGTCCGTCAGCTGGCTGCAGGTCCCTCCTGCCTCACGGCGGGGAACCCTCGTCGGCCGACCCTTGGTCGGGGCCCTGTTGGGGCAGAGCGCCCCAGAACCCCATGGCCTCCGGGTCCTGGGCCAGACCCGCCCTGGTGTAGCCTGTTACCGGTGGAGCCCCTGGGCTCGTCCCTGCGATCTCCTAGGTCCAGGCATCGTAGCTGCTGGGTGTTCCCCTGAGGCTTTCATCCTCTCTTGGGGGGGCGGTCGGCCCTGCGTTGGTCCATCTTTGGTTCCTGGACTCTGGAGGACTCTGCACATATACATCACCGACTTCTTTCATGTCTGCATGGATTTCTGAAGGACCGATTGAGGGCTCCTTACACACGTTATCGATCACTTGCTGCTGGGTGTTCCCCTGAGGCTTTCATCTGTTCCTCTCTTGGGGGGGAGGTCGGCCCTGCGTTGGTCCACCTTTGGTTCCTGGACTCTGGAGGACTCTGGACATATACATCCCAGACTTCTTTCATGTCTGCATGGATTACTGAAGGACCGATTGAGGGCTCCTTACACATGTTATCAATCACTTGCATGGGGAAACCTCATTTACACTTGAGTGCTCACACACACACACACGGGTGTGGGGACATTGGTGTGTATGGACATATTCTTTGGCAGAGGTTATCATCAACAGATAGTTGGTGCCAGGAGTTTTCCAGTGACATTAGTGTTGTATTTATTAATACATTTTTGTGTGTCTGTTTTGTTAATGTTATTCTGTTCTACTTGTTGTTTTTGTTTGTTTCGTTTTTTCCATTACTCTGCCGTCCAACAGAGGTGGAGGACTGGGATGTTTTCTTGTGTTCTTGTTTACCTCTCTACCTTGTATCATCAGTTCACACTCCTACCTGTCCTGTTTCTCTTCATCTTCTTTTATTTTCTTGTTTTTGTGTCCATAACTTCAAGAAATGAAACTCTCAGTAATCATTAATAAATATTTCTCACACCTATATATAAAGTGGAGTACTATAGCAAAGCTGTAATGCTCTGCTTGAGAAAGTAAATCTGTTGGGGAAGTGTTTCAGCTGTGACTAATTTCACTGCTGCTTGCTCTTCACCACAGTGTGAAAAGTAACATTTCTAACTAAGTACAGTTGATAAGGAAGTAACTACAAAAAGAGGAGTCATGTCTATAGTTTAGAAGTTTATCGGCTTTAAAAGGTCAGATGACAACCGAACACCATATCTTTCAGAATCGCTATTGCGAGTAACCAGTAGGGGGGAATGTTGAGCGTTATTTGACCGTTTGTAGGTACATGCGGTCAACGTCAGCAAAACCAGCAAGAAACAAATCAAAAATAGCGGTAAATATGTTTTACATACCCACTACGATATGTTGGGTAATTGATAAATAAAAATAATTGATGAAGCTATGTCTATCTGGTTATGTTAAGAATATTAACTAATAATTGTAAATTAGTAGTTTATTATTTAAATCATTTAGTCGGGGCACCACTAGCCTTTTGGCTAGAAACAAGATCTTATCTCTATTTAAAGAAGATTATCAACCAATAATCTCAACAACAACAACAACAGGTTGTTACCAGGCTAAACAAAAATGTTCAGCTTAGACAATTTTGTAGGGAGGAGACAGGATTAAATAATGACTAAAAAATGCTTTTATTTTGTGTCTGCTACTAAAGTTAATTTGATTCAATGTATGGCTGTGGACTGTTTTGATTTACCGAACCTAATAAGGGACCTTTAAGTTGATTGTTTGCAGTTTTTTTTTTGTTTGTTTTTTAAAAGATTGAATACATTTATTATCAAATGCTGAGTTCTGAATTGATCAAAATAATGTCTTGAATATTAAGTTTATCAATTTGGAAATCACAAGTGAGTAACAAATCTATTAACATATTTATGATTTAATTATTGATAGTTGGTTGAATAAATGTATCAGTGTTTGATTCCAAATTGTCAATCTAATGTTTTGAACATTAAATTCATCAAAATGGAAATCACAAAATGAGAAATAAATTTATTAACAGATGTATGATTTAGTTATTGATAGGTTAATGATTAATTATTAATTGATGGACTTATGATCAATAGCACATTGACACTACTTTTTAATTATTGTGGTGCTGCGTTTTAAACAGCACACAGAATGTAAACTTTAAATTATTGCTGGTTGGAGCAATTTGGACAATTTGAATTGTAGAAAGGAGAACATTTTAAATTAACATGCAGATTGATTTATTTAGCTGTCAGCACAAGGCAGGCTGCTGACTCAGTGTTGTAGCTATACCACAGAGCTAAACTAGTTAGCTTCTTGGTTGAGCTAACTGGCACCAAGCTAGGCTAATAGCACACCAATGTAGTTGAAAGCACACAGTGTAAACATTAGCACTTCACCAGCATCAGTATTTGAGATCAGCATTAATCAACAGCAGCATTGAAAGATGTTCAAAACATCCATCCATCCATCCATTTTCTTAGCCGCTTAATCCTTAATGGGTCACGGGGGTGCTGGTGCCTATCTCCAGCTGTCAACGGGCGAGGGGCAGGGTACACCCTGGACAGGTCGCCAGTCCATCACAGGGCAGGACAAACAGGACAAACAACCATGCACACATTAACACCTAAGGACAATTTACAGTGATCAATTAACCTGACAGTCATGGTTTTGGAATGTGGAAGGAAGCCGGAGTACCCGGAGAGAACCCACACATGCAAACTCCATGTAGAAAGTCCCTGGGCCAGGATACGAACCCACAACCTTCTTGCTGCAAGGCAACAGTGCTAACCACTGCGCCACCGTGCAGCCCATGTTCAAAACAGCAGGAGAAATGGGAAAATTGCAGCACAGCATAGCTCAATCCAATATTAATTAATTAATGCAAAATCAAATGCAGTATTAATATATTAAATCCGCTTTTAAATAGAAGCAGCAGCAACAACATCAAAGCATTGAACATTAACAGCTCAACTTAAATCAAATGTGACCAGGATGCAGCACACCAGCAGTTTCTGCACAGCAGCAGACAATCACCAAAATCAACTATTGTTGTTCTTTAAAATTAGTGTGTATAATGAGATTACCGCCTCACACGGGCAACCACTATGTTGGGTAATTGACAATTCAAAATAATTGATTAAGTTATGGTCTATCTGGACAGTTCTCCCATTGGTTAGAATGGAGTGACCGAGAGGGAGGGGGCGTGTCGCTGAGTTATTGGAATGCTGGGTCATGTTGGTAGAGCTCTTTTTATATCATATTCATGGTTCAGACCCAACAGATACTTCTGCTGTCTTTTTTTCTGTTATCTGAATATTAACCAGCTAATAACCTCCTACAGTTGCCATGTTTATTTTACTTCTTCTTTGCAAAATCCGGTCAGGGTCTGTTCTCTACCTCCGAGCGCGATTCTTCAGTACCACATACAAATCAATCAAACTTTATTTATAAAGCGCTTTTCAAACAAACAAAGTTACTCAAAGTGCTTTACAGATTTAAAACAACCCCACAACCCCCCCTTCAAAAATAAAATCATCAACGCAAATACAACCCCCCTCCCAACCCAACCCATCAGCCATACTCACACACACACATACACACACACACACACACACTTAAAAGCTACAAAAAGCGGGCTGAGTACAGATGAGCCAGGAAAGGCGATCATGGGAGCCATCTGCATCAGCAGCAGCAGATCAACAGCAGCAGCCAAGGCTCCGACCCAGGGCACCCAGAGGAGGGAGGGCTGGTACCCCCACCTCCACCCAAGCGCTACCTGGGGGGCACCCAGGCAGCCACAGCCAACCACCTCCCCCGATGCAGGGGGCCCCCCAGAGAGGAAACACTGGCAAGAAAGATTAAAATACGTTAAAATATAAAGTTTATAAAATATAAAGTATAAAACAATAAGTTTAAAACAAATCATAAAAATGCAATGCAGATTAATAAATAAACAGTTAAAAGCTAAACTAAAAATTAAATCAGGTAAAACATGCTGAGCGGTTAAAAATATATTAATAAATAATAATTAGTTAAAGGCTAAGCTAAAAAGGTGAGTCTTGAGCCTGCTTTTAAAAACATGAACGTTCTCTGCGGCCCTGAGATCCTCTGGCAGCCTGTTCCAGAGGTGAGGGCCATAATAATGGAAAGACGCCTCACCATGAGTCCGTGTCCTGACTTTGGGGATGACAAGGAGACGGCTGCCAGAGGAGCGCAGAGACGGCGAGGGTTCATACGGTAAAAGCATTTCTGACAGATAAGAAGGCCCAAGACCATTAAGACACTTAAAAACCATTAAAAGAACCTTAAAATCGATCCTAAAACATACGGGGAGCTAATGCAGTGATTCTAAGGCTGGTGTAATGTGCTCCCGCCTCCTAGTCTTCATCAGGACATGAGCTGCTGAATTCTGTAAAAGCTGTAAACTTGAGGTAGTCTTTTTTGGAAGACCAGAAAGCAGGGCATTACAATAATAAATTCTACTGGGGATAAAAGCATGCATTAGCGTCTCCGTATTGCCCTGAGAGAGAATGGGGCGGACTCTGGCAAAGTTCTTTATGTGATAAAAACCTATTTTGGTGATGTTTTTAATGTGAGGGATAAAAGTCAGCTCAGAGTCAAAAATCACACCCAGGTTCTTCACTTGTAAAGAAGGATTAAAAGACAATGATTTTAGTTTTGGTAAAAGTTTCTCTCTCTGAGCCTCAGACCGATAACTAAAACCTCTGTTTTGTCCTGGTTGAGCTGGAGAAAGTTTTCTGCCATCCAGGATTTAATGTCTAAAATGCAGTTAAAAAGTGCATCCATTGGCCGTGTGTCATCAGGAGACATGGAGATCTCCTGATAACACTGCCAAGAGGGAGCATATACAGGTTAAAAAGCACTGAGCCTAAAACTGAACCCTGGGGCACACGACAAGTGATCTTATGGACCTTAGAGGAACAGGTATCCAGACTTACCATAAAAGTCCTGTCTGTGAGGTAGGATGTGAACCATTTGTGAACAGCACCAGAGAGGCCGATCTGTTTTAAACGAGTTAAAAGAATAGTGTGGTCTACTGTATCAAAGGCAGCGCTTAGATCCAGAAGAACCAACACTGTCACCTTTTTAGCATCATAGTTTAATCTAAAATCATTTAAAATCTTTAAAAGCGCCGTCTCTGTGCTAAAACCAGACTGAAATTTCTCTAGGACATTATGAGCGTTAATAAAATCATTAAGTTGAATAAAAACAATTTTTTCTAAAACTTTGCTTAAAAAT